>JARPSG010000001.1:78515204-79250204 GCA_029955605.1 Quercus engelmannii | reverse complement strand
TTATTCAAATCTCTGAAATCTACACACATTCTGACATTCCCATCCTTCTTTGGTACCGGAACCACATTGGCTAACCACTCTAAATAGTTGACCAATCTCAAGAATCCTGCGTTTTACTATTTTTCTACTTCTTCTTTAATCTTAGGAGTCCATTTTGGCTTCATTCTCCTTAACTTCTGCTTGATCGGCTTCATGGTTGGATCTGTTGGAATGCAATGCTATACTATATCTGTATCAATCCCAAGCATGTCTTCATATGACTAGGCAAAGACCTCTTTGAACTCGATCAGCAGTGCCACTAATGCATCTTTCTCTGAGGTGGTCAGGGTATTGCCAACTTAGATCATTTTGGGATCATCATTAATTCCCAGGTTAATGGGTTGAGTTTCTTCTTTTATGGGTTCTAGGTATCCATGTTTTAATTCCTTATTATTAAGAGTTTCTTTAACAATTTCAGAAATAAAAACATTCAAAGCCAGCAAATAAGCATAATCAGAAATCATATTAAAAGGGAAAAAGTTTTTAATAGATGCTATAGACTCAACAGACTTAGCTGGAAAACTATCACACATAGATTTAATAGGAATAGAGACACTAGCAGAAATAGACTCAATGGGAACGGAAACAATGTTCTTGGTAGGAGTGATTGGCTTGGCAGTCTTGATCTTCTTGGCAAAAGTGACTGACTTAACGGTCTTGATCTTCCTTACAGAGTCCTCCATAGGGTAGGTGGCTCCCTCCCATGCCCAATTCTTCAACTCGGCCGTGGCTTCCACAATGGCAGGTGGCTCCCAATAAGCTCCTTCTTCCCCTAGCATCAATATCGTGGGATCTACATCCATATAATCTGTAGCTTCTTTTTCAACCTCCATATCTGTGGGCTTTTTGGTCATAAAAGCATCTAGATGCTCCATGCTATCCATCTATTCACCAAATAGCTCGTACTTGCCTCTGTTGCCCAATTTAGTAGGTTAGGGGAGATGCTCTAGCTCACTTCCTTCCATTCTCTCATCATTAAGTTCAGCATTCTCAAGTGTCATGATTCTGAGACCGTGGACCATCAGTTTTTAGTCTAGAGCGGCCAACCTGGCATCTATGTCATCATCCTCTACAGTATGTAGGGTTGGTGTACTTGAATCTAAATCATAATATGACCCCAATTCAAGAACCTCTCTTCCATGTTTGTTATACCTAGGGCCAAACCTTGAGCTAACATTAGTGATATCGCTCCAATCTAAAAGATGCCTATATGGATATTCTTCATGATACATTTGATTGGCTTGTGTATTCTCCTCTCTCGCATTCTTTAACACATTTATCAACCTGTATTGATCACTATTAGTATTGCTCCACCTATTAGCTTCAATATCATCTTCAATATTTTGATTATAGTAGTCCACATCACTGTCATATGCCTAATAGCATAGGTCTGCATCTTCATCTTCTCTTTCACTAGAGGGTTCAACCCAATCATCTTCGCTGTACGGGCTATCATAACTTCTTTTGCTATTGTCATTATTATTCGTACTGTTGTCATCATCACCAAGTCCACCATCACTATTGTTGCTGTCACTACTACTATCACTCTTGTCATCACCTTCATCTTCATCATCACTAGGGGCTGCTCCCCCTTCCTCGTCTTCATCATTAGCTCTTAGTTCATACGGGCTCTTAAATGTATGCTGGCAGGCCTCTAAATATTCTTCTTCTTCTATGTTGTAGATATGATCTCCAAGAAGTATAGTCATGGCATCAGGATCCATGTGATCAACCCAATCAGTAGGAACCCAAGTGGTATCTTCTTTCTTCAATTCTGGAACCTCATTGTTACAATCAAGTAGTATCTCGAAACCGAGCACCATTGTCTTTGTTATAGGATCAAATCTCGGTTCTGGGAATTCCCTATAACGTTGACTTTCTCCATCTTTTACAAACTTTCCATTCAGTGTAGAAGTGTAGGGCTTCAAAGGTTCTAGAGGACAAGGAAGTCCTTTTGCTTTGGCCTTGGCTCGAGCCATCCTTCTTGCTTCCATTTCCAACAAATCATCGTCAGTGGGCTTATAGCCTGGCCTAAAAGGTGGTGTGGCAGTAGGAATTGCCAAGTCTTGAATGGTTGGTTTCTTCATAGCTCTCCCCAAATTCATCCTAGGAAGGTAGTTCATTCTCCTTATCATTGCTACCATATTGTTGTTACCGTAAGGAGAAAAGTCCATTAGGATCTTTTCAACTTCTTTTCCTCTCTTTTCAAAGCCAAGCTTCTTGATCTCAAAGACATCCAAGGTCAATGGCTCTTTCTCATAATCAATACCATAAACAGGTTTAGGCACAGTCAAAGTATCTCCATAAATGGTCACAATAGCCCCTTCATGTGGAAATCGAACCTTTTGATATAAGGAAGAAGGTATGGCTTCTGTGTCATGGATCCATGATCACCCAAAGAGCATATTGAAGCATGGGACTATATTAAGGACTTGAAAATCCACCTTCTTGACCATCAGTCCTATGGTAAGCTCTAATGTTATGGTTCCCAAGACAAGGCTAGATCTACTTAACCAATGACCTAAATCTAGAGGCTAGGTTACAGAATGGGAAGGTGTTAGGCACCTTTTCCGCCCAGACAGAGTCTGTTCTTCTAGACTCTAGTGATCAATGTACTATGTTATGCATGTCATGAACGATATGTTGAACATATAAAAAAAAAAAAAAATTAAATCACACAAATTTATTTATGAATGAAATCTCTTCTTTTGTTTAAGAAAATTCATATTTGTTTTGGTGATTAAGAAAATTGATTTTGGTTTGTTAAAATACCAAAGTTGTTTTGTAGTATGTAGAAAAAAGTGGTTTTTGGAGATAAAAATTTAGATCTGTCTTGTGATGATAAAAAAATAAAAAAATAAATGATCTTTAACGACAAAAAAATCATATCTATTTTTATTGTTAAAAAAAGGAATGAAAAAGATTTTTTTGTAGAAGAGAGTTTCACTCACAATATGAATTTATGCAATCATGGATTAAAACAAACACAAACATAGTAGTACATGATCTCTTTCTTTATTTCAAAAATTTGCATGTATTAAAAAAAATCAGATTTGTATCTTAAGAAAGATAGAAATCAGTTTTGATTTGAGAAAAATTCAGATCTACATCTAAGAAAGATGCAGATCTGTTTTGATTGAAGAAAAATTCAAATCTACATCTAAAAAAGATGCAGATCCGTTTTATTTGAAGAAAAATTCAGATTTGCATCTAAGAAAGATGCAGATTTGTTTTATTTGAAGAAAAATAGTTGACTACATGCAGATCTTTAAAATTAAGAAACAGATTATATCAACAATAAAGAAATTAAGAACATTTTTTTATAAACAAGATTAACAAGGAAGAATAAAAAATATTTGAAACAATTAAACATGCATTACCATGACAAGAAAAGCATAGAAATAAATGGGTTAGAAAACAACCTCTTGCACGAGCACTCTTCTACTGAAGAGGATGTTTTAGGGTTCAAAGAAACTTATTCAGTTATCTTTGAAACCTAGAAACCCTAGGTTTAACAGAAAATTAGAGAGCAGATCAGAAAATATGAGCTATTTGAGAGTAAAAAACGTTTGCCTCTTAAAGCGTAAAAAAAAAGGTACTGAATTATGAGGTTTAGTCTTTATTTATAGAGGCCATAAGACTCTAAAAAATAGGCACAAATGATTAGGATTTGAATCCGGACGCATCCTTTTGCGAAAAAGGTGTGCCTTATCATCACCCGTAGGCCGTTGGGCCAAAGCCCACGTTAGGGAAATTTGGCCCTTTAGAGTGCTGTTCGACACTCCAAAAGTGCCGTTCGGCACTCCAAATGTGCCGAGATGTGTTTTCATCCTCAACCTACGATTTTTCATCTCTTTTTTGGATAATTCTACCTAGACACAATGCATGTTGACCATGCAAACTTGATCATGTGATATCTTTCGATCCGATAGTCCGATTTTATGACCAGAAATACCGCTGTGACTGTTAGAATCTCAAGATCATTTTTATGATATGCAATAAATGAATTAATGCATGTAATGCAAGAACAAATTGATGCATGAAATGCAATTATGATTTTTGGGGTACATGGATTGGTCATTCAAGTCATTCTCCTTGATTAAATTATGGGTGCAAAATTGAGTGTCTACACATTCAAAGGAAGATAATGGGATTCCACACTCTAGTCTCTCAGCAGAGTGTACTGGGAGTGTGGTCCTATTTTGTAGATAATGTTTTATGTAGGAGTTATTGAAAGCATTTTTACCAAGTTTTGCTCCTACTTAAACTTTCGTAAATTGAAGATTTATCCCATAAAAAAGTCACCAACCCCACGCGCATTGATCTATTTTATATATATATATATATATATATATATATGGACATCTATTTCTCTTTCTCTACAAGGAACCACCTACAAATACACTTATAGGGCTTACATCTCCAATCCAGGTTGATAACTCTCAAAATGTTTTTTTTTTTTTTAAATTTAATTTTCACTTTCTCCTCTGATATGAAGTTGGTGTTTATTTGATTCTCTTTCAGTGGTTTTCAATGATGAATTTCATTTGATTTGGTGGAAAGATTGTGATTGAAGACAGCAATTTGCAACCAGTATCACATCTCTTTCTTTCTCTCTCACACACTCTTTCTTTTACTTTTTCGTTCCTATACAAGATAAAATTCTCACTCTAAATATCTTTGGGATTATATTTGTATTTTATGGTTAGAACTTAGAAAATTTATATTTGCGTTCATGGAAGTCCCTACTAGAAATTCTACTGCACACAAGCTAGCTGTGTTTAGATGCCTACACTAATCATTTGGAATTTTTCTAATTATTTAATCATTTGGAATTTTTTTAGAAATAGTGTCCACTTCTGGTGATAGTTATTTATTATTAGACCAAGATCCCTTTTTTTTTTTTTTGGTAGGTGAGGATCGAACTCTAAATATCTTATTTAATAACAAGAGCTTTTACCAATTGAGCAAACTAAAACTCACATTTCACATTTGGGAATTTAAAGAGAAAGGAGAAACTTACCTTGGACCAAAAGCACATGTGAATAACGTTTATTTAAAGGAAATAATGAAATAGAGGCAAAACTAGAGTTTATGTAGTTTTAAGGCAGGTGTGATGTAGGAACAAGGCTGCATACGTACCTTGGAGGTAGAAACCCCTAAATGCTTACTGCCTAAGTGTATTGTTACTCTTACTTGAACAATAGCAAGGAAACAAAAGTAAACTAATTAAAGGGCAGAAACTAAATTTGAAGTGCTGATAATTCAAGCCAAACATTTTAACTGAAAAAAAAAATCTAAATTAGAAATGAGGTGCACATCATTGTAATAAAATTTCTTTCTATGGCTTACCTTCTTTAATTATTCTGAAAATGTCACCAAACTAGGGTTGTTTTACATTGTCTTGGGGACTCGCTCCATTACTCCAAAGAACCACGGGACTACAGCTTTGTCTTACTTACATAGCTTCTTACAGTTCCGACTTTGCTTAACCAATATCTCACGGTGATGGTGTACACTACGAGAGTGATACACGTGATTTCTATAGACTAAGAACCTCACTCGCTTAAAGAACACACTCAGAAAGAGATATTTTTGCTTCAAGGTAATTATTTACCTTTTTGTTTCTCATACGCACCATTCATTATAGTAGGAGTAAAAAAAATGATATGTCAATCAAAAAAGAAATCAAGAGTATAGGTTCAAATAGAATAGAATGGAGAAAAAAAAAATACATGCATGTGACAAACCCTAACTAATATGTTGAAGTTTCATAGTCAACCGCAAAATTTTGGTTATAAGGAGGGTATTATTGTTGTTTTCTCATACCATTGGTCTCAATGGGAAAGCTATATATTTAGCCACATCCCACTTATAAAAATGCGATGAGTTATGTCTAGGCTTTATTCCACTTGCATGTTACAAGGTGTTAAGTAGCCCTTATTTTTTGTTGACTAACTGTCGTGCCAATTTGCTTGTAATTCTTTCAAATCTTTTTGTGATTTTGTTGGGACCTCAATCCCAATTCACATATCTTGTTCCTATCCACAAAAAAAACTCTAAGGAGAATTGAAGAGTAATATTCAAACTGCCCATTTGAGAGAGAGAGAGAGAACCATACCCATTGAGATAGTTATACAAAGCCTTTCTCTCTTCTCTTTCCCTCTCACCATTGCCATACCAACGAAGAGGAGATTATTTCCATCACTATCTTCATCATTGTAGCAATACCACAAATCCAAGGAGACTAAGTTGCTTGTGATTGGCAGCTCAACTTGCGGATCTCGCAACTGGATGAAGAAATGACTCAACGTAGTAGGTTGTTAGCTGGAGCTTGGAGAGCTCAAGTACTATGATAGCATTTGGCTTGGAGGGTTTGTTGTGTATTTTGTACTGCAACTATTTTTCGTCTGGTTTTTAGATTTTCTTCTTCAATAATACATCCAATGTTATCTTGTGATTTGCATCCTTTTGCTGCTCTATATGCTTTAGATGTTTATATCTATGTCCATGCAATATTCAATCGGTTAATAATTTATATTTGAAATTAATTGATAGCTTAACTTAGAAGTGGTTAAGTTGTGAAATTGAAATTTTGGGTCTATATCATTACCTAGGTTTTTAATTAAGTTTCTCACAAGGCTTGTGGAGTAACTCCTCAAGCATAATTAAAATAAGACAAGATCAAAAGTTGAGAATCAAATATACAATTTTCACATTTAAAATAAGGTGAAACTACACTATTGGCCCTTAAAATTTACCCTGGTTGCGCAATTAATCCCTTAAGTTTCAAATGAGTGCTATTGGTTCCTCAAATTTAAAAAAATGAATGATGTTAGTCCTTTTTTTAACTGATGTTAGTATTATTACTTATGTGACTAACAGAATAATAACAAGGCATGTTTTTAACTTGCGCACATTTTATTATAAGAGCTTTACAAACTTACGTGGCTTAATGCCACATCATCTACTAAAATACTAAATTCACACATCAAATTTTAATTAAAAATATGTTATTATAATTTTAAACATACAAAAATTACCAAAACTGAATAATAAAAAATCTCATGAGATTGTTCGTCTCCTTTACCACTAGCGTCAAACTTGAATCTCTGCTTCTCCGATGTTTAAGCCTCCACTCCTCTTGAGTCATCAAAACTCAACAGAACTCTCCCTCCTTCTTTTTAGGCTGGTTGTAAAGGAATTCAACCATAAACAATGGACAAATAACCATAACCATGGAATTCCTTATGGATCAACACCGAATCAAATACTGCCAGTATGTTTCGAAATAGTGTATTGCAACTTATTGAATTATAAGCCTACAATTTTCCTAAAAATTTCAGCTTTAAATTAGTTCCTTTCAAATCTTATTCTAATCTAAATGTCCTATTTTATTTTGATTTCATTAGGGGGTTTCAAATCTAAATCTCCCACGGCTACACAATTTTTATTTGTTGTAGATAATAATAAGCCGACATCATTTATTAGTTATATAGAAATGTATTTGTAGACACATAGAAAGAGAAAGAAGTTGTCGTGTTTGTGAACTGTGGTGAAATTGTGATAATATAGAGTTTGAAATTTCTAAGAAGAAGATTCCATGGAAGACAAGGAAGTCTATTTTGGGGTTGTGATTTGAGAAATCATTGGGGGCATAAAATTGTACTTTGGTGAGTTCTTAGGTATCTCTATATTTGTTGGAAGTTCCTCAATAGGTATAACTGTGTAGTTATGGAGGAAAGAACAAGTCAAAAAATAATCTAAACTAAACCCACCTGTTGTGAAATTTATAAGTACTCACAAATGCATGAATTGTACTGAAGTATAGTTTGGAAGAATGAGGTCGAACCCACAAGAACTTGTATGAACGTAGGAAAATTAATCAAACCTTAACCAAATTAATCCTAATCTAGTTTTAATAAAAATTGGTTGATTTGAAATTAAATAAACTAAGAAAATAATTAAACTAAGCAAAGATATAATATAATGCAATAAAAAGATGTAAACAAACAAGAGAAATGAATTAAGGTTTCAGAATTCGCCTTGTTAATTCATATCAGCAAATATTTATAATCATTAATTTTTCCAAACTACTGCATGATAATTTAGAAATCAATCTTGTTATCACGGAAAATATTCACATTAAAAACTACATTTTAAAAATCTAAAGCAAGCTTTTCTTTGCTTCCAAGGTATAAAATCAAATAATCAATTGTATCGATTGACAAACAAATCACAAGAGATATTCAATCCTAAAAATCAAATCATCATTTGTATCCATTGACAAATAAATCACTAGAGATATCCAATTTTAAAATCAAGAAATAATAAACCAAGTATTCTATCCATTAAGATAAATCCAAAATCATGAGAAAATTGAAGTCATATTAAGAATCCTTCCCTAGTCAATTGAGATGAAGCAAGAGCAGTTTAAATCATTAAAGAGCAACTGTTGTAAGAAAAATCAAATCATATAAATAAAACTAATAATCCTTAACAAGGTTTCACCCTTAACCTTAATTGAAAATTTAGCTATTCATATAGTAATTGAAAAAAAAACACCAAAAAAAAAATACTAAGCATTAAACTAGACAAATAAGATAAAACTAGAATGAAAAAAAGAAATCACAGTGTTAGAGAAAAGCCATAGATGCGGCACTGCCACTTACTCCAATTTTCTGTTTTGAGTTCCAGCCGTAGCACTAGCCACCCTTTATTTTTCTGTTTTCTCTTCTATTTATACTCTCCACAAATCGCTTGTCAACAACAAATGCACACCCAATACAAGTCAGTTTGGCCTTGTTTTCTATTACTTGTTTATCTCCTCATATTCACACAACACGCTGACCTTAAAGCCTTTCTTCACGAAACCAACACAAAAGCAGCCCATTAAAAACTCTTTTCAAATTCATTGGATTAATGGATAGCCCATCAAATTAGGACCTTCAAGCCCTGTAGATCTTTTATCCCACGAAACTTCCTTAGTTCCTTTTTTTTTTTTCTTTTTTTCCTTCGCTTTCACGTATGCATCCTGGGGCTCACTTCTTATTCTTTTCCTTTACGATTTTTTTCTTCTTCTTTTCTTCACTTCAAGCTTCACTAGTTCACTTTGCTTCACATTTGCCTGAGCTGAGTCTCTCAAATTGGCCCCTCATGTAGCATGTCCACCTAAATAAATAGCCTTTAATATCTATAAGACAAGGATACCTTATAATCAATCACAAAATAGCACAAAAGTAAGGCAAAATATGCAAATATGAGAGTACTTTACTGTCTATATTTCATGCACTTCACCACCCCACTCCCACTTTCTCCCTTACACTACAACAACAATAGTGAAACTTGAATTTTTCACAACCAACCACGGTTGGCAGTTTTGTTAGTTTTAAGTAGATGGATCACTTGGGCTTGATTTTTCAGAGTGAATCTCACCTAGATCGTATTCATTGATGGCCACGATATATTGAGAGGTGACCACTATAGATTGGGCAAAGACCAGAGAAGAGAGAGGGATTAAGGATGTGAACAACAAATGATTTTATTTTATTTTTTATTATATAATAATTAATGAGTTAATGATGTGTGTTAAGTTTTAGACACTTGGAAAACACAATATGTTTAACCTAATTCAAGTCAAATTGTTACTTAGTTTAATTATGATGGTCTAGGTTAAATATACATCAATCATATCATAAACAACGGAAAAGTAAAGAGCACAATGATATGATGACTCGGGAAAACCAATAAAACAATCCAGTTTCAAGGTAAAAAACCTGAGGGGGATTTAACCTAAACAATCCACAAGGCAACAATTCACTAATAGAATGGAAGTTGTTACAATAGACTTAATCCCAAATCTACTACTACCTCATGTAGTACTTACTCATGTGACCACACGGAGCTTCGAATCCATAGATACTTCTATTATGAATACGTTACACACAAACACTTTAGTTTGTGACTCTGAGAACTCCACTCAAAGATTTAGATCATCAACTGTAGTTGATTTGATTCAACAACTTTAATACTAGCTATGTAATCTTGAACTCTAGTAGGCGCTTGATAGAATTAGAAGGTACAGAACCTAACAGATCTCACAAGAGTAGCTTTCAAGACTTTCAAAATGTGTATTAGAGTTTCCTTTTATACCTAGTAGTGTTTGACTCAAACCCTAGACGTTTTACAGGCTATTGGGCCTGATTTAAAAATCTGCAGAATCGTAGTTCAATTGGTCGAACTCTTCAGTTTCTGAATTCCTTTTTCTGTAGCTTGTATGTTCTTGAATCTTGACTTGTATCAACTTGAGCAATGTCTAAAACACTTCAAAGACACTAAGATCTTACACTAGACAAGTTTTTGTTCTCAGTTTGCCATCATGCAACTAATTTAGAAACTAAACATTTATAACTAAATATTTAGAACTAACAATGTGGAAACTGTGTTAAATTCATTATGTGGAATTATACTTAAAAAAAATGTCACATAAGTTAACAAAATGTCACGTCATTGTTCCGTTAGCCACGTAGGCTATAAAATTAATGACAATTCATAAAAAGACTAATATTGGTCATTTTTTAAACTTAAGGGACTAGTAACACTCACTTGAAACTTAAAGGACTAATTGTGTACACAGGATAAATTTCAGGGACCAATAGTATAGTTTTGCCTTAAAATAATAACTGTCCCCTAAAACAAACTTGTTGTAGATATAATTTTTAAAGGTAATTTACAAATAAACGTGAATCAATTAAAGTTTCTCAAAAAAAAAATGTGAACCAATTAAGCATCTAGACAAATGTTAGGATGAAGTTTTCATTATTCCATTCTCCAAACAGAAGGTTTGTCACCGACAACAAATCATTAAGACAAAAGAACGTAATCTTTTCGGCTTATCACCCACCGGCAACATATCGACAAATCATCTAACTGATAATGAACTTCAAATTAAAGGTACACCATTCCTCCACAATAGAATAGTAGGCGAGGCTTCTTTGCAAGCCTACAAAACTTCATACAACTCCGATGGCCATACTTTTGTACCCAGAGATACTTGTAGCAACTTTGAGGCCAAAAGAAAACTATCATGTTCAAATGGTTGAAGCCTAACAAGATCCACTGTATTTCATTAGAATTGAAGAAAGTATATCTCAGTTGAGATATACTTTGATGTAGAAGTCCATACACTTTTAAAATTGTAATATTTAATTTGAAATTATGAATTAGATCCATTTCAAATGGAGTTGATTCTTTTTCAGTTGAGGCAATCTTGTTAATACCTTATCAAAGTTCATTTTGTATTGATAACTAAAATAAAATATTTGGATATTGTTGAATATAGTTGGTATATTACCATTAATTTAATTAGTATTTGTCCAAGCCAATATAATTTGTTCATAGTTCTTAAAATTGGAAGTCTATGCCACAACCAAAATGCCAACCCATAGCCTAAGATACCTATCAATTAACTTAGGCTAAGAAAAGGGAAAAAAAATTAAACATAAGTGGAGGGAAATTAAGAATATGTCACTTTGCTAATTTCCCTGGGAAGATAAAATATTTTGGCCTCTTGTGAAAAAGGCGGAGGAGATAGGAATTACTATGGCCATTATGGATCCGTCCCTGCCTAGACTATCAATAAATGCGTCACACCTAAGAAAAGTCTCCTTGAAATAAATGACACAAACGTGGCTTTTGTTTTTTATTTCACAACCTAATTAGTAGTACACTTCCAAGTAGAATATATGTATCGTGCCGTAGAGGGGTATCCCAATAACAATTGTGAGGTGTGACTTTAACTAATTTTAGTTAAGCATAAAATTTGGCAACAAACTTGATTTCAATATTTTTTTAATTGGATATGAATTTTGACAAATTCGTCATTAGATTACATTTTTTTCTTATATCCTTTATAATTGCAAAATTTCAAAAAAATCAATGAATAGTCATGTCATTAATCAAATATTTAAATTTTAAATTTTTGTAGTCTAAAATTATGCATAAGAAATAGGTTTATGGATTGAATAATAAATAACATCTGATTTACACAAAATTTGATATGTATGTTAAAACTGTAAAGAACTTGCCATGTCAAAAAAGTGGACATTGTTGGCCAACTCAATCTAGTATCGGTCGAATCTTTTTGTGTGTATGAATTATAATACAGTCTGATATTGACCAATGTTTTAAATGATATGTTTCATTGGATGATTTTTTGTTTCCAAAAACTAGTTTTTAACAAGAAAAATGAAAAATATGTTTCTTATATTTTCAAAATCAAACACATGATTGGTTAGTTAAAAACAAAAATTGTTTTTCAAAAAAAAAAAGTTTGAAAACTAAAAAAATAATAATAATAATAACAATATTAATAATTTATTGTGATTTGGATGGTGCTTAACAAGATTATATACTTTTCACAAAAGGCAAATAGCAATTACTATCCAAAAACTAGTTTTTGGATGAAATTGCTAAGTTAGTAATCGGTTTTTGTTTAAAAAAAATTTTTAACTCAGCAATTTTAAATAAGTGGGAGTCTTTTAATGAAATGGTGGACCACATCACTTATCCATCATGAGGACCTTATAATTCCTCACCGTAGAGGGGTATCCCAATAACAATTGTGTTATTGTGAGGTGTGACTTTAACTAATTTTAGTTAAGCATAAAATTTGGCAACAAACTTGATTTCGATATCTTTTTGATTGGATATGAATTTTGACAAATTCACTATTAGATTACATTTTCTTCTTATATCCTTCATAATTGCAAAATTTCAAGAAGATCAATGAATAGCCATGTCATCAATCAAACATTTAAATTTCAAGTTTTTGTAGTCTAAAATTATGCATAAAAAATAAGTTTATGGATTGAATAATAAATAACATCTGATTTACACAAAATTTAATACATATGTTAAGAATGTAAAGAACTTGCCATGTCAAAAAAGTGGACATTGTTGGCCAACTCAATCTATTATTGGTTGAATCTTTTGTATGTATGAATTATAATACAGTCTGATATTGACCAATATTTTAAATGATATGTTTCATTGGATGATTTTTTTGTTTCCAAAAACTAGTTTTTAACAAGAAAAATGAAAAATGTGTTTCTTATATTTTCAAAATCAAACACATGATTGGTTAGTTAAAAACAAAAAAAAAAATTCAATAATAATAATAATAATAATTTTTTGTGATTTTTTTATTGTAATTTTTTGTGATTTGGATTGTGCTTAACAAGATTATATACTTTTCACTAAAGGCATATAGCAATTACCATCCAAATTTGAGATGTAGCAGGCAGAGTGATTTTGGTTGGGTTTATATATATATATATATATATATATATATATAGAGAGAGAAGAGAGAGAGAGAGAGAGAGAGAGAGAGAGAGAGAGAGAGAGAGAGAGAGAGAGAGAGAGAGAGAGAGAGAGAGAGAGAGCGTAACACAATAAGAATTACACATATTTTAAACCATTGATTCTCATTAGATCTAATGGTTAACAAATCACTAGTGCCACATTAGATCTAATATCACTAAATTCATTAAATTAACTTCTTAAAAAAAGCAATTATTAAATTCTTTCCTCCATTAACCATTGTCTTCTTCATCTTCCACCTCTCTCTCTCTCTCTCTCTCTCTCTCTCTCTCTCTCTCTCTCTCTCACATATCTGCTAGACCTCCATGAACCCCTCCATCTGAAAAACTCTCTCTATGTTTTGCTTCAATCTTCCGACATAAACTCTATTTTTACAATTTATATGCTAAAATGAAAAAAATTTAATATTTGAATTAACAAAATACTGAGAGAGTGAATAGAAATCAATTCCTACTTTTTTTTTTCTTTTTTACTTTTCTTTAGGCCATTTGGTTGTCTTTTCCATCATCCACTGTACAAAATGACCCCAAAAAATAACAAAAACCCAAAATAAAAAGAAGAAAGAAAAGAAACCCGTAGATCCTAAAAGGCTAAAACCCAGAGATGAAGAAAAATGAAAGAGAAAAAATGTGAAAACAGCTTATTAATCATAAAAGAATTAGAGGATTAATTGGGTTGTTCCTGAGTTGCATTTTGTAAATTAAGTCATTGTTATTGGAATAAGCTTTACCCTTTGGTAGAATGGATTGATAGTTTGATACAATTCTCAATTTGTAAACTTCCTTAATTTTCGTATCACATGTTTTTTAATCCTTATTTATGTTAGTTTTTGTTGGTGCAAACACAATAGTAATGGAAATAACACAATGAGAAACTGAATAGTACTTCTGAATATTATTAATTCAATGAGAAAAATTACACAACAATATTTGGATTGAGGTGCGGCACTCGCTCTCTTTAAAGAGATTTAAGCCCCTGGTTGGCTAAACTTTGTAACAAATAGAGTGGAGAGGCTTAATAATCATTTAATGCTCTTACTCATTAATTTCTAAAAAGTAATTGACATGACTCTTTTTAACCATTAGATTTAATGGAAATCAATGGTTTAAAAAAAATGTAACTTAAACCCATATGTATGTGTGTGTGTGTGTGTGTGTGTGTGTGTGTGTGTGTGTGTGTGTGGCTAAAGTGCAAAATAGACCTTCAAAATTTGGGGTCTTTGGATGTCACAACCTGAAGTTTCAAAATTTAATTTTTACCCCTAAAATTATTGTAACTATTGAATATATAAAATTAAATAAATAAAAATGGTTCCAAGTATCTTACAATTTCGCAATCTAGAGTATTGAAGTATCTTCATAGTCAAAAGCCATGTAACTGAATTGGCACATTTCCATGCACAAAGTACTTGGGGGTTTAGGGGAGAAAGAGTTCAAACTGCGGGATTAGCAGCATGTTGTAATTATTTCTCAAAAAAAAAAAAGTATCTTCATATCTTATATATTAACTGTAGTTGCACGATTTTCCTGGCCCAACTTCTATCGATCAGGCCTTGGCCCAAGGCGCAACCCACAATGAATGTTCGTAGAGGATGGGTGAAAGAACTTGGCCTCAGTGAGCCTGTCCGGTCGGATGCATGGATAATACAGTTGCAGAAGATAAAAGACACAAGGAGGATTTCTTAGGTATAATTGTATTCCTTTTTAAGCCTTAATACAGTTTTTTCCGTCCCTTTCTCTGAGGGACTCCACTACATTATATAGCTCTCCTCCTTTCATCTCAACCTTACACCTGTTGATCATCTAAGCATCTACTTGAGCACCTGTCCCATCAGCCGCCCTCATCACTCTCTTTATGAGTTG
This sequence comes from Quercus engelmannii, assembly GCA_029955605.1. Classification (NCBI taxonomy): domain Eukaryota; kingdom Viridiplantae; phylum Streptophyta; class Magnoliopsida; order Fagales; family Fagaceae; genus Quercus; species Quercus engelmannii. Next base: position 79,234,923 of record JARPSG010000001.1, on the reverse strand, counting down.
CAGAGGCCAAGGTGGTACTGTTCAGGGGTCTTTTCCTCATTAATGCAGCCAAGAGGTTGGTTGGGACGCAATTAATGTGGTGGTAGCTCTTAGTGAGATATTTTGGATTTTATTCATTTTATATGTTGGGAGGACGAACTGAATTAGCTGGGGAGAGTTTCTCGTCTGGGCTTCGTGATGTCCGAGGAGGATTTACTCCTCGGACGGGTTTCCTGGGCGTTATTGGGATTGAGTAATGCTTCATGTGTGGTTCCTCTTCGGATAGGACGCTCCTCGGACGGGCCTGGATTTGGAATAGCCCATTATTTTTGGGCCGGGCCCCACAATAGCCCCTCAAAACTCCGGTTTTTATCTCCTTCCGAGGAGAAAAGCGGGGTTTTGATGTTGGTGAGAGGATGGAGATAAGGAGAGCTTGGGGCGCGCGTGCGGACCGTTACTTTTGACGCGCTACAATTTACGAGGTGCGGCCATTAACTTCTGGAGGCGTTATGTTCTCTTAATCCAACGGTGTGGCGTGGATCGAACGGCCATCATTTCTTCTCGCGTTTTTAGGCAGGAGTGGTCTTTTCTCTCTCCTCCTGGCTATATAAGATGCTAGAGGGGTTCAGATCCTTCTTTTTATCTACATTTCATAAGCCTCAAAGGACTCCAGAGAACTCCAGCGAATCCCGGAGACATACGAACACTTGCGCCCCTTACGCCGCCGTAACCATTTTTTGCGAAGCGTCTCGTCCACGAGAGATTTCCAGGCGTCCCATCAAGCGTTTTGTGAAGGTACCAGTACATTTCGCTCATCTCGTCGTTTCAATTCTCTCCTCGGACCCTACTTTTCTTCTCAGTCTTTACTTTCGTTTCCCCAGTTCAGTTCAGATGGGTAGATTCGAGAAATTAGTAAAAACTCCGGCCGCTATGGAGGCCTTTAGGGCTAAATACCACATTCCCCCGGGGGTTGGGCTGCAGTACTGTCCTCTTGAAGGAATAGTGACAGATAAACGTCAGGGAGAAGTTGTTATCCCCATGATTGCTTTCATAGAGGGAGGGATGACACTTCCCATGCGTAGGATTACCAGGGAATACCTGTTCAACCATAGGTTGACGCCGCATCAGTGTGCCCCAAATATGTTCAAGATAATAGGCTGTGTAGATGTCTTAGACGAGCGGATGAACCTAGGCCTTACTTGGCACGATGTGGCCTATCTGTACGAGTGTCACCGCCTCGGGGATGAGGGGTATTATCTTAAATTCCGGAACGAGGACGTTAGGTTGATCTCTTGTCTCCCGGTATCCAATAAGACCGTGAAGAATGACTTCCTTATTGCTTCTGGGGAGTGGTTCGACGGTATTCATTGTCCGACTCGGGCAGGAAACCCAGGTGCGACGTTTTTTAGGATCGGTCCTTGTTGGGAAAGGATTTAGTGTTGAGGGTTTATTTTTACTGCTTTCCTTGTAACTGGTAAATTTCTTGAACTAACCCCACTTTTCTTGGTTGTTTGCAGATAAATTTCACGTAGCTCCTCGGCTAAGCCTTGTGAACGTGCCAGCGTTGAACTACCTTCTTAGGTCGGAGATTTACGTTTCCGCGGACGGACAGTTGCGTGCGGCTCATCTAGTTCTGGGCTATCAACCTCTAAGCAGCTCTTTCCAGGCGATCGGTCACGCTATAAGGGCTGGCAGTCTGAGATTGGCCAGGATTGACGTGTCCAAGGACGGGTTGCTAGCCGACCACGATTTACCGCCAGTTGTGTTGCCCGGTGTTAGAAATCCCTACTTAGCAGAGCAGTTACCTCCGCCAAACGAGCCTGGTGCTGCCGTTCAAGTTGAAGAGGAAGCTGAATCGTCTCGTCTTTCTCTTGAGGAAGAGATAGACGAGTTCCATTTTGAGGAGGAAGTTCAGCAAACCCCCTTAGTGGAATTTTCCGATCCCGAAGGAGAGCGGGACCGACATTCTGCAGTTGGCGCTCCTTCCCTCGTTATCTGCTCGGACGATACTTCGGACGAAGAGACGGAGCCCATGGCAGGAAAGGGAAAATCTCTGAAGGAGCTGTTGGGTTCCTGAAGGAAAGGTCAATCATCGAAGGGTCAGTCATCGAAGGGACCACCTCCACCACAAGCCAAAGCCCTTCCTCCTGTGGTCCCTCAGGGCACTTCGGAACCTGGTCTCAAGGTTAATCTGGACCTGAAGAAGAAGAGACCGGTTGACACCCCTGAGGAGGGTGAGGTGGCTGCTCAGCCGACCAAGCAGCAAAAGACTGCTCGGGCTCCAAGGAGCAGGAGGGGCAACTCCTCGGAGAGTAGGGACGAGGAGAACCTTGCGGAGGTACGTGTTACTCCGCGTGTATGGAGCCCTAAGTTGGAGCTGGAGGGGGTTGCAATCCCCTACAATGCCTCGGTCAGAGAGTACAACCGCGGCCGAGCTGGGTACGTGGCCGAGGCCTTAGAGCAGCCCCTACTCCTTCCTCGGGACATGGAGGCTTACAGGCGGTTCTCTCAGTCCGAGATCTTCCTATCCCTTAAAAGGGATCTCGCGATGGTAAGTAATCCTTCTACTGTTTCATTAACTCTTTTTTGACCTCGATAGATCTTTTAAAACATTTTGGTTTTGTTCGTAGATTACTCAGCAGGTATTTGTTGCTGAGGAATTCTGCCGAGGTGAACGTAATCGGGCTGAGGTTGAGACCCAAGCTCGGACGGAGGTGGAGAAGACCTTGGGGTCCCTCAAGCACGATCACCTTAAACTCACGAACGAGTTCAAGGAGTCGGAGAACCAGCGCAAAAGTGCAGAGGCTGGTTTGAAGAGTGCCGAGACCCAGGCGGAGGACCAGCGCAAGGAGCTGTACTCGACACAGCTTAACCTCGCCACCGAGAGGCAGGCAGTGCAGGATCTTAAGACTGCCCTGCAAAAGGTCGAGGATGAACTGAGGCGGGTCAAAGAGGAGGCCCAGCTGATCCGCAAGGCTACAGAGGCTGAGAAGAATGCTGCTCGCCAGCTTGGGGCCGAGGAGACGGAGGCCAGGCTATCTGAGGAGGTCCCTGAGGTGTGCAGGGATTACTGCAGTATCTCATGGGCTCACGCTCTCGATGCTGCAGGAGTTCCTGCGGATTCGGCACTAAGACTGCCCGAGAATATCTTCTATCCTCAGGAGATCCGAGAGAATCCCGGTGACGCCCAAGTGGCTTCAGAGCAGGATCTGGCGGCGCCTGATGCCGTCCCTGTGCCTGAGATGGTGAAGAATCCCGCCGCAGACTCTGCCGCAGAGGTTCCTCCTCCTCAGCCCGAGCAGAAAGAAGATCCTCCTGCTGAGGCTTAGCCCTTTAGGCTTTTGTTTTTTTTGTACTCTTTTTTTTTTAAATGAGAGTCGTCCTATTTTTCCATTCTTTTGTAAGGACCTCTCTTTCTAATGTACTCGGAATATTAATATAAAATGTTAGTTTGGCTTACTATGGAAGCATGTCAGTAACGTTTTACTTTAAATACTTGTAATGATGTAGATATGGGTAAACGGTTAAAATAAAACGAGCTTGTGGGCTACGCATAAAAATGATTTCCTTTAAGTAATAATCCCCCAATCTATCATAAGTAATAATTTCCCCTAAGTCTGTGGTCCGCGGGGCCATGCAGGACCTAGGTTCTGTTTAAAACTATGAATAGTTGCTTTAAGTAATAATTTCCCCTAAGTCTGTTGTCCGAGGAGACATGCAGGACTTAGGTTCTGTTTAGAACTTATGAGACTTCTTTTTTGGTACTTGGTTTCCCCATAGACTTGGGTCCGAGGACCATGCAAGGCCTTGGTTCTGTCCAAAACTTACGCGATTTTACCTTTTTTTTTTTACTTGGTTTCCCCATAGGCTTGGGTCCGAGGACCATGCAAGGCCTTGGTTCTGTCCAAAACTTACGCGGTTTTACTTTTTTGTACTTGGTTTCCCCATAGGCTTGGGTCCGAGGACCATGCAAGGCCTTGGCTCTATCCAAAACTTACGCGATTTTACTTTTTTTTTTTACTTGGTTTCCCCATAGGCTTGGGTCCGAGGACCATGCAAGGCCTTGGTTCTGTCCAAAACTTACGCGATTTTACCTTTTTTTTTTTACTTGGTTTCCCCATAGGCTTGGGTCCGAGGACCATGCAAGGCCTTGGTTCTGTCCAAAACTTACGCGATTTTACCTTTTTTTTTTTACTTGGTTTCCCCATAGGCTTGGGTCCGAGGACCATGCAAGGCCTTGGTTCTGTCCAAAACTTACGCGGTTTTACTTTTTTGTACTTGGTTTCCCCATAGGCTTGGGTCCGAGGACCATGCAAGGCCTTGGTTCTGTCCAAAACTTACGCGGTTTTACTTTTTTGTACTTGGTTTCCCCATAGGCTTGGGTCCGAGGACCATGCAAGGCCTTGGTTCTGTCCAAAACTTACCCATGCAAGGCCTTGGTTCTGTCCAAAACTTACGCGGTTTTACTTTTTTGTACTTGGTTTCCCCATAGGCTTGGGTCCGAGGACCATGCAAGGCCTTGGTTCTGTCCAAAACTTACGCGGTTTTACTTTTTTGTACTTGGTTTCCCCATAGGCTTGGGTCCGAGGACCATGCAAGGCCTTGGTTCTGTCCAAAACATAGGCTTGGGTCCGAGGACCATGCAAGGCCTTGGTTCTGTCCAAAACTTACGCGATTTTACTTTTTTGTACTTGGTTTCCCCACAGGCTTGGGTCCGAGGACCATGCAAGGCCTTGGTTCTGTCCAAAACTTACGCGGTTTTACTTTTTTGTACTTGGTTTTCCCATAGGCTTGGGTCCGAGGACCATGCAAGGCCTTGGTTCTGTCCAAAACTTACGCGGTTTTACTTTTTTGTACTTGGTTTCCCTATAGGCTTGGGTCCGAGGACCATGCAAGGCCTTGGTTCTGTCCAAAACTTAGGAAATCTCTTTAAGTATTAATTTCCCCTAAGTCTGTGGTCCGAGGATCCATGCAGGACTTAGGTTCTGTTTAAAACTTATAAGAATTGTCATACAGACCAGCAAGCAGTGGATAATCACGAAACAAAATGTGGGCGAAGCCATTTTCATTAATAATAATATCTTCTGAGGTTATTTACATTCCATGGTCGAGGTACAGCTTTTTCATCCAAATCTTCTAGATAGTAGGCGCCTATGCCGGCTACGGACGTTATACGGTACGGTCCTTCCCAATTGGGCCCCAACTTGCCCCAAGAGGGGTTTTTTGCGCTGCCGAGAACCTTCCTCATCACGAGATCGCCTGGACCTAGGGGTCGTAGTTTGACATTGGCATCATATCCCTGTCTCAGCTTCTGGTGATAATAGGCCATATGAATCATTGCTTTTTCCCTTCTTTCCTCGGCTAAGTCTAAACTTCTTCCCAACAACTCATCGTTACCGTCCGGGGTAAACGAGACAGATCTTAGCGTGGGAAAGTTGTTCTCGATTGGGAGTACGGCCTCTGCCCCATAAGTCAACGAAAAGGGGGTCTCACCGGTTGACCGCCGTGGCGTCGTCCGATAGGTCCACAGAACGTGTGGGAGCTCTTCCACCCATCTCCCCTTTGCCTCATCCAGCCTTTTCTTCAATCCGTTTACTATGACCTTGTTCACGGCCTCGACCTGCCCATTTCCTTGGGGATAGGCAGGGGTGGAATATCGGTTAATGATCCCAAGCTCGCGGTAATATTCCCTAAAGCCTTTACTGTCGAATTGAAGACCATTGTCGGAAATGAGTGTACGCGGGGTTCCGAAGCGGGTGATAATGTTCTTCCAGATGAATTTCTGGGCATCCACGTCCCTAATGTTGGCCAAAGGTTCAGCCTCCACCCATTTAGTGAAGTAATCGGTCCCGACTATTATGTATCGCTTGTTCCCCGTGGCTTTGGGAAAAGGTCCGACAATATCAAGACCCCACTGCGCGAACGGCCACGGGCTAGAGAGGGGGTTGAGAACCCCTCCGGGTTGGTGGATATTCGGAGCAAATCTTTGGCACTGATCGCACTTCTTGGCGTACTCTTGGGCCTCTCTTTGCATGTTCGGCCACCAGTATCCTTGGGTGAGCGCCCTATGCGCCAGCGACCTTCCTCCGGTGTGACTTCCACAAATTCCCTCATGCAACTCCTCAAGCAGAGACTCGGACTCTTCTGGATGTACACAGAGTAAGTACGGTCCAGAATAGGAGCGCCGATATAATTGGTGGTCCTCAGATAGCCAGAACCGAGGAGCATTCCTTCGTATCTTATCAGCTTCCAGTTTTTCCTCCGGCAAGACGTCATTCTGGAGGAAGTTCTTTATGGGGTCCATCCAGCAGTGACTCTTTCTGATCTGATGGACTCTGGCCGGGCTTCCGCTGATAGGGCTTGCCTGGGCTAAATCTTCAACCAGGAGAGTGGCCAGCGAGTCTGCATGGGTGTTTACACTCCTGGAGATGTGCGTCAGATTGAAGGATTCAAAATTCGTCTATAGCCGCTTGACTTTTCCCAGATACTCTTGCATCCTAGTATCTCGAGCTTCCAGCTCACCCATCACTTGTCCGACCACTAGTCTGGAGTCCGAGAATGCTTCTATTATCGTACCGCCCAATCTTTGAACCATCGTCATCCCTTGAAGTAAGGCTTCGTATTCGGCTTCATTGTTCGTGGCCGAGAACCCGAGCCTCAAAGATTTTTCAATGGCAGCACCGTCCGGGGATATTAAAACTATCCCAACTCCTGACCCTCTCTGGTTAGCCGCTCCATCCACGTATACCTTCCATTGCCTAGTCCCGACTGCTGAAATCACGCCAACTGATTTCTCATCCATGTCTTTCTTCTCGGTCATTGTTTCTAAAGAGGGCTCAGCAAACTCCGCTACCAAGTCTGCGAGGACCTGTCCTTTGACGGAGGATCTGGGCATATATTTAATGTCAAAGGCTCCCAAGAGCGCACTCCACATGGCGATCCTGCCTGTATAGTCAGCGCTTCGAAGCACTGCTCGAAGGGGAAGCTGAGTTAAAACGATGACCGTATGCGCCTGAAAGTAATGAGGAAGCTTCCGGGTCGCATGCACTATCGCCAGAATTGCCTTTTCCAAAGGAAGGTACCGTACCTCGGCCTCGTGTAATGATTTGCTCACATAGTAAACCGGTCGCTGCACCCCATTGTCATCCCGTATCAGCACCAAGCTTACAGTATGGGGAGCTACAGCGATATATGCAAACAGCACCTCATCTGCCTCAGGGCTGGACATGATGGGTGGTCGAGACAGGTAGTCCTTAAGCTGCTGGAAAGTCTGAGCGCAATCCTCCGACCATTCAAACCCTTTCCATTTGTTTATCAGGAGGTAAAAAGGCCGACATCGATCCGCCGATCGTGATATGAACCGGTTTAATGCCGCAATCATGCCAGTGAGCTTCTACACTTCCTTCGGATTCCGAGGAACCTGTAGGCTGTTAATGGCTTTGATCTGCTCGGGACTTACTTCTATTCCCTTGTGAGTGACCATGTACCCTAGGAATTTCCCAGACCCGACCCCAAATGAACATTTGGAAGCATTCAGCCGCAACCGGTGCTTTCTTAAGATAGCGAAGATCACTCCGAGGTCACTCACGTGCTCGGAAACCCTTTTGCTCTTCACAACCATATCGTCTATATAAACCTCAATGATCTTGCCCAGCTGTGGCTCGAACATCCGAGTCATCATCCTTTGGTAGGTTGAGCCTGCGTTCTTCAGCCCAAACGACATCACCTTATAATGATAGTTTCCGATGGGCGTCATGAAAGCCGTTTTCTCTTGGTCATCAGGCGCAAGGGGTATCTGATGATAGCCCTGAAAGGCGTCCAGGAAGCTCATTCGAGGGTGGCCCACGGTTGCATCCACCAATCGGTCGATTCGGGGTAGGGGGAATGGGTCCTTCGGGCATGCCTTGTTCAGGTCCGTGAAGTCCACACAGACCCTCCACTTCCCTGTCTTCTTTCTTACCACCACTGTGTTCGCCAACCATTTGGGGTAAAAGACCTCTTTGATAGCCCCTGCCCTTTTTAATTTCGCCACCTCGTCTCTTACGGCACTGGCGTGTTCCTTCGAAGGACGTCGGGGTGGCTGTTTCTTCGGAGTTGAAGAGGGGTTGACGTTCAGGTGGTGACAAATAAGGCTGGGATCAACTCCCGGAGCGTCGTAGGCGTCCCATGCGAACACGTCGACATTTTCTCTGAGAAATCCGACCAGCTCCTCTTTTTCCTGAGAAGGTAATTCAGAGCCGACCTGAAAGAATTTCTCTGGGTCGTCGTTGACAGCAATCCTATCCAAACTTTCACACCTTATCTCCTCGGCCAGCCCCTCGCCTTGGCTTGCCGAGGGAGTTGGTTGCTATAAGCTCTCCGGGGCCGAGGACTTGATTGGGGGCCGATGTAAAACGGCGGCCACCATACACTTCCTAGCCACGACCTGATCTCCTCGGAGCTCTTCTACTTGTCCTTGGGAGGGGTATTTCACTTTTTGGTGAAGTGTGGAGGTCACGGCCTCTAGGGCATGGATCCACGGCCTTGCCACTATTGCGGTGTAAGGCGAATAAGCGTCGACCACAATAAAATTTACCTCCACTATCTCCGCCCCAGTCTGTACGGGTAGTCGGATCTGCCCTTTTGGCGTGACCATCCTTCCCTCGAAACTGAGAAGGGGGGAGTCATAAGCTGCCAAATCTTCTGGCTTCAGGTTCAGCCCCTTGTATAGGTCAGGGTACATTATCTCTACTGCACTTCCCGAATCCACCAACACCCTTTTCACGTCGAAGCCTCCGATCCTCAGCGTGACCACCAAGGCATCATCGTGGGGTTGAATAGTTCCTCTCTTATCTTCCTCCGAGAATCCCAGTATCAAAGAGCTTCCCTTTTTTGACCTTTTGGGTTCTCTTTGCCTGCCTTCGGAGGGGAGCCGATCAACAGCTAACACCCTGGGGATGGGTGGCCCCGTTCTTCCTGGTGCAGCAAGGATGACATGTATCGTCCCGGTGGGGGGTCCTAAGGACACGTCCTTTCGGGGCTCTTGGGTTGCTTGGCCGGGATGGCCACTCGATGGGTGCAGTAGGTGACGTAACTTTCCTTCTCGGACCAACTGATCTAGGTGATTCCATAGATTCCTGCAGTCCTCAGTAGTATGCCCATGGTCCTAATGATAGTGGCAGTACAGGTTCTGGTTACGCCTGGAAGGGTCTCCAGCCATCTTTCCCGGCCACCTGAAATAGGGCTCATTCCGTACTTTCTCCAACACCTGTTGCACTGGCTCCTTGAATACGGCATTCACTGCCTGCGGGTTGCTCTGCCCAGCCTATCGCGAAAAATCTCTCCTCGGCTGACCAGGATTGTGCCGTTCCGACCTGAAATCATTTGCTTTGGGGGGGATAACTTTCTCCTTACCCCTCCCTTGCAGCTGATCTTCCTCCACTCTTTTGTACTTGTCGATCCTATCCCTCAACTGATCAACGTTGGCAACCGGTTTACCAGTGAGGGATTTCCTTAAGCCATGGTCGGTGGGGAGCCCGCTTTTGAATGTGCTGATAGCGACAGCATCATGGTTGTCATCCAGGTCGTTGTACACTTCCCAGTATCTGTCCGAGTATGCTTTCAGAGTCTTTCCCTCGTGCATGGACAAGGACAATAGCGAACCGAGGGGCCTGGGGACTCTGGTGTTGGTGATAAAGCGGGTGCAGAAATCCCGAGTGAGCTGCTTGTATGAGCTTACGGAATTTTTCTTTAGGCCATTGAACCACCTCATCGCCATTGATCCCAGGCTGGATGGGAAGATTTTACACATAAGGGCTTCATCTTTCGAGTAGATCGCCATCTTTTGGTTAAACTGACTCACATGCTCTACCGGGTCTGTTCGACCGTTATAGATGGTGAATGTCGGCTGGTTGAACCGTCGAGGCAGCTTAGCCCCTTCAATTCTATACGTGAAGGGGGACCTTGAAACCTGGTCCAACGCCTTCTTCATGGCATCGTTTCCCGAGCCCCTGCTGGATGTGCTCTCATACTTCCGCACAGGGCGTGGTTCCTTTACGTAGGAAAAGGTTTCACTTGGGGGGGTCCTTGACCTCCATCGGTAACTCACATCCTCCGCATTAGAGGACTCGTCTGAGTCTGAAGGAGATCGTTTTCGCTGTACTCGTCGTAGCTTTCTCTTCAGATCATCTATTTCTCGCTGCATGGCCTGGTGACTATTTCGCCTCTGGGACACGTGACTACCTATATGAGTGTGACTCTGGCTTGTCCGGATAGTACGCACACTTCCCTCACGATCTTCCCTGGCCTGGGTTGATGGGGTTATTTTGCCTCTGGGACTCGGCGGGTTGTGTCTGTTGGGAGTTAGCTTGGTGAGGATTCTCCTGGTGCGGACTTAGTTCTGCCATGCTTGACCGTTGTGCTTGCTGATGCCCTAGTTCTTCCCACAGACGGCGCCAATTGTAGTTGCACGATTTTCCTGGCCCAACTTCTATCGATCAGGCCTTGGCCCAAGGCGCAACCCACAATGAATGTTCGTAGAGGATGGGTGAAAGAACTTGACCTCAGTGAGCCTGTCCGGTCGGATGCATGGATAATACAGTTGCAGAAGATAAAAGACACAAGGAGGATTTCTTAGGTATAATTGTATTCCTTTTTAAGCCTTAATACAGTTTTTTCCGTCCCTTTCTCTGAGGGACTCCACTACATTATATAGCTCTCCTCCTTTCATCTCAACCTTACACCTGTTGATCATCTAAGCATCTACTTGAGCACCTGTCCCATCAGCCGCCCTCATCATTCTCTTTGTGAGTTGCAGAGGCCAAGGTGGTACTGTTCAGGGGTCTTTTCCTCATTAATGCGGCCAAGAGGTTGGTTGGGACGCAATTAATGTGGTGGTAGCTCTTAGTGAGATATTTTGGATTTTATTCATTTTATATGTTGGGAGGACGAACTGAATTAGCTGGGGAGAGTTTCTCGTCTGGGCTTCGTGATGTCCAAGGAGGATTTACTCCTCGGATGGGTTTCCTGGGCGTTATTGGGATTGAGTAATGCTTCATGTGTGGTTCCTCTTCGGATAGGACGCTCCTCGGATGGGCCTGGATTTGGAATAGCCCATTATTTTTGGGCCGGGCCCCACATTAACATTGCTTTGTGTTTCTCAAAAAGAAAAAAAAAAACATTGCATTGTTACATCTTTAATATAATTCATTTTAATTATTATGTTCATTTCCTTGATTTTCATTTTTTAACGAAGAAAAAAGTGCATTTTACTTTTAGTTGCTTAAAATGAATGAGTTGGGGAAGAAGTTAAAATTATATAATAATTGTGATGTGCCACACTTTAACTGATTCAGTTAATCAATTTTTTTCCTTACATTTAAATTGAATGATAAATATATATATATATATATATATATATATATATATATATATATATATATATAATTAGAGTACGTTTGGTACACTGAATGAGGATTACGACAAGAATTGTAATCTTTATTACTAGGAATAAAATGTGTTGTAATGTAATAACTAAACTTATTCATTAGTTTGGTTGTGAGTTATAACATTAAAATGAAATTTAACATTTATTTTAGGAAATTTCGTGCTCATACAATTATATCTCCTTAAAAAATTTTAATTTTAAATTTAAGAGAGATATGTGTTATTTTTATGATTTTTTATTTTAATAATTGTTAGATGTATATGAAAAGTTTGTTTATTTGGAAATATATTAAGTTTTGAAATTATTGCATTTACTAAGGAATAACTAATACAACCTTTTAAAGGGGAATAGTTATTCCTCATTTTGAAGAATAACTAGCTATTCATAAGGAATGATTATTCATTGTAATAATAAAAATATAACCAAACTAAAGAATAATCAAACCATAGGAATAACTATTACATTACAATGTCTATTACAGCCTACCAAACATACTCTTAGTATGGTGATTTGCTCACTTTATAAGATGTGACCTTTACTAATTTTTTGATAATTTTTTTCCATATATAATAAAGAATGATTTTAAATCTTATATACTATTTCACAATTAGTTTTTATATAATAATGGCATAATAGTAAATTTTGAAAATATCATTTTTGTTTCCAACAAAACAAAATAAATTCGATTAAATATATGTAATGACCAACTAAATTCTTTTTCATATTCCCATTTTTCTATCATTCCCTCATTTTCCATTTTTCATATATTTTTTATTCAATTAAATACATGTAATGAAACAAACTCTTTGTCTAAGGTTCCGGAAAGCTATTCTTTTTTTTTTTTTTTTTAATGAATAATAAAGAAAATCAATTCATAAATGTAGAACAAAAGGTCTTTTACCTACTATCCTAGACTAACCTATAAGTGCATATCACCTAAGAAAAGTATTCTTGAAATAAATCACATTAATGAAATAAATGACAGTAACGTGGCTTTCATTCCGTACAAATTTATGGGTAATTATTGAGAATTTTCATAATACCATAGATATGTATTCTTTACTCTCACATAACTATGAGTTTTACTAATTCATGTGAAAAGAAAAAATACGTATTTATGATACTCTCAAAATATTCATTAATTATCCCAAATTCTATATCACGATAGTAGTGTCATTTATTAAATGAAGGATAGCCCTAGGAGGAATCAAGATCTTCTATACCACTCTATATACCACTAATTAGAATTTGCCATCTGTCAATTAAAACCTAATTTTTTGCCTTTCGTTTCACTTGCCAAAAAAAAAAAAAGTCATCCCCTCCAGTTTCCAATTAATATGTACTACCGCGCGTGCCTTATAGGGGTAGCCCATTAATAACTCATGTGCCAAGATGCCATGTATAAAGTATCTTACAATTTTGTGGTTTAGAGGATTGAAATATTTCCCTTTCTTGTATATTAACACTGCTTTGTTATTTTCTCCCCCAAAAAAAAAAAAAAAAAAAAAAACTGCTTTGTCATTTCTTTAATAATTTATTTTAATTATTATCTTAATTTCTTCATTTTTCACTTTCTAATGAAGAAAGAAAGTGCATTTTACTTTTAGTTGGTCACATTTTTATTGGCAATGAAAAAAGAATAAATAGGGAACGAAGTTAAAATCATATAATAATTGTGAAGCGTTACTTTAACTAATTCAACTAATAATATATTACCATAGTTTTTAAGTGGTGTTGTAGTGTGTCTTTGTATTAGAACCACATTTCCTTCTCCCTTGTGCATGTATTTGTTTCTCAAAAAAAAAAAACTAATAACATGTTTTTTTTTCACTTACATATAAAATGGATAACAAATAAAAAATAAAGTAATATAATATATGTGTGACCAGTTCACTTTTATAAGATGTTATTTTTACTGATTTAATTGATAATTCTTATTTCTTAAATAACAATGGAAAATTTTACTCCTTATATACCTATGAGATCTTAATTATGATATAATAATGACATAATAGTAAAGTCAAAAGAACTAATTTTTCTATCATCTCATTTTTCCTTTTAACCAATTAGAATAATATCATATTGAACGCACATAATGAAAAATTGAAATATTTTTCATTCTCCCATTTTTCTATCTTCTATTAGTGTTAACACAAAAAAAAAAAAAAAGTAGATATAATTATTCAAAGGGAAAAATTAATGGACCAATAAAAAAAAAAGCTTGCATTCATTTATTTTGTTTTGAAATTTGTTATTCATATTTATACTCATATTAGCCGTTTGTAAATTTTGCGTAATACCTCCAGTATTTTTTTTAAACTGGACATTTTAAAAAAAAACTAGACATCTTCTTTTGTTTTAAATATATAATGACAAATGGTAATGGGTTTAATATCCACATTTTATTTAGTTAGTAAGTATGTAACAGTTTCTCATTAAAATAAAAGAAAATTTCAATTAAAAAAGTACTAGAGGTAAGCCAAACCCTAAAATTTATAATAGTTATTTATTTATTTTTTTTTTTTAAGAACTACTCTAACAAAACATGCCCATATATAGTATCCCCAACTAACCTTCAACGTTTCATGCAACTGCAGGCATCCTTTTATTATTCTAATTAAATAACTGGTGATGATATTGAGTGGCCTTAATTGCTCTCCATTTCCTTTCTTTGCCTTCTTTGATTGATTTCTTCAAGTGATGGAGGATTTTCATTAAATTATGGTTGATTATCTTCTTTCTTAAATTAATGTTAGTACAACAAGCGCCGCCGCCCCCCGGGGGGGGGGGGGGGGGTGTGGGGGGCATAAATTTTAATAATGGTCCCCCTAGATTTGAATAATACATATTTTTGTTTCCTAAAATACTCTTATACCATACATAATTCATTAATTCAAAATGTATTTAATGTATTTTGTAAAAATAGAAAAATTTATAAATTATTTATACACTTTATTTTTCCTCTAATTACTCTTATACCATAAGAGCTCATTGAACCAAATAATATTTAGGAGACATCCTAGAAATATAAAAGTAAAATATTTTTAATAAAAACCTTCTTTATTCATTTTTTTTAAATGTCGTTTTAAGAAAATTAGGGATACAAACTTTTTTTTTTTCTTTTAGAAGAAACCATAAATGTCGATTTCATGGTTAGGAGTTAAGAATCCTTTAATTTTTATTTTTATTAATTAATGTTATATATATACTTGATGTAAATGCTTTGTTAAATGTAAGAAAATAACATATATTAAATCATGATACAAACATATTTATGTGTGTGTGTATATATACGAGTCCAAATCTTTTGTCCCATTTTTCTTGTTCCACCCTATACTCCACCAATAAAAATTTGCCACATACACACCTATTAAATTGAAATATAATTTTCAGCCTTCTCTTACTTAGTTTCCTAAAATAAATTAAAAAAATAGATAAAAAAAAACTCAAACAATCCCAACCACCACCACCGGTCCTCCACCTCCACCCTTGCTAGCCACTGCCAGTAACCTTCGCCGATACCACTATGAATGGATCGTCGACGACATCAACAACCACCCATGACAAAGGAGACCAAAGGCTTAAATCAAAAAGTTCTCTTCAATTTTTACATTTCTTTTGCTTCCTCTTCAATCTTTATGGTACTAACTATTTTTCTTTTCTCATTCTTATCTTTTAAATTACCATAGCGCGCATGGTTTATGACTTTTAATCCAAATCAGTGAATTATTTTTGGCTTGGTATCGTTCATAAAGATGCAAATCTAGAGGAAACAGTCAGTCATAGAAGAGAGGAGTTAACGGAGAGTTAAGAGAAATGTTTGGGTTTGTTGAATTAGGTGGTGTGGTTCGTGTGGGCCTGGTGGTGGTGGATGGCGGTGATTAGTGGTGTAGTTGACGCCAGCGAAGGTTGTTGGTGGTGGTGAAGGATCGGTGGTAGTAGGGGACGTTTTGGGTTTTTATTTTTATTTTTCTGGGTATATGAAAAAAAAAAAAACATAAAGTTAAAATCTAATTAAATTGGGGGACACATGGAAAGTTTTGATTTGTGGAGCCTAGAGTGGAGCAGAGAAAGTGAGACAGAGGATGTGGACTCATATATATACACACATGTTACTCTTTGGATTTAATTTATATATATATATATATATATATATATATATATATATATATATATATATATTTAGCTTCATCCCCCTAAAGAAATTTTTTAGCTTCGCCACTGAACACAAGCCTAACCATCCTAAAGTTGGCGGTAAATAAATATACCTAGCCATGCATACTTATAAAAGGCATCCACCTTGAGACTTCATGAAACCACAAATCTTCTATCAACTCCAATGGCCATTCTTCTTTTGTACCCGGAGTTACTTGTAGCAATATTTTTATGCTTCCTTTTTCTTTGTCATTGGAGATGGAGCAAAACCCGAATCATCACCAATTGGCCTCTTGTCGGAATGCTCCCGGGCCTTCTTCAAAATCGGTTGAATGTGCATGAGTATTTTACTTGGCACCTACAACATAATGGGGGCACTTTCGAATTTAAGGGTCCTTGGTTCACTGGCCCGAACTTGTTGCTCACTAGTGATCCCATGAACATCCACCACATTTGCAGCAAAATCTTTTCTAACTACCCAAAAGGGCTGGAGTTCCAAGAGATTTTTGATGTGCTGGGGGATGGGATTTCAATTCTGATCATGACTCATGGAGATATCAAAGGAAGCTACTTCAGACATTTTTAAAGGACAACAAGTTCAAGTTGTTCTTTGAGGAAGTTGTCAAGGGAAAGGTGGAAAAGGGCCTCATTCCAATTCTTGATCACGTCTCAAGTTTGGGAATTGAGGTTGATTTACAAGACATTTTTCAACAATTCACCTTTGATAGTGTTTGCTTAATGGTTTTAGGTCACGATCCAAATTGCCTCTCCATTGAATTCCCTAAAGTTGCACATTCAAAAGCATTTGATGAAGTGGAGGAAAGTCTGTTATATCGACACTTTGTACCAGAAAGATGGTGGAAGTTACAAAGAAAGCTCCAAATTGAATCAGAGAAGAAGCTATGACATGCTTGGAAAGTTTTGGATGAATTTGTATATGAATGCATCTCAACCAAGCGAGAAGAACTACTGACCCTGAAAAAGGAGGAAATAAAATTCAACTTGTTTTCAGCTATTGTTATGGAGGAACAAGAAGGAGAAATGAGTGGTAATATTACAAAATCCAATAAGTTTCTAAAGGACACTACAGTTAATCTCTTGGCAGCAGGGAGAGACACTGTAAGTGCCGGACTTACGTGGCTTTTTTGGCTTGTTGCAACACACCCATCAGCGGAAGCCAAGATTTTAGAAGAGATTAAGGAGCATTTGTTGGACAACGGAAAGTCCAAGGATTTGAACATAAATGAGCTAAGTAAGCTAGTCTATCTCCACGGGGCAATATGCGAATCCTTACGCCTTTTTCCACCTGTACCTTTCAATCTAAAATGTTCAGTTCAATCTGATATTCTTCCAAGCGGTCACTCTATCAGGCCAAATACAAGAATTTTAAACTATTTATACACAATGGGAAGGATGGAGAGCATATGGGGTCAAGATTGCTTGGACTTCCAAGTCAGAGAGATGGATTTCAAAGTGTGGAGGAATAGTGCATGTACCATCCTTTAAGTTCATAGCGTTAATGCAGGACCAAGGACTTGTTTAGGTAAGGATATGACCTTCATTCAAATGAAAATAATTGGAAATGCCATCCTTTGGAATTATCGTGTTCAAGTGGTTGAAGGTCATCCTATTTCACATGAAACATGGTTTGAAGGTGAGAATCACCAAAAGATTTGTTTGACAAGGGAATTACTGAATTAGCTAAATAATGTTGGAAGTACTGTTTCCGAATAAATATAGTTTGTGTAAGACTTTGTTGTAATCTAAATCTGTTGTATCACTTTCTCTAAACCACAATTCAAAATCTACTATGTGTCCACCCATTTAATTAACTCCCTATTTTATGCCTTTTCTTATTTCACATACCTAAAATAATTATAAATAAATAAAAATCCTCACACATCTCAGCACCACCAGTCACGGCCATGCTTTCGTTGCCACAAAATTTGTTAAAAAATTGTAATTAAAAAATTATTTTTGGTAATTAAATTAAGAAACGCATATTGGGAGAATTTAATTAAATAAGAAGACATGTGGCAAGGTTTTATTTGTGGAACATATAGTGGTACAGAAAAAGTGGTACAAATATTTTCATTCTATGGGTTATGCACTTGCAATATTTCATGTAAGCATTATATACTATATATAATAGCAGAAGCCTTTTCCTGCACTTAAGGAGGCACTGTCACGTTTCACTTAAAAAAGTGATACATTATATTGTTTGGCAACGCTACAACACTGTTTAAAAGGGTATAAAAGGAAAACTAACCAGTTAAAATCCAATTATAAGGGCTTGCAATACTCCCAAATAAAACCTACGATATAGAGAACGGAGAAGGAGAGAGAGATCGAGAGATCAAAAATTGCACTCTCTAAAAACTGAAACCCAAAACGTCAGACACCATTCAAGATGGAGAAGAGTATGAGTGTTTGAATTGACTAATCTCACAACCGGGCTGAAGTGTTGTGTTTCTATGTTTCGGAAGCTTGGGATCTTTTTCGGAGAAATAGTTGAAAGAAATAGTGGTGGGTTTAGAAAACAGTGATCAAAGATTTTTGTGGGTTGTGAGAAATCCACCGCCAGCTAAGGATAAAGATCCAAACTTCTCATTTGGCTGATTAAGCAAATCGCTTCACTATTTTTCCTACCGTTCTATCACTTCGTCGAAACCTTTACCGGTAAGGGTTTTTGTTATGTTTTAAAATTATATCATTTAAATATTATTTATGCTTGGTTATTTCAATCGAATTGTTCAAGACCGAGAAAAAAAAAAAAAAAAAACCTTCCCTTCCTCTCTCAATATTCACTCTAAACTGACATTTGCTATTCCACTTTGTTCCGTTTCTTCATTGCAATATCATATTCACAAGGTAATTTTCTGCCACCTGAAGGATAAACTCATTGGTTCAGCCACTTTCTTACAGTTTGCACATTCCATTCTGAACCAACAGTCAGAGGAAAAAGAAAACCCAAAATCAGTCTCTTTAAAAATTGAACAAAGCCGTTCTCTTTGGTCAAGAACCAATAGCATCTCTTACAATCTAAACCATTTTGTGACTTTCAAATCCTCCAAAAATAAAATAATTATTGTCCTATAAATACAACTTATCCCATGATTTCAAACTCTATTGTACATTTTTGTCTGATCTTTCATTGAACAAATATTGATTCTTGGCTTAGAATATAATTTTTAAAATTTTTTTTATTATGCCTTCTAGAATAGTTGTTAAAGAGAGAGAGAAATCCAAGGGTTAGCAAGCTTTTTGGCCTTGTAGAGAAAGAGAGAGAGATAAATCTGAAGGTCGCTGCCACCATTTGGCCAGCATCCCGCCACAGTCAAACTCAAATTTTAATGATGGGGTTATTCGACAATGAAATGGGCAACAATAGCTTTCATTGGTAAGCTAATATAAATGCTTGAATTCTACAATATAAGTTTTGGTATATTTGCACTGTTTAATATAAGTAAATTTTGGTATTCTATATATTCATTTTTATTGCATTTCACACGTTTGATGAAATCTCTTTTAGACCTTAACATGTGACGATTGTATTTGATTTTTTCGTTTATAAAAATGAATATGAACAAAAGTTTTCAAGGATGAATGCTAGAAGATATCAGCATGGTGGACAGAATAAATTATCAACCAAATATGATGCAATTGGTAATATTACATAACATGTACATAGTTTTTTGTCATAACGATGTAATGATGTGTTTACTTATTGCAGATAGTATTGCACCACAATTTCAGATGAATAAGCAACAATCCTTCAAGAACTTCTCTAGCATTTCCTACCCAAACATCAACCCAACTGTATATAATTTGATGGTCTCTACGTTAGAAATATTGCTCTAATGGTAACGGTAACTACATTTTAGCAACACGCTTGCCAATTTTTTGATAAAATTCTAATGTCATTCTAAAATTCCTTTTGTATTGTTCATAGTTTTAAGTTTAATAAATGATGTGTATAATTCTCCCTAAAGTACTTACATTACCTGACTACGTAAAGAGTTCACTATCTACATTGGCCATGGTCAATAATATTTCAAATCAGTGCCTTCTTTCTCCTCCATGTTTGTATGAGTTTGTTTTATATTTTCCTTTTTTTTTTTTAATGTAATTAGTAATTTACTTCATATATTATAATTGTTTTCTTAATTTTATAATCACTATGAAATTAGAGGGTGGGAGAGAGAGACTAACTTTGACTATGATATTGGTCAAAGATTAATGAAAATGTTGGGCAATGATGGCATTATCCTTAGAAAGAGCACGTAATTCAGTAACTTATCACTATGTTTAGCTATTTGATTCTAGGAAATTTCAAGTTAATTGAGCCACGAGTGAAAGGAAAAGATTTACTCTGACTGTGATATTGCTTTAAGTCCTTTCTCTTTCGGGTTTGTTTTCTACTAAATTATCTCTATCTTTTTTATAATTCTTTTGCTAGCATTGTATAGATTTTCATTATTAACATAATAAAGCATTGTATTAAAGTTACCTAATATATGTGTTAGATGAAGATGACGTTGCCAGTTTTATTTTGTGCAGCAATTGGTTATATGATTTTATTCCTAGGTCACAAATTTCATGTCTTTGATTATTAATAAAGTAAAAAATTTCCGAAATCAAAAGATAAAAAAATAAATAAATAAATAAAGAGAAATAAAGGAAAGTCAAAGAAAGAAAAAGAAAATGAAAAATTAAAGGGTAGACAAAATAATAGTTGTTATAGGTGTCATAGAAATTGCAAAAATCATCCTGAGTTTGACTCAAATTTATAAGTCCTGGAAGTATTTTATGTGTTGATATTACTCCAACAAATGGTATTTTAAGGATTACAAGGAATTTTATCATTAGCAGAACCTATATTATATTTTAGTTACTCACTAAAAAAGAAAAACATATTTAGTGGCTTTCTTGGTAGATTTCTATTGATAATTGTTTGTTCTAAGTTTGTTTTATGTTTTTACTGTCAGATTGTATCTAAAAAACCAATGACTTAAATCATGGTGCTAATAGATAAATATTGTTTGTTCTAACTAATATTATGGTTTTGTATTTTCAACCAAATCAACTTATTGATAAATATTGACAAATGGTATGTAGTAGTTATACAGTTGACTAAAATCACAAGAAATGTTGGTTAGGGTTAAAAATGTGTCTTTGTTTCAACCTATATGTATTAATCCGAAGGATAACACACTCTATCATGTCTATGAAATTCTATATGTATCATTTTTGTGATCTTTTAAATTTATGAAATTCTATGCCAAGTATTTTCTGTTTTTGTTAGTATCGTGGGTTAAAAATGTGACAAAATGAATGTGTAGAACCTTTGAACATTTGGATTTCTATATTGAAATCATGCAGGTTTAATAAGCATTTGGAATTTACAAGAGATGTGAAATGAGTCATCTTTCTCCTTTTTTTTCCTTTGTAGATAGTATAATACATTTGATTAATCAAATTTTTTTATTATTATTTGTAAGGTTAAAGGTAAAAATTATTAATATTTTTTATTGTGCAATTTTTATTTTTCATTACCATTATAATTTTTTTTATTCAACTAATATTTTTCTAACTCTCTGTTTCACAAACCAGTAGCCGTTTTTATTTTTCTCTTTTAAACTTTTTGGTTGTAAAATTCTCTAACCTCATGGTTTAATTCATTGTGGCTCCTAGGAATGGTAGATTTGGTATTTGAAATTGTCTTGCAAGTTTTAGTTTAGTGTGATTCATTGTGGTTCCTAGGAATAGCAGATTTGCTATTTGAAATTGTCATGTAAGTTTTAATTGCTTAAAGTTATATATATATATATATATATATATATATATATATATATTTTTGAGTCTCTCATAACAAGGAGGTACACATGAGTGATTTGAAGAAACTAATTTTTAAAATTTTAGGTGATATTGGACACTACATGCTTAAATATACTACATTATTTAAGTTTGAATATATGTAGTAGAAGTATGATAACTAAGTTTATGCTGGATGCAAAGTTTGTTAATATGTAAAACGATCCCGCTCATTGCGCGGGTTAAACACTAGTTTAGTATAAGTATCGCATGCTTTGGTTTGAATGTAAATTACAACATATGATAAAGGCTTTGATTGTTTTACACTATTCTTTCACAACATTTTCACATTCTTTCATATTATCTATGAATTTTTGGTACTTAGTGTGAAAGTATGAACATTTTATGAAACGTTTTACGTATGAGAGGGTGAAACAAGAATTACCCCAAATGAAAATAATTGCAAGCTCAATCACTTTAGACCATCATGTTCAAATAATTGAAGTCAAACAAGATCCCCTTTGTTTAGTTAGAATTGAAGATTGTATCTTCCAGAATTAAGATTTTATTCGATTTATAATTTCATACACATTTAAAATTATACCATCTAATTTTAAATTATGAAATAGATCCATTTCAAATGGAGACCATTCTTTTTCAATTGAAGCAATGTTGTTAATACCACATCAATATTTGTCATGAATTTATATCTGAAATAAAATATTTTGATATTGGTGGGTACTAGTATATTATCATTAATTTAATTGGTATTTTTCAAAACTAATAGAATTTGTTAAGAGCATTTAAAATTGGAAGTTTATGCCCATGGACAGAGATACCCTTGGACTTTGGCGGGCAATGACCCCTCAATTTTTTTTAAAAAAAAATTGTGGAAAAAAAATATTAGAATACATATAGGTACTAATTTTAGTAATTTTGTTCTATAAAATTATAATTTGCCCCCCTTAACAATATCATTGATTCTTTTCAAAATAAGTCAAAAACCTTTTTACAAACTGTTGATCCACATTTAAGCCCCATCACTTTTTTACTTACCAATACTACTCATCACATCAACAATCTGTAAAAAAATTTGTAACTCTAACATTTTCTGCCTTTTAAAGGCCATAAAAAAATTTATAAATTTAATTTTATTCAAAACAAACAACCCGGCCCTTTAAAAAAATTTAAACAAAATAAATTTTTTCTTACTCAGCAAACACATCCCAAAAAAAAAAAAAAAAAAAAAAAAAAAAAAAAAAAAAAAAAAACCTCAAAAGTTAAGCAGCAAAGTCGGAGGTCGACCCAGCTAGTAGTAGAGCCACCCCTCCCCCCCTAGCTACCCTCGTAACTCTAAATCATGGCTCTATCCCGTCTATGCCTAAACCAAAATGCCAACCCCTAGCCTAAGATACCCATCAATTAACTTAGGCTAGAAAAAGGGGAAAAAATTAAAATTTAAGGGAGATAAATGGAGGAAAATTTCTGACATAAGGGGCTCTTGGCTAAAAATGTAGAAAGCCACCATGGGCTTAAGCTTATATTATAAAGGGTTAATAATAATACATAGGGACACTACTAAAATCCAAAAGTTAGATTTATAAGTTTGGGTCCAACCTCATTCTTATCGCACGTGAATTCCCTACAAAGAGAAAGAGAGAATAAGAGCTGTATAACACGGTTGACATGGGCTGGGGTTATGGGTGACCAACAACGTCGAAGAAGTGGACGATGCCGGCAAGCTCAATCTAGTATTGGTCGAATCTTTTGGTAGGTATGAATTATGATACAGTCTGATATTTTAAATGACACATTTCATTGGAGGATTTTGTACCAGTTCATCCTTCATTCCGATATATTTCAATCGTACAAGCTTATATGTTACAATATTGACTACTAATTGATCTTGATGTTAAACATGGTTGAAGGTGGAATCATCAATATGGGCGATGAAGAAATTAACTTCAGTAACGGCCAAAAGTAGTGCTAGAAATATAGTTGTCTACCCCCACATATATATATATATATATAGAGAGAGAGAGAGAGAGAGAGAGATAGGTTCAAGTTATACCTAGTGTAACTCTTATGAAGTTACACCTTTTTTGTACCGTAGATTTTTAATAGATCCAATGGTTGGAAAAAATAGCATTAAATAATTATTTTGTTTCTCTTCCTTATTTATGACAAATTAATTCTATCCTTTTTTCTCTCTCTTTCTTACCCAATATGAAACGAAATTTTCTTCTTCTTTCTCTCACCTATTTTCTCTCTCTTGCTTACCCAATAAAAAACAAAATTCTCTGCTTCTTTCTCTCATCGTGATCTGAGCAAAGGAAGAAAAGATAAAACAAAATGATTTTTTTATGAATTAAAAAATTACCAAATTAAGAAGCTTAACCAACGCTTTGCAAGAAAATAAATTCCATGAGGTTTTTTAAGCTTTAATTTTGAGATATTTTTTCTCCGTTTAGGAGACTTGGTTAATTGGTTTTGAAGTAGAAATATAAGTATGATGTTTGAGTTATGTTTTTTTTGAGGCTTTGCTTTGTCTCTGTGGCTGTCACCTCTATCCATAAAGTTTTCTATCATTTTTTTTTTTAAGAGAGTATGTGAATTAGGAGATTAGGAAAACTGAAACCTCAAAACCATTTGAAACACAAAACACGTCTAACAAAGAAGAAGGAACGTTGTCTAACAACAGAAATTTTAGGAAGAAAGAGACACCATTAAACAAAATCCAATATCTAAGGTTGGTGGTCACTTTGTCATATCTAATATCTAGGGGATTTTGACAACTTATATAATGCAGGAAGAGAGTTTTTAAGTGATGATTTGTTGAATATGTGACATGCTAAAAAATTGTTTTCATTTTGCTGTATTAAACTTGTTTTTGGTTGAACACAGAGAACCTTTTCCATTGACCTGCATTTTCCTCCATAGAAGAAATGTTGTCTAACAACAGAAATTTTAGGAAGAAAGGGACACCATTAAACAAAATCCAATGAGATCAATGGAAAGTAATAAATGAGGATAGAGAAAAACTATTATTAATTAGGTAAATAAGTGAAAAGAAATAATCATTTAATGCTATTTTTTCAACCATTGGATCTATTAAAAATTTACGGTACAAAAAAGGTGTTACTCTTAAGGAGTTACATTAGGTGTAACTTGAACCCATAAGAGTTATATATATGAGATGAGTTCAAGTTACACTTGGTGTAACTCTATAAGAGCCTTTTCTGTACCATAGATTTCTAATAAATCCAACAATTAAAAAAATAGCATTAAATGATTAAGGATTTCCAACTTATTTACCTAATTAATAACTGATTTTCTCTATCCTCATTTATTACTTTCCATAGATCTCATTGCATGTTGTTTAACAATGTCCCTTTCTTCTTAAAAAAAAAAAAAAAAAAAAAATCTTTTGCAAGCTTAGTAACAAAAATTATTTTTACTATAGAACACAGTTTTGACACTCTGCCACCTTCTCTCATTGACTGACACTCCACAAAATCTGATGCTTTCTTTACATAAACACTCTTCTTGTCCTGCTCCCTTCTTTATGAGTCCAAATCTTCTATCCCACTTTTCTTGCTCCACTCTTTACTCCACCAATAAAAACTTGCCACGTATTCACCTAATTAATTAAATACTATCATTATTGACTTATTAATACTACCATTATTAATTAATAGTAATATTTAATTAATTAGGTGAACACGTGGCAAGTTTTTATTGATGGAGTATAGAGTGGAATAAGAAAAGTGGGATAGAAGATTTGGACTCCTTCTTTATTTTATTTTTTGATCTCAGATCCGCCCTATCTTCAATAGATTTGAGTTTTGTCATGTGTTTTTGCTATAATGCGTTGAAACTGGAAACCACAAGGCTCTTGCTCATTTTGTGAATTGTTTAGGGGCAGTTCTGGTAGACATAGTGTACTTATAAAATCACAAATTATATATCTTTAAATCTTTCTCAAGGGATACACTTTTCAAGTAACAAGCCTCCCTGGGTTGCCTAAATATTTACCACCATGTACCAGTTAGTAATTGAGACATTGGTGTTTTGGGCTCCTCGATATACCCACACTTTTTCTTTCTTTGTGAACCTGAGGGGAAGAGGAGTCCATTCTTCACTGAAATAAAAAGTGGAATTCATACCCACCTGGAAATCCTCCACCAAATCCACCATCACCAGGGAAGCCGCCTCCCCCAAATCCACCACCACTAGGGAAGCCTCCCTCAAAAGTAAATGTAAATGGCTGTCCCCCCACCAAAGTTGAAACCACCCCCACCCTGTCCCCCCATGTCTATAACGTCTTCTCCTCTATCATATCTCGTTGATTTTTCTTGATTGCTGAGAACCTAGCACCTTAGGATTTTGAGAGAAGAAAATTTTAAACTTTTTTAGTCTTTGTTTTTTTGCCTAGATTCATATATATCCAGCAATTTCAGGAAGAAAGGGACAAGCTATGGAAAGTAATAAATAAGGATAGAGAAAAATTATTACTAATTAGGAAAACTAGTTGCTAACCAGTGCGATGCACGGGATTGTTTTAAATCAAATGTTAACATGTTCAGGTTTAAACATTTCTCTAATTTCAATTATTGAAAGCTAAATTGGCTCTAATATAAGATGAAACGTGTAATTATGATGAAACTATCAAAATATTACACATAAAATCATTAAAAATGAGATAAATACAATATTATGAAGTAATATATTACAATAATCATAATGTGCTCTTACATTTGGTTTAATAAGTATTACAAAAGAACCAGTCAATAGAATAAATATACAATTGTGCTTACATCTTCAAGCTTTTATCCAATACTTTTCAAAAATCTATTTCCTCGCTTTCTTAGGCTCTTCTCTTTTCTCAACTTCTTCAAGCTACTTAATTTTTCGCCAAATTAGTATTAAGTATAACACCAAATTATACCAATCCATCCAAGATTTACAATGTATAACCAAACACTCTTAATGTCAATAAATTTCATAATAACCCCACCCCAACTATTGAATGATTAAAAAAAGTTCAATATGTCTATAATCTTCATGAAAGTAAGTATTCCATTGGTTTTCATCATGAAATTCATAAATAAATAACAAAATAGATTATTCACACACAAAAAGGTATTATCTCTTTGTGAAACATGTTTAAATTGTACTATATGGTTTTATTCAAAAATTAAAAATACAAAAGTCCCAAATCTAGATATTTATGGCATTTGTTTCAAGTTTATGCCAAACCAAAACTAAAGGCATGCCTGAGTGCAGTTCACAAAGGCTTTGTGGCTTGGTAGTGTTGTCAAAATTTGTGCAGTCTTCCAAATAAATAAAAAATAAAAAAATCCAAAAGGGGGAAAAAAAAAGTCAAAATCTATGTGCTCTTCCAAACTAAAAAACGACCCTAAATAAATAAATAAGGATGCAGATAATATGTGAAAAGATGGGTATTTAATAATGAAAATTAAAAGGGTGTGAGTTAAAAGGGAAAAAACCTTGGGGGTGCCTACTATATTTGCCATTTATTTTTAAAAAGTCACAAATTCTGGCCAATAACAAATAAAAGTAGAAAACTTCTAAAAAATTCATTCCGGCATTGCACAATGTAGGGATGTGTGATTAAATAATGCATATATATTTGTATGCTTCAATAAGTTGCAAGGGTACCAAACAACAGTGATTTATGAACGACACACTTGGTTTCATTCTAGCAACAGTAGTAGCAGTAGAATTAGCAGTTGTAGCACTGACAAACTATAAGTACAATACACATTCACACACTAGACATTTAAAACATTAAACACAAGGCACTATAGATGACACAACAGCCCACATATTTGGTATGAAAAATGCATCTATATGGAGAAAATGTCATTTGATAATTTACCTATTTTTAACTTCCAAACTGTGCATTGGAAGATGGAAATTAGGTAATACAGTTGCTTGTGGAGGCCTCTACTTTGCGTTCCTACCTCATAGCAACAGAGAAAATGAAATTGGCAAAATTAGCAAAACATAGTTTTTGGCAAGAAGACTTCACCCCTTTCTCAAGTTTCATGCCAGTACTTCTTAGCATTAGAGTTCAGCAAAGGGACAACCCTCCATACAAAGATAAATCAATCTTAGAAGAAACCACATTGGGGTCCCTATTTTAGGACTATGTTAAATTTAAAGGTTTCTCTAAAAGAAACCACAATTTGGGTTGGGATTTTTAAAAATCCTAATCTTAGAAGACTCTAATTGCGGTTTTAACAACCTTCGGACTCCGTTATGGAGACAAAAAACTATGGTAGATTATCAAACCTAGGGTTCGAAAATCCCAAAAAAGAAGAAGAAGAAGAAGAAGAAAACGAACCCTAATTTTTTGAAACAAAGTTCTAATTCAACCATCTGATGCAATCTGCCTAGTTTTGATGGCTGTAGTCAGCGCTGAAAGGTGGAGATCAGTCCTTGTGAGTAGCACCATGGAAATATTAGTGATGCCTTCTTTCTATTTCGGACCTTACAATGTGGGGATGGCTTCTTGGCGAGATTGGGGAAGGAGAGGGTAGAGAAATAGAGAAGAGAGAGGAACGACAGGGGTCTGCCGTCTGCGTTTTGGAGGAAAAAGAAGGCTGAAAGAGTGTGAAGAAAGAGAGAGCCCGAGAGAGATTTCTGCAAAAAGAAGGGTTGATTTATCGGGTTTTGGAAAAGATTTTTTTTGCCTTTTTCTTTTTTTTGGTTTCAAAAAAGTTTTTTTTTAATATATATATATATATATATATATTTTAAAATTGTGCTTACGTGGAAAATTATGGGAGAGGCAGAGGCTTCGGTTTTATATATATATATAGATAAGGTGGATCCCCCTAAAAAAAGAAGGAAAATAAGGTGGAGAGCAATAATTATTTAATGCTATTTTTTCAACCGTTGGATTTATTAGAAATCTATTGTATAAAAAAGGTGTAACTTGAACCCATCTTATATATATATATATATATATATATGACTTGAAATGGTCAACATATATTAAACAAAATAAATAGGATTGACATCAACAAAGATATAAACATTGCCAATCTTGATGAACCAATATACTTTGCATTGGTCCAAGAACAAATGCATTAGTTTTAATAATTGTTCCAGAGTGAATGATGTAAATGATAAAAAATTAAAGAGTGAGAACGTTCAGAAAAATTAAAAATTGAAAATAAAGGTATTGGAATTTAAGGGGCACGACTTTTGCACTTGAAGGAAGTTTGCCAAAGTCTGAAATGTGGTTTTTAAGTGAGGAAACAGCAAAGGTAGGTAACCTAGCACAAAAAAAAAAGACAGTTTGTGAATCTCCCTCTTTTACTCTTGCTAAGAGCCTTTGCACTTAACTTAAACAACTCAAAATCAGAACCAAATATAGCAAACCATTAATTAAATTAAATATAAAAATTCAATGACAATTTGTTAGGTTCTAAAAGTTTAGAACAATTGGCAAATCGTGAATACAAACTTGTCTAGATATAAATCCTAGAGCCTATAGGTATTATTATTAGATAATGCTCAAGGTGATTCAAGAACAAGTAAGCTGCAGAAAGAATTCAGAATTTGCCTGGTTCAATCGATCGAGAGACAGGCTCAACTAACTGAAACACGGGTCTGCAGAATTTTAATTAAGCCCAAACAACAGTTCAAGCCCAAAAAGGATTAGAGTTTCAAATCTACTTCTCCTAGTATATAAAGGAAACCCTAAGCACATTTTTATAAGACTTTTCAGAGAGATTAGAGTGCATCTCATGCCTCTTTTGTAGATCTAGGGTTTTGTACCCAAAAGCTCTCTAAAGTCTTCTACTGTTGTTATTCCTTAAAGAATCTCAAGATCCAGCGATGTAGAAGTTGTTGCAAACAAGATCAACGTCTAAGGAGATCCAAAACCTTTGAGTGGAGTTTCAAAGTCACAAGTGTGGGTGCTTGTGTTGCAAAGGCCTAATAGAGAAGGAGTCTTTGGATTCAAAGCTTGCATGTGGTCGTGTCAATAAGTTCTACATGTGGTAGCAATAGGATGTTAATAGTCTAAGTCTTATTGTAAACTTCGATTCTCTATAGTGGATTTGCTTTTTACCTTAAGGATAGCTATGTTAAATCCTCCTCAAGTTTTTTACCAGTTTGGTTTTCCAGGGTGGTCATATCATTGTGTTATTTACTTTTTTGTTGCTTTGCATGATATGATTATTTTGTTTTAACCTAGATCTAAATAATAAACCTAAGTATTCACGTGGTTAATTAATTAGGTTAAACAATCTAGTCTACAGGGTTTAAAAAATCTAACACAATTCAAATTTTACAAATCGAACATCATAAACTATTTGATTGTTTTAACAATAATTGAAACCATAACTTAAAAATTTGTATAATTTGGATCTAATCAAAAGAAGATAAGGTAGGGCCTTAGCAAACAAACCTTTTGGATTCGATTTCATGGAGAAGTTGTTCATGTTGTTTGTCTCACGAATGATCTTGCACACAGTGGATTGAGATCTCTACAATGGAGAGAGAGAGAGAGAGAGAGAGAGAGAGAGAGAGAGAGAGAGAGAGAGAGAGAGAGAGAGAGAGAGAGAGAGAGAGAGAGAGAGAGAGAGAGAGAGGGAGGTAGCTATCTTCTCCACTAGGTTCTGCCAATGGACGTGTATCTCATGTGCCCCTCTAAATAATTTCATTGTTTATCTTTTTCTCATTTCTAACGCCTGGTCTCTTCGGTTTTAGTGTGTTGTAAATATCTATGCATTATAATTAAGAAATTTTTTAGGACAAATGGCACAAAATTAGAGCTCAACTTTGCCTAGTCCTTTTGATTTTAGCGTGTAGTAAATATCTATGCATCAAAATTAAGAAAAATTTTAGAACACATGGCACAAAATTATTGCTCAATTTTAGAATCTAATTGGATTTTCTTTGAACTTTACCTATTAATATATATATATATATATATATATATATATATAGAGAGAGAGAGAGAGAGAAAGAGAGAGAGATGGGTTCAAGTTACACTTGGTGTAACTTCAAAAGAGTTACATCTTTTTGTAGTCATTGATTTTTATAAGATCTAATGGTGATAAAGAGAGCAATTTCTGCTATCATTAATATTCTAGAAATTAATAACTTAGCTGTCTCCACGATAAATGTATATTATTTTATTCTTTATTTTCTCAATTTCCCTTCTCTTTTTGGCGTCACATCTACCATAGCTCCATCCTCTTCACCATAAAACCAGTTGCGTTTCAGATGGAGACCCACCCTCACAAATACTAGTTATAAGTATTGATTGTCTCTTCATGGTTAAAGATTGAAAAAGGAAGTATTGATTTTGTTTGCCCTTTAGAAGCAGATGGTACACACAGAGAAAACTGGATGAATAATTTACAGAGTCTCCTTTATTAAGCTCTCACCAATATCTTTATGTATATGAACACAAACCAAGCCTGAAATGGTGAAATCATCAAGTTTTATCTCTAACAATTACTTCTTTGTTGTAAACTTGGGACACCAATTTTGCCACACGGTGACAGTCTCCGCACATTTTAATGTTCTTTATGATTCTAATTGATAGTTGCATATGTATTACAAAGTAATAATGGGTTTAGACCAAAACCATCATTTTTAACCAAGGACCAAGCCTTTCCTGCCACTGTCGAGTTTTACTGAGACCCACCCTTTTTGAAAAACCCAACTCGTTTAAGAATTAAAAACCACCTCCAAAAAAATTTTGTTTTTGAGAAAAACAACCTCCACAAACATGGTTAAGTATGTTTTGTTCCTTTGCTGGTTTTGTGGCTAACGTAATAAGGTGGAGCCATGGGAGAGATGAATTAGAGAGAGAAGGTGCATAGTTTTTGTAAAAGAATGAATAATAAAGTGATGTACATTAATTTCGAGGGCAGTTATGTAATTAAATTTTAATATATTAATGATGTGAAAATTAGTGTCTTTCTCACCTTTAGATCTTATAAGAATCAAAGGCTATAAAAATGTGTAACTCTTTTGAAGTTACACCAGGGGTAACTTGAACTCATCTCATATATATATATATATATATATATATATATAGATTATACAGAAACTAAATTTTTAATAGAATATAAGTTTTAAAATCTTTCTTTATTGTATACTAGAATGTAACTCGTGCTTATGCACAAGAATAATGAATTGTAATGGTTCTATTAATGTTAGCTTGAATTATAAAATATATAGAATATTAGTTCGACCAGGACATTTGGAAATACTAAAATAGTTTTTTCTTGCAATTTTCATGATATTGGCTAAGCCAAGTTTCTCATTACACTGCTATTATATATATAAATTTGTTATGTTCAAGATCCTAATATACAAAATATCTAAATAGAAATAATATAAAAAATATGCTCATTAGTTTAGAGAAAAAATAATAGTAAAAATCTAAATAATTTAATTTGTATGGAAAACAAACAAAAGCAAAATTCATTTTTGAATCTAATTAAATTTTTTCTAAGTATTAGTTATATATATATATATTGAATTCCTCGTTTTCTACATGGAATTAACTCACTTGGCACAAAAATTAAAAACTTACATTAGATGAGACACATGACTCAAAATTAACTTTTAATTGAATTCTAATTTTTAGACTGAATTAATTAACTTAGCACAAAAATTTAAAAACTTAAATTAAATGGGACACATGATGCAAAATTAGACTCTAATTGAATTTCAATTTGAAATCTATTTGGATTTTCTCTTAGTTTTACCTATTAACATATATATATATATGATATGGAAAAAAAATTATCATTTAAATTAGGAAAGATAACATGTAATAAAAGTGAGCAAATCATCGTATTACATTTTTTTTTTTTTTTGACTTATCATTCAATTTAAATCTAAGAAAAATAATTGTGATTAAATGAATTATTGTCAGTGGCACATCACAATTATTATATAATTTTAGTGGAAATTACATTTTACTATCTTAAACTATACCATATATTATATATACTTTGCCCCCTAAACTTTTCGAATGCATATTTTGCACCCTAAATTATGACATTTGTTACACTTTGCACCTCGATGTTAAATTTTTTGTTAACTTGGATGGAAATTCAAAATTTAAGGTGCAAAGTGTAATCAAAGTATAGTTTAGGGTGGTAAAGTGTAATTTATCTTTTGTTTTTAAAGTGTTGAGAAGAAAGGCAATTAGGTCTTTTCACGTGGTGCAATGATGTAATATCCCCTATAATTTTAACTTCTTTCCCTACTCATTTATTTTATATATAAAAAAATAAATAAATAAAAAAACCTACTAACTAAAAGTATAATGCACTTTTTTTCTTCATTAAAAAGTGAAAAACAAAGAAAAGAAGATACTAATTAAAATGAATTATATTAAAGACGTAACAAAGTAATGTTAATATATATAAGATATGGAAATAATTCAATACTCTATATAGAAAGTAAGATACTTTACTCATATTGGGGTGTATGAATATTCAATAGTTACAATGAGGAGAATGAGGATGAGGAATTTGATCCTTTTATGTCTTCAGCGAAAATATTAAAAAGTATTAGTTAAGCTACAAAGTGATTGACAAGACGTTTTCCAGTTATATGATAGAAAGAAAACATAGATTATACGCGCATACAAATCAAATATTCAAATTTTAAGCACTTACCTCTTAGTTTCAAAAAGAAACCATAGGATACTGTTTCAACTTCAATAATGTTTCCAAGTGCAGGATTGTCACAATGTAATAATTCGGTGGGTCCAAGGTGGACTCCACAAGAAAGGGAGTTGATTAGCAATCCAAGAGATAAATGAATATAACAGAATTTAATTGAAGAGAAATCGTGACTTGGTTGGTAAAGAACAACTAAATTGAGAATAACAACAATATCTTAAAACATTAAGTTTTGGATATCTACACACAACATATATATTGAAACTTTTAAATTATTATTATTATTATTATTTTTTAACTCAACCAAAACTCATATGAAGGATGATTTTAGGGGATGATTTAGCAATAAGAATAATAATTAATTTTCTAAAGGTAATTCTATGAATTTAATTGATTTTAGGTAAGAGAAAACTAGTGATTTAATTTGCAAGAAATACTAAGTGTTTAACGTGCCCAAAGTTCAGGTTAAATCAAAGAATTATACATAATAAAAAACTTTTGTTAGATAGATAAATCAATCAAAAACAAAATAACTTAAAGCATTTAAATATTAAAACTATTGTTAAGAAAATACAAATATAAGATTGATTTTCACCCTTTGCCTTAACAAGGCTTCTAGCAAACCATTACACCAAAGAAAACAATGAAAATTGAAAAGGAACTCTAAAAAAAATACCTAATTTTGTTTTAAGGCTACCACCCCTTGAAGTTGACCTAAAGAGCCTTGAAATATGCCAAGAAATCCTAATGCAAGAAGATTATTCAGTTGGACAAAATCCCTAATTTTCAAGCTTCACTTAATCACCTTTTTTGATCCCTTAAATATCAGAATTTAGACTCTTCATGAACTACAAAGTTGTATCCCTTTGAATTATCTTTCTAACCTAACTTGAATCAAATCAATCTGATTGGTACTCGGGTCGAAAAACCATCTAACTAGAGAAAATCTGGAATTGATATTTTTCATCATAAAATAATTGTCAATACCTAAAACCTTAATCTTTGGTGCCCCAAAAAATCAAGGTGGCCCTCCTTGCTTCTGCAACTAAACTCCTTGGGACGTGACTTTTCAAGGGGCCTCCAAATATCTAACACACTTATCTAACAGCCATAAAAATTAGTGCAAACAATGTGTTCAGTGTCTTGCCAAATTTAACTTTTGCTGCCTCTTATCAGCTTCAAGTTCAGGTGAATTAGTCATATTGACAAGTAAAAATAATGAATTTAAACTCTATAAATACTAAATCTATTCATCAAATTAAGGGACTTTTGGGGAAGGAATTTCAACCCATTTTTAGATTGATTCATACAATACCACTCTATTTAAGCTACCAAATCCTAGCAACTTTAGTCTACAATCACCATCATCCACACAATCTCCTACATACATCCACACGGACAACACCCTCAAACACTTAAAGTGGAAGACTTGTGGATTAATTTGAAGAGTTAAGTACTTCAAATCAATTCATTTCCATAGAAGAAATCCACTATCACGCCACTTGCAAATAGGCGCCTGGAATTTACAGTACACCTCCCACCCCTTTTAAGTATCACTTTGTATTACTATTTTCTATATATAGAAGAAGCTGACAGAAAGCCTTTTTTGAGAAGAGAAGTAGAGCAGAGACAAAGTTAAAATTCAAAACATTAAATTCTCTCATGACAAGTGAGATTATATAATATGGTCTAAATTTTGTAAGTGGCCTATTAAGCTTTGTAGAAATCAAGATAAACACTTGCCGGTTTAGGCCCACTTTTACCATTTTATGTGGGCCGTTAACAAAAGTTTCATTTTAGAAGGTAAAAAAAAAAAAAAACAGGTCTGAGATCAATAGAGATTCAGTAGTAATAGTAAGGTGCTGTGGGGGGACAGAAATCTCAAGGCTGCCACCACTGTCAGCCTCCAACTATTGAAAAATTGGCCTCCCTCCATGGTAGGACTGGATGAGGGTGCTACCAATGTAAAAAGAATATAATTTTAAGTGGTAAAATCTAAATTTTGTAATTTCAAAGTGTGTGTAAAGTTGAATTTATTCAACTATATGTTGGCTTTATTCCATGCCAAATTTGCTTGTAATTCAGCATTTAGGTGAGAATAATGTAAGGGTTGTGTGTGAGAGTGTGTGAAAATTTGATCAAGAGTGTGCAATAAGGTGACTCGTGATTGGACTCGCGAGTGGTGACTCGCCAAAATGAAGCACACGTGTGAAGTATGCAGGAAGATGAAGAGTCAGACTAGCTGGATCACTACAGGACAAAAAGTACAGTCTGGCCTAGTCTGATAACTGGTGACTAGAACTCGTGACTCATCGCAGTCGCGAGTGACTTGCCAATGCACCCTATTTCGAGGAGGGGGGGTGAAGGGATAGAAATCTCAAGGCTGCCACCACTATTAGCCTCCAACTATTGAAAAATTGGCCTCCCTCCACCGTCAAACTGGATGAGGGTGCTACCAATGTAAACAAAATATAATTTTAGGTGGTAAAATATAAATTTTGAAATTTCAAAGTGTGTAAAGTTGAATTTATTCAATTATGTGTTGGCTTTATTCCTTTCTTGTAATTTAGCATTTAAAAACCCTGAATTTAGGTGGGAATAATGTAAGGGTTGTGTGTGAGAGAGTGTGAAGATTTGATCAAGAGTGTGCAACAAGAAGGTGACTCACGATTAGACTTGCAAGTGGTGACTCGCCAAAATGAAGCACACGTGTGAAGTATGCAAGAAGATGAAGAGTCAGACTAGCTGGATTACTACAGGACAAAACATATAGTCTGGCCTAGTCTGGTAACATGCGACTGGAACTCGCGACTCATCACAGTCGTGAATGACTCACCAGTGCACCTTGTTTTGCTGAAAAATGACTTTTCACATTCTATCTCATACCCTATTATAAATACCCTTATACTCACGAAATGTAGAGAGCTTTCAGAGAGAATTTTGAGAGAAAAACCCTAGAGAAAAACAAGATTGATTCATCCATAAACAATCTTATACACTTGATTCTCCAAATTCTTCTACTCTCGCCCTCTCCATTATCATACCTGTAGAATCATAAACCAAATCCTTACCTCACCAAATTCAGAGTAGTGAGAAGGTTTTTGGTGTTTGGGAAGCAGTTCAAGAGAGAACCAATTCATATTGGTTGATGCAATAGGCTAATTGCGGAATCCGGAAAGTTAGAGAAGACACGTTTTGGTGTAACCGTTAGAGCAAGAAGCTTGGAGGGCTTAGGTGCATTGGGTAGATTAGGCTTAGAGGGTCTATTGCTATTCATGTATCTTAATCGATTTTCTAGTGGATCATTTATCGCTTAGAGCGTGGCAAAGATGTTTTTCACCGAGTTCTTCGGTTTCCTCTTCAATAACATGTGTTGGTGTTATCTTGTATTTTTATCTCTCTTTCCCTTACTCTTAGCTTTTAATTTCTGCTAGTTGTGATTAATTAATGGCTTAGAGTAGTTTGCTAATTTGGGTATTGCTTATATTTCATATTCCGCACATATATTGTTTGAATATAAGCTTGTATTGGAAAATTTGTATTTGGGGGTCTAAACATTCACAAATGTTTTATACACTAAGTGAGTTTTCAGTGTGAAATTTAACCCCCAAATAAAAATCCAACTAAAATCACCATTAGGTGAATAGAAAATGCTAAAAATACTATAAAAAAACTTACAAACTGATATGCCAAGAATATGATTTGTCCTACTTAAACAATATAATAAAATAATATTTGAATTGATGATTTCGATGGGTGAAACATCAATTTATAAGGCCTATGTAGTAGAATTTTTAGTATCCCTAACATCGCTTGGGTGAATAAGTCATATTAACAAGTAAAAATAATGGATTTTAAAATAAAAATTTATAATATAGAACATTAACTAAATTATTGGTTAATAAACTAAATATCATTTAAGTGATATTTAAATATAAAAAGGTCCATATAAAATTTTTGTCTTAAACCTCAAACTGTATTGGGCAGTCCTATGAGGGGTAAGTAATTTTTGCCATATACTAAATAAGGGCTCACAAATCATGTAGAAATTTATGCACCTCAAGGTATATATATATGGTTTTGAGTCTTAAGACTTAACCTAGCATAATCAGTACCCATAATCGTCATTTTATCCATTGAATGGATATCCTCCTTGCCAAGGAGTTGACAAATGAGATTCTCATTAACCTCAATTCCTGCCTCAAGGTTTACTAGGTGTAATTCTAGTTCCTCTGCAGTGTACAGGAACAATTCTCTAGAAAAGCAAGGGGACAAACCACTATTCTATGAACAGTGACAGTTTCTGTTCATCAAACAGTGCCCTGACAAAATCATGTAAGTTACTGTTTGCTTTTGGTGGAAAAGATATTCACCTCAGTAAAAGCAAACTTACCTCCCGTAATTTCGGCAATCTCCTGAAGAATAGATGGTTTAGCAGAACAAGAAATCCTAAACAAGATTCAGCATATGACCATGGTAGCCAATAACTACCTAAATGAAGGACATCTCAACAAAGAGGTCATAGAGCTCATAACTTTAGGATTTACTGGAAAACTTCTGCAATGGCGGAATAACTACCTAACGGAAGTGTCTAGGGAAGGCATTAAGCATGCTGTTCAAAAAGATGAGGTAGATAACCCTATCTTTGACGAACACATAGGAAGAGGTATCCCTGACGGAGTCAATACCTTGATCTATACGATCATGAAACACTTCGTAGGTAAACCTAGCAACATTACATCAAGGATATCTATGTTCCATTCATAGAGTTTACCAGTGGAAACAGAGAATTGGTTGCTAACATTCCTTTCCTTATACTGGAGGTCGGGAGGGGTAGTTCTGGCATACCAATTCTTGGTTAGGCTAGTTGGCTTGGACTAGTAAAGCCTATTTACCTGTAAACCTTGAAATTGGTCTTCTAATTGTTCTATCTCCTTTTTAGTTTCAGAGGAGGTTCTGCTAGAACTGCTAGAGGCTGTGTGGGCTTCTAAGGTGACAAGCTGGTTGTTCCTATTGGATGAGGTGGGGTCTGGTGAAGGGGTGACTGGTTCCTTCTTCACAAGTTCCTCAAGCTTTTGGGCAACAACTTCTATGGCTATCTTATCCTTAGGTCTAAGACTGGATTGCCTAGTAGTGGTGAGCTTGACTAAAGGCTTTTCTAAAGACTGGACAGGTTTATTAAGGTTTCCTGGCTGGAGGATAACTTTGTTGTCTATCTGATCTTCTATCCTATCAAGCTGTTTTCCTATAACACCTAAACACTGGTTGGTATAGTTGTTCTGCTCGATTACCTTATTGACAACCTTTTCTTCATCGGTTGGGTACTTGAAGGGGGAGGCAACTATATTACTACCATGGTGGTTAAAGGTTATAGCTTCCTGGGGTGGATGACTAGATCTAACAATTTCTGGTTTACTAGAGCTTGCGGCATCTTTAGGAAGTTTGGTCCAATTAGTTTTGGAAATGACACAAGACTTTTTATGCCATTTAAAATGGTTCTCAAAGTATTCAAAGAAAGGGACATTGCTGGATATCTCCTTCATGAATAGTTTCCATTTTTCCAAAACTTCAACCTTTTGTTCCCTGGTGTGGTTGGCTCTATAGGCTTCTCTTTTGGCTCTGTTTTCTTCTGAGTCAAATTCTTTGCCTATGGCAACTAGATCAGGGGTGAACTCCTTACTTAATACCAAGAGTTGATGATCAATATCAGTTTCTTGCTGATAAGGATTTCTCATATCAGTTCCTGATGGTGATGGAGGTCTTTGGCTATCTTGACTAGTGCTGTCTTCTTCTTGATTAGCAACTGAGTCTTGCTTGGCTGTGTAACAAGGGGTACTAACCTGGGATTGAGTTCTTACACCTTGGAGCTCTGGTTCTAGGTCTTTCCTAGATTTAGGAAAGGGAGCTAGTGGTCTGGAAGAGCTATAC
The DNA here is from genome assembly GCA_029955605.1 of Quercus engelmannii. Lineage (NCBI taxonomy): Eukaryota > Viridiplantae > Streptophyta > Magnoliopsida > Fagales > Fagaceae > Quercus > Quercus engelmannii. The sequence goes on along the minus strand of JARPSG010000001.1, from coordinate 79,195,929 downwards.
TGGGATGCAGGTCTATCTCTAAGGAAGGTAGGTGGTTGCCTAGAGGGTTGGCATAGATCTAATGAGGATCTAGACCTGGGTTCATCAAATTCTAGGGGTGTCCTAAACCTAGATTGGTCAAAGCTAAGTCTAACCATACCATCGGCTAACTGTTGAACAAAATCTAGATCTGGATTCCTATTCAGGTTTTGGATCTGTAGATGATGGTTCTTATTATCTAGAGTCCAATTTGCTGGGAATGTGACTTCAAACCATTTCAGGGTTCTTGGTACCTGAACTTTGGATCTAACGTCTGTGGTTTGGATAAGGGGGGTTTCACTAGCCTTCCTCTTGTCTATGGCTTGGATAGACATGTTTATTCTGATGCACTTATAATACACTATGTATATATATATATATATATATATATGAGTTGGATTCAAGTTACACTTGATGTAACTTTAAGCAATGTTACACCACCAAATAACTTGTTATTGAATTAAAATTTTGAAAATCCAACTAAATCCTACTACTACTATTACTACTGAATCTCTATTGATCTCAGAACTGTTTTTTTTACCTTCTAAAATGAAACTTTTGTTAACGGCCCACATCAAACGGTAAAAGTGGGCCTAAACCGGCAAGTGTTTATCTTGATTTCTACAAAGTTTAATAGGCCACTTACAAAATTTAGACCATATTATATAATCTCACTTGTCATGAGAGAATTTAATGTTTTGAATTTTAACTTTGTCTCTGCTCTACTTCTCTTCTCAAAAAAGGCTTTCTGTCGGCTTCTTCTATATAGAGAAAATAGTAATACAAAGTGATACTTAAAAGGGGTGGGAGGTGTACTGTAAATTCCAGGCACCTATTTGCAAGTGGCGTGACAGTGGATTTCTTCTATATGGAAATGAATTGATTTGAAGTACTTAACTCTTCAAATTAATCCACAAGTCTTCCACTTTAAGTTTTTGAGGGTGTTGTCCGTGTGGATGTATGTAGGAGATTGTGTGGATGATGGTGATTGTAGACTAAAGTTGCTAGGATTTGGTAGCTTAAATAGAGTGGTATTGTATGAATCAATCTTGTATGTCTCTCCTAAGTAATTAAAAAATTACATTAGTGGAATAATTAAAAAAGACTTGCAAATTGAGGAAGTAATAGAGAGTATGATTTCAAATAAGTTAAAATAAAACAGTATAAAGTAATACATGGGATTGACCTTTATATAGAGAGTATATACTAATATGATGATCAGGATCGATGGCCAACTCAAAAAAATTGAGACTAAGGCTAGGCGGTGGCGGTATATAGATTTAAAATTAAGAAATCAAATTATTATTTGTATATTATTTTTATAATTTATTAAACAATTTTTTTTAATTAACTCAAATAATATAATTTCAATTACAATATAGTTATTAACAGTTAGCATCGATATGTTTACAGGTAAAATCTTTAGTCATTATGTTTACTATAGATGAGGAAAATAATCATACTTTAACATGTAATATAACTTGGTGGTAGATCTTTAATTAGTTCAGCTCGACTTAATTTATAATAAAAATGAATGAATAAGTTCAAAAAATTTAACATTAAGCTCGGCTCAACACATTTTTATCTCTTGTATTGATGGTGAGAGTGTGGACCTCAGATATCCAACGGTGGTATAGTTTTTGTTGACAGTAAAATAAAAAATTGAAATGTGTTTTTCAAACACAACATGTGGAAGAGATTAGAAGGGAGAGAAACTACGTACTGGATATTTAAGGTTCTATTCAAATGTTAATATTAAAAGAAATAAATTAATAGATATAATTATATATTCAACTCTATCATCTTATGTATATTCTCTCGGTAATAGATTCATAGTCATCATTCACAGCATAATTACCATAGATTCTTATTTTGTTTTTGAATTTACTATTCACATTTATTGTGATATTATCCATTTGTAAACATTGTGTAATAAAAATTTGTAATAGTTTTAACCTTTCTAAAAACTCTAACCAAACAGGCTCTTAATATCCTAGACTAACCTAATAATTTCTAGACTAACCTATCAACATTTAACGTAGGCAAACCTTTTCTTATTCTAATTAAAGAATTGCTAATGATCTTAAATGGCCTTAATTGCTTTCCATTCCTCTTTTGCCTTCTTTGCTTGACTTCTAAAAGTTCTACCAGAAATACGCGTAATTTGAAACCAAACCACAAGACTAACTAACCTACGATCGGCAGTGAATAAATATACCCTGCCTTAGCAAGCTTATTATAAAACCCATGCACCTTTGCAACTTTATGAAACCACAAAGTTTCTATCAACTCCAATGGCCTCACTACTTTTGAACCCAGAGATACTTGTAGCAATATTTCTATGCTTCCTTTTTCTTTGTCATTTGAGATGGAACAAAAGCCGAACTATTACAAATTGGCCTATTGTCGAAATGCACCCAAGCCTTCTTCAACCACCAGATATCACTGATTCCTTTCCTAGTTCACCCTTTAATGAACAGGTGGAAGATGAACAGGTTGAAGACGAGCTGCCCAACCCCAACCCTGAGCTTGGGTCCCCTACTCCTGCTCCGCTTGAAGATCTTGCACAAGACATTCCACCTCATCACTCAACTCGGGTAAGATCTATTCCTGCACATTTACTCGACTATCATTGTTACACTATCCTTACTACACTACACGAGCCTCACACCTATCGTGAGGCTTCCACTGACCCTTTATGGCAGATTGCAATGAAAGAAGAACTTGATGCATTATCTAAAAACCATACTTGGGATTTGGTGACACTCCCCCCCCCCCCCTGAGAAATCTGTGGTTGGTTGTAAGTGGATCTACAAGATTAAGACTCGCTCTGATGGGTCCATTGAGCACTACAAAGCTCGTCTTGTTGCAAAAGGGTTTACACAGGAGTATGAGATTGATTATGAAGAGACCTTTGCTCTAGTTGCTCGTATCTCATCTGTTCATGGCCTCTTAGCTGTTGTTGCTGCCAATAAATGGGACCTTTTTCAGATGGATGTCAAAATTGCATTCTTTAATGGGGATTTAAGTGAGGAAGTTTATATGCAACCTCCTCCTGGTCTCTCTGTTGATTCAAACAAGGTGTGTCACCTTCGACGTGCACTTTATGGCCTTAAACAAGCTCCACGAGCTTGGTTTGCCAAATTCAGCTCTAACATCTCTCGCTTGGGTTACATGGGCAGTCATTATGATTCTACCTTATTTCTTCATCGCACTGACGAAGGCACTATTTTACTTCTCTTGTATGTGGATGATATGATCATAATTGGTGATGACCTCAGTGGCATTCAAGAACTCAAAGATTCTCTCAATCAGCAGTTTAAGATGAATGATCTTGGACATCTCAGCTACTTCTTGGGTCTTGAAATCACTCATTCTACTAATGGACTTTATATTACTCAAGTCAAGTATGCTTCTGAACTCTTGTCTCGAGCTGGACTCACTGATAGCAAGACTGTTGACACTCCAATTGAGCTTAATACTCATCTGACTCCCTCAGGAGGGAAACCATTGACTAATCCCTTACTTTACAGACGCTTGGTTGGCAGCCTAGTTTATCTCACTGTTACTTGTCTAGACATTTCCTATGTTGTTCACCAAGTGAGCCAGTATCTGTCTGCTCCATGATCGACTCACTATGCTGTTGTCCTGTGCATTCTTCGATACCTAAAGGGCACTCTATTCCATGGTCTTTTCTACTCTGCTCAATCTCCTCTTATTCTCTGTGTATTTTCTGATGCTGATTGGGCAAGAGATCCCATTGATCGCAGGTCCACCATTGGTTATTGCTTTATTCTTGGTTCTTCTTTGATTTCTTGGCGAAGCAAGAAACAAACTCATGTGGCCCGTTCCAGTAATGAAGTAGAATATCATGCCCTTGCTGATACCACATCTGAGCTCCTTTGGCTACGATGGCTTCTCAAAGATTTAGGTGTGTCTATATCCTCTGCTACTCCTCTTTATTGTGACAACCAGAGTGCCATTCATATTGCTCACAATGATGTCTTCCATGAACGGACTAAACACATCAAGATCGATTGTCATTTTATCCGTTATCATCTTGTCCATGGTGCTCTCAAGCTGATCTCAGTCTCCTCTAAAGATCAACTTGCAGATATTTTCACCAAGTCACATCCTAAGGGATGCCTTCGTACTTTGGTTGACAACCTCAAGTTGGTCTCACATCCACCTTGAGTTTGAGGACGGCTATTAATGTGTATAATGTTGTGGGCTTTAGGACCAACTAGATTACTTGTATAACACATGTTCTTGTACTACACTCTTACTTGTACTGCACTTATATGCCTCATATATATAAAGGCACTCGTGTATATTCTTTAACTGAGAAATACAATATACAATCATTCAGTATTTCTAACACATCCAATGTGCACGAGTACGTTACTTGGCTCCTAAAACAAAATGGGGGCATTTTCAAGTTTAAGGGCCCTTGGTTCACTAACATGACCTTCATGGTCACGAGTGATCCCATGAACATCCACCACATGTTCAGCAAAAACTTTTCTAACTACATAAAAGGGCCGAAGTTCCAGGAAATTTTTGATGTTCTGGGAGATGGGATTTTCAATTCTGATTCTGACTCATGGAGATATCAGAGGAAGCTGCTTCAATCATTGATAATGCACAGAGAGTTTGAGTCATTCTTTCAGTAAGTTGTCAAGGGAAAGGTGGACAAGAGCCTCATTCCAGTTCTTGATCATATCTCAAGTTCCAGAATTAAGGTGGATTTACAAGACATTTTTCATTGGTTCACCTTCGATAATGTTTGCTTAGTGGCTTTGGGTATTGATCCAAATTGCCTCTCCATTGAATTCCCAGATGTTTCCCACGCAAAAGCATTTGATCAATTAGAGGAATGTATGATTTATCGACACATTGTGCCAGAGAGTTGTTGGAAGCTACAAAGATGGCTTCAAATCGGAAGTGAGAAGAAGTTAAGCAATGGTTGGAAAATTTTAGATCAATTTATATACAAATGCATCTCATCCAAGCAAGAAGAATAAAGCCAAAGTAGAACCCCAAAGATCGAGGTAGAAAAATTCAACTTGTTGAAAGGTATAGAAGAAGAAATTGGTGGTACTGCAAAATCCGATAAGTTTCTACGAGACATAGCAATTAATCTCATGACAGCTGGGAAAGATGGTATAAGTGCAGGCCTCATTTGGTTTTTTTGGATTGTCGCAACACACCCACATGTGGAAGCTAAAATTCTCGAAGAGATTAAGGAGCATTTATTTGACAACGGAAAGTCGAAGGATTTGAACATAACTGGGCTAAGTAAGCTAGTTTATCTCCATGGAGCAATATGCGAAACATTATGCCTTTTTCCACCTATACCTTTTGAGCACAAATTTTCAGTTCAATATGATATTCTTCCTAGTGGCCACTCTATCATGCCAAATACAACAATCTTATGCTCTTTATACTCAATGGGAAGGATGGAGAGCATATGGGGTGAAGATTGCTTGGACTTCAAGCCAGAGAGATGGATTTTAGAGAGTGGAGGACTAGTGCATGTACCATCTTTCAAGTTCATAGCATTTAATTCAGGACCGAGGACTTGTATAGGTAAGGATATAGCTTTCATTCAAATGAAAATAATTGCAAGCGCCATCATTTGGAATTACCATGTTCATGTGATTGAAGGTCAATCTATTTCATCACGCATTTCCGTTCTTCTTCATATGAAACATGGTTTGAAGGTGAGGATCAGTAAGAGACAAGCTTGAAGAAGAAATTTTAGTACCGGCTGAAGTTGCATTTACGGAAATAATCACTCATGACCCATCAAACCAACTTCGGCTATATATGTGTTTGCTTATTTAGTTTTGTTTTTCATTGTAATTTCTATAAGTGAAGGTGATGTATTAATCCTAAATAAATGCCTTCTAAGTCTTGGCCCTTTCACAAAAATAAAGAATTTCCCAAGAAATCGAATCAAAAAATTGAGATGGAAAAAGGGATTAAATTTAATAAGAATTTGGTATTAAAGTCCTTTTTTTACACTGTTCATTTGGTACTCGTGTGCAATATTAGAGTTCTACAATTTAACTATAGGTGGAAAGCATGTATACTTCATTTTTGAAAGTTCAATTAGTGTAAAAACACCCTTGAACGTTTAGACCCCCAATTTACAAATTAACCAATTCAAGCTTTATGTCAAATAACTAGTGTGCAGAAAATGAACAAAAGCTATAATATAGAATTGGAAAAACTATCTACGCCAAATTAAAATCACAACTCACAGTAGATAATAAAAGGCAAAGATAAAAGGGAAAGAAGATGCAAACACAAAGACAACACGCGATGTGTTATCGAAGAGGAAACCGAAGCCCTCGGCGTAAAACCTCTCCTCCGCCCTCCAAGCGGTAAATAATCCACTAGAAAATGTAGTTAGGATACATGGACAGCAATAGACCCTCCAAACATAATCTACCTAGTGCACCTAAGCCCTCCAAGCTTCTTGCTCTAACGAGGTTGCGCCGAACCTTTTTCTTTTCTAGCTTCCCGGATTCTGCTACTAGGCCATAGCATTAACCAATGAAGATTGGTTCCTTCCTAACTGCTTCCCAGAACACCAAACAGCCCTCTCACAGTAATGAATATGGTGAGAACAAGGTTCTGGTAAAAAGCCTCTCAAAGGTTTGGCAATGGAGAGGAAGAGAGTTGAGGAATTTGAAGAGACACTTATGTAAAGATTGTAGATGAATCAATCTTGTTTTACTCTAGGGTTTCTCTCTCAAAATGCTCTCTGGAAGCTCTCTCTCATTTGTGGGTATAAGGGGTATTTATACTGAGGTGAGAGGAGAATGTGAAATGTCAGGTTTTTCAAAACAGGGCTGGCTCGCGGCTTGGACTTGCGACTTAACTGAGTCGCGAGATAACCGTATGGCCAGTTGTCCTGTTTTATCCTATAGTGCTCCAGCTGGCATGACTTTTCACCTTTTGGCATGCTTGGCACGTGTGCTGCATCTGGCGGCTTGCAGCCGCAAGTCACCTACGAGGCCAAGCCGCAAGTCTCTGTTTTCTTGCCCACTCTTGAGCAAACTTCACTCTATCTCACTCACTACCCTTACAACAAGCCCACCTAAATACAAGGTTACTAAATGCTGAAATACAAGCAAATTTGGCATGGAATAAAGCCAATAAGATGGTTGATTAAATTCAACCTTACAATTTTTGCTCAAGTGCTCATTTCCGATATGTATCCATAACAAAAACTTCTAGGATACCTCCACATGTGTGTTCCAATCTTTTTTTATTATAAAAAAACTAACGATACATCCAAGATATGCTCATCATATAGCCTAAATATGGTCGTAACCTTGCCCTCTGATTTTGAGGTATAGACCAAACCTATGAATATTTTTTTTTATATATATTTTTTATAAATTGGTTTCAATGTTAAACACATATTAGGTTCTAAAGATTTAGATTTAAATATTTAGAATCATATTTGTATTGTGTTGGCAAACCGAGAACAAAACATGTCTAGTCTAGGTTTTTAGGCAATACTTAAAAGTGGTTGTTTCAAGGTTCAAGTGTAGCTGATTGCAGAAAAAGGGAGTGTGATTCTGCCTTGCACGACTGATCGAGAATTAGGCTCAACCGATCAAAAATCCCAGGTCCAATTTTTTTTTCATAATTTTAAACAGGCCCAAGCTTGCGAAAACATTTAGGGTTTCATCTAAACTTCTCTACATATAAAAGGGAAACCCTAGCCACGTTTTGATACTTCTGAAAAGACTTGTTGTTACTCTTTGTGAGAACTAAGAGGTTTTGTACCTTCTAACTACACAAGAATCTACTAGAGCAAAAACTACAATCAAGCATTGGTAGAAAATAGTTGTTGCATTAAGATCATTACTGATGGTGATCTGAAACCTTTGAGTGGGATCTCAAAGTCACAAGCAAGGCGGCTTGTGTTGGTGTAAATCCAACAAGAGAAGGAGTTCGTGGATTCAGAACGTGGTCGTGTCAGTAAGTTACTAATAGAGGTAGTAATAGATTTAAGGTTAAATCTGATTGTAAAAACTTCGACTCTTTTATAGTGGATTTAATTTACCTTGAGGATAACTAAGTCAAATTAATCCTCCCCATGTTTTTACCTTGAAACAGTTTGTTTTATTGGTTTTCCTAAGTCATCATATCATGGTGTTATTTATTTTCTGCTGCTTTGCATGATATGATTTATTTATGTTTAACCTTGGTCTGAATAATTAATCTAAGTAATCACTTGGTTAATACATTAGATTAAACATTCTGGTTTAAAGGGTCTAAACGAACAAACAACATATATAGTTATTTTTTATTTAGGGTTATTACAAACATCATTTAGTGCAAAAGGACTAAATTTATTTTTTATTATAACTCTTAAATTGATATATACTTAACAATATATTATGACTAAACCCTTAATGAAACATAAAAAAAAATATATATTTAATAATTAATTAATATACGTATCCCCTCCATATCATGACTTAATTTTTAGAAATTTAAATATCATCGCATCCCATATTGTATCGAACCCACTCCCATGCTTCTTTGTTATTCAATCAATATAATAAAAAAGTAAACTCATTTAATTAGAAAATTATAAACAAAGATGAGTCCGCTGGTAGTGATTTCTTCTGAAATCATCGAAGGTGTTACCAAATTTTAAAAATAATGACCACTCACTGGTACTAGACTCTGGAGTTGGTACACGGTATCAAACACTCAATGAAATTGTTTTTAATCAATATTCACATTGCCAATTTGAGAGAGAGAGAGAGAGAGAGAGAGAGAGAGAGAGAGAGAGAGAGAGAGAGAGAGAGAGAGAGAGAGAGAGAGAGAGAGAGAGAGCCACATGCATACACAACTTTTTTCTTTTCTCTTCCCTCTCACCATTGCTGCATTAATGAGAGGAAATTATTTCCTTCACTATCTTCACCATACTTGAGTGTTAAGATTTTTTTTGGAGCTAAGAATCATTAGAGCAATACCACAAATCCTATAAGACTTGGTTCCTTGCAGTTGGGCAACCCAACTCATCCAACAACTAGATGAAGAAATGACTTAGCATAGTCAATTATCGAGCTTCGAGGGCTCAAGTACTAGGCTAGCATTTGGGTTTATTCTATATTTTGTACTACAACTATTCATCTGGTGGATCATTTCGATGTTGGTGCAACTGTGAGGTTTCCGCCTGGTTCTCGGGTTTTTCTCTTCAATAACATATCTAGTGTTATCTTATGGTTTGCTTCCTTTTACTAATCTATTATATTGATTTATACGCTTTAGATGTTTATATTTTTTTCCATGCAATATTCAATTGATTAACAACATCTATTTGTAATTTATTGATGGCTTTTTTTTTTATATTAAAGTTGATAGCTTAATTAAATATGGGTAAACTGTAAAATTGAAATTTTGGGTCTAAATTATTACCTAGGTTTTTAGGGAAATTTTTAGTAGCTTGTGGATTAATTCCACAAGCATAAGGATTAAAATAAGACAAGATTAAAACTTGAGAACCAAATAATCAAATATACAATTTCACATATAATATATATATATATAGCCAAAATTCAAAGAAAATCTAATAAAATTTTACAATTGAAATCTAATTTTGTAAGATTCAGATCGTTTAGATTTCCTAGGTTACTCTACCAAATAGATTTTCTTAAATCTTAACCATTCTTTAATGATTTAATGGCCTAGATTCTACTATGTCAGTATTCCACTAATAATAATCTTAATTGTTTTGTTTGTAACAATAATCTTATTGACTCTAACATTATTCAATAAAAGGTTCTTTTTCCATTTCAGCTTCTCTCTCTCTTTTTTTATTTTTTTTTTTTAGTAGTGTAATGTTATGTCGGTTGTGCGATTTTTCCTTTAGGCTTCTTTAGATGTGAACACTTCATCCTTTACAGGTTTTATAGGTTGTGTCATTTAGAATGATGCGTTGACTAAGAATTTTGCATTTGTTGCAATTGTAGATAACTTTTAGTTGTCACTAGAAAATTCATTGGTTAACTCAGACCTGGTAAACAATTTTGTAGTAGAGCAGCCTTTTGGTCCGCTACCTGTAGCAGCCTGCTCAATGGTTGGTATATAGTCATGTTTGGAGATATAAAACGTAATGCTGTGTTGTAAAGAAAGGGAAGGGTGGAAACTGGGATGTAACCAAAAAAAAATTTTTTTTTTTTGAAACAACCAAAAAAAATTTTTCATTCTTTTATTTATCGCACTTCAAAGAAAAAAAAGAAATAAAAAATTAATTAAAGATGGAGCTTTATTATTTTGATGCGGATCAATGCAACCATTGCTGACTTCAGTGGTCCATTTTGAGCACTTGCAAACCTGAAATTGAGATTTAGCGAACCTGCCCTCGAACTGTCTTCTTAAAGCTTTCTTTGAAGGATAGTAAAAAAATGAGGAAGACATATAAGTAAATAAAAATGCAAGCAATTTAACAGTACAAGTAGTTACATCAATAAAAATAAATAAATAAATAAAAAGAGAACTCTTATTTAGGGAATACAGTGATCAATTTTGTTGTGAACTGGTTTCTTGATCACCTAATGATTGCATATTCACCAATCTCTATCAATATAGATTTGCAATTCTTGGTTGAATTTTCTGTTGTAAGTCTCATCACAGACCTAAGTACTTCTATGATTGGAAAATGCATAAATCTCATAGACAAATGTATAAAACCCCAAATTGAAAAAAATGAAAAGTATTGACATTAAATAAAAAATAATAATAATAATAATAATAAATAGGTAAAAACACTGTTTTGGTCCCTGCATTTTGACATCATAGTTAATTCGGTCCTTACATTTTGATAGCATTCAATTTAATTTATTTTCAACTTGCAATTAAATTAGTCCCCTACTATTATCTCACTAATAGAAAATGCCTACATGAGAAGCGCGCGGTATGCATCATTGGCGCACTTGTGGCTAATAAAATATTAAAAAATTATTTAATTGCTACTTAAGAAAGCCACATTAGCAAATTTAATAATAAAAAAATCCACATCAGAAAGGAAAAAAAATTGTAAGATCGATGATAAATTTCTCTCTTTTTTTTTTAAAGCCATCGGGCTTTTCTTGCACTTTCTTATTAGCCAAACACAACAACCCGTAAATACAAAAGTCAATCTGAACCAAGAAAATTCACCATAACCCAATTTTGTAAACCAAGCCAAACTCAAATACCTCAGAATCATTACTAGTACCTAAAAGTAAAACCCACAACATAAAAGAAATTCATCATCTGGCTTAGGCACTTACACCAAGCCAAAACACAATATCACTTTCCTTTTCCGCACTAACTTCGATATCTCTTTCGCTACCTTATGGGAATCCCACATAGTTGATTCCTTCAAGTTAGATTCGGAGGCACGTGAGGTTGAAGGCTTTATGGTGACGAGATCACCCAGTGTTAGCGGTGATTGGGAGGTCTGTGACTGTGAGAGGGCTATGATGGGACCTTGGGCCATGGTAGCTTGTGGCGGCACACAGATTGCAGAAGTAGCGAGGTTGATTGTTGGGGTTGTCGATGGTTGTCAAATAAAAATTTAAGATTTCAAAATTTTTAGGGTTTCAGTTTAAAAAAAAAAATATATTAATTTGAGATGGTTATTGTTGGTATAAGTAAGGGAAAATTGTTTAATAATAACCTTCTGTTTATGAATTGTGAATTAATCAATTGATTTTGTTAGTGTAAAATGAGGAGCAGTTGTTAAGTACTATATGATTGTCCGTGTTCATGTGACATGGGATTTGCTCCTTTTGTGTTGTTGAATACATATTCGAAGGGTTAGTAAGTGATAATGATAATTCTTATTGTGAGATAATGAAAGCATTTTCTGGGTATAGCTTGATTTTTGTGTTTTCAGTTCCTCAGTTTGGCTAACGAGAAAGTCCAAGAAAAGCTTGATAATTTTTTTTTAAAAGATAATCCTTTCAAAAAAAAAAATATTTTTTTGATGTGGATTTTTTTATTCTTTAAAATTGCTGGTGTGGCTCTTTAAGTAGCAATTAAATATTATTTTAATATTTATTAGCCACGTGTGTGCCGACGATGCATGCCATTTATCTCGTAAGCATTTTTATTAGTGAGTTGTCAGTAAGGACCAACTTGCCTACAAATTAAAAACAACAAGAAACAAATTTACTACTACCAAAATGTAGAAATCAAAATGGTATTTTTACTAATAGAAAAGATAAAAAAGCCATTGAATACCCTATGCCCATTTGATGAAATGAAAGTTTTTGCATTTAGGCGTAAATGCACTTTTAGTCTCTACATTTTGCACATTTTTCTATTTTGGTCCCTGTATTTTATTTTTACCACTTTTAGTCTCAAAAATAATTAACGCCCCACATTTAAGTCCTTAATGTAAGCCAACTAACGGGGAAAGCTGATGTGGCTAACATAGAGAATTGTAAATCATTTAAAAATATTAAAAATCCGCTGTGGCCAAGTCCGCCTTGCCACGTGGCCTTTTTGCCCAACTTACTTGCACGCGTCCCTCACGTAAGTCAACCACCCATTATTCATGGCTACTTTGTCACTAAAAATCCCCAAATCAGCTCTGTCACTTGAAATCCGGTACTTTATCTTTATCTTTGATCTTTAATTCCTAGATTACCTTAGAGTTCCTCATTACAAGTCACGACCTCTACCAGCTACTTTATCTTTGATCTTCTTAGACTTTTGCTTGGCTGCCTCATAGTTAGAGGCAATGGTGTCCTTAGCAAACTCTACGGTCTCTTCTACTTTGTTTTTAGCCTCTCTCTGAAACCACCATTATCAACCATCATCCAACTCTGTCACTTGTGTAAGGTTGAATTTATTCAACCATCTAATTGGCTTTATTCCGTGCCAAATTTGTTTGTAATTCAGCATTTAGTAACCCTGTATTTAGGTGGGTTTGATGTAAGGGTAGTGAGTGAGATAAAGTGAAGATTGCTCAAGAGTGTGCAAGAAAACAGAGACTCGCGGCTGGGACTCGCGGGTGACTCGCGGCAGCAAGCCGCCAGAAGCTGCACACGTGCCAAGCATGCTGGAAGATGAACAGTCATGCTAGCTGGAGCACTACAGGACAAAACAGAACAACTGGCCATACGGTTATCTCGCGACTGGATCTCGCGACTTGGTCAAGCCGCGAGGTCAAGCCGCAAGCCACCCCTGTTTTGTAAAAACCTGACGTTTCACATTCCTCTCCACTCCAGTATAAATACCCCTTTTACCCACGATTGAAAGAGAGCTTCCAGAGAGAATTTTGAAAGAGAAACCCTAAAGAAAAACAAGATTGTTTCACCCACAATCTATACCTTAGAGTCTCTACAAATTCCTCAACTCTCTTCCTCTCCATTGTCAAATCCTTGAGAGGTATTATACCAAACCTGGTTCTCACCATCATCATCACTGTGAGACAGTTGTTTGGATTTCTGGGAAGCAGTTAAGAAGGAACCAATCTTCATTGGTTGATGCTACGGTCTAGTAGCGGAATCCGGGAAGCTAGAAAAAAAAAAGGTTCGGCGCAACCTCGTTGGAGCAAGAAGCTTGGAGGGCTTAGGTGCACTGGGTAGATTAGGCTTGGAGGGTCTATTGCTGTCCTTGTATCCCAACTGTATTTTCTAGTGGATTGTTTACCGCTTGGAGGGCGGCGGAGAGGTTTTACGCCGAGGGCTTCGGTTTCCTCTTCGATAACACATCGCGTGTTGTCTTTGTGTTTGCATCTTCCTTTCTCTCTATTTTTGCCTTTATATTATCTGCTGTGGATTTTATTTTGTTATGGCTTAGATAGGTTTTAACCAATTTAGTATTATAGCATGTGTTAAGTTTCCGCACACTAGTTGTTTGACATATTGCTTGAATTGGTTAAGTTGTAATTTGGGGGTCTAAACATTCAAAGGTGTTTTTGTACACGTTTTTGAACTTTCATTTGGTATCAGAGCGGGTACACTGCTATTGGTTTCATTACCATTGTGTGATCCTTGACTCCCTTTTGAGATGGATAGGTCTCAATCCCTAAATGCACCTCCATATTTTGATGGTAGTAATTATGCTTTTTGGAAGGTTCGCATGAGAGCTTTTCTGTGTTCTATTGATGAATCCGTTTGGGATGCTGTTGAGATTGGTTGGACCAAACCTGAGGCAGCCAAATCCACATGGGATAAGGCAGCACTTGCTGCATCTAATGCTAACAGTAAAGCACTCAATGCTATTTTCTGTGGTGTGTCTCCAAATGAATTTCACAGGATTTCTCATATTACCGTTGCCAAAGAAGCATGGGAGATTTTGGAAACCACCTATGAAGGCACGAAGAAAGTGAAAGACACCAAGTTACAAATGCTGACCACTCGGTTTGAGGAGCTCTAAATGAGTGAGGATGAGTCTTTTGACTCTTTCTATGGAAAGTTAAATGAAGTGGTTGTCAGCAAGTTCAACTTGGGGGAGAAAACGAAGGACTCAAAGATTGTAAGGAAGATCCTTCGATCATTGCTGGAAAGTTTTCGTGCTAAAGTGACAGAATTGAAGAGAGAAAGGACCTTGATGACATCAAAGTACAGGAGCTGGTTGGTTCTCTGCAGACTTATGAGATGTCGCTGCCCAATCAACGGAAGAGTAAATCTCTTGCTCTAAAGACCATTAATGAGAAGGTGGAAGATCAAGACTCATCGGGAGAAGATGGGGTTGACAAAGATGTTGCTTACCTTGTCAAGAATTTCAGAAAGTTCTTGAAATTCAAAAATTATGGCAAATTTGATGATAAAAGAAAATCCCAAAGTTCTGGAAGGGAGAAAAGGGAAGTCAAAAAGAAAGATGGAAAAGAATCCCAACCTACACAAGGTGTCACCTGTTTCGAATGTAACGGGCATGGACACTTTAAGAAGGAATGTCCGAATTATTTGAAATCGAAAGGTAAAGTGTATGCCACGACCTTGAGTGACTCGGATTCGTCTGACTCAGAATCTGAAGAGAGCTGTGATGGAGAGGGGAACTATTCAGCTTTTATGACTATTGCTCATGTTGAGTCTTCAGAAGAGTTGAATCTGCTTGTACGAGACCTTGGAGAACATAGTGATGATGAATCACTAGGAATTGTTGAAGAATTGGATGCTGAAGAAGATGGAAGCACATCAAATCTTCAGGAGAATTATAATTCACTCTTGGAGAAGTCGGGGGAGTACACAAGGGTGGCCAAGGCTGCTGTGAGAAAAATGAGGAAGGCTGAGGAGGACTACAAAAGTCTCCTAATCCGATATAGGGAGGCCAAATGTGAGATAGAAACACTGAATGGTGAGTTGTCCGAAGCTTACACAGAAGTGAGATTTCTTGAGAATGAGGTTGTGCAAGCAAATGCTAAAATAGAAAGGGTCACCACCAAGAAGCTAGATGATGTCATCTCATCTCAAAAGAGCTTTTCAGACAAATCCGGATTGGGATATACCGGAGGAAGTAGTTCATCTGGAAATGTCACTAAAGAAGTGAAGTTTGTAAAGGCCAAAGATCCAGTTGTAGCTAACCTTACTGGTGAGAAGCTCGAGGTGGAGGAGAAGAAGAATGTGGTGAACCAACGGATGTTAAATCCCCGTAATCAGTCTGTAGGCAGGTCTGAATCTCATGCCAAGTCACGTCCACGACCACAAAGAGGTCCTAGAGGAACTTATGTGTGCCATTATTGCGGACTTCAAGGGCATACTCGACCAAATTGCCAAAATCTGAGAGCAAAGAACAGTGCAACTCCTCAAAGGTCAGGAGGACCCAGAAATGATAGGAGAATTTGGGCAGGTGATCAATCTAGAGATCAAAATGGAGATCCCGGAATGATGAACGTGATGAAGATGATTGGTGCATTCACCAACTGCTTGGAAAGCTTCTCACGAAGGTTTGAAAGCCCTAACTCCCGTACCCAATCCTATAAGGAAATCACCCCAAACGCAAGTGACGTGTGGGTGAAAAGGGGTACTCATGCATAAGCATTACAACATGTCCATGCATTAATACTTCCTATGCTTTGTGACAATGTTTGTTTGTTTTGCTTGCTGTGTTTGCTGTTGGTTGTTTGTTTGTCTACTTGTGCATATTTTTATTTTTGTCTTATCAATCTTTTTGTTTCTTGTGTCAAAAATCCAAAAATCACATAAAAATTAGAAAATCAAAAAACTTGATTGACATTGTTGAGTCTTTGTCTCAAAACTTGTTTTGCCTTGTACCTTTGTGCTAATGGCTTTGTGCATTTTCGAGCATTGCTTGTTTTCATGCACTTATATCACTGTGGGAAAAATCTTGAAATCTATGTGATTGTTGTAAATAGATCTTCAAACTTGTCATGAATGATTAGTGAATGGTTATGTTGATCTTGAGACATGCATAGACTTGTGTCTATATATCTTCCCACTCTTTATTTTTGTTTTGCTAAAAGAGCTCACCAAATGTAAATCTCCAAATGAAAAGAGATATTGAGCTGCAAAAGCCTGTCGCACATTCTAGTATTTGACTAGGAAAAAGAGTAAGCGACCTTATATTGAAGTGAATGTTTATTCAAAAAGCCAAAGGCTTATTCATTAAAGTGAAATATCACATATTACTCTCACAATGAGAAGTGATTGACTCAAAAGATCAAAAAGATCAAATGTTATGATTGAAAGTGGAGTCAAATGTAAAGCTCCAACTCATGTTATCAAGTTTTGTGGGAGGTCATATATACATATTTCTATAATTGAGATGGGTCACATGATCTAGTGCTAATTGTGTATGTCTTGGTTGAATTGATCATTGAAGCTTCACATTAGACTAAGGACTATCTCATTGTTGATATCCACACACAACACACAAGTTTATGTTCAATAAATGCCATATTCATTTGTGTGATTGTACTTGATGAAATGTGTTTTCACATGCTCAATCTTTGTTAATTCAAGCACAAAAAGATTTTTGAGTGTTTTAACTGTTTTTGGAAAGTATTTTGTTTAAAAAATCTAAAAATTTCAAAAACCCTGTTTTGCCCTGTTTTGGCGGCTCAGTCGCGGGTATGTCAAAGTCGCGAGCCTCAGTCGCTACTTCGCTGGTCATTTTTGGCGAGTTGTTTGCGAGTGGAAGGTCCAGTCACGAGGTTCACTTAGAGATTTTCGCGGCTCAGCTCGCAACTCACTCGCGGGTAGACCTTCCAGTCGCGAAAAACACTTAGAAAAATTTTTCAAATTTTTATTCTTAAGTGCTTTGGCGGCTTGAGCTGGCGACTGTGTGGCGACTTAATCAAGTCGCGAAAATCGCGTGTTTGGCAGAAACAGGAGCAGTTTTTAAATCTTTTTCAGTTTTCCCTCGAACTTTTGGTAACTGTTCACCTTCTCTCTAAACTTCCTCCATTCCAAACACTCCGTGAATCCATTTTCAAACCTCATTGGTGTTTCATTTCTTATCCAAATCATCAAGAAAAGGTATGGGTTTTTGCTTTCTCAGTCTCATTTTCCTTTTCCTGGATATTTCTGTTACAGTTTGGATTGATATTGTGTTCGATATACTTATCTCTTTGTGAAATGGGTATGGCGTGTCTTGTTTGGTATTGTTCTCATATGTTTTCATGTTGAGCGGTCACAATTTTTTTTCTTTTCATTGTTCTGATATTTGGCGGTTGTTGAGTGTGCAAATTTTTTCTTGAATAGGTTTGGTGTTTATTTGACTTGCTCATTTCACTTGCTTGCGTATTGATGTTCGTTTTCGGTGTTGGTTACTGAGTTGTTTTAAGAACATAATGTGTGTCTCTCAACCGTGTGCACTTGTTTGAATGATGTGTTACTTCATGCTGAAATTTTTTCCCATGTTCATATCTCTTGTGGAGTGTTTTATGTTATCTGCTCTAAGTGTTCGTATGCCGTATCTGTTTGCATATCATGGTCATGATAACCTGTCTCATTGACAGTTTTGTCATTTGTTTAGTTTTTCTATGTCTTTGTGCACTATCACCATTTTGCTGCACTATCTATGATTTTGTTGGAAAGTTTTGTTTGGGTCTGCACTATCTTCAGTTTGTATTTATATATTGAATTTTTTTTTGAATCTTGTTGACATTTATCTTGTGTGGTACTGTTGTTTGGTTCTTTGCTGTGGGCTTATTTTTCTTGCAGATGTCTCGTCGATCTTCCAGGGGTAAAGACATTGTTACTGACGAACCAGCAACACCAGTTGCTAAAAGGACTCGACTATCATCTTAGGCATCTCAAGACCCCAATAAGGATAGGTTCAGACTTCCGCTTAACTCACACGCCTACTCAAACGTTTTTGACAAGTCAACAACTATAGTGGAACGGGTGGTAGAGTTTAACACCTTAGGGGCCACTTTTATCCCTCGTATCTTTGAGAAACGAGATTGGGCAAACTTGTTCGGGAACTTTGATGATCCAATGGATGAGCTGGTCAAAGAATGCTTCTCCAATGCAACTGATCTTGGAGTTCAACTCATTTTCTGGGTCAGAGGAATAGAGTTTAGTGTTTCCCCAGACTCCATCGCAGAACTTCTCGGCATCACCAGACCTCAGAATGTAAATCTAACTCCTTATGATGAACGAACTCCAGAAGTTGGAGAAATTCTTCAAATCCTAGGATCCGATCATGAAGTATCCAGTGCTGGAACATCCATCAGCACCGCAAAGTTTGCACCTGAGCTGACCACACTGAAGTTGATCATGTTCACTAATCTCTACCCACTGTCCAACACTACATTCATCAATCTTGGGAGAGCTCTATTCCTTTGTGACCTTATTACAGGAGCCCCCATTGATATATGTCCTCACATCTACTACACCTTGAGGAAGACCGCGTGTAGAACTACAGCTCGAGGAATTATTCCATTTTGCAGTCTCATCATGAAGCTCATTCTTCGTGAAGGCATTATTCCTCCTACAGATGGAAAAATGTTGACCCGTCAGCGTCCCATTTCCATGTTCACTCTTTAAGCCAGCAAAAGTCACTTCTCTAAATCACTAAGGAGTGCTCACATCTCTCCGGTAACTCCATCTGCCCCTGAATCAGAAACACCTGCATATACCACATCGACATCACGTGCTGTTCCTGAAGCTTCACTGGGTAATATTCCACAAGCACAGACTGCTCCTCATACTGATAGAGTCAGCAGTATACTTGAGCATATTCAGAAACGCGTTGATGAGCTTGTGGCACTTCTCTACTCCACAAACAACCATGTCCAAATGCGTCTCGAGACTATAGAGAATCAGCTAGATGATATTCAACGAAAGTTGGACGAGAGCCTTTAGCTATTGGTGACAAAAAGGGGGAGAGCATTCAACAAGGGGGAGGAAGTTTCAAAGGGAAGTCTGCATAGTGATAGGGGGAGTATACACACACACACACACACACATACTTTTGTTTTTAGTCTTATCCTCTAAACTTATGGTTTTAGATTTATGTTTGTTGGACTATTTAATGTTTTTATGGGAGTGATACACTATGTTTTGGTGTATAGTTGTTTCTAACTTTTTACTTATACTCTTGGTTTAAACTTTAATATATTTTGATGATGTTATTCAGGATGTTTTTGTGATTTGTACCCATGTGCTTTTGTAAGCTTTTAGGGTTAATGTTTTATGCATAGTTTGTAGGCTATATGGTTTGTACCTTGCTTAGTGCAGCCTTTATGCTATGTTGAAATCAGTACTTTAATCTAAATGTTCTCCATTTTGGTTTATGTACTGTCACTCTTGTGCCCTTGTAGGATTGTTCCTAGATGCATATACCTTGTGTGTTATGCATTGGTTGAGTGTTGAACATACAAGTGTCTTGCTTTGTGCTTGTTAACTTGTATGTCCTTGTGTTCATTTCAAGTGTGAATGAGCACTGTGATCACTACCTTGTGGTGTTCACTTGGTTGATCAAGCTATGGTTTGTTTCTTAACTCCATCTTTGCTTGATCACATATTGCCTGTTTCATATGCATTCTATGATTTTCTGCTTACAATGATCATGGTATATTGTTGTGTTTCAGAAGTATTATGTTCATATGATTCAAGTGCTTCACAGCTTCTAGAGTTAGGTGTGAGTGAGTTTTGTTCAACTGTTCCCAACTCACATGTTAAGTCTAGAGTCTGTTTTAGGGTTTTGTCACGGAATAGCCAAAGGGGGAGATTGTAAGGTTGAATTTATTCAACCATCTAATTGGCTTTATTCCGTGCCAAATTTGCTTGTAATTCAGCATTTAGTAACCCTGTATTTAGGTGGGTTTGATGTAAGGGTAGTGAGTGAGATAGAGTGAAGATTGCTCAAGAGTGTGCAAGAAAACAGAGACCCGTGGCTGGGACTCGCGGGTGACTCGCGGCTGCAAGCCGCCAGAAGCTGCACACGTGCCAAGCATGCTGGAAGATGAATAGTCATGCTAGCTGGAGCACTACAGGACAAAACAGAACAACTGGCCATACAGTTATCTCGCGACTGGATCTCGCGACTTGGTCTAGCCGCGAGGTCAAGCCGCGAGCCACCCCTGTTTTGTAAAAACCTGACGTTTCACATTCCTCATCACTCCAGTATAAATACACCTTTTACCCACGATTGAAAGAGAGCTTCCAGAGAGAATTTTGAGAGAGAAACCCTAAAGAAAAACAAGATTGTTTCACCCACAATCTATACCTTAGAGTCTCTACAAATTCCTCAACTCTCTTCCTCTCCATTGTCAAATCCTTGAGAGGTATTATACCAAACCTGGTTCTCACCATCATCATCACTGTGAGACAGTTGTTTGGATTTCTGGGAAGCAGTTAGGAAGGAACCAATCTTCATTGGTTGATGCTACGGTCTAGTAGCGGAATCCGGAAAGCTAGAAAAGAAAAAGGTTCGGCACAACCTCGTTGGAGCAAGAAGCTTGGAGGGCTTAGATGCACTGGGTAGATTAGGCTTGGAGGGTCTATTGCTGTCCTTGTATCCCAACTGTATTTTCTAGTGGATTGTTTACCGCTTGGAGGGCGGCGGAGAGGTTTTACGCCGAGGGCTTCGGTTTCCTCTTCGATAACACATCGCGTGTTGTCTTTGTGTTTGTATCTTCCTTCCTCTCTATCTTTGCCTTTATATTATCTGCTGTGGATTTTATTTTGTTATGGCTTAGATAGGTTTTAACCAATTTAGTATTATAGCATGTGTTAAGTTTCCGCACACTAGTTGTTTGACATATTGCTTGAATTGGTTAAGTTGTAATTTGGGGGTCTAAACGTTTAAAGGTGTTTTTGTACACGTTTTTGAACTTTCAACTTGAAACCACCATCATCAACTATCATCAACCAGCTCTGTCACTTGAAGCCACCATCACCATTAAAACCCATCTCTGCCAATTGAAGGTAGTATTTTTTCTCTCTCTCTCTCTTTCTCTCGGTATGTGAAAAGGTATTTGCTCTCTTTGTCTATGTCCTTATTTATAACTTGACAATATGCTTGTTGGTTGGTTCTAGTGGTAGGGGCCATAATGTTTTTGTTTGCTTTTTGTATACTTTTGTATTATACTTTTGATTGTGGTTCATATGTTCACTATGTTCTTTGTGTTCCCTATGTGCCCTTGTTGAAGAGAGTTAAGTAAGGCTAATAGTATTGTATGAGGGTCCATGCATGTCTATTTTAGTACAACAAAACTATTGAAGTCAGTTCTGTGTTGTGAAAAATTATTTGATTAGTGTTGTGTTGGCAAATACCTTATTAAGTGTTGTGTTGTGTGCATGCAGAATGAAATATTTTATTAGGTGCTGTGTTGGTAAATGAATGTTGTATTGTTCTTGCATTGTTTAATTGAGGTTTTTTTGGCATGCAGAATGGATGACCTATTTAGTATATCCATGCATCATGGTGGCTATATTACTGAGAACCCTAAAACATATGTGGGAGGTGAAGTAAATGTAGTTGATAATTGTGACCTTGATAAGTGGTCCAAGGTTAAGATAGAGGGTATATGTAGAGACTTTGGGCACACATCTGTTAGTAGGCTATGGTATACAATGCTCGGTATGGACCAAGAAAGGGTAAACTTCCATTTGGTTGTTGATGATCATGATGCCATGTACATGATAGAATTAGTGAAGGGTCATGAAGAGAGTCATGTGTATGTGGAGCACCCAATAGATGATCCTATACTAGTTAATGAAGGAGAGGATGTTAGTGAGGGTGTGCAGCCATTGGCAGTGGAGCAAGGTCCTATGGGTTATTATGGTGATGGCAGTGATGATGATGACCATGATGAGGGTGAATTTTACAGTTTTTATGATAGTGATGACGTGTATGCTAATGATCAAAATTTTAATATTGATGTTGTTGCTTCCCAAGTGGGTTCAAGGACAGTAGGTAAAGAACCTATTATTGAGCACCCACCTCAGGTCGTTATTATAAGTGATGGCAATGACAGTGGAGGTGGGGGAAGTGGGCTAGATGATGAGGTAGAGTTGAACCATGGTGTTAGGGACTTTGTTGAAGACAGCAATGATAGTTGGGATGGTAAGGATGATGATGATGATGTTGTTGAACTAGGCCAAATGAGTGCTAGTGTAATGAACTCTGATTATGAGAGTGAGGAATTACACAGTCTGGTGGAATCATCATCTGTTGATAAGCTTGGGTATGACATTGATGATGATGATGAGGATGATAAAAGTATACATGTGGGAAATGGTAAGGGACAGAAAAATGAGGAAGTGAAGAAGTTCGCTGAGTTTAAGCCAGTGGCTAAGGCAGAGCATATTTCTTTTGAAAAAGATATGCTGATTACAACACCCAAGCAATTCAAGGAAGCTATAACAGAATATGCAATTCATGGTGGATGGGGGATCAAATTTGTAAAAAATGACTTGCAAAGGGTAAGAGCTATCTGCCAGGAAAATTACAAGTTTGTTGCTTATTTAGCAAAGGTGCCAAGGGAGAGGAGCTACCGACTAAGGACATTGAATTTGGAACATACATGTTCTAGAAATTTTAAGAACCGTAGGTGTACTTCATCATACATTGGGAAGAAGTTGATGAAGAAGGTAAAAAGACAACCTAACATTAAGTTGAGAGACATCCAAGAAGCTGATGAGCTGAAGGAGATTGATGTTGATGCACACAAGTGGTTGTATTCTCACTCAACAACAAAATGGGCTAGACACATGTTTAGTGAGGATTGTTTGACTGACACCATACTCAACAATATGTGTGAGAGCTTCAACAGCAGGATTCTTAAATTCAGATCTAAGCCCATAATTAGCATGGTATGAGTATTTATGATCACCTATAGTTAATTATAATGATTGTTCCAATTAATATCTAATGTTTCATTGTACTTGTATGTGATTGTAGCTTGAGTGCATAAGGCTATATCTAATGACTAGGTTCCAAGAGAACAGAGAGAAGGGTGTGAGGCTAGAGTCAGATATTTGTGCCAAGGTGATGAAGAGGCTGCATAAGGAAAAGCTGGCAGCCAATAGGTGGTTAGCTTGCTGGGCAGGGC
The DNA here is from genome assembly GCA_029955605.1 of Quercus engelmannii. Taxonomy (NCBI): domain Eukaryota; kingdom Viridiplantae; phylum Streptophyta; class Magnoliopsida; order Fagales; family Fagaceae; genus Quercus; species Quercus engelmannii. The sequence continues at coordinate 79,172,411 of JARPSG010000001.1, read as the reverse complement.
AGACAAAGTTTGAAGTGAAAAATGGTCTGCAGAGTTTCACTGTTGACTTGGCCACAACACACTGCAGTTGTAGGAAGTGGAAGATAACTGGCATACCATGTGCTCGTGCAATCTCTTGCATATTTTTCAACAGACAAGATGCTGAGCAGTATGTTCACCCCTGTTACCATGTATCTGCATACATAGCATGCTACGAGCTAATCATAGCACCAATCAATGGGCAGAATATGTGGAGACCAAGTGATGTGACCCCAGTTCAGTCTACTATCAAAAGAAGACCACCTGGCAGCACTAAGAAGAACAGAGCAAGGGAACCTAATGAGCTAGCAAGTGGTAAGAGAGCTGGCATCTTTAACCAGTGTAAGGCCTATGGTAAGTTAGGGCACAATAGGAGAAGTTGCAAGGGTGAGATTGGAGGAAACTCTTCACTGTCAGGCACCACAAACAAAACCAGCACATATAATAAGGTAATAAAGTGACATTTGGGTAAAACAGTTGCTATTCAATACTCACTATTAACCTTGTTTGTGAATTTCTTGTTTGTAGACCAGTAGAACCACAAGTACACCATCATAGGCCACACCATTTGCACCACACCAGGTTGCCATGCATAGCCCATCCACTCCAAGTACACTTTACTAGTTCAGACCAGGTGCTTCATCCCAGTTTAAGACAGGGTCAACCACTTAGTCCAAGATGGGGTCAACAGCAGTCAGGTGCACATCACCGCTCCAATAGTAGCAACCCAACCTTAAGGTAGAAAAAGAAAAGGGTGGTCACATCAGTGACTTTGAAGGCTTCTAAGAATGCATCCAAATACATGGAAGCAATCAGACATGTTGGGAGTCAATCATCTGTGCAGGGTCCAAGGAAATGAAGAGAGCAAGAAGTAGATTTTTCCTTTTGTTGATGAGGGTCACTTGTATTGTGTAGTTATGTCAACTGCTTTGTGCATTTATGGTGATCTGCCTTATTATGGAACAATGCCCTATTTTGGCTTAACTACATAATTATGGTGATTGTGTACCAACTGGTGTTAGTGTTGTAGTTGAACAATGCCAGTGTGTTTTGTACAATTTTGGTGATGATAGCAGGTGTTGTGCAATCTTGTTTTAATGTGGTTGTGGTTGTTAGTGTTATAGTTGAACTATGTAATTATGGTGACTTAATTATGGTGATTGTGGTTGTTAGCAGTCAATGATAAGTTGAAGATGTATTTCTATTCAATTTGTGTTGTTTAGTTTAATATTGAATCTTGTGTCCTTTACTTTTGGTACTCACATTAATGAAAGGCAGTTAATGTATTTGTATTGAGAACAATACAACCAGTTGGTTAATACATTTACAGGTAGATACATTTTCTACAAAACAGTTACATTTACAGGTACAAAACAGCAATAGGATGGTTAATACATTTTCTGCAATAGGTGTATCCATTTCATTCACATTGTGGAATCCATAGGTAGATGCATTCAAATCAGAATTTACATTTATATCTTGAACAAAAAGTGTATTCATTTCATAGGGAAGTGGGTTACATTGCTAACAACTGACAGGAGCACAAAATTACCAGGAGGTAATACATTGCTAAACACATCTCATACAAAAATTGTACATACTGCCAGCCCAACATAAACTAACACTGCCCTAATAATTCCCATAACAATCATTACCCTACATACATCTAAACTGCCAGCCCTGTTAACAATATTGATAACAATAGCAGCATCAGCAGCAGCAGCAGCACACAGCATCAGCAGCATTTGTTGCTTGCACACAGTAGGTGGTGCTCAAACACAGCAACAGTTTACTCACTGCTACACTACATACATTACCTAACCAAACACTACATACATTACCTACATTACCTAATCAAACATAAAACTACACACATCCCCACTAACAATGCCACAGCCATAACTAAAAACTTCTCCCTCTTCTTGCAGCTTACAACCTCAGCCTCAAGTGTGATGATCTTCTGCCTTTGCTATGAGATAAGCACCTTACCATGAGCACATATCTCATTATCACGCCATTGGAAGAACCTACGCTTATGGCCCACCTGAAATGAAAATAATGCTCAGAAAATGAAAACCTGTAAACTATTGCAGCAACAAATTGAAACAAAATACTGAAATTAATTAATGTAGTAATCAATAATTCTCTACTAATTTTACTAAATCAAGTGGCTGCAATGTAGATAAATGGGGTGCAAGGAGAATCTTCACATAGTAATAATATTGCCAAGGATCTTGTCAAATTCCTAATTTGTCTCTGTAATCATGATGAATCTGCTAAACAAAACTATAATCCTTTCATAAAAATATGCTAATTTGAAATATATATATATATATATATATATATATATATAACAAAATTACTAGAGATTTAAAAACTTAAATCATACCAGAAGTAACTGAGAAGTAGGTAACTAGGTAAGGATGTAAATTTGTAATCATCGGCCTAATTGTATAGAGATTCTATTTAAGAATTTAAGAGTTGACTTTAAAACTTTTTTCTTTTTAATTTGCATTACATTATGATCAATTCTTTTAGAGTCAAGTTTGTTGAATGTAATTGCAGTTTTTCTTATTTAGTGAATTACTAACTACTAGTATTATTCTTTGACAATTTTACTACTTATTGCAAACTTCGTGAGCTAAACCAGTTTGGTGAGTTAACCTTTACCAGCATTATTTTTGAATAATTAATAGCATTAGATAACCCTTTCATAGAAGTAGAAGGGAAACCCCTCAAGAATAAAAACAACTGGAAAGCAATTAGAAAAATAGAAGATTTCTTAATCAATGAAAATAAATTAAAACAAAGAAGAAAATCATCTCTCTTGGCCATCCAATTAGAGGAATGCTCCATCTATGAGCATCAATATTGCAAGTAAAGATCAATTTGTTGAGTAGCCAAAAAAATCCAGTTATTCACTCAGTAAGCTATTCATGAAGAACATCCATCGATACAACAGACATAGTGACATAAATAGACATAACAACATAGTGACATAAATAGCTACTCTCATCTAAAAATCATGAAGAATATAAAGTGTCTATTAGTACACTTTCTGAAATTTCTTGGTTGAAGGAGAGGGCAAAACTGAATTAAAATTTGACCCATGAGATCTGTATTTTCTTTTCCATTGTACTTCAAACTAGAACTCAATATACAATGAAAATGTAATAGGCATGCAACATTTCGACTAAATTCTTGAGTCTTGACTCTTTGCTTAAATTCATGCTTGCTCTTTTTACAAAATATAATACTACACCAAGAAGATTCATATAAGCTTAGAACCATTACATTTTGAATCAACAATTTTAACTAAAAATAACTAACAATTTACCTAGTAGTTTGGACAGCCGTAGAATCTTCTTCCAGAATTGTCTAATGTCCATGACACAACTATGACAGGTTTTTGATTACAGTAGCACCTCATTAGTGCTCTCCTCCTCACGCTGGAACTTGTTGAACATCTTGCTTCCATTCTGGTCTGGGCTTCGAGGAATAGTTGTGTGGGTGGAGGTGAGGAATGTTTTTTATTGTTAGGGTTTCTGGTATTGATTTGGGGGATTTTGGGTTTTTTGGTACTGATTTGGGAGATTAACATGGTAGTGGTGGTCACGTGAGGTACGTGTGTGAGTAAGTTGGGCGGGAAGGCCATGTGGCAAGGCAGACTTGGCCATGGTGGATTTTTAATATTTTTAAATGATTTACAGTTCTCTTCGTCAGCCACATCAGCTTTTCCCATTTGTTGGTTGATGGTAAGGACTTAAATGTGGGGCGTTAATTGCTTTTGGGACTAAAAGTGGTAAAAATAAAATATAGGGACCAAAATAGAAAAAATGTGCAAAATATAGGGACTAAAAGTGCATTTACGCCTTGCATTTATTCAACATGACCCATACATATGATACATTGATACTTAACACGAATTCCAAAGTGATGATAACTTTGTCATCATTACTAATAATTACTCCCATGCATAAGCACTATCACAGATTAGTTTAAAGTAATAACTATACTTTCAAAAAAACTTCTTGTGTGTGCAACAATAATTTCCTATTCACAAATAAACAACGTGTACCAATTAAGTGTCTATAGATAAAATGTGGAATGAAGTTTTCACTATTTTGTTCTCCACATAGAATTATTGCCCCAGATAGATAGATTTTCCTGAGACCACCATGCTCACCGGTACGATCGATCTGACAACGTAATGTCTTCTAGCTAATTATTATCTGACACTAACCTATCGCCAACCTTATCTTAAACCTGATAATGGATTTCAAAGTAGTGGTGCACCATTCTTCTTGGTCATGCCTTGAGATCAAACATTCATATAACTTTGGGGAACTAATTAAGAAAACTTCATACAACTCTTGATGATGCTAAAAAATCAACAGTAAGCTACACGGTAATCACGTGCTCGAAACAACACCTGCACGACACAAAAAAGAGAAGACCTCGCAGAGAGCACTGGTGTGGTGCCGGCCAAATACCCTCCGTAGGTTAAGTTAGAATTTCTCACAACTCTAGAGTGCCAGAGCGGGTAAATTATGCATACCTGTTTTCTGAGGGTGGGTCTTTGGGTTTTTATAGTGGTGTAGAGTTGAACTATATGCTTGCGTAGCAAGTCTTTTCCATATAGGGAAGATCCTCATTCATGAGCGTATCTTTTGGAATCTTCTTTGTATTAGAATTCTATTTGCATTGGGATTCTATAGACTAGGGTTAACCATGGGGTGCAAGTTGTTTCCATTTAGAATTTCTTGGGGCCCACATAATGAACAACTAAGCGCCACGTGGCCTTTTGGTCCGTCCACCCCTTTTTTCCGTCCATGTAGGATCCATCTATTACTGGCTCATTTGCTTAGCAGGCCATCCACACAATCTGATCCGTCACCTCCAATATTCTTCCTCTTTAGTTACCCCCTCACCCCGTGAGTCCGTGCTCTCTAAGTGGATGGGCCTGTGGGGTGACGGTTTAATTTGGACTTTCGATGAATGCCCCCTAGTCTATACAGGCTGGCCTAAGATCATTAATGATGGACACGTGACATTTGCTGAATGGTTGCTCACTTGGATCGAAGCGCCCCTTCATCTTTTGTGCCATTCTCACTATATAAACTGAGATTTCTTCCGCTCATTACTTTACTTTCTACTGAAATTCATTATCAAAGCGCACTCGTCACCCTTGTTAGACGCCTGTACCGTTCAACTGTTGCATTCGTCACCATTACCTCTTCATCATTTGACTCCGTCCTGGTAAGCATCCTCTTCCTTTTACTTCAAATTTTTATGCATTTTTACTTTTCTAGACTCTTTACACTTCTGTCAACGATTATAGTACTATCAGTCTTAGGATTTATCATCATGTGTAGGTCATGTCTAGTGCGTCAAGTAACTAGTTGTTTGCCCACGATGGAGCGGGCTACAATGAAGTGTACCCATTAGGTCACAAAGAACCTGATAGTCCCAATGAGGAGAGGAGTCCGTTAGCTTCCTCTTCAATGGATGAGGATTCAGGATTCAATGGTCTAATGGATGTTGATCCCTCAATCCAATCCGTCATAGGACTTGATGGGCTTAGGGAGTTTATCCTTCTTCCCTTATGGATGGTCAATGATTTTATTTCCAAAATCAAAGAAACACACTTCAAAACACTTAAGGATAAGTATCAAATACCCGACAATATACCCATGTGTCTACCCTACAAATCAAAGAAATGTTACTACAAGGGTCTTGAAGACATAGGAATCTATGAGCAAATGCTGAAGGCAGGGCTCAGGTTTCCCTTAAGCACTCTCCACTATTGTCTCCTCTAATACCTTGGATTGTCCGTCAACTAGATCTCCCCAAATGCTTGGAGGGTCTTCCTCAGTGTGAAGGTCCTATATGGCGTTATGTCGGACGGAGCACAAAGGTTGACGGTGGAAGAGTTTTTCCACTGTTACTGTCCTGCCGAGGTTTCTTAGTCCAAGGGCATGTACAACTTCAAGCCTAAGGGCCCGTTACTAAGGGTCATTTGTGAGAATCCTGACTCCAACAAGGATTGGAATAGTCGTTATTTCTTTTTTGAGTGTGACAAATGGATGTGTCACCCCAGTGACAACGAATTTATACCCGTTGACAAAACATGGGGCATAATGCCACTGTCGGGTATGCGTCTGTCAACAAGTATTTGTTTATGTTTCAACTATTCTTCAACGCATAATTGTCCTTCCTTTTATGCAGCTCGGGACCGTCCTCCAGTCACACTTGAACAGTTCAGTTTTTTGGAGAAGATTTTCAACAAAACCAAGCTTGAAGAGAGGACATGAGCTAAATTGGTCAATTTAAACACACTGCATTGGTATTGTGATGGACCAGAGCTGACTAAAGCCACCCTTCGATATGAAGACCAAGTTCGTCAACGTAAGTCCATCACTTTGAGTTTTTGTTATGCTTACTCAGTTTTCAACATCTGTCCTCTATTTTGCATAAATGGATGCTGCTAAGAGAAGGGCTTACATCAAGTAGCAAGCCGCGATGAAAAAGAAAGTGGACGGTACCTCCAAAGGGATAGGTTCATCCAACCCATCCACTAAGAGGAAACCACAAGAGAAGACGGCCCATCCACAAAAGAAGCCCAAGAGTACTCCTGAAACCATCGTGGGGTTGAAAGCTGAAACAAAAAAAATGGTTACCCCAATTGGAATAGGACGGGGGAAGGGCTTAATGAAGGGTTCAGATATCGTCCTTGAGAAGCCACCCATCCTCCTTTGTGAGGATTCCAAGTACGCTTTGGAGAGGCTTGCTTCCATAATTTCTGTTAACGATTATGAGTATTTGAGCAACCATGCTATTGAAGCAATGGGAGAGACAGGGCTTTTCTACATTGCTCAGGTAATTACGTCCATCCATCTTCTATTTATATTTCTTGTATTGCCATTTTTCTCATTTTGGTTTGCTTCCAGGCAATGTTGATGATGAAAGGGCTGATGGGTCGTTGCCTGAGCCATGAGACGGCCTTGGAGCATGTCAGGGCAAAAGCCAACTCGACGGAGGACGAGCTGAACGAGCTAAAGGCTTGGAGGACGGGCATGGAGAAGAAACTTGCCTGTTCAGATCAAGGCAGAGCGGAGCTTGAAAAGCAAGTGGAGAAATTAAGGAAGGTTCTAGAGGACAAAAAGAAAGAAATTGCTGACACCAAGAACCAACTCCATCAAGTGAAAAAGGAAGTGGTCCACAAGTATCTGGACTCTGACGCCCTCCTTTCAGAACTTGGGGAATCATTCGCCGAAAGTTTTGACGATGCCCTCCATCAGGTGAAGAGTTCATATCCGGACCTAAACGTGTCCCATGTCTCCATTGATACTCAGGCCCAATCGACAGCTCAGCCCATCCTTTCAGAGAGTACGGAGGACCTCTTTGCTGAAGATGTAGATGATGCTGCCGTCGCCCTTTAGGGTGACAGGGATGCTGCTACTGGAGGCCAGGAGAAAGTAGTGGAAGAAGCTACCCATCATCCTGAGGATGCAAACGTGGATGATACCCCGACTGTCTAGCAATAGATTTTTGTTTTAGGTAAAGACTAAAAAGTTTATTTATTATTATTTTTTTTTGAACATCATCCTTCTAATGACTCTTTCAATATATAACTTATCTATCGTGTGGTTGATGTGAATGTGATAAACTTGTTTAATCTCAATGTGGTTTTGACCCATTCACTAGTTATTATTTAGTGAATGAGTCATTTACTGAGGGATGAAATGTTAATATTGTCCACTTAACAGGTCCGTTTACCCGTTATGTAGATTATTGTTTGTTTTGGATGAATTTCGTTGGGATAAGCCGTCATTTTATTTGACTTCATAATACATCCGTCCATATATTAGACGGTTATTTTTACTGTTTTGGATGATTTGTCATAAAAAATTTGTCCACTTTATGTACTGAGTAAAAACTTGTCCTCTTTATGGACTTCAGGACACCTCTTCCTAGATGAACCGTCCACTTTGCGGATTTATCTGTCCACTTTATGGACTTATAATCCATCCACATTATTGACTAAATAATATCTCTATCCTTTTGGGATGTACCGTCCATTTTGTGGACTAAATAAAATTTTCATTCTCCTAGGATGAACCGTCCACTTTATGGACTAAAATTTTCATCCTCCTAGGATTAACTGTCCACTTCATGGACTAAGTAAAATTTTCATCCTACTGGGATGAACTGTCCACTTCATGGACTAAGTAAGATCTTCATCCTCCTGGGATGGACCGTCCACTTCATGGACTAAGTAAAATCTTCATCCTCTTGGGATGAACCATCCACTTCATGGACTAAGTAGAATTTTGTTGAAAAATACATCAGTCATATCTAAAAATTCCTCTTATTATTAAACCAAGATTTGTTCTTAAAGGAAAAGAAGCTTAAAAGGAAAACTAAAGTATTGTAGCAAAAATAAACCATCTAGATAGTAAACTAGAAAATCGGAGAATGTTGCAATAATTAACTCAAACTAGCAAAATTTGAATAAATTGAAAGTCTGTCGGATGTTGCTTTCTACTGGTAGTACTTTCTTAGGTGTTCGGTATTCCATGGATTGCGCAGTTTCTGCCCGTCTAGTATCTCGAGGTGATAGGTGCCTTTCCTTTGCCATGATGTAATTCTATAGGGTCCTTCCCAGTTGGGGCCAAGCTTTCCTTGGATAGGATCTCTGGTGGCGCCTATTACCTTCCTCAGGACAAGATCTCCAACCTGGAAGTCCCTGTGTCTAACTTTGGAATTGTAATGCATGGCCATGAGGTTCTGATAATGCGCCAGTCTCTGTTCAGCTATCGTTCTGACTTTGTCCAGTAGGCCCAACTCTAGGAGCATAGCCTCGTTATTCTTTTGTTCATCATGGTGGTCCACCCTGTAGCTTGTGAGTCTGACTTCAACTGGGATGACTGCTTCACTCCCATACGCTAGTCAAAATGGTGTTTCCCTAATGGGTGTTCTTGCTATTGTCCGGTATGCTTATAAAATGCTTGGAAGTTCCTCTAGCCAGATGCCCTTTACCCCCGTGAGCTGAGTCTTGATGATCTTGAGCAAGGATTGGTTCGTAACCTCAACTTGCCATTGGCTTGCGAGTGGGCGGGTGACGAGTAGTAGTTCTTGATCCCTAGCTACGAACAGAAGTCCGTGAATGCATTGTTGTGGAACTGCTTTCTGTTGTCAGAGACAAGTACTCTTGGTATTCCATACTTGTAGATGTTCTTCCAAACAAAGTTCTGAATATTCTTTTCTGTGATAGTGGCTAGGGCTTCTGCTTCTACCCACTTGGTGAAGTAGTCAATTCCAACCACAAGGAATTTCAGCTGCTTCACTACTATCGAGAAGGGGCCCATGATATCTAATCCCTATTGCATGAATAGCCACGGGGCCATCATAAGGGTGAGTTCCTTGAGGGTTTTCTGATGGCATTGCTGAACCTTTGACACTTGTTGCATGTTTTGACATAAGCTTGCACGTCTTTCTACATGGTGGGCTAATAATATCCCGCTCTGATCAGCTTGTGTACTAATGCTCGTGCCCCCGAGTGGTTTCCGCAGATCCCTTCATGAACTTCTCTCATGACGTACTCTGCCTCTTCGAGTTTCAGGTAAAGGCGGGAGAAACCTTTTTTGTACAAAATGTCCTTCATGAGAACAAATCGCGAGGCTTGAACCTTCAGCTTCCTTGCTTCGTCCTTCGCATCCGGCAACATACCATTCTTCAGGTAGGAAATTAATGGCGTGGTCCAGTTGCTTTCAGAACCTATTTCCTGCACATTTATACTATCGCCTGTGAGTGATGAGGTTTGGACGAAAGATAATACCTGATTTAGGGCAACCATGCATTCTGCTGAGGTAGCCTTAGCAAGTCGATCAGCACATTCGTTCTCCTCCCTTGGGATTTGGATAAACTTGATTTGGAGACTGCCAATTCGACCCTTCACCTTATCGAGGTATCTTTTCATTCTTTCATTCTTGCATTCGTAGCTACCATTGACTTGATTGGTTATGACTTGGGAGTTGTAGTGGATGGTCATGTTCTTAACCCCTGCTGCTTTTGCGAGGTCTAGCCCTGCTATTAAAGCTTCGTATTTCGCTTTTTTGTTGGTCGTTGAAAACTCAAGTCTGATCATGCACTCGATCCTATCTTCCTTTAGAGAGATGAGTACTACATCAGCTCCTCCTGGCCTACTTATTGGAAGACCCATCCGTGTAAATGTTCCAATGCTGAATCTCTTTTTCCCTTTGGCCATCCATTTGAGTGAATTCGGCGATGAAGTTAGTAACGACCTGTCCCTTTATTGCTGTTCACGGTCGGTACCGTACGTTAAATTCACTTAACTCAACTGCCCATAAAGCCATCCGTCCTGCAGCCTCGGGGCTGCTCATGTCTCTTTTTAAAGGCTTATCCGTCAAGACAACAATGGTATGTGCTTGGAAGTACAGCTTGAATTTTCATGCCGCGGTTACCAGTGCAAATGCTAGTTTCTTTATCTAGGGGTACCTTTCTTTTGCTTTACAAAATGCTCAGCTTGTAAAGTAAACATGTCTCTATGATCCATCTTCCTCTTTCACCAAAGCTGCACTGATAGCGACTTGCGAGACAGCTAAATATAGGTAGAGTTCTTCCCCTGGCCTTGATGGGCTGAGCAATGGGGGAGATGAAAGATACACTTCTAAATTTTCAAATGCCTGTTGGCATTTATCTATCCACTTAAACGATTTCTTCGATATGCGGAAGAAGGGAAGGCACTTATCCGTTGCCCTTAAGACGAACCTGTTTAGCGCAGCTATCTTGTTGTTCAAGCTTTGCACCTCTTTGACTGTCTTTGGTGGGGCTAGCTCCATTATAGCTCGTACTTTCCCCGAATTGACCTCTATACCTCTTTGGGACACCATGAATCCCAGGATTTTTCCTGCGGTAACCTCGATTGCGCACTTACTCGGATTTAACTTCATGTTGTACATTCAAAAGGTGTCGAAAGTCTCTCAGAGGTCGCTCAAGTGATCGTCTTCTCGTACACTTTTCACCAGCATGTCATCTACATAGACTTGCATATTCCTTCCAATCTGGTGTACAAACATCTTGTTCATCAGTCTCTAGTACATCCCCCCTGCGTTTTTGAGTCCTAATGGCATTACTTTGTAGCAGAAGAGTCCCTGGCTGGTGACAAAGGAAGTTTTTTCTTGATCAGCTTCTGCCATTTTGATCTGGTTATAGCCTGAAAAAGCATCCATGAAGCTCAGAAGTTGGTGCGTCGCGGTCGAGTCTACTAAGGTATCTATCCGTGGGAGTGGATAACTATCCTTGAGGTAGGCCTTATTGAGATCTGTGAAATCAACACACATTCTCCACTTTCCATTGGCCTTTTTGACCATGACCACATTTGCCAACCAGTCGGGGTAGTACACCTCCCAAATGAAATCTGCGTCTAGTAACTTTTGAACTTCTTCAACTATTGCTCTGTCTCTTTTTTGAGCGAACACACACTTTTTCTATTGGATGGAAGGTGATAAGGGTGACACATTCAACCTGTGAACTATGGTTGAAGGGTCAATTCTTGGCATGTCCTTGTGACTCCAGGCGAACACATCTTGGTTTTATTTTAGAAACGTTGTGAGCGCCAATCATATCGTCTGACTAGATGACGTTCCCATTCTAGTTGTCCATTCGGGCCTTGACTCATCGAGGGTCACTTCTTCTAGTTCTTCAACCGGCTCCGCAATTGCTCGTTGTTCCTCTATGCACATTATTTGCTAGTTATCATCCATCTCTAGCATGGCTATGTAGCATTCGCGTGCAGCCACCTGATTCCCCCGTAGCTCTCTTACTTCGTATTTTGTAGGGAATTTGATCATCAAGTGGTAGGTTGAAGTCACAGCCTTCCATGAATTGAGAGTTGGTCATCCGAGAATGACATTGTAAGCTAATGAGCAGTCGACCACGAGGAATGTCACATCCTTAGTGATCTGCTGGGGGTAATCACCTACTATTACTGACAATGTGATGGCACCTAGGGGAAATACCCTTGGCCCTCCAAAACCTACGAGGAGAGCATTTGTCAGGACTAGTTCTCTATTAATCCTCATTTGTTGGAATGTTGGGTAATATAGAATGTCCGCTAAGCTACCATTGTTGACCAGAACCCGGTGCATGTTATAATCCTCTACTTGTAGGCTGTCAACGAGTGCATCGTCATGTGGGTGGTGAAGTCTTCGAACATCTTCTTCAGAGAATCCAATGACAAATTTGTCTATTCGCGCCATTTTAGGTACGGACCTTGTAAGTTGGACATTTTGGACCATCTTGAGGTAGGTCTTGCGGGCCTTTTTGGATGACCCAGTGGTCGTTATGCCCCTTATAATCATTCTTATATCTCCGATTGGCGGTCTAGGATATTCATTCTCTCATCGTGGGGCTTGCTCCTGTGGTGGATCCGTCCTTTCCTTACTAACGAACCTCTGCAGTTTCCCTTGTCTTATAAGAGCTCCTATCTGCTGCTTCAAATAGAAGTAGTCGGTTGTATTGTGGCCATGATCATGGTGGAAATGGCAATACTTATCCCTTGACCTCTTATTGGGATCTCCCTTTAGCTTGCAGGGAAACGTCAGAGCTCTTTCATCTTTTATCTGCATCAAAACTTGGTCTATTGGGGCCGTCAACAGTGTGAAAGTTACGAATTTCCCAGTGAGGGGTCTGGAGCGTTGGTTTTCCCACCGTTCTCTGGTCCTAGCCATCTTTCGCCCCCTATCCTGCGGAGCGTCTTCCTATCTTTCCCTTTTTCTCGGCTTCTCTTCTTGGGCCAATAACGCATCCTCTATGTTCATATATTTGGTAGCCCTGTAGAGCACATCCGACATGGTTTTTGGATTGTTCTTATATAGAGAAAATAAGAATTTTCCCTTTCGTAGGCCATTAATGAATGCCGCTACGAGTATTTTGTCATCCGCTTCATCGATTGAGAGGGCCTCCTTGTTAAAACGAGTTATGTAGGACCTCAGCGTCTCATTCTGCTATTGCTTAATGTTCATCAGACATGCAGTAGATTTCTTATACCTGTGTCCCCCGATGAAGTGCGAGGCAAATTGGGCACTTAGCTCTTTGAAGGAACTAATGGAGTTGGGCGTCAGTCTACTGAACCAGATCCTTGCGGGGCCTTTCAATGTGGTGGGGAAGGCTCTGCACATGATCTCGTCTAGTACCTCCTGAAGGTGCATCAGGGTCTTGAAAGACTCTAAGTGATCCAACGAGTCCTTGTTTCCGTCGTAGTTTTCCACCTGCGGTATACGAAACTTCAGTGGGAGGGGGAAAGAAGTGATGGGTGCTGTGAATGGCAAATCCATTCGTTGGACTAAGTCGTCGAGGTCGCTTGATACTCACCCCTTGAAGGCGTGCATCATAAATTCCATCCATTCTCTCATCATCTGCATCTCCACAACAATGTGTGGAGGAGTCGTGTCGGTGATTAATGGACGGCTCATATCCTGTCTTTCTAGTCTGCTTGGGGCATTACTTCCTTCCAGCCTCTCATGGTCTCTTCATTCAGCACTGGTACCTTCTTGGTCCTCCTCTTGGGTACCCATCGCCGCATTCTTCTACTGTAGTTGTTCCTCTAGGTCTTGGTTTTGTTTGGTAAGACGCTCCACTGCTGCCGTGAGTGTTTGGACTTGCCTCTCCAGGGCAGTAGGTCACGGCTCATCTCCTTAAACGTTGTTGGTGGTCGCCATTGAGCAAGTAAGTAGCCTGCAACTCTTTGTCCGGGAAGCGTTTGTATGGCTTACAAATCGCAGTCGTTCCCATAGACGACGCCAACTGATGATGCTGAAAAATCAACAGTAAGCTACACCTTCCTCACGTACTTGAAACAACACCTGCACGACACAGAAAAGAGAAGACCTCGCAGAGAGCACCGGTGTGGTGCTGGCCAAATACCCTTCGAAGGTCAAGTTAGAATTTCTCACAACTCTAGAGTGCCAGAGCGGGTAAATTATGCGTACTTGTTTTCTGAGGGTCCTTCGGTTTTTATAGTGGTGTAGAGATGAACTATTATGCTTGTGTAGCAAGTCTTTTCCATATAGGGAAGATCCTCATTCATGAGCATATCTTCTAGAATCTTCTTTGTATTAGAATTCTATTCGCATTGGGATTCTATGGACTAGGGTTAACCATAGGGTGCAAGTCGTTTCCATTTAGAATTTCTTGGAGCCCACATAATGAACAATTAAGTGCCACGTGGCCTTTTGGTCCGTCCACCCCTTTTGTCTGTCCATGTAGGATTTGTCTATTACTGGCTCATTTGCTTAGCAGGCCATCCACACAATCTGATCCATCACCACCAATATTCTTCCTCTTCAACTCTGATGGCCATACTATTGTACCCAGAATTACTTGCCTAGATTTTTAGGTAAGTTTCTCACAAGGCTGGTGGAGTAACTCCGCAAGCATAAGGATTAAAGCAAGACCAGATCAAAAGTTGAGAATCAAATATACAATTAATATTCACGTTTAAAATATAATAACCATCCCCTGAAACAGACTTCTTGTACATATAATTTTAAAAGGAAATTTACAAATAAACGTATACTAATTAAGCATCTATGAATAAATGTTGGGATGAAGTTTTCATTATTCCTGAAAGCTTTTGCGGAAGCAATATAAAACAAAAATCATATTTTCATTTAAAGATCGTTGTACCACGCAACCATAGATTCTAAATAGAACAAAATTGCGTACCACTCTTAGCAACCCAAGCGTGTTGCCTCCCAAGGTATTCACATCTCTCTCTCTATTTCTTTTGAGTTTTTAGAAGACTGCAGTATCACACAATAGTTCTGATGGCCAACCACTGAATATGATATTATAAGATCTTATTTTTATAGTAGACTTCTAAAACCCTAGAGAGAGATTGGACGTGGGATCCTTAGGGATCCTAATCTTCAGCCGTAGGATTTTATCAATAACTTTTTGAACGTTATTGACTTATCTTCAAACTCTTTCAAAAATTATTTCTTAATTTTCTCAATCATATCAAGAAAATATCTGAACTTCTACATATTGCAATAATGTCCATCAACACATTGCAATTGACCCCTGAAGATTAGAGAATTACAAATGAGGTCCCATTTCATACAATTTTATATCTATGTCCTTCCACCATACTATATTCCCATAAGCCACTAGGACTGGATAAATATCATTGTCATGTCCCTAGCTTATGTGACCCTTAATTTCTTGATTTCATAATTTCTATTGGACTCCAAAATATTTATAAAAACTCTTTAAATATATATATATACAAAATATTATATATATGAAAAAAAAAACATTTTTGAAAAATGTCACCGGCCGGTTTTGTTTTGAGTGTAGTTTCAATATGAAAATCAACTGAATATACTATCTTCTTTAGAGACTGGTGGATTCATTGCTGAGCATTTATATATTTTACTCATTACATACATAACCCAACGTGTCTGTATATAGCCTTTAAAAATTGGCATCACCAGTTGACATTGTCAAAGTTATGTGCATAATAAATAAATATACACAAACCCCTCATGTTTGAGGACAATAGAAAAATTGCAATAGAACAACCTTTTAAATAACAATGATCACTCCATAAGGTGTTCTTGATCGGATCCAATTCAGTGTATGTACTTGTTACATTACACCCACTTGTTTGCTTAAAGTCACTACTTCAATGATGGAGTAAATCATCCTATCATATAGCAGCACAACAAGTGTGGGCTTCAATGGTAATATTCAATTAATATCCACAGCCTAGAACAATTTAATAATATATGAAAAATCATTACTCTTTGTCTTTGGTTCCTTAACCATTAACATGATTTTTCCTACAGAGGTGACATCACATGCCACATTTAAACAATGAAATATACCTATAAAAATTATGAATGTGAAAATAGAATTTTATCATCAAATAAAAATGCACAGTATTGTTTTTGAGGGCACATAATTCTAACAATCTCCCACTTGCACTCAAAACCAATCATACATGTATTTAATACCCATTGCTTCCAAATGTTTCTCAAACACCTTTTGAGACAATGCCTTTGTGAGTGGATCTGCAACATTATTGGCAGAGGCAATCTTTTTTATTGCTACATCACCTCTTTGTATAATATCACGTATCAAGTGATATTTAAGTGCAATATGTTTTGTCCTTTGATGAGCCCTTGGTTCTACTACATTTGCAATAGCCCCATTATTGTCACAATATATAGTAATGGGTGACTCAATAGAAGGAACAACTTCAAGTTCTTGAATGAACTTGCGAATCCACACAGCTTCCTTTGCAGCTTCACTTGCAGCTATATACTCTGCTTCTGTAGTAGAGTCTGCAGTAGTATCTTGCTTGCAACTTCTCCAACTTATTGCTCCCTTGCCAAGAGTGAACACAAATCCAGAAATTGATTTTCTATCATCAATATCAGATTGAAAATCAGAATCTGTATACCCTTGGACATCAAATCCTCACCACCAAACACCAAGAAATAATGTTTGGTCCTATTTAAATATTTGAGGATATGTTTCACTGCTATCCAATGCTCAGAACCTGGATTGGATTGATATCTACTCACAATGCTCACTGCATAACAAATGTTTGGTCTAGTGCAAAGCATTGCATACATGAGACTTCCTACAGCCGAAGCATAAGGACAGTTTCTCATTTTCTCTCTCTCTTCTTGTGTTTTAGGACACATTTGATTAGAGAGATGAATTCCATGTCTAAAAGGTGAAAACCCTTTCTTGGAATCTTGCATGCTAAACCTAGCCAATATCTTGTCAATATAATTGACTTGTGAAAGTCCTAATAACCTTTTCTTTCGGTCTCTAAACAATTTGATTCCAAGTATATAGGATGCTTCACCAAGATCTTTCATTGCAAAGTGACTAGATAACCATATTTTTATAGATGACATTGCTCCTACATCATTGCCAATGAGTAGTATGTCATCTACATAAAGAACTAAAAATGTAATAGTGCTCCCACTAACCTTTTTGTAAACACATGGTTCATCCATATTTTGTGAGAAACCAAATGATTTGATTGCCTCATCAAAATGGATGTTCCAACTACGTGATGCTTGCTTTAGGCCATATATAGATCTCATCAACTTGCACACTTTTGATTCTTGACCATGAGATATGAAACCTTCTGGCTGGTCCATAAAAATTTCTTCTCGAATGTGTCCATTCAAGAAAGCTGTTTTAACATCCATTTGCCATATCTCATAATCAAAATGTGCAGCAATTGACAATAGAATCCTTATGGACTTTAGCATGGCTACTGGTGAAAAAGTTTCCTCATAATCAATTCCAGCCTTTTGATTATACCCTTTTGCCACTAGCCTAGCTTTATAGGTCTCCACCTTACCATTAGGTCCTATCTTCCTTTTGTAGACCCATTTACAACCAATAGGCTTAATGCCTTCTGGTTTGTCTACTAAGGTCCAGACCTGGTTGGTATACATTGAGTCCATCTCTGATTCCATGGCCCTTTTCCAATTCTCAACGTCCTTATCAGTCATTGCTTCTTGATAAGTAAAAGGATCATTATCATGCTCCTCTAACTCCATTAGATAAATCTCATTTAACAAAGTGAGTCTAACTGGAGGCCTGATAGTCCTTTTACTACGTCGAGTTTCTTGTATTTTGCTTGGTTCAGTAGGCACTATTACTTGCTCTTCATTATTCTCATTCAACTCAGCCATTGGGTTATCAATTTGTTCATCAAGAGAAACTTTTGCTCTACTTTCATTTAAGCTATAATCTTCCTCAAGAAAAATAGCATTCTTGCTCACAAACACTTTTTGCCCACTAGGATTGTAAAAATAGAATCTAGTAGACATCTTGGGATAGCCAACAAATAAACATCTATCACTCCTAAGTCCTAGCTTATCCATATTAGACTTTCTAACATGTGCTGGACAACCCCATATCTTTAAGTGATTTAGACTTGGTTTCTTACCAGTCCATAACTCATATGGGGTATTAGGAACTGATTTGGTAGGGACTCTATTTAATAAATAAACAGCAGTCTCCAAAGCATAACCCCAAAATGAAATTGGCAACTCTGACATGCTCATCATAGAACGAACCATATCTAATAAGGTTCTATTTCTTCTTTCAGCTATACCATTATGTTGAGGTGTGGCAGGGGGAGTCAATTGAGAAATAATCTCATTTTCCTTTAGATATTGCTTGAATTGATTCAAGAGGTATTCTCCTCCTCTATCAGAGCGAAGAACTTTTATGCATTTTCCAGCTTGTTTCTCAACCTCATTACGAAATTCTTTGAACTTTTCAAAGGATTCAGATTTATGTTTCATTAGGTACAAATAGCCATACCTAGAATAATCATCAATGAAAGTAATGAAGTAATAGAAACCACCTCTTGCCATGTGATTCATAGGACCACAAACATCAGTGTGTATTAATCCTAATACATCAGTGGCTCTAGCTCCCTTTCCTGGAAAGGGACTTTTGGTCATTTTCCCTTGTAAGCAAGGCTTACAAATTGGATAAGGCTCTACCTTCAAAAGATTCAATGGCCCATCCCTTACCAATCTATTGATTCGGTCAATATTGATATGACCAAGCCTTAAGTGCCACAAATAGGTAGGATTAACATCTCTTTTTCTTTTAAGAGATAACACACTGGTAGCAATATCATTCTCAACACAATTAATAGAATTATCAATAGAACTCAAAAAATAAAGACCATCTTGTAAAATGCCAGAAGTTACAAATTTATTATTAAACTTAACAACAAGTTTAGAAGTAAAAAGAAATGAATATCCTGAACAACCAAGTTTTGAAACTGAAAATAATTTTCTTCGCACTTCTGGCACATATAAGCAATCTTCTAAAACAAGAGTTCTACTAGAAGATAATTCTAAATAAAAGGTTCCAATGGCAGTGGCTGCAACAGTTACACCAGTCCCCATCTTTAGGATCACCTCCCCTTCATTTAGCCTTCGGGTCTCCTTGAACCCCTGCAACACATTGCAAATGTGTGAGATTGTACCAGAATCTACACACTAAGAATCAAATGGACCATCCATTAAATTTGTTTCAATAACGAGCAAATTAGGCATACCTTCTGCAGGTTTGTCATTCTTCAGAGAAGCCAAATAATGGCGACAGTTTGTCTTCCAATGACCAAGCTTACCACAATGGAAACAATTTCCTTTTGCTTTCTTTTTCTCAATGTCCTTATTCACTTTGTCACCTTAAGCCTTATTGAATGACTGAGACCCTTTTCTCTTAAAGTTCTTACCCTTAGGCTTAAGCTTAAGAGAAGAATAAGATTTTTCAGCCAACATTACAGTAGGCTTTTCTTTCTTGATGAGATCCTCAACTGCTTTCAGCATATTGAGCAGCTCTGACAAAGTCACTACCATCTTATTCATGTTATAGTTCATGATAAACTGATTAAAAGAATCAGGTAAAGATGCTAGGATCACATCAACTTGGGTCTCACTATCAATTTCTGCACCAAGCATATCCAGTTCATTGATGAAAGAAATCATCTTCAAGACATGTTCTCGAACTGGAGTTCCTTTCACCATTTTGGTGGACATGAGATTTTTCATAGCAGTTTGCCGTGCACTTCTACTTTGTTCTCCAAACATCTCTTTGAGGTGTAGCATCATATCTTGTGCTGTAACTAGGCCTCGGCATTGTTTTTGCAACACATTGGTCATAGAGGCCATTATGTAGCATTTAGCCATTTCATCAGCCTCATGCCACTTATTAAATGCATCTCTTTGCGCCTCAGTGGCATCAGCTAAAGCAAGTTCTAGTGCCTCAGTATTAAGGACATGAGCTATCTTATCAGCAGTGAGAACAATGATTAGGTTCCTTTTCCAATCTACATAGTTTGGTCCAGACAATCGATTTTCGTCCAAAATCTTAGCTAAGAGATTAAAATTGGTCATAATGAATCTACAAAATAATACAAAATAATATTTTCACATACATATATCCATCATATTCAGGTTTTTGAATAACTAATGGTACCTCCCACAAGAACAAAATATCATAGATTCCCAGAACAAAATATAACAATTATATTTATAAATAGTTCGAAGTGGGCATCAGGAACCCTTACCTTGCATGCTCCAATAATTTCTTTTGAAATATACTGTGCACACCATACAAAGGCAAATAGATACTATTCATCATAATTTCATCTCATGTTTCTAATTTTATTTAATTTATCTATGACTCCCAATTTACTTTTGGCCTCCAAATCAAACATGTTTTACACTATTTTAGTGGTCATGTTTATTTGGATAAGTGCAAACCATTATCTAAGTGTGATATATGTACTAGTATGATTATGTTGCTATTTTAGCCACACTCCCACCAGTCATACACACACCTGTCTTCCCAAGAAGTAAACAAGAGGAACTACTAAACCAAAATCAAGTCTATCCTTTTGGCTTCAACAAAATTTTAATTTAAAAGAACCTTTATTCACCGACAATGGAGGGCCATAGGAATTATTCTATAAAATTATCCTATTTAGCACTTAACTTATATCAACACTGGGATGCAACTGTAAAGTGAGTCAATGCACTAAATATCATTCTTTATGTGTCTAACACAACTCCCACCAATTGAGATTCAAAACCTTAATTCGGCAATACTCAAGATTTTATCAATATAAAAGGGTGAGTCAATGAACCAATATATATCAATATAGGTTACACAGATAAGCACATATACATGCATGTAGGTTCATAATAGACAATCTATCAAAGACAATCGATAAAGCATAAAAGACAATCTATGAAGCCTACATATGAAACCATAAAAGGACAATCTGTAAAGCATGTATAGGCTACTCCGCACAAAAGCAATATACAATATATAAGGCATAAGAGACAATCCATGAAGCCTACACATGAAACCTAATCTATAAAGCATATGGAGGCTTACAACACTACTACGGCACACAAAAGCAAGGTATTTTAATTGATGTTCTCCACTTCACCGAATGAAAATATTTAATATATCACATATGTATTTCAATCACGGCATATAGGAAACATATCTCGGCAAACATATTGATATTAAATAATAATTTGAAATCCATGATTAATTGTGGTTTGCTCTGATACCACTGAAAGCTTTTGCGGAAGCAATATAAAACAAAAATCATATTTTCATTTAAAGATCGTTGTACCACACAACCATAGATTCTAAATAGAACAAAATTGCGTACCTCTCTTAGCAACCCAAGCGTGTTGCCTCCCAAGGTATTCACGTCTCTCTCTCTATTTCTTTTGAGTTTTTAGAAGACTGCAGTATCACACAGTAGTTCTGATGGCCAACCACTGAATATGATATTATAAAATCTTATTTTTATAGTAGACTTCTAAAACCCTAGAGAGAGATTGGACGTGGGATCCTTAGGGATCCTAATCTTCAGCCGTAGGATTTTATCAATAACTTTTTGAACGTTATTGACTTATCTTGAAACTCTTTCCAAAATTATTTCTTAAATTTCTCAATCATATCAAGAAAATATCTAAACTTCTACATATTGCAATAATGTCCATCAACACATTGCAATTGACCCCTGAAGATTAGAGAATTACAAATGAGGTCCCATTTCATACAATTTTATATCTATGTCCTTCCACCATACTATATTCCCATAAGCCACTAGGACTGGATAAATATCATTGTCATGGCCCTAGCTTATGTGACCCTTAATTTCTTGATTTCATAATTTCTATTGGACTCCAAAATATTTATAAAAACTCTTTAAATATATATATATATATATATATATATATATAAACATTTTTGAAAAATATCACCGGCCGGTTTTGTTTTGAGTCCAGTTTCAATATGAAAATCAACTGAATATACTATCTTCTTTAGAGACTGGTGGATTTATTGTTGAGCATTTATATATTTTACTCATTACATACATAACCCAACGTGTCTGTATATAGCCTTTAAAAATTGGCATCACTAGTTGACATTGTCAAAGTTATGTGCATAATAAATAAATATACACAAACCCCTCATGTTTGAGGACAATAGAAAAATTGCAATAGAACCTTTTAAATAATAATGATCACTCCATAAGGTGTTCTTGATCGGATCCAATTCAGTGTATGTACTTGTTACATTACACCCACTTGTTTGCTTAAAGTCACTACTTCAATAATGGAGTAAATCATCCTATCATATAGCAGCACAACAAGTGTAGGCTTCAATGGTAATATTCAATTAATATCCACAGCCTAGAACAATTTAATAATATATGAAAAATCATTACTCCTTGTTTTTGGTTCCTTAACCATTAACATGATTTTTCCTATAGAGGTGACATCATATGCCACATTTAAACAATGAAATATACCTATAAAAATTATGAATGTGAAAATAGAATTTTATCATCAAATAAAAATGTACAGTATTGTTTTTGAGGGCACATAATTCTAACAATTCCATTCTCCGAAAAGAAGGATTATCACTTACAACAAGTCAGGAAGACAAGAGAACGTAATCTCTTCGGCATATCACCCATCTGCAACCTTATCCTAAACTAGAAAACAAACAAGTGGACTTATTTCTTTATATCCTAACTGATATTTTACTTCAATATATGGAAGGGTAGGCAAAGACTTTTCTATGCAAGCCTACAAAACTTCATACAACTTTGGGGCCTAAAGAAAACTTCATACAACTCCGATGGCCATACTTTTGTACCCAGAGATACTTGTAGCAATATTTCTACGCTTCGTTTTTCTTTGTCATTTGAGATGGAACAAAAGCCGAACCATTACAAATTGGCCTGTTGTCGGAATGCTCCCAGGCCTTCTTCAAAATGCATCCAATGTGCACGAGTATATTACCTGGCTCCTAAAACAAAATGGGGGCACTTTCAAGTTTTAAGGGTCCTTGGTTCACTAACATGAACTTCATCGTCATGAGTGATCCCATGAACATCCACCACATGTTGAGCAAAAGCTTCTCTAACTACATAAAAGGGCAGAAGTTCCATGAAAATTTTGATGTTCTGGGAGATGGGATTTTCAATTCTGAGTCAGACTCGTGGAGTTATCAGAGGAAGCTACTTCAGTCATTGATAAAGCACAGAAAGTTTGAGTTGTTCTTTCAGCAAGTTGTCAAGGGAATTGTGGACAAGAGCCTCATTCCAGTCCTTGGTCCTGTCTCAAGTTTCGGAATTGAGGTGGATTTACAAGACATTTTTCATCGGTTCACCTTCGATAGTGTTTGCTTAGTGGCTTTGGGTTTTGATCCAAAATGCCTCTCCATTGAATTCCCACATGTTTCCCATGCAAAAGCGTTTGGTCAATTAGAGGAATGTGTGTTCTACCGACACATTGTGCCAGAAAGCTATTGGAAGCTACAAAGATGGCTTCAAATCGGAAGTGAGAAGAAGTTCAGCATTGCTTGGAAAATTTTAGATCAATTTATATACAAATGCATCTCATCCACGCAAGAAGAACTAAGCCAAAGTAGAGCCCCAAAGACTGAGGAAGAAAAGTTCGACTTGTTGACAGCTATTGGGGAACAAGTAGAAGAAATTGGAGGTATTATAAAATCTGACTAGTTTCTAAGGGACACTGCATTTAATCTCATGGCAGCTGGGAGAGATTCTGTGAGTGCAGGCCTCACTTGGCTTTTTTGGGTTGTTGCAACACACCCATATGTGGAAGCTAAAATTCTAGGAGAGATCAAGGAGCATTTGTTGGACAAAGGAAAGTTAGAAAGATTTTAACATAGATGAGCTAAGTAAGCTAGTTTATCTCCATGGAGCGATATGTGAACCCTTACGCCTTTATCCACCCGTACCTTTCAAGCACAAATGTTCAGTTCAATATGATATTCTTCCTAGTGGTCACTCTATCAGGCCAAATACAACAATGATATACTCTTTATACTCAATGGGAAGGATGGAGAGCATATGGGGTCAAGATTGCTTGGACTTCAAGCCAGAGAGATGGATTTCAGAGTGTGGAGGAATAGTGCATGTACCATCTTTCAAGTTCATAACATTTAATGCAGGGCCAAGGACTTGTCTAGGTAAGGATATAACCTTCATTCAAATGAAAATAATCACAAGTACCATCCTTTGGAATTATAGTGTTAAAGTGGTTGAAGGTCATCCTGTATCACCTAGCATCTCGGTTATACTTCACATAAAGCATGGTTTGAAGGTGAGAATCCACAAAAGATTTGTTTGACAAAGAAATTGTACTACTTGCTAAAGCTCATTGGTGGCAAGGGAGTTTTCCTTGTCACCCAATAAATATAGTTAAAAGTATTGTTTCCGAATAAATATAGTTGTGTGATATACTTGGATTGTGCACTTGCAATTCTTCATGTAAGCATTTAGTATATATATAGGAGCCACATGATTTGGGTTAGATGTAATTTCGATAAATGAAAAGGGCTTTGATTTTTTTACATTACTCTTTCACAACATTTCGACATTCTTTTAAATTATGTTTAAATTTTAGGTACTTGTTGAGAAAGTATGAACATTGTGCAAAACCTTTACCTATGAGAGGGTGAAAAAATCACTTAAGACTGTTATGTTCAAATGGTCGAAGCCAAAAAAAATCCTCTCTATTTTATTAGAATTGAGGAAAGTATATGTAAGGTTGAATTTATTCAACCATCTAATTGGCTTTATTCCGTGCCAAATTTGCTTGTAATTCAGCATTTAGTAACCCTGTATTTAGGTGGGTTTGATGTAAGGGTAGTGAGTGAGATAGAGTGAAGTTTGCTCAAGAGTGTGCAAGAAAACAGAGTCTCGCGGCTGGGTCTCGCGGGTGACTCGCGGCTTCAAGCCGCCAGAAGCAACCTCACGTGCCAAGCATGCTGGAAGGTGAACAGTCTGCTAGCTGGAGCACTACAGGACAAAACAGGACAACTGGCCATACGGTTATCTCGCGACTGGATCTCGCGACTCAGTCAAGCCGCGAGGTCAAGCCGTGAGCCACCCCTGTTTTGTAGAATTCTGACGTTTCACATTCCTCTCCACTCCAGTATAAATACCCCTATTACCCACGATTGAAAGAGAGCTTCCAGAGAGAATTTTGAGAGAGAAACCCTAAAGAAAAACCAGATTGTTTCACCCACAATCTCTACATTAGAATCTCTTCAAATTCCTCATCTCTCTTCCTCTCCATTGTCAAATCCTTGAGAGGCATTATACCAGACCTGGTTCTCACCATCATCTTCATTGTGAGACAGTCGTTTGGATTTCTGGGAAGCAATTAGGAAGGAGCCAATCTTCATTGGTTGATGCTACGGTGTAGTAGCGGAATCCGGGAAGCTAGAAAAGAAAAAGGTTCGGCGCAACCTCGTTGGAGCAAGAAGCTTGGAGGGCTTAGGTGCACTGGGTAGATTAGGCTTGGAGGGTCTATTGCTGTCCATGTATCCCAACTATATTTTCTAGTGGATTGATTACCGCTTGGAGGGCGGCGGAGAGGTTTTTCGCCGAGGACTTCGGTTTCCTCTTCGATAACACATCGCGTGTTGTCTTTGTGTTTGCATCTTCCTTCCTCTATCTTTGCCTTTAAATTATCTGCTGTGGATTTTATTTTGTTTTGGCTTAGATAGTATTTAATCAAATTCGTATGATAGCATATGTTAAGTTTCCGCACACTTGTTGTTTGACATATTGCTTGAATTGATTAAGTTTTAATTTGGGGGTCTAAACGTTCAAAGGTGTTTTTACACGTTTTTGAACTTTCAATTGGTATCAGAGCGGGTACACTGATATTGGTTTCATTACCATTGTGTGATCCTTGACTCCCTTTTGAGATGGATAGGTCTCAATCCCTAAATGCACCTCCATATTTTGATGGTAGTAATTATGCATTTTGGAAGGTTCGAATGAGAGCTTTTCTGTGTTCTATTGATGAATCCGTTTGGGATGCTGTTGAGATTGGTTGGACCAAACCAGAGGCAGCAAAATCCACATGGGATAAGGCAGCACTTGCTGCATCTAATGCTAACAGTAAAGCACTCAATGCTATTTTCTGTGGTGTGTCTCCAGATGAATTTCACAGGATTTCTCATATTACCGTGGCCAAAGAAGCATGGGAGATTTTGGAAACTACCTATGAAGGCATGAAGAAAGTGAAAGACACCAAGTTACAAATGCTGACCACTCGGTTTGAGGAGCTCAAAATGAGTGAGGATGAGTCTTTTGACTCTTTCTATGGGAAGTTAAATGAAGTGGTTGTCAGCAAGTTCAACTTGGGGGAGAAAACGGAGGACTCGAAGATTGTAAGGAAGATCCTTCGATCATTGCCGGAAAGCTTTCGAGCTAAAGTGACAGCAATTGAAGAGAGCAAGGACCTCGATGACATTAGAGTGCAAGAGCTGGTTGGTTCTCTGCAGACTTATGAGATGTCTTTGCCCAATCAACGGAAGAGTAAATCTCTTGCTCTAAAGACCATTAATGAGAAGGTGGAAGATCAAGACTCATCGGGAGAAGATGTGATTGACAAAGATGTTGCATACCTTGTCAAAAATTTCAAAAAGTTTTTGAAATTCAAAAATAATGGCAAATTTGATGATAAAAGAAAATTCCAAAGTTCTGGAAGGGAGAAAAGGGAATTCAAAAGGAAAGATGGAAAAGAATCCCAACCTACACAAGGTGTCACTTGTTTCGAATGTAACGGGCATGGACACTTCAAGAAGGAATGTCCGAATTATTTGAAATCGAAAGGTAAAGTGTATGCCACGACCTTGAGTGACTCGGATTCGTCTGACTCAGAGTCTGAAGAGAGTTGTGATGGAGAGGGGAACTATTCAGCTTTTATGACTATTGCTCATGTTGAGTCTTCAGATGAGCTGAACCTGCTTGTGCGTGACCTTGGAGAACATAGTGAAGATGAATCACTAGGACTTATTGAAGAATCGGATGCTGAAGAAGATGGAAGCACAGCGAATCTTCAAGAGAAGTATAACTCACTCTTGGAGAAGTCCGGAGAATACACAAGGGTGGCCAAGGCTGCTGTGAGAAAAATGAGGAAGGCTGAGGAGGACTACAAAAGTCTCCTAATCCGATATAAGGAGGCCAAATGTGAGATAGAAACTCTGAATGGAGAGCTGTCCGAAGCTTACACAAAAGTAAGATTTCTTGAGAGTGAGGTTGTGCAAGCAAATGCTAGAGTCGAGAGGGTCACCACCAAGAAGCTGGATGATGTAATCTCATCTCAAAAGGGCTTCTCAGACAAATCCGGATTG
The DNA here is from genome assembly GCA_029955605.1 of Quercus engelmannii. Lineage (NCBI taxonomy): Eukaryota > Viridiplantae > Streptophyta > Magnoliopsida > Fagales > Fagaceae > Quercus > Quercus engelmannii. Next base: position 79,145,096 of record JARPSG010000001.1, on the reverse strand, counting down.
GGATATACCGGAGGAGGTAGTTCGTCTGGAAATATTAGTAAAGGAGTGAAGTTTGTAAAGGCTGAAGCTCCAGTTGTAGCTAACCTTACTGGTGAGAAGCTCGAGGTGGAGGAGAAGAAGAATTTGGTGAACCAACGGATGTTAAATCCTCGCAATCAGTTTGCAGACAGATCTGAATCTCGTGCGAAGTCACGTCCTCGACCACAAAGAGGTCCTAGAGGAACCTATGTGTGCCACTATTGCGGACTTCAAGGGCATACTCGACCGAATTGTCAAAAGTTGAGAGCAAAGAATAGTGCAACTCCTCAAAGGTCAGGAGGACCTAGAAATGATAGGAGAATTTGGGCTGGAGATCAATCTAGAGATCAGAATGGTGATCCCGGAATGATGAACGTGATGAAGATGATTGGTGCATTCACCAACTGCTTGGAGAGCTTCTCACGAAGGTTTGAAAGTCCTAACTCCCGTACCCAATCCTTTAAGGAAATCACCCCAAACGCAAGTGACGTGAGGGTGAATAAGGGTACTCATGCATAAGCATTACAACATGTCCATGCATTAATACTTCCTATGCTTTGTGACTATGTTTGTTTGTTTTGCTTGCTATTTTTGCTGGTTTGATTGTTTGCTTGTCTACTTGTGAATATGTTTAATTTTGTCGTATCAATCTTTTTGTTTATTGTGTCAAAAATCCAAAAACCACATAAAAATTAGAAAATCAAAAAGGCTTGATTGACTTTGTTGAGCTTTTGTCTCAAAACTTGTTTTTCCTTGTACCTTTGTGCTAATGGCTTTGTGCATTTTCGAACATTACTTGTTTTCATGCACGTATATCTCTGTGGGAAAAATTTTGAAATCTTTGTGATTGTTGTAAATAGATCTTCAAACTTGTCATGAATGATTAGTGAATGGTTTTGTTGATCTTGAGACTTGCATAGACTTGTGTCTATATATCTTCCCACTCTTTATTTTTGTTTTGTTAAAAAGAGCTCACCAAATGTAAATCTCCAAATGAAAAGAGATATTGAGCTGCAAAAGCCTGTCGCACATTCTAGTATTTGACTAGGAAAAAGGGTAAGCAACCTTATATTGAAGTAAATGTTTATTCAAAAAGCCAAAGGCTTATTCCTTAAAGTGAAATATCATATATCTCTCTCACAATGAGAGGTGATTGACTCAAAAGATCAAAAAGATCAGTTGTTATGATTGAAAGTGGAGTCAAATGTAAAGCTCCAAATCATGTTATCAAGTTTTGTGGGAGGTCATATATACATATTTCTATAATTGAGATGGGTCACATGATCTAGTGCTAATTGTGTATGCCTTGGTTGAATTGATCATTGAAGCTTCACATTAGACGAAGGACTATCTCATTGTTGATATCCACACACAACACACAAGTTTATGTTCAATAAATGTCATATTCATTTGTGTGATTGTACTTGATGAAATGTGTTTTCACATGCTCAATCTTTGTTAATTCAAGCACAAAAAGATTTTTGAGTGTTTTAGGTGTTTTTGGAAAGTATGTTGTTTGAAAAATCTGAAAATTTCAAAAAGCCTGTTTTGCCCTGTTTTGGTGGCTATGTCGCGGGTGTGTCAAGTCGCGAGCCTCAGTCGCACCTTCGCTGGTCATTTTTGGCGACTTGTTCGCGGGTGGAAGGTCCAGTCGCGAGGTTCACTCAGAGATTTTCGCGGCTCAGCTCGCGACTCACTCGCGGGTAGACCTTCCAGTCGCGAAAAACACTTAGAAAAATTTTTCAAAATTTTGTTCTTGAGTGCTTTGGCGGCTTGAGCTGGCGACTATGTGGCGACTTACTCCAGTCGCGAAATTCGCGTGTTTGGCAGAAATAGGAGCAGTTTTTTAAAATTTGTTTCAGTTTTCCCTCGAATATTTGTGTCTGTTCATCTTCTTCCTCCCAAACACTCCGTGCTCCCATTTCCAATCTCCATTGTTGCACACTTAAAGCTCAAAATCTTCAAGTCACAGGTATGGGTTTTCTGTTCTGCACTCTTTTCTACTTGATTTTGTGTTTTTTCCCCTTGTTCTTTCGCATATTTTTGTGTTTAAGAAATAGGTTTATGTTTCGGTTTTTGCTCCTTGATTCATACTCAGATTGCGTATGCTACTGCTAGTATATGATTTGTTCCTAGTTGTTTCACTATTTCTCTTCATTCTGTGCTTAGCTATGTGATTCCTTGTTTTTCACTGATCTTTGAGATGTTGAGTTGTTTCAATTTTTTTTTCTTGGGGTTGTGAGTTTAATGTGCTAAATATGCCTGCTCTTTTGTGTTGATCTATTGGGAGCATATGTGTGCTGCACAATGCTATTTCTGTGTCATATCATTTTCCAGTTTTGTCTCATTGACTTATAACTGCCTCTAAGTTAGTTTCTTTATCTGATGCTGTTATGTGTATTTCCTAACTTAGGCTTGCTTTTCCATATGTTTGATCTAAGTAGCCTGTGTTTAAATGCTTCAAGTTCAGTTGTATGGATGATATCTCTTTGATAATTACATGGGACTGACTTGTTTTACACATATATTGCTCTGTATTGTTGTGGCCTCTTCTGCTTGATCACAGATGGCTCCCTCACCTCCCAAGAAGAAAACTTCTGCTAAGAAGGGTGACAAAAGGTTGAAGATGGACTCTAAGTTATTTAGATCAGTTCATCACTTTGAAAGATACAGGGATAACTTCTTGAGTGCAGGAATCATTCAAGAAAGATTTGTTGATTTGGAGGATTTAAGACAAACATTTATCCCAAGTTGTTTTGAAGGTAGAGGATGGGAAAAACTTCTGAGTGATTTCCCTGTAGTTTGTGAGCCCCTGATTAGGGAATTTTACTCCAATGCTGTGATAAAAGAGAATGAGTTAAGCTGCTGGGTTCGAGGGAAAGAATTCATTTTAGATGCTCATGTTATAGATGATGCACTAGGACTTGAAGGATTAGATGATGAGGAGTTTATCAATTACAAGGATAGGAGTGTATCCATTGAAACAGTTCAACAGAGGTTAGGTGGGCAGAGAGAAGGAAAACGTTTGAATACCACTGCCTTTCCAGTGGACATGAGGTGTCTAACAATCATCATGATGTTTAACCTCTATCCCATTAAGAAGTTGACTACCATCAATTGTGCTAGAGCAATCTTTCTGATGGATCTCAAAGAAAAGAACTTCATAGACATAAGTTCCCACATATATGACATCATTGTGGATGAGACTAGAACAACCTCTAGGCCAAAACTGATCTTTCCCAGTTTGCTGATGAGGATTTTTAGAAGGAAGGGTGTTCCTATCCCACAAGACATCAGTCCCATGTCCACACCTTCAGCAATTAACAGACTTACATGCAAAAGGATAAGTGTTAGACTTCCAGGAGAAGAAGATGAAGGTGATGAAGGAGAAGGTGTCCCAATGGAGACTGAAGCAGAGGCAGCAGGGCATGCATCAACCTCAACACCCAGGAGGAGTGGCAAAAGACCCAGAGCATCAACTTCTTCAGATATTCCTCCAGATGCTTTCCAAATCATTCTGGAAAGACTTGATGGGATCAGAGAAGTCCAGACTGAGCACTCTGAGAGGATGAAAGCTATGCAGGATCAGATTGATGTTTTGTCTGCAAAACTTGACAGCTTCAACACTCAGCCTGAACACTGACCATTTGGCCATTCCTGACAAAAAGGGGGAGATGTTTCTGTTAATGATCGACTGAGAAGCAGAAGAGCAGCCCTTAAGGGGGAGTAATGTGTTGAGGGGGAGTCATGTCAAACTCTAAAACTTTGTTTATACATTTATGTTTTTAAGTACTTTTATGGGTTTTATGGGTTTGATACACTATGTTTTTGGTGTATTGTTTCTAACTCTTAACCTATACTCTTGGTTTAAAGTTTAATATATTCTGATGATGTTATTCAGGATGTTTGTGTGTTTGTACCCATGTGCTTATGTAAGCTTTTAGGGTTTATGTGTTTTGCATAGTTTGTAGGCTTAATGGTATGTACCTTGCTTAATGCAGCCTATATGCATGTTGAAATCAGTACTTTAATCTAAATGTTATGCATTTTGGTTTATGTACTGTCACTCTTGTGCCCTTGTAGGATTGTTCCTAGATGCATATGCCTTGTGTGATATGCATTGGTTGAGTGTTGAGCATACAAGTGTCTTGCCTTGTGCATGTCAACTTGTATGTCCTTGTGTTCATTCCAAGTGTGAATGAGCACTGTGATCACTACATTGTGGTGTTCACTTGGTTGATCAAGCCATGGTTTGTTTCTTAACTCCATCTTTGCTTGATCACATATTGCCTGTTTCATATGCATTTTATAATTTTCTGCTTACAATGATCATGGTGTATTGTTGTGTTTCAGGAGTATTATGTTCATATGATTCAAGTGCTTCACAGTTTCTAGAGTTAGGTGTGAGTGAGTTTTGTTCAACTGTTCCCAACTCACATGTTAAGTCTAGAGTCTGTTTTAGGGTTTTGTCACGGAATAGCCAAAGGGGGAGATTGTAAGGTTGAATTTATTCAACCATCTAATTGGCTTTATTCCGTGCCAAATTTGCTTGTAATTCAGCATTTAGTAACCCTGTATTTAGGTGGGTTTGATGTAAGGGTAGTGAGTGAGATAGAGTGAAGTTTGCTCAAGAGTGTGCAAGAAAACAGAGTCTCGCGGCTGGATCTCGCGGGTGACTCGCGGCTTCAAGCCGCCAGAAGCAACCTCATGTGCCAAGCATGCTGGAAGGTGAACAGTCTGCTAGCTGGAGCACTACAGGACAAAACAGGATAACTGGCCATACGGTTATCTCGCGACTGGATCTCGCGACTCAGTCAAGCCGCGAGGTCAAGCCGTGAGCCACCCCTGTTTTGTAGAATTCTGACGTTTCACATTCCTCTCCACTCCAGTATAAATACCCCTATTACCCACGATTGAAAGAGAGCTTCCAGAGAGAATTTTGAGAGAGAAACCCTAAAGAAAAACCAGATTGTTTCACCCACAATCTCTACATTAGAATCTCTTCAAATTCCTCATCTCTCTTCCTCTCCATTGTCAAATCCTTGAGAGGCATTATACCAGACCTGGTTCTCACCATCATCTTCATTGTGAGACAGTCGTTTGGATTTCTGGGAAGCAGTTAGGAAGGAGTCAATCTTCATTGGTTGATGCTACGGTGTAGTAGCGGAATCCGGGAAGCTAGAAAAGAAAAAGGTTCGGCGCAACCTCGTTGGAGCAAGAAGCTTGGAGGGCTTAGGTGCACTGGGTAGATTAGGCTTGGAGGGTCTATTGCTGTCCATGTATCCCAACTATATTTTCTAGTGGATTGATTACCGCTTGGAGGGCGGCGGAGAGGTTTTTCGCCGAGGACTTCGGTTTCCTCTTCGATAACACATCGCGTGTTGTCTTTGTGTTTGCATCTTCCTTCCTCTATCTTTGCCTTTAAATTATCTGCTGTGGATTTTATTTTGTTTTGGCTTAGATAGTATTTAATCAAATTCGTATGATAGCATATGTTAAGTTTCCGCACACTTGTTGTTTGACATATTGCTTGAATTGATTAAGTTTTAATTTGGGGGTCTAAACGTTCAAAGGTGTTTTTACACGTTTTTGAACTTTCAGTATATTTCAGATTTAATTTGAAATTATGAAACAAATCCATTTCAAATGAAGTTGATTCTTTTTCAGTTGAAACAATGTTGTTAATACCATATCAAAGTTCGTTTTGAATTGATAACTAAAATAAAATATGTGGATATTGGTGAATACAGCTGGTATATTACCATTAATTTAATAAGTATTTGTCCAAGCCAATATAATTTTTATTAGTGTTTAAAATTGGAAGTCTATGCCTCAACCAGAATGTGAACCCCTAGCCTAAGATACCTATCAATTAACTTAGGCTAGAAAAAGGGGAAAATATTAAAATTTAAAGGAGATAAGTTGAGGAAAATTAAGAATTTCTCACTTAGCTGATTTCCCTTGGAAGATAAAATATTTTAATCTGATGTGAAGTACGGCGTCTATATCCTTAAATCCAGCTATCGTTTGCTCACCATGGTAGAAGAGCAGCAACGATCGAATACAACAGTAACTAATCCAAACCAAAGTCTGTTGGAAAAAGTTAAGCCAAAGCCTGTCTCAGAATGTAGCTTTTTCGCATTGAGTTGCAGAAATTGAAGCTACGGTAGCAGTTAAAGCTCTTGAGTTCGCATTGGAGATAGGAATTACTAAGGCTATTATGGAGGGATCATAGTTTGTAGTCCATTGTGAATTCTTTGAAAGTGGATCAGAGGCATCCCTAGCCTCTTTTGGTCACTTGATTTTGGATGTTACGTTGTTTGTAGATTCCTTTAGACATATTAGCTTCTCTTGTGTTTGTTGCCAAGGAAATTATGCTACTCATAATTTTGCTAGATATGCAAACATATGATAAGTTTTTCAGTGTGGATAAAAGGAAGTTCTATCACATCTTAATGCTATAATCCAAGCCCATTGAACTTTCCTTTAATGGAATTTTCGGCCTTCTTCCAAAAATAAAAATAAAAAATAAATTCAATTAAATACACGTAATGAAAAATTAAAATATTTTTCATCTTGGCATTTCCTAAATTTCTAGGTATATTTTGGTATGCATGAATTATAAATTATAATACAGTTTGATATTGACCAATATTTTGAAGGATACGTTTCATTGAATGATTTTGTACCTGTTCATCCTTCATCACAATAAATTTCATTCGTACCAGCCTGTACGTTACAATCATGACTACTAATTTTTTTTTTTTTTGCTGAATATTGACTACTAATTGCACCTTCCATCTATCATCTATGTTATACTTGATGTGAAACGTGGTTGAAGCCTTGAATGTGGGATCAGCAATAGGGGCGATGAAGAAATTAACTTTTTTAATGGCAAAAAGTAGCAATATAGTTGTCTACCCATATATTAATATGTAGCATGAGATGCATAAATTTCTTTATGATTTGTGAGCCCTTATTTATGGACACCTTTTTATATTTATAATACCACTTATTTTATTAACCAACAATTCTATTAATAATTTAGTTAATGTTCTATATATATTATAATTTTTTTTAAATTTAAAATCCATTATTTTTATTTGTTAATATGACTAATTCACTTGATTGATGCCAAGAATATTAAACACTCTACTACATAACCCTTATGTATTGATGTGTCACTCATCATAAAACATTAATTTATTATATTGTTTAAGTAGCACGGATCATATTCTTGGCACATCAATTAATTGAATATTTTTTTAGTAGTTTTAGCATTTTTCATTCACTTAATGGTGATTTTGGTTGGATTCTTATCAATATATATTTATTTTTTGGCTAAAATGCAAATTACGCCCTTAAAGTTTGGGAATCTTTGAATTCATACCCCCTAAAATTTCAAAATTTAAATTTTAACCCTTGAAATTATTGTCATTATTGAATATATCAAAACAAAGTTGCCAAGTATCACTTCTTCATACTCCCCAATATGAGTAAAGTATCTTCAAATTTTGACATCTAGAGCATTAACATCAATCGTTTGATCTCAAATGCCATTTTAACACACCAAACCCTACTTTATCCATTTTAATACACCATTTTATAATACAGTCTACATCACATCTTCTATTTTAAACTCGAGTACATTAAAATAAAAATATTTAGCCAATTTAAAAAAATTCATTTGCTCCACAACCCATAAACCCAATAAAAAATTATATCACAACCTAAATCCACCCATAATAAACCCAAGCCAAAAATCAGTTAGCCCACGACCCAAGCCGAAATCAGCAGGTTTGTATGAGATAAAGAGATAGCTGAAAAGTAGAGAGTGAAAGAGGCTGATGTTGAGAGAGTGGAAGTCGGTTTCAATAAAATACACGTAATGAAACAAACTCTTTGTATAAGATTAAGGAAAAAAATTCTTTCATTTTTTTTAATGAATAATTAAGAAAATCAATTCATAAAAGTAGAGCAAAAAGTCTTTTACCTAAGTACTACCCCAAGAAAAGTCTTCTTGAAATCAATGACACTAATGTGGCAGCTTTCATTTTTTCTTTGGCAACCTAATTAGTAGTACGCTTCCAACTCCAAGTACTTTCTTTGTATTTCTCAAAAAAAAAGAAAAAGAAAAAAAAAAAGGTAATTTCTCTGTAGTATCGTGCCATAGAGGGATACCCATTAATAATTGTGATGTGTGACTTTGACTAATTCGATAAATCACATTATTATTATTATTATTTACATTTAATTTGACTTCTACTAGTGAAGTGATGGAAGATTTTCATTCCATTATGGTGGGACGAAATTGTTTTCTTTCTTAAATTAATGTTAGTACCACAAGCCTAACATCCTACAGTTGGTGGGTGAATAAATACATCTTGCGTACAGGGAGGGAGCTCGTGGAAATCATACGGGCAAAGGATCCCGCTATGGTGTTTTTAGCCGAGACACTTACAGATGATGCAAGGCTAGAGTTTGTTTAGAGTAGTATTGGCTTTGAGCATAGATGGGTTGTGCCAAGAGTGGGAAGAGTGGAGGTTTAGTTCTGTATTGGAAAGCTGTAGTAAATTTAACGGTGGAAGATTCTGGTAGATATTATATTGATGTGTTGATCGATAAAAATACAAATAATGAATGGAGATTTACAGGTTTTTGTGGTGAATCTGATACTGCAAGAAGACATGAAGTGTGGAGTTAGCTTAGGAATTTAAATTTACAACCAGAGAAACCTTGGTTGTGTTGTGGGGATTTTAATGAGATCATCAGACAAGATGAGAAACTTGGGGGTGCACAAAGACCTCATTATCAAATGCAACAGTTTAGAGAAGTGATCGATGAGTGTGATTTTATGGATTTGGGTTTTGAAGGTCCAAAGTTTACTTGGAGTAAGCACTTCAAAAATGGAGTTTCAATTTGGGAGAGGCTGGATAGATGTTTGGTCACAAATAGTTGGTTCATAAAGTTTGCAGGTTCAAGATTGTTTCATTTATCTTGTACATCATCTAATGATGTACCTATTCTCATCTCACTCTCAAGTTTGATTCCACCTGTTCAGAAAAAACTCTTTCATTTCGAACAAATGTGGCTTTCAAATTCAAGCTGTGAGGAAAGATGTTTTTGAGAAATGTGAGTGTGGAGTTGAATAGATTAAAACCGATTTTAGCTAAGGAAGAAAGGGTTGCCATGATTAGTAGGAACAACTTTCGGGTTAGAGGGGTTAAAAAAGAAATTGAGGTTTGACAAGATAGGGAAGCAACAATGTGGGCTCAACGTTCTAGAGTTCTTTGGGCAAACCAAGGGGATAAAAATACTAAGTATTTTTATTGTTGTGCCACAAAAAGATTTCGAAAAAATTGTATGGAAGGGATTAGAGATGAGGATGGGGCATGGAGATCAAGTCAAGAAGAAATTGGTGAGGTCATGGTTCAATACTACAAGTCCCTCTTTGCTTCAACAGAGGGTAGTGTTCCAGATAAATTGTTGGAGTGTGTGCCCACGTCGATTGATGAGGAGATGAATGCAGCCTTATGTAAGGAGTCTAGGCATGTGAAGTTATTAGTGCTCTTCAACAAATGGCTCTTCTCAAAGCACCTGGACCTGATGGCATGCCCTCGCTCTTTTAGCAACATTTTTGGAGCATAGTAAATCATGATGTCACATCATCCACATTGTCTTGGTTGAACTTAGGTACCATACCAACTCCCTTAAACCATAATAGACCAAAAACGAATTGACCTCTTGTGATAAATTAACCAATTAATTTAGGCAAGTGAATTAATTAAGTTAATTAATCATGCAAACGTGTGGTAGCACAAACAAATCACCAATAAACTAATTATGTAGTGGAAAATAAATAACATGGTGATTTGTTTAAGGATGAGGAAAACCACCAATGGCAAAAATCCTACCAGGTGATTTTCAGGACACCACTCCCGAAATTCCACTATTATCACAACAAACGGTTACAAGTAAAGGAATCTCAGTACCTTATACCAACCTACAGTTGATACCCAATTGGACTTGTTCTATAGTGATAATTTCCCCTTTCGATGCACGGCTCCCAAGTACGTGACTAACCAATGCACGAATCCCAGTACGCGACTTCAATCACCAACAAGAGAAGGTCACTGGCTGCAAAGTTTTTCAGTTCATCCCAACGATGAAGATCAAGAAGATGCTTGGTCACAAAACCCTATGGTGCACATACACAACAACTCACACACAATCATAACTGTTTGATGAGAAATATCACCTTCGGGGTACATGCTATAACTCCCACATCTCCTAGAATACATGCTTGCAACTATATTTAAAAGCATTTTTGATCTTTTTGCTTTTTAGTTTTCTTTGCATATTTTTCTTTTTACACAAATCATGCATAGGCATATAAGAGAGAGAAAATAAATACCCAATGATGGTAAGCATTTGACATTCCAATTTTGCTATGACAAAGCACACAAATGTCATTGACAATGCACTTTTGCTATGCCAAAGCATACAGGTGTCATATTATGATTGGCGAGCAATAGTGGTGAGACGGTTATTTATGCCTTTCTCTTAGGATTTTCCAGTCCTTCCCATCAAAAAGAGTGATACGAGTGTTAAGTATAAGAGATAACTTAATCTTACTCATCACAAACAAGAGCCACAAAACTCACTTGCTTAGTTGTGCATAGAGATGCTCATCTAAGCTACAAGAGATATAAAGTTTAGAAAACTTTATTTTAATGGCCATCCAAGGTATACAAGTACCAATGTACACATAACATACACTGTTTTTGTATTTTTCTGATTTTTCAATTTTTTATTATTTTTATATTAAAAAAATAAACAAAACTGAAAAAAAAAAAAAACAAACAGAAACTTGTTAAACAATGCAAAGTATAAAAACTAGATTGACTCAAAACTTGAAAGCAAAACACACAAGTAATGCACACAGAAATACAAGAAGAGAGAAAGAGAAAAGTGATAGAATCACTTGGAGCCCTTTTCCTTCCTCACCCTGGAAGAACCTTTACTTTGATTAAACCCTTGAACCGGTGGTGAGGGAGAAGAATTAAAACCATTTAAGTTTGAAAGGAACATGAGGGCTTTGAGAAGATCTCCAAGGGGAGAAAAAGAGGATTGAAGCTAATTTTGGCTTCCAGATGCTATCATGCCATTGCTCTGTTGAGTGGCAAGCCACTTATAGTAATTTGGTCGAGTATGACCGGCAACTCCACAATGATGACAGAGATGCTGCTTCTTTTGTTTAGGCTTTTAGAGTTAGCCTTCTTAGCCCTAGGGTTCTTAACTTCCTTCTTATCTTGCTTAGGGGGTGCTCCTAAGATAGATTTTACTTTGTCTAAGTTCTCACTAGCTAAATCAATTTTAACATCATTGTTCTCAATTTCAACATTATTGCCATGAGGAACAAAAATAGTAGTACTAGTAGAAGCTGTATTAGAGGAAGAGAAACCGTACCCTAAACCTGTTCAATCAAAAGCAGATTTTTAAAGACTGAGCATCTCATCGAGCTTTGCACTTGAAGTCTTCTCCAATTGAGCTATGACTTGAAACATCTCTGCTTCAAGCTTCTTGGTCTTCTCAGCCAAGAAATTGTTCTTGAACCTCTGTACTCCAATAGTCTGATTAGACTTATCAAACTTTGTGGAAAGCTCTTCACGATCAAGTACCACATCACTGAGCTTCTTGGTGGTCAGCCTGTAAAGTTTCTCATGTTTCTTAGAAAGCTCGTATAATTTCTCATAGGCTCTATAGATATCATCTTGATCATCCATCTTCTTAAACTTAGATTCCAACAATTCCTCTTCTTCAACCACATCTTCAATAATCCCATCAGTAGGATTGACAGTGGCAGTAAAGGCATTCAAGATTCCTTCATCCTCATTGTTAGAATCATCCTTAGGCTTGGTGTTACTCAAGGTAGCAACAAGTGCCTTGCTCTTCCCAATGCTCTTAAGATATGTAGGACACTCTTGTTTCATGTGACCGAAGCCTTAACACTCAAAGCACTTAGGTCCTGCAGGAACAGTGTACTAACCGCCATCCTTTGCATCCTTCTTCCCTTTATCTTGAATCTTGAACTGAGAAAAACTGGATTGCCTACGGTCCTTGTCAAAGCCCTTTCCATTGGCATTCTTCATAAAATTCTTGAACTGCCTGGTGATGTAGGACTTCATCTTAGAATCTTCATCATCTGAAGACTCATTTGTCTCACTGCTCTTAGCCTTCAGTGAAATGCTCTTGCCTTTATTTGTCTTGCCAATCCTAGTCAACCCTAGCTTCTAGGTTTGTAAATTTCCAACTAACTTTGTCAAAGGAATCTTGTCAATGTCCTTTGATTCCTCGATTGTCGTTATCTTGGCATGGAATCTTTCAGGTAAAGATCTGAGCACCTTTCTCACAATCTTGGGTTTAGGAATGGTTTCCCCAAGATTGAAAGATGAGTTCACTATGTCCTTGAGCTTGGCATAGAACTCATCAAATGACTCATCCTCCTCCATCTTAATCTCTTCAAAACTTATAGTGAGCCTCTAAAGCTTTGAATCCTTAACAGCCTTTGTTCCTTCATAGGTTGTCTGGAGGATGGTCTATGCTTCCTTAGCAGTTTCAGTGAAGAATATTTTCTTGAACTCCTCATTGGTGACCGCACTGAATAAGGCATTCAACGCTCTGTTGTTGAAGTTTTCCGCCTTGATCTTGGCATCATCCTAGTCAGTCGGCGCTTCCTTCGGCTTGGTCCAGCCAATCTCAATAACTTGCCATACTTTCTCATCTAAAGACTGCAAGAAAGTTCTCATGTGTACTTTCTAATATGCATAGTTAATGCCATCAAATAAAGGAGGTATGATTAACGACTATCCTCTATCCATGACAAACAGGGGTCAATGGATCAACACAGTAAAGATTAAACCCTAATCAGAGTGTGCTTGCTCTAATACCACTTGATAGACCAAAAACAAATTGACCCCTTGTGATAAATTAACCAATTAATTTAGCCAAGTGAATTAATTAAGTTAATTAATCATGCAAATGCAAGGTAACACAAAAAAATCACCAATAAACTAATTATGCAGCGAAAAATAAATAACACGGTGATTTGCTTACGAATAGGGAAAATCACCAACGGCAAAAACCCTATCGGGTGATTTTCAGGTCACCACTCCCAAAATTCCACTATTATCACAACAAGCGGTTACAAATAAAGGAATCTCAGTACCTTATACCAACCTACAGTTGAACCCTTACCCCAATACACAATTGGACTTTTTCTATAGTGACAATTTCTCCTTTCGATGCATGATGTAAGGTTGAATTTATTCAACCATCTAATTGGCTTTATTCCGTGCCAAATTTGCTTGTAATTCAGCATTTAGTAACCCTGTATTTAGGTGGGTTTGATGTAAGGGTAGTGAGTGAGATAGAGTGAAGTTTGCTCAAGAGTGTGCAAGAAAACAGAGTCTCGCGGCTGGGTCTCGCGGGTGACTCGCGGCTTCAAGCCGCCAGAAGCAACATCACGTGCCAAGCATGCTGGAAGGTGAACAGTCTGCTAGCTGGAGCACTACAGGACAAAACAGGACAACTGGCATACGGTTATCTCGCGACTGGATCTCGCGACTTAGTCAAGCCGCGAGGTCAAGCCGCGAGCCACCCCTGTTTTGTAGAATTCTGACGTTTCGCATTCCTCTTCACTCAAGTATAAATACCCCTATTACCCACGATTGAAAGAGAGCTTCCAGAGAGAATTTTGAGAGAGAAACCCTAAAGAAAAACCAGATTGTTTCACCCACAATCTCTACCTTAGAATCTCTTCAAATTCCTCATCTCTCTTCCTCTCCATTGTTAAACCCTTGAGAGGCATTATACCAGACCTGGTTCTCACCATCATCTTCATTGTGAGACAGTCGTTTGGATTTCTGGGAAGCAGTTAGGAAGGAGCCAATCTTCATTGGTTGATGCTACGGTGTAGTAGCGGAATCCGGGAAGCTAGAAAAGAAAAAGGTTCGGCGCAACCTCGTTGGAGCAAGAAGCTTGGAGGGCTTAGGTGCACTGGGTAGATTAGGCTTGGAGGGTCTATTGCTGTCCTTGTATCCCAACTATATTTTCTAGTGGATTGATTACCGCTTGGAGGGCGGCGGAGAGGTTTTTCGCCGAGGACTTCGGTTTCCTCTTCGATAACACATCGCGTGTTGTCTTTGTGTTTGCATCTTCCTTCCTCTATCTTTGCCTTTAATTTATCTGCTGTGGATTTTATTTTATTATGGCTTAGATAGTATTTAATCAATTTCGTATGTTAGCATATGTTAAGTTTCCGCACACTTGTTGTTTGACATATTGCTTGAATTGATTAAGTTTTAATTTGGGGGTCTAAACGTTCAAAGGTGTTTTTACACGTTTTTGAACTTTCAATTGGTATCAGAGCAGGTACACTTGTTGTGGTTTCATTACCTTAGTGTGATCCTAGACCCCTGTGTTGTGGTCGACTGTGTTAGTTGATACCATGCTGAATTGTAGCTTAAGTGTTTGTGAAAATGACTCTATGCATATGTCTGAAAGGTGTCTTACAGATGATCTTGTAGAATTGTTAAAAACTAAGAAACATGCTAGAGTATTTGTTCACATGCTCGAATTTCTGGAAAGTCAGAATCATGTCTTACATAGTAGCATATCTGAATCTAAATCATTGATTAAGAAATATAAAAGAAAGAATAGAATGTTGGGTGAGATGATTGAGAATCTGAAAATGAAAAATCAATCTGAAAAAGGCATGAAAACTGATGATGAATTTGTGTTTGAAGGTCAAGAATGTCTATCACATGTGAACCTATTTGTGCATACCTCATTGAAGGTGTTTAATGCATGTTTGTGGTATCTTGACAGTGGGTGTTCTCGCCATATGACAGGGGATAAGTCTCTGTTTAAAACACTCAAAGAAAAGGTCGGTGACTTTGTGACCTTTGGTGATGGAAGTCATGCTCAAGTCCTAGGCAAAGGAACCATTGAGATACCTGGTTTGCCGCTGTTGAAAGATGTGCTGTACATAAAAGGGCTGAAGGCGAATTTGCTGAGCATCACTCAAATTTGTGATGATGATTTTCTGGTACAATTCTCTAAGAAGGGATGTTTGATCATCAATGAAGAGGGGATTCAAGTTTTGGAAGGAAATCGGACTACTGATAACTGTTATGGAATTGTTCCCACGGCACCCATATCATGTAGAAGTGCTCGTGTGGATACGTTGGAGTTGTGGCATCATAGATTTAGGCATGCCAACTTCAAACAAGTAGCGAAAGTTTCAAAACTTGAAGCAGTCGAGGGACTTCCTAAGTTTGGAAAAGTGAAGAAGACCGTTTGCGGTGCGTGTCAAATGGGGAAACAAACTAAGGCAAGTCATCACAAGGTGAGTGTGATCGCCACCTCTCGGTGCTTGGAGTTACTTCATGTTGATCTAATGGGGCCTACCAGAACAGAAAGCCTAGGAGGGAAGAGATACATTATGGTTATTGTGGACGACTACTCAAGATACACTTGGGTTGATTTCCTTAGAGAAAAATCAGAGGCTTGTGAGAGGTTGGAGATTTTGTGCAAGAAACTACAAAACGAAAAAGGGGTTCCGATAGCCAAAGTTAGAAGTGATCATGGGAGGGAATTTGAAAATGCAAGATTCGAGTCCTTCTGTGAGAAGAATGGAATTAAAAGAGAATTTTCAGCTCCCAAAACTCCACAACAAAACGGAGTGGTAGAGAGAAAAAATCGTGTGATTCAGGAAATGGCAAGAGTCATGTTGCTTAACAAGCAAATATCTCAAAGTTTTTGGGGAGAAGCTGTCAATACCTCGTGTCACATTGGCAATAGGATTTTCTTTCGAGTTGGTACAAAGAAGACTGCCTATGAGATATGGAATGGGAAGAAGCCAAAAGTGAAGTATTTCCGGGTGTTTGGAAGTAAATGCTATATCCTAAATGATCGAGAAAATCTTGGGAAGTTTGATGCGAGAAGTGATGAGGGTATTTTTCTTGGCTACTCCACTACAAGTCGAGCGTATAGAGTGTTTAACAAGAGAACAAAAACTGTGATGGAGTCCATAAATGTCAAGATTGATGATGCCTTACCTAAGGTGGAAATGGTTGATGATATAGAAGGGCCTAGCACCAAAGAGGCCGATGTTGAGGTAGAAGCTTTGGATATAGAAGGTGAAGAACCTATACCAGAAGGAGAATCGACTCCCATCAATCCAAGAATGGAAACGAGATCGATGTCTAGAACATCAAGCCCTCTTACTCCTCCGGAAGTCCATCCTCCTATCTCTCGTAGTGATGAAGTTTCCACTTCAAAAAGGCCATCTTCAAGAGTTATCAAGAATCATCCGGAAAGTAATATCATAGGATCTCTTGATGACGGTCTTCGCCTCAGGAAAGGAAACGTTCTGCTAGCCAATCATGTGACATATAACTGTTATCTTGCACAGTTTGAGCCAAAAAGGGTTGAAGAGGCTCTTCAAGATGAGAATTGGGTTGAGTCAATGCATGAAGAGCTGAATCAGTTTGTGAGGAATGATGTGTGGGAACTTGCTCCACGGCCTAAGAACACTCATGTTATAGGCACAAAATGGATTTTTAAAAACAAAACGGATGAAGATGGGGAAATAATTCGAAACAAATCTCGGTTAGTGGCCCAAGGATACACTCAAGTTGAAGGAGTGGATTTTGATGAATCCTTTGCTCCGGTGGCAAGACTCGAATCCATTCGCATCCTCATGTCCATTGCGTGCACCTTGAAATTCAAACTTTATCAAATGGATGTAAAGTGCGCGTTTCTGAATGGATATCTAAATGAAGAAGTATTTGTTGAGCAACCTAAAGGATTTGAAGATCCTCATTTTCCAGATCATGTACTAAGATTGAAGAAAGCCCTTTATGGCTTAAAACAAGCGCCCAGAGCCTGGTACGATCGTCTTACACATTATCTTCTAGACAGAGGTTTCAAGAGAGGGTATGCAGATCGAACTCTGTTTGTCAAAAATGATGAAGGTTATCTCCTTGTGGCACAAGTCTATGTTGATGACATAGTGTTTGGGGCAACCATCGAAGATCGTGCTACTGAATTTTCTGAAGAAATGAAGAAGGAGTTTGAGATGAGTATGGTGGGGGAACTCACATTTTTCTTGGGTCTTCAAGTCAAACAACAGAAAGAGGGTATTTTTGTATCTCAAGAAAAGTATGCCAGAAATATTGTCAAGAAGTTTGGTCTAGACTCCAAAAAACATGCCTCCACCCCCATGAGCTCTTCCACTAAACTGAATGTGGATTCGTCGGGAGTTGAAGTCAGTCCTACATTGTATAGGAGCATCATAGGAAGTTTGCTCTACCTTACAGCCAGTAGACCGGACATTGCTTTCAGTGTGGGCGTTTGTGCCAGGTACCAAGCTAATCCGAAGGAATCTCATCTGACTGCTGCTAAGCGAATCATTCGATATGTGAATGGTACTGCAAACTATGGTCTGTGGTATTCAAAAGACTCAAATGATTGTCTTGCTGGGTATTCAGATGCTGACTGGGCTGGCAGTGTAGACGATCGGAAAAGCACTTCAGGCGGCTGTTTTTATCTTGGTAACAATCTTGTCTCATGGATGAGCAAGAAGCAGAATTCAGTGTCTCTATCTACTGCAGAAGCTGAATATATTGCTGCTGGAAGTTGCTGCACTCAGCTTCTTTGGATGAAGAAATTACTTCATGACTATGGAATTCCTCAAGAAACGATGTGTGTCTTCTGTGACAACACCAGTGCCATCAATCTTTCCAAGAATCCTGTTCAGCATTCTAAGTCCAAACACATAGAGATACGCTACCATTTCATTCGGGATTTGGTAGAGGAAAGAGTTGTGTGTCTTGAGTTCATACACACCGACAATCAAAAGGCAGATATCTTCACCAAGCCTCTCGATGGTCCACGGTTTGAATCACTCCGTAAGACCATTGGTGTCGGTACAATTCCTTGATTCTCTTGTGTGTTGTGTGCTTCACATATTGACAATTTGATATATTTGCTTGTAATGTGACACACACTTCCTTGTTACCCCTTTGTGCAATATGTTTATTGTTTGTTTGTTCTTCTGTTATTTCTGTTGGTTCCTTCTCTGGTTGTTCAATCATTTTTTTTTTTTTTTTTTGTCAAAACTCCAAAAACCACATAAAAATTAGAAAATCAAAAAGCTTGATTGACTTTGTTGAGATTTTGTCTCAAAACTTGTTTTGCCTTGTACCTTTGTGCTAATGGCTTTGTGCATTTTCGAACATTACTTGTTTTTATGCACGTATATCTCTGTGGGAGAAATCTTGAAATCTTTGTGACTGTTGTAAATAGATCTTCAAACTTGTCATGAATGATTAGTGAATGGTTTTGTTGATCTTGAGACTTGCATAGACTTGTGTCTATATATCTTCCCACTCTTTATTTCTGTTTTGTTAAAAAGAGCTCACCAACTGTAAATCTCCAAATGAAAAGAGATATTGAGCTGCAAAAGCCTGTCGCACATTCTAGTATTTGACTAGGAAAAAGGGTAAGCGACCTTATATTGAAGTCAATGTTTATTCAAAAAGCCAAAGGCTTATTCATTAAAGTGAAACATCTTATATCACTCTCACAATGAGAGGTGATTGTCTCAAATAGATCAAAAAGATCAATTGTGTTGATTGAAAGTGGAGTCAAATGTAAAGCTCCAAATCATGTTATCAAGTTTATGTGGGAGGTCATATATACATATTTCTATAATTGAGATGGGTCACATGATCTAGTGCTAATTGTGTATGCCTTGGTTGAATTGATCATTGAAGCTTCACATTAGACGACGGACTATCTCATGGTTGATATCCACACACAACACACAAGTTTATGTTCAAATAAATGCCATATTCATTTGTGTGATTGTACTTGTTGAAATGTGTTTTCACATGCTCAATCTTTGTTAATTCAAGCACAAAAAGATTTTTGAGTGTTTTAGGTGTTTTTGGAAAGTATTTTGTTTAAAAATTCTGAAAATTTCAAAAAGCCTGTTTTGCCCTGTTTTGGCGGCTCTGTCGCGGGTGTGTCAAGTCGCGAGCCTCAGTCGCACCTTCGCTGGTCATTTTTGGCGACTTGTTCGCGGGTGGAAGGTCCAGTCGCGAGGTTCACTCAGAGATTTTCGCGGCTCAGCTCGCGACTCACTCGCGGGTAGACCTTCCAGTCGCGAAAAACACTTAGAAAAATTTTTCAAAATTTTGTTCTTGAGTGCTTTGGCGGCTTGATCTGGCGACTGTGTGGCGACTTACTCCAGTCGCGAAAAACGCGTGTTTTGAGGAAATAAGGGCATTTTTAAACTTTTTGTTTTTCCCTCGATCTTTTTGTGACTATTCATTGTCTTCTTCGTTTGCTCTTACCCATCACACTGTGTCTCCATTTTCGATCTCCCTTGTTTACCTTCTTTCTGAGCCAAATCGTCGCCTAACAGGTATGATATTTCTGTCTTGAACTCTATTGTACTTGTTGTTATGGTTTTCCCCTCTGGATTTTTCACATTTGTTAGTAATTTTGTGATGGGTTTCTCGCTCAAATATGTCTCTTGTCCATGTTTAGCTTATGGGATCTTGTGTTTCTGTTTTTGAGCTAGTTTATTGTGGATGGTTTTTGTGTCCTTCTTCATGTGCTTAGCTAGGGTTTGCTCTTTTGTGTCTGCTCTGATGTGGATGTCGTGTTTCACTGTGGTTTCCTGTTGATGTGTTGCTGAATGTGGGTTTATTTTTTTTGCTGATTCTGTGCAGTTCAATTTGGGTCTTCTGTGTCCCTCATTGATTTTCTCTGACCATTATCATCCACATGTTAGGGCTACTTCATAGTCCCTATATTTTCACTGACCCTCTGCTAATACAGCTTGTTGGATTGTGTTCTGTCTCTTGCCTTACTCATATTGCAGACTGGTCATGTCACCATTTAAGAAAGCTGCTGTCAAGGGAGGAAGTTCCAAAGGGAAGGAACCGGTCATAGACGTTGATGATTTCTCCCCTCAACCAAGAGGGACTCGCTCTTCATCGAGGAGATTCGATCCCGACAAGTTCAGATCATATGCCGCCTATCAGTCATATGAGAATTTCTTTCTTCATGCCACGCCACTACTAGAGCGAGCTTTGGATCAGTCATCCCTTCATGACACTGACATTCCAAAATGGTTCGCTCACAAGGATTGGAATTACCTTCTATCTGATCCGGATGACGCATATGAAGAGTTGGTAAAGGAGTTTTATGCCAACGCAATTGTGGAGGGAGATGAACTTCAGTGCTGGGTTCGGAAGAAGAGCTTTTCTGTCTCTCCTGCATATCTGGCAGAAATTCTCCACATCAACAGACCCATTTTCCGACATTCGCCAGTCTATGATGACCTCTGCCCTGATGAGGAGCTACTTAAAGAGAGTCTTGGTCCAGATTTGGAGTTCTCGCCAACTGGCAAGTCCATCAGTGTTTCCTCTCTCTCCCCAAAGCTTCGGGTGCTTACAATTGTAATGTTTCACAATTTGTACCCTTTGTCCAGCACTGGATATATGAACCTTGGACGAGCTCTGTTTCTTCATGATCTCATCTCTGATGTGGAAATAGACATCTGTGCTCATATCTTTCATGTTCTGCGCAAAACGGTTCTTCGTCATGAGACTCGGATATGCGTTCCTTTTTGAAGTCTAGTTTCCCGGATCTTGAAGCTCAAGGGTGTTTATCCACTGGCTGATGAATCCCCTATGCCCAAGCCAAGTCCAATCAACATGCGCACATTCAATGCGAGCATTGGACATAGTCGGAAGAGGGCCAAACCAGAAAATTCTGCATCTCACAGTGACTCTCAGTTTAACTCTCTCTCCCTAGATGGGAAACTTGAACGTATTGCCTCCTCTGTTCATGAGTTGAATACAAAGCTGTCTGGGCTCACAGCCTCTCTCCACCATCAAAGCACTCGGTGGGACATGAAGTTTACTTCCCTTCAGACACAATTGGATCAGATTCAGCGACAGCTAGAAGAGGCTGACTAGTCTATTCCATGACAAAAAGGGGGAGAGCTAGGCATGATCAGAGGGGGAGTCTTTACCTAAGGGGGAGTGTCTCTTCATTCTTCTTCAGCTTAAGTTTTTCACTTTACGTTGTTTTGTAAACTGTTATTCAGGATGTGTGTGTGTTTGTACCCATGTGCTTATGTAAGCTTTTAGGGTTTATGTGTTTTGCATAGTTTGTAGGCTTTATGGTTTGTACCTTGCTTAAGTGCAGCCTTTATGCTATGTTGAAATCAGTACTTTAATCTAAATGTTATGCATTTTGGTTTATGTACTGTCACTCTTGTGCCCTTGTAGGATTGTTCCTAGATGCATATGCCTTGTGTGATATGCATTGGTTGAGTGTTGTGCATACAAGTGTCTTGCCTTGTGCATGTCAACTTGTATGTCCTTGTGTTCATTCCAAGTGTGAATGAGCACTGTGATCACTACATTGTGGTGTTCACTTGGATGATCAAGCCATGGTTTGTTTCTTTACTCCATTTTTGCTTGATCACATATAGCCTGTTTCATATGCATTTTATAATTTTCTGCTTACAATGATCATGGTGTATTGTTGTGTTTCAGGAGTATTATGTTCATATGATTCAAGTGCTTCACAGCTTCTAGAGTTAGGTGTGAGTGAGTTTTGTTCAACTGTTCCCAACTCACATGTTAAGTCTAGAGTCTGTTTTAGGGTTTTGTCACGGAATAGCCAAAGGGGGAGATTGTAAGGTTGAATTTATTCAACCATCTAATTGGCTTTATTCCGTGCCAAATTTGCTTGTAATTCAGCATTTAGTAACCCTGTATTTAGGTGGGTTTGATGTAAGGGTAGTGAGTGAGATAGAGTGAAGTTTGCTCAAGAGTGTGCAAGAAAACAGAGTCTCGCGGCTGGGTCTCGCGGGTGACTCGCGGCTTCAAGCCGCCAGAAGCAACATCACGTGCCAAGCATGCTGGAAGGTGAACAGTCTGCTAGCTGGAGCACTACAGGACAAAACAGGACAACTGGCATACGGTTATCTCGCGACTGGATCTCGCGACTTAGTCAAGCCGCGAGGTCAAGCCGCGAGCCACCCCTGTTTTGTAGAATTCTGACGTTTCGCATTCCTCTTCACTCAAGTATAAATACCCCTATTACCCACGATTGAAAGAGAGCTTCCAGAGAGAATTTTGAGAGAGAAACCCTAAAGAAAAACCAGATTGTTTCACCCACAATCTCTACCTTAGAATCTCTTCAAATTCCTCATCTCTCTTCCTCTCCATTGTTAAACCCTTGAGAGGCATTATACCAGACCTGGTTCTCACCATCATCTTCATTGTGAGACAGTCGTTTGGATTTCTGGGAAGCAGTTAGGAAGGAGCCAATCTTCATTGGTTGATGCTACGGTGTAGTAGCGGAATCCGGGAAGCTAGAAAAGAAAAAGGTTCGGCGCAACCTCGTTGGAGCAAGAAGCTTGGAGGGCTTAGGTGCACTGGGTAGATTAGGCTTGGAGGGTCTATTGCTGTCCTTGTATCCCAACTATATTTTCTAGTGGATTGATTACCGCTTGGAGGGCGGCGGAGAGGTTTTTCGCCGAGGACTTCGGTTTCCTCTTCGATAACACATCGCGTGTTGTCTTTGTGTTTGCATCTTCCTTCCTCTATCTTTGCCTTTAATTTATCTGCTGTGGATTTTATTTTATTATGGCTTAGATAGTATTTAATCAATTTCGTATGTTAGCATATGTTAAGTTTCCGCACACTTGTTGTTTGACATATTGCTTGAATTGATTAAGTTTTAATTTGGGGGTCTAAACGTTCAAAGGTGTTTTTACACGTTTTTGAACTTTCACATGACTCCCAAGTACGTGACTAACCAATGTGCGGATCCCAGTACGTGACTTCAATCACCAACTAGAGAAGGTTGTTGGCTACAAAGTTCTTCAGTTCATCCCAACGATGAAGATCAAGAAGATGCTTGGTCATAAAACCCTATGGTGCACATACACAGCAACTTCTTCACAAGAATGCTGAACTAAGGCAAAACTTTGTCTCCGGTTACAAATTGCTTGAACAAACTTTTCTCAATACTTGTGCAACTTGTGTACACTTTGACTACCCTTAAAATAATCCTTTTATATGTCTAGGGTTAGAAGAAAAGAATGCTTAAACACATAATCCTGGATTAGAGTCAAAACCGAACTGGAATTCTGTTCACCACAAGAAAATGTATTTTTAGTGACGAAAAAATTCGTCACTAAAAGTCCTGTTTTTCATCACTAAGAACCTTTAGTGACGAAATTGGACTTTTAGTGACGAAATTTGTTTCGTCGCTGTAGCCCCGTCGCTAAAAGTCCTGGTGACGAAAAATTTCGTCACTAAAAGTCCAATTTGTTTAAAAAAAAAAAAAAAACTTTTAGCGATGAAAATGTTTCGTCGTTAAATGTTTTCCTCGCTAAAAACAGTATTTAGTGACGAAAATATTTCGTCACTAAAACCATTTCAGTTTGTTAAATCATATTTAGTGACGAAATATTTTGTCACTAAAACTATTTTCGGGTACATTTAGTGACGAAAAAATTCATCACTAAAACCATTTTTAAGAAAATTCAGACACATAGTGACGAAAATTTTTGTCACTAAAACCATTTCTTGCAAAATTCCACTGCATTTAGTGACGAAATATTTCGTCACTAAAACAATTTTTTGTTGCCATATTTGTGACAAAAAAATTCGTCACTAAAACTTATTTTCTATTTTTATTATTTTCATGGCGTTGATATTAACCTGTAACCTGTCATTACATTATTAAAACCTCACATTTGATTAACATATTTATTTCAACAACACATTTATAAAAAATCGATCCATACATTCCACAAGTTAAAATTAAAGTATGTATCCAATTCAAACTCCTTCCATACAATTAGTGTTTGCAACACATACAATAATTGTTTGCAACACATACAATAACTTAAGATGTTTTATAACAATACAAAAAATGTGGCATAATATAATTAGAACTAACGGAAGATGTCCTCATATGTCTTCAAATAATGCCTAAAGGAAATCCCCTAAAGCCACCAATAAGAAATCTGCAAAAATATAAATCTTTAGTCAAATATAATTCTACATAGTGCCAACAAAAATTTCACTTCTATATCTTCAGTATCATAAACTAAAGATTGAATAACCTATCACGTGACAAATATTAGTTTCAAATGATACATAAAAAATGAAGTGTTTTAATTTAAAGATAAAGTACTAACCAATAAGTGATTTAGCTTGAAGATGAACCACCTCCATAGGTAAAAGCATCATCATAACCCTTGCTCCTCAAAAAATTAAGAATATTCTTTTGGACCTCATCTTGCTTAGCTCGTGCCTCTCGCTCCTTAGCTCGCTCCTCTTCATCCCTAGCTCTTGCCTCTTTGAGCTCAATTATCTCACTTTCTAACTGATGAATATACTCCACCGAGGAACTAGATGAGGCAGTGGTTGCTAGAGAAGAGGAAGGTCTCATGCCAAGTCCTTTTACAATACCGGATTTCTTCTTAAAAACCAAGTTTGAGATCTCCTCTTGTGTAAGGGGAATTGCATTAGGATCTTGACAATGATCCTCTTGCACTTTGAGAATAGTTTCCTACCATTTGAAAGAGAAAAAAACAAGCAATCACAACATTAATAATACATACGCTATAGCTTTACAAACATGATAAAGATGGAATAATAGGGATGGAATGATACACATACATATGTCGCTTCATCCTCAGGTTGTATTCACCTATTTGTATTTGGATTGAAATGAACATCTTTGTAGATTTTTGCCAATTCAGGAACTTGACCGCCATTATTATTTGTCTAATTAATTAAGATTCGAGTGTTAGTTATTTATAGTTAATTAATCACAATATGTAATACACTTAAGGTTTAAGAAAATGAAAAAACACACCTCCTCATTAACCCTAACAGCAAGTGCCTTTGTCCCACCACAAAACCAATCACAAACATCACAAGTATAGAGTACTTACAAGTATTGAAATCAAATAAAGTAATACTACTCACATCTAATCAACAATACTCATTCACATTTGCAAGAATTGAAAAACACTCCCAATATGTATTTAAACCACCTTATAACACCATGCAAGCCACCTGCTTGCTTCAACACAACATACCACCACAAAACCAATCACAAATATCACAAGTCTAGAGTACTTACAAGTATTGAAATCAAATAAAGTTATATTCATCACATCTAATCAACACAAGAATTGAAAAACACTCCTAATATGTATTTAAACCACCTTATAACACCATGCAAGCCAGCCGCTTGCTCCAACACAACATACCACCACAAAACCAATCACAAATATCACAAGTCTAGAGTACTTACAAGTATTGAAATCAAATAAAGTTATATTCATCACATCTAATCAACAATACTCATTCACATTTGCAAGAATTGAAAAACACTCCCAATATGTATTTAAACAACCTTATAACACCATGCAAGCCACCCGCTTGCTCCAACACAACATACCACCACAAATCCAATTTCCAACATCACAAGTATAGAGTTTTATAAGGTTTTCAACTAAAATTTACTTACTTTGCTCAAGCTAAGCTTACAACTTTAAGAAAAAATCCAAAGTTATTGCAAACAATGTGTATTTAGCCTGCAAAAGAAAAGTTAAACTTATAAGTACTTCAGTCTTTATAATGAATAGCTCTTATGAAAGGCTAAATATGTTACTGTGACAACATCCAATCCAAACACAAAAAAAAGAAAAAAAAGCCAATTTGACAATCTTACCAAAACCATCACAAGGAAATCTGGATGTCATCTCTAGCATCAAACAATACAAATTTCTTCAACATCGGACACTTAAAAAAGAAATTAAAAAGATTATTTTAATGTGTTTGAGATTTCTTTTCTTACAACCCTAGACATATAAAAGGATTATTTTAAGGGCCGTTAAAGTGGACATAAGTTGCACAAGTGTTGAGCAAAGTTTGTTCAAGCAAATTGTGACTGGAAATAGAATTTGTCCTAGTTCATTATTCTTGTGTAGAAGTTGCTATGTTTGTGCACCGTAGGGTTTTGTGACCAAGCATCTTCTGGATCTTCATCATGTGATGAACTGAAGAATTTTGTAGCCAACAACATTCTCTAATTGGTGATTGAAGTCGCGTATTAGGATCCGCGCAATTAGTTAGTCACATATTGGGAGCCATGCATCAAAAGGAGAAATTGTCACTACAGAACAAATCCAATTGGGTATTGGGGTCAGGGTTTTACTGTAGGTTGGTATAAGGTATTGGGATTCCTTTACTTGTAACCGCTTGTTGTGATAATAGTGGAATTTCGGGAATGGTGACCTTAAAATCACCCGGTGGGGTTTTTGTCGTGTTGGTTTTCTTCATTCGTAAACAAATCACCGTGTCAATTTATTTTCTGCTATATACTTAGTTTAATTGGTGATTTATTTGTGCTATCATGCATTTGCATGTTAATTTGATTAATTAACAAACTTGGGTAATTAATCAATTAATTCATCAAAGGGGTCAATACGTTTTTGGCCTATCAAGTGGTATCAGAGTAGGCACACTCTGATTAGATTTTAATCTTTGCTGTGTTGATCCATTGATCCCTATTTGTCGTGGATAGAGGACAATCTTTAATTATACCAACTTTATTTGATGGCACTAACTATGCATACTGGAAAGTACACATGAGAGCTTTCTTGCAGTCTCTAGATGAGAAGGTGTGGCAAGCTGTTGAGATAGGTTGGACCAAGCCAAAGGAAGTGCTGGCTGATTGGGATGAAGCCAAGATCAAGGCGGCAAACTTCAACAGTAGGGCATTGAGTGCTTTGTTCAGTGCAGTCACTAATGAGGAATTCAAGAAGATATCCTCCACTGAAACTGCAAAAGAAGCATGGACCGTCCTCCAAACAACCTATGAAGGAACTAATGGTTATTTATGTCTTTCCCTTATGATTTTTTAGTCCTTACAATCAAAAGCGTGTGACTTCAAGATCAAGATCATGTGATAAAAAACTATAGACATCTTCCCACACAACATGCACAAACCTCAAACTAATAAAGTGTAATAAATAAGCTAATCCAAGCTAAACAAGGTACATAAACATGTTATGTAAAGATAATATGGTCAACCTTGATTTCAAATTCAAGAAAAAAAAATAATGCAAAACACATTTTTCTTTCCTTTTCCTCTTTTTTATTAATTTTTATTTATTTTTGAAAAAAAAAAAAAAACAACCTAGAATGTAATGCATGAATGTTATGCAATGAAAATTCTAAAGAAAAAAACAAAACAACAAAGAGGAATGGTTACAAAGAATAGAGAGATGAAGTACAAGGACCATGACAGAAAGATTCAATTAGATCGAGCTTTTTGCATCCAAAACTTTTTAGATGCAACTCTAGCATTGGAGTTGTTCTTCAAATTAGAATTATGAGCAACTCCAGGATTGGAATAAAGGTTTAAAGCTTTTACCAACTCATTAATAAGTACCATAAGATCTTGTGCTTGAGGCATAGGTACTTTTGGTTTATTTGCTCGCTTAGCAGCTTGCAACTTAAAATGGTTTGGACGAATGTGCCCAAACTTTCCACAAAAATGACAAACCCGAGTAGGCCTCTCATGTAACTTGCCTTAGAAGGGTTAGGAGTCTTAGGTTTAGACTCTTGAAGATCAACCCTAATCTTCCTAGGAGGTGTAACTTCTGCCAGTTTGACAATCTCCCTCACAGGAGGCTCAGGCATAGACATGCTTTCCACAAAACCTAAACCAGTTTTCTCTGAAGGAGACTTTTCAACATTCAGCATGTGATCAAGTTTGGAACTAGCAAACCTATTTGTTTGTTCTCTAGCAATAGATAATTCAAGTTCCAAATTCTTAACTTTATCAAGCAAAAGCATGTTCTCAGTCTTCACATTATTCAACAATTCATTAGCATCAAACAGTTTCAAAAGCAAAATTTTCTTATCAAGTTCAAGAGATACAATTTTCTTTAGGCCTAAATCAACACTCATAGCATCCTTTGAAGTAACTTTGCAAAGCTTATTGTAGGCTTCTTACAAATTTGCATCCTCAGAGAGTTCCCCATCAGAAGGGTTCTCTTCAATAGCAACACTTTCTTCAACTATAGCGATAGCTGTGAAAGTAATGAAGTTTCCATCCTCATCACTACCAGACTCATTGTCAGAAACTTTATCATCACTAAAGGTTACAGCCATAGCCTTACCCTTAAACCTCAAGAATGTAGGACATTCTGATTTCACATGACCATACCTTTGACAACCAAAACATTGTTGACCCATAGAATTATTAGAGGGTTTAACTACTTTCTCTTTAGGTTTTTCAATGTTATTCACCTTAGTGGAATCATTCCTCCTAAAATTTCTAGGTTTGGCATTATTTTTACCTCTTGCCCTTCTGTTGTTGTTCCTAAGAAAGTTTCTGAAGTTCTTGGTAGGATAGACAATCTCTATAGCAGAGAGTTCATAATCAAATCCATTCACATCAACATCATCAACAGACTTAAGAGCTATTGATTTGGATTTGCTTGTTTTAGGTAGGTCGAACTTATAGGACTGAAGAGATCCTACAAGTTCATCAACAAGGATGGAGTCCACATCCTTGCTTTCAGTGATGGCAGTCACTTTGGGTTTAAAGTTCTTAGTCAAAAATCTAAGAATCTTCCTAACAATTTTGGGTTGATCATAGATTTCACCCGAATTATAAGCAGAGTTAAAAATATCATTCAGTTTTGAATGTTCAAATAGTGTGTAACACACCTTGAACATTTAGACCCCAAAATTACAAATTACTAAATCAAGCTTATTATCAAACAATGTATGAACATAAGCTTAAAGCAAAATTGATAAAACAATCTAAACCAAATAAAATCACAACCACAACAGAAATTAAATGGCAAAGATTAAGGGAAGAGAGATGCAAACACAAAGACAACACAGTGATGTGTTATCAAAGAGGAAACCGAAGTCCTCGGCATAAAACCTCTCTGTCACCCTCCAAGTGGTTAATAATTCACTAGAGAATGAAGTTGGGATACATGAACAGCAGAAGACCCTCCAAGCCTAATCTACCTAGTGTACCTAAGCCTTCCAAGCCTCTTGCTCCAATGAGGTTATGCCGAACCTTTGTCTTCTCTAGCTTACCGGATTCTGCTATAGCCCATAGCATCAACAAATATCAATTGGTCCCTTCCTAACTGCTTCCCAAGCACCAAACAGCCTCCTCATAGATATAGGTATGGTGAGAAAAGGTTTTGGCTAATGTACCTCTCAAGGATGTAACAATGGAAAGGGTGAAAGTAGAGGAATTTAGAGAATCAAATGATGAAGATTGTGGATGAGTCAATCTTGTTTTTCTTTAGGGTTTCTCTCTCAAAATTTTCTCTGGAAGCTCTCTACAATACATGGGTATAAGGGGCATTTACATTGGTGTGTGTTTGGAATGCGAAAGGTCAGTTTTTCCCAAATAGAGCGGTCTGGCGACTTGGCCTCGCAACTGGATTGAGTTGCAAGTTCAAGTCACGAGCTAATTGCCTGGCCAATCTATGATTTTTTTCCTGTAGTGCAACAGCTAGCGTGACTCTTCAACTCCTCTGCATGCTTCACACATGTGCCTCTTTTGGTGACTTGCCAGCCACGAGCCACTCGCGAGATCCAGTCGTGAGTCCCTCCAGAATGCACACTTCTGAGTTTTTCTTCACACTCTCTCACACACTACCCTTACATGATTCCCACCTAAATACAATGTTTCTAAATATTGAATTACAAGCAAATTGGCATAGAATAAAGCCAACAAAATGATTGATTAAATTCACATAAACATACTTAAGAAGACTAAACATTTTGATCATGGTTTACCAACATTACAAATGAAGTTCTAATACATTTAAACCTAAAGTCTTAGAACCCAACAAAATTTAATTTCTTCCAAAGACACTTTGCTTTTCATGGTTCTTCTTCTACAAAGCCAAAGACGTGTTGTGTGGGTGAGAAAAAGATCTCCGAAGTGAGTGTTATTCGCATCATCCCTAATTTAATTCTCTCATTTATTTAAGGACATTTGTGATTTTCTATTTTTGGTTTGGTTTATTTTTAGTTTGTTTTGGTTATTCAAATATCCAAAACATTGAAATTTTTCAAAAAGACAAAATGTATATATATATTATTTTCACCTTGTGAGTTCAGAAGTAAATGTTGGACTACTAAAAAGAAAAATATTCAATAAAAAAAATGGTGTGGTTGAAATGAGAATGTTAAAACAGATAAGTGGAAATACAAGGAAATTACAGATTTAATTTAAAATGAAGAAATTCTCATAAAGATAAGAGTATTTTCTTATTGATGGAAGTATAAGGGAGAGTCGCTTGAAATGGTTTAGTCAAGTTTAAATGAGAGCGATGAATACATCAATGAGAAAAAATGAGTTAATTCACGTTGAAGGAAGGAAAAAATGACGAGGAAGATAAAAAATAACATTAGTAGAGTATATGGGGTGAAGTATGGATAGCATATGGGGTCACTCTATCAAGCCAAATACAACCATGATATACTCTTTATACTTAATGGAAAGCCTAGAGAGAATATGGGGTGTAGATTGCTTGGACTTCATGCCAGAGAGATGGATTTCAGAGCGTGGAGGAATAGTGCATGTACCATCTTTCAAGTTCATTACATTTGATGCAAGATCGAGGACTTGTGGTTGCTGTGAATCCAAGAAAGAAGTAGTCCGTGGACTCAGAGCTGTCACATGGTCGTGGTAGTAAGTTTTCTACTTGAGATAGTAATAGGATGTTAGTGGTCTAAGTCGCTATTGTAAAACTTCAATTCTTTCATAGTGGATATGTTTTACCTTGAGGATAGCTAGGTTAAATCCTCCCCAAGTTTTTACCGGTTTGATTTTCCTGAGTTATCATATCGTTGTGTTCATTATTTTCCACATTGTTTACATGATATGATTTACTTATGTTGACCTAGATTTGAATAATTTACCTAAGTAATCACTTAGCTAAATAACTAGGTTAATCAACTTGTGTTTTAAGGGGTCTAAAAATATACAGGTGGTATCAGAGCGAGTTAGCTCTAGTATTTAGATCCTTTGATCCAAGAGTTGATCCTTGACTCCTGTTGCCATGGAACACGGTCACTCTCTTGTGATCCCACCTCACTTTGATGGAAACAACTATGCCTATTGGAAAGTAAGAATGAAAGCATTTTTGAAATCTATTGATGAGAGAGTCTGGAATTCTGTTGAATATGGATGGGAGAAGCGAATTACTCCTATAAGCAAGTGGCAAACTTCTTAGAAATAAGCAGCCGCTTTGAATGGCAAAGTCATGAATGCTATTTTTAATACTATTTCTAAGGAGGAATTCAAGAGAATCTCTAATGTTGAGGTTGCTCATATTGCATGGAATATTCTCCAAACTGTGCATGAAGGCACAGAGGCAGTTAAGATTAATAAACTACAGAAGTTAACTACTAGATTTGAAAGTATTAGAATGTTAGATGATGAATGTTTTGATGAATTCTATGCTAAACTGAATGATATTGTTAACTCTGCTTATAATTTGGGTGAAATCTATTATTAATCTAAGATTGTTAGGAAGATTTTTAGATCCTTGAATGAGGACTTTAGACCCTATAAAGTTGTGATTTACAAATATGTATTATGTTGGCTTTTATTTCGTGCCAAATTTGATTGTAATTTTATTCAATCTTTCGTACCCTATATTTATTGTGGGATTTGATTGTAAGGGTTGTGTGATAGAGAGAGAGTGTGAAGACTCAAACAATAGAAGCTAGAAGATTTCTCGCGGATAGCTCATGACTAAGCATCCCGCGAAGTGAAGCATGTGCCTTGCACATGACTGGAATGCGAAGAGTCAGTACAGATGGAGATAGCTGTGTTTCACGAGTATCTTGCAGGTAAGGCCTTCCCGCGAGACACCCACGAAACATTATGTTCTGCTAAACTGTACTATCTGAAACACACTTTCTGTACCCACACTATATATACCCACATTACCCACAAATGTTGAGGAGTGCTTCTGAGAGAAAACCCTAGCCAAACACCTTCAGAGTTAGAGATTGTTATACCCACGATCCTCTACATAATTGCTTGTGGATTTTCCTCAACTCCTACCTCTCCATTTCCATACCATTGAGAGGTTGATAGCTCAAATACTTACCACACCATTTCATAGTGTCAAGTGAGGTTTTGGTGCTGTTAGGAAGCATTGAAGAAAGCCAAGGATGGCAGATGCAACATGGAGCTTGTTGCAGGATCCGAAGAGTTAGACAAGACATGGTTCTGAGAAGCCTTATTGGAGTAGGAGCTTGGAGGGCTTAGGTATAGCAGGTAGATTAGGCTTTGAGGGTCTCTTGCTAACCCATGTATCCCAACTGATTGTCTAATGGATCGATTACTGCTTGGAGGGCGGCGGAGAGATTTTTCGCCGACCTCTTTGGTTTCCTCTTTGATAACACACCGGCGTGTTATTTGTGTTTGCATTCTTCTTCCCTACTTTTTTACAATTCATTTTACTACTATGTTTATATGAATATGTGTAAAGTTGCTTGTTTGTTTATTCGCTCGCATTTACACTACTCCGAACTTTGAATTAAGTTAGTGTAAAATCTATCGAGCCGTAACTTTTATTTGGGTGTCTAAATAGCTCTTGTGTTTTTAACACATTTTTGAGTTTTCAATTGGTATTAGAACAGGTACACTTGACTTGGTTTCATTACCTAAGTGTGATCCTTGACCCCTTGTGTGTTTTGCCATGGATAATGTTTTGTATGCTTCTATTGATGTCGTTGATTGTAACATGCCATGTGTTTGTGAAAATGCCTCTATGAGTGTTTATTCTCATGATTGTGATGCCATGTTACGTAAATCTATAAGTGTTGTTGATATTCCTAACATCAAACTCTTGAAGAAAGATGCTAAGAAGTTTCAAAAGAAGTTGAGCAAGTTATTTTGTGAAAAGGATGATTTGATTGCTAAGCTCAATAAATCCAACAAATTGGTTGAGAAATATAAGAATCTTGCTGAAATTTCTTTTGAAAAGCTGAAAGAGTTTGAATGTTTGAATATGGACTTGTACTAAAAATGGTAAACCGAATTTGAGTGAAAATAACATGTTGTTAAAGAGAGTATTTAATGCTCTTAACTCCTTGTCTATATGCATCTTCAGTTCTTATTCTTCCAACCCTCACCTCACTTCTCATGAGACACTCATTCCAAACAATTGTTCCGTTTGGATGAGGAAGAGTTCCTATGGTTGAGCTTATGCTCGTTTGGTCCTTGATCTAATTTTTTCGATCTTTGTAGGACCCTTCATGCATTGGATGCTTCATTGTCATGCATTTGTGCATATTGCATTTATTTGTATGCATTGCTTTTGTTTTTTATCTTAATTTATTGCTTCTATTTTGTGTGAGTAAAAATCCAAAACCACATAAAAAGTGAAAAATTCAAAAAGTTTGATCCTATATGTTTGAGCTCATTTCACATGTGAGTTTGGCCTAGTACCTTTGTACTAATGGCGTAGTACATTTACGAGCTTAGCTTGTTATGTATGCACATATATCTTTCTGGGAGAAATCTTGAAAACTATGTGTGATTGTTGTAAATAGATTTTCAAGCTTGTCATGAATAATTGGTCAATGGTCTTGATACTTGCATAGACTTGTGCCTATATATCTTCTCACATTTACTTTTATGTTTTTGCAAAAGAGCTTACCAAATATAAATCTCAAAATGAAAAGAGATAATGAGCTGCAAAAGCCTGTCGCACATACTAGTATTTGACTAGGAAAAAAGAGAAAGTGACTCTTGTATTGAAATGTATGGTGCTCAAACCTAGGATGTGGTCTCCATTACTGAAAGTAAGGATGTGATCTCCATCCCTGTTGATGAACTTTTAGGATCTCTTCAATCCTATGAGTTAGACCTACCCAAGATAAACAAATCTAAATCAATGGCTCTTAAGTCAGTTGATGATGTTAATGAGAATGGATTTGATAATGAAGCCTCTACTACAGAAATTGCATATCTTACCAAGAACTTTAGAAATTTTCTTAAGAACAACAACAGAAGGGCAAGAGGTAAAAACAATGCTGAACCTAAAAATTTTAAGAGGAATGATCCCAGTAAAGTGAACAATACTGAAAAACCTAAAGAGAAAGTAGGTCAAACTTCTAATAATTCTATGGGTCAATAATGTTTTGGTTGTCAAGGGTATGGTCATGTGAAATCAAAATGTCCTATATTCTTGAGATTAAAGGGTAAAGCTATGGCTGTAACCCTTAGTGATGATGAAGTTTCTGATCATGAGTCTGGTAGTGATGAGGATGGAAACTTCATTGCTTTCACAGCTACTGTTGTAGTTGATAAAAGTGTTGTGGTTAATAAGAACCCTTCTGATGGGGAACTCTCTAAGAATGCTGATTTACAAGAAGCTTATAATAAGCTTTCCAAGGTTGCTGCAAAGGATGTTATGAATGTTGATTTAGGTTTATAGAAAATTGCTTCTCTTGAACTTGATAAGAAAAATTTACTCTTGAAATTATTTGATGCTAATGAATCTCTTGTTAAGGTGAAGACTGAGAACATGTTATTACTTGATAAAGTTAAGAATCGGGAACTTGAATTATCTGTTGCTAGAGACCAAACAAATAGGTCTGCTAGTTTTAAACTTAAACACATGTTGAATATTCAGAAGTCTTTTTTAGACAAAATTGATCTAGGTTTTGAAGATAGCATCTCTGTGCCTAAAACTCATTCCATAAACTTTGTTGCTTCTTCTGAGCCTCCTGTGAGTGAGATTGTCAAACCAATAAAAGTTACTCCTCCTAAGAAGATTAGGGTTGATCTTAAAGAATCTAAACCTAAGAATCCTAACCCATCTAAGGACAAGTTGCATGATAGACCTATGTGGGTTTGCCATTTTTGTGGAAAGTCTTAGCACATTTGTACAAACTGTTTCAAGTTACAAGCTGCTCAGCCAGCAAATAAGCCAAATGTACTTGTGCCTCTAGCACAAGTGTAACATTGAATTTATTCAATCATGTGTTGGCTTTATTCCGTGCCAAATTTGCTTATAATTTAGCAATTAGATACCCTGCATTTAGGTGGGAATTATGTAAGGGTAGTGTGTGAGAGAGTGAAGATAACTCAAGAAGTGTGCAATTCAAGGGAGTCTCGCAACTGGATCTCACAATTGGCAAGTCGCCAAAATGGCACAAGTGAGAAGCATGTAGGGGGAGCTAAAGGGTCATGCCAATTGGAGCACTACAAGACAAAACTTTTAGTCTGGCCAGACAATTAGCTTGTGACTTAAACTCGTGACTCGTTCAGTCGCGAAGTTGAGTCGCCAGAATGCCCTGTTTAGTTGAAATTGACTTTTTGCATTCCTTATACACCCTACTATAAATACCCTTATACCCACGAAATGTAGAGAGCTTCTAGAGAGAATTTTGAGAGAGAAACCCTAGAGAAAAACAAGATTGACTCATCCACAATCTTCATCCTTTGATTCTCCAAATTCCTCTACTCTCACCCTCTCCATTGACATATCCTTAAGAGGTATATTTAGCCAAATCCTTATCTCACCATACCCATATCAGTGAGGAGGTATTTTAGTGCTTGGAAAGCAATTCAGAAGGGACCAATTCATTTTGGTTGATACAATGGGCTATTGCAGGATCCGGTAGAGAAGATAAGATTCGGTGTAACCCTGTTGCAGCAAGAAGTTTGGAGGTCTTAGGTGCATTGGGTAGATTAGGCTTGGAGGGTTTTCTACTATTTATGTATCCCAACTTCATTCTCTAGTGGATTATTGACCACTTGGAGGGCGGCGGAGAGGTTTTTTGCCGAATACATCGGTTTCCTCTTTGAAAACACATTGCTGTGTTATTTTTGTGTTTGCATCCTTCTTTCCTTTCTCTTTACCTTTAAATTTCTTTTGTGTTGGTTATTAATTATGGTTTAGAGTGTGTTACCAATTTGATTATAACTTATATTTCATTTTCCACACAAATATTGTTTGATTATAAGCTGTGTTGGTAATTTTATATTTGGGGGTCTAAACATTCATTGGTGTTTTACACACTAATTGAACTTTCTATTAGTATCAGAGTGGGTACACTTGTTTTGATTTAAATACCTAAGTGTGATTTGATGTGCATTGATAATAACTTAATTTTGCATATTTATATCATTGTTAAAAAGCATTATCATATTTATTTTGAGGTAATTCATGCATTTCATATTTGATTTTGGAATAATGCTAAATAATCAATTTTGTGGTTAATTGGATTTTATTGCATGAATTTGTCTTTTCTAGGAGAATGGAATTAAACAAGTGGATTTGTACAAAGAAAAAAGCTAATGGACTTTACTTTTACAAGGGCCATGATGAAGTTAAAGAAGACCAACCCAATTAAATTTAAGTCCAATTGGAGCAAGGAATCAAAGGAAATTTGCACCAAATCCAAGTCCAATTCAGATTAGGATTCTAGACTGCACATCAGTTAGTATTTTTGGCATAACTTTCGACTCAGATGTCCAATCGAGATGATTCAAGTTAGGCTGGAAAGTTAACTTAAAAAAGCCCAAATTCTGATGTTAAATGGGCCAAAATAGTCGAGATTTTCTCCAAACGGGAATTCAACTTTTAATAGGATTCCTTAACCTATTTAAAGGCTCTTTAGGGAAAAATTCAGGGAGGCTAGTGCTAAGGCTGAGGGCTGTACATAGAGAGTGCGGCTACTTCTTTTGTTTTTTTCCATGATAGTTAGTTTTATTTTATTTGTCTAGTTTAATATTTAGTATTTTATTTTTGTGTTTTCTTTCAATTACTATGAGTAACTAAATTTATAATTAGGATTTAGGATGAAAACTTGTTAAGGATTATCAGTAATATTTATGTGATTTGGTTTTTCCCACAATAATTGTTCTTTAATGATTTAAATTGTTCTTGCTTCATATCAATTGATAAAGATAGGATTCTAGATATGAGTTCAATCATGTTTTTCTCATGATTTAGGATTTATCTCAATTAATTGAATGCTTGGTTTATTAATTCTTGATTATAAAATTGGATATCGCTTGTGATTTGTTTGGCTACAGATACAATTAATGATTTGATTTTATACTTAAGAAGTGAAGAAGAACATGCTTTTGGTTTTTAAAATACGGATTTTAATGAGAATATTTTCCATGATAGCAAGATTGATTTCTAGATTATCATGTAGTGAGTTGGGAAAAATCTATGATCATAAATATATGCTGATATGATTTACAAGGCGGATTCCAAAACCTTAATTCATTTCTCTTGATTGTTTACATCTTTTTATTGCTTTATATCTGTTTCTTAGTTTAACTATTTGCTTAATTTTATTATTTGCTTAGTTTATTTAATCTCAGAAAACCAATTTTTATTAAACTAGATTAGGATTAATTTGGTTAAGGTTTAATTAATTTCCCTACATTCATTCAAGTCCCTATGGGTTCGACCTTGTTCTTGTCAAACTATACTTCGGTACGGTTCGTACACTTACGAGTACTTTAAAATTTCAACTACTACTGCTCCATTTCCATACTATTGAGAGGTTGTTATACCCATAATCCTCTACACAATAGCTTATGGATTTTTCTCAACTCTTACCGCTCCATTTCCATACCATTAAGAGGTTGATAACCCAA
This sequence comes from Quercus engelmannii, assembly GCA_029955605.1. Classification (NCBI taxonomy): domain Eukaryota; kingdom Viridiplantae; phylum Streptophyta; class Magnoliopsida; order Fagales; family Fagaceae; genus Quercus; species Quercus engelmannii. The sequence goes on along the minus strand of JARPSG010000001.1, from coordinate 79,107,263 downwards.
ACACTTATCACACCCTTTCAGAGTGTCAAGTGATTGTTTGGTGTTGTTGGGAAGTATTGGAAGAAGGCAAGGATGGCAAATGCAACATAGAGCTTGTTGCGAATTCCAGAGAGCTAGACAAGACACGGTTCTGAGAAGCCTTGTTGGAGTAGGAGCTTGGAGGGCTTAGGAACAGCAGGTAGATTAGGCTTGGAGGTCTCTTGCTAACCCATGTATCCCAACTGATTGTCTAGTGGATCGATTACCGCTTGGAAGGCGGCGGAGAGGTTTTTTGCCGAGTTCTTCGGTTTCCTCTTCGATAACACATCGGCGTGTTATCTGTGTTTGCATTCTTCTTCCCTACTCTTTTACATTTCATTTTACTGCTATGATTATATGAATATGTGTTAGAGTAGCTTGTTTGTTTATCCGCTCATATTTACACTATTCCGCGCTTAAAATTAAGTTAGTGTAAAATCTATCGAGCCGTAACTTTTATTTGGGGGTCTAAACAGCTCTTGTGTTTTTAACAGATTTTCGAGCTTTCAATTCTCATGTTGCATATTAATATTTTTCTCTCTTTTCATTCAAGACATATATTTGAGAGTATCATTTTTAACATTGAGGACAATGTTTGGTTTAGATTTGGGGGGGATGCATATAGATTTCTATCTTTTTGTTTTGTTTTGTTTAGTTGTGCTAAAAAAAAAAAAAAATTTGCTTAGCTTGAGGTTTATATTTTGAGTTCATTATACTACTCTTGCTTGAAGAATTTCATTGCTTTCATGCTTAATTCATTGCACATGCACGTAGCCACTCAAACACAACTTCTTGTTGAATGATAAAAATGATTAGAACATCTTGATGATAACAATGTGGAGATTGTAACCCTTGTGAGTTTTGATCCAATCATTATTTTTGGAGGGTTTTTTTTTTTTTTTTCTAATCTTAAAGTTCATTTGGAAGTGCGTAACATGTTTCCCTTGTTGTAGTCTCATTGTTCTTTATTTTGGCCAAGAAAAAAAAATTTTATGCCACACTTGAATCTTTTGAAGTCATTGATATTGAATGAACTATACTAGTCTTTGAGAGATGAGATTAGGCCATTTTTGTCTACTTTGAGCCATGTATGTGTTTTTCTTTTTCTTTCTTGATACATTATCGCTAGTCACCCCGTTGAGCCTTTTAATTAGCCTTTCCTTCTTAAAGCCCTTATCCATAGTGTTTCAAGATAGAATTTGATTAGTTTGTTTCAATGTGGTGGTTTGTGCTTGAATTCAAAGAAGAAAATAAGAAGGTTCTCATCAAATTTTGAGAAGTGAAATGGAAGGAAGGAATACTACTTTGAAGAAGAAGAGTTGAAAAAATAAAATGTTGAATGGAAATTCCAAAAAGAGTTGACATTCCGATTAATCTTGAAAAAACTTCTTATATTTAACTTTACCCATTTTTATTTCATTCCCTTTGCTTTTACCCTACATTACATCCTAAAAAAGTCCTTATTTGATCTTGAAGATTGTGTAGTTCAAATATTGATATGACTGAATAAAAAGTGTGGTATAAATTCTTTTTGGCATCCTTTCATGATACTACTTGTTCTTTCTTGAATAAGCATTTTTCATGTGATTTATATGTGAGGTATTTGATTTTGTTTACATTATTTCGCTCGCATATATTGTTGAGAGTGTTACACCCCATTTTAGAGTGATTTCATTTGTTGAGTGATAACACCGGAAAGATTTGAGTTGAAGCATACTTTCAAATAAAGATTCGAGTCAAGTTTATTCTAAAACTAAGAGTATGTTTGGGTTGGCTACCACTTTTCACTCACATTGAGTTTTGATGGCATGAGAAATTTCTGTAGCATTTGTAGTGTTTTTGAACTTGAACTAATCCTCTTTGCAAAAGGCAATTGAAAAAAAAAAATTGATTTTCTTTGTTTTGTTTATTTTTTAGTATTCATTCTCAGAATTTTATGGGTATATTCCCTACAACCTCTCACATGACTACAACTCGTCCACCAGTGTAAGCTAGGGGTTTAAAGGCTTGTTGCGTACGCTAAATGCAATCGAAAATTCCAGCAAAAGTGGATTAGATAGGATTTCCTTTTTCTTTGTTTTTAAGTTCTTTGTTTTGTTTTTCTCTTTATCTGTTTTGCTCAAGGACTAGCAAAATGTAAGTTTAGGGGTATTTGATGTGCATTGATAATAACTTAATTTTGCATATTTATATCATTGTTAGAAAGCATTATCATACTTATTTTAAGGTAATTCATGCATTTCATATTTGGTTTTGGAATAATGCTAAATAATCAATTTTGTGCTTAATTGGATTTTATTGCGTGAATTTGTCTTTTGCAGGAGAATGGAATTAAACAAGTGGATTTGTGCAAAGAAGAAAGCTAATGGGCTTTACTCTTACAAGGGCCATGATGAAGTTAAAGAAGACCAACCCAATTAAATTTAAGTCCAATTGGAGCAAGGAATCAAAGGAAATTTGTACCAAATCCAAGTCCAATTCGGATTAGGATTCTAGACTACACATCAGTTAGTATTTTTAGCATAACTTTCGACTAAAATGTCCAATCGAGATGATTCAAATTGGGATGGAAATTTAACTTAAAGGGCTACAACTTTTTAGTTTACCAAAAGCCAGAATTCTAAAGTTAAATGGGCCAAACTAGTCGGTTAAGTGAAGCCTAAAAATCTGGGTTTTTCTCCAAACGGGAATTCAACTTTTAATAGGATTCCTTAACCTAGGGCAAAATTCAGGGAGGCTGGTGCTAGGGCTAAGGGCTGTACATAGAGACTGCAGCTACTTCTTTGGTTTTCTTCCATGATAGTTAGTTTTATTTTATTTGTCTAGTTTAATGTTTAGTATTTTATTTTTGTGTTTTCTTTTAATTACTATGAGTAGCTAAATTTATAATTAGGATTGAGGATGAAACCTTGTTAAGGATTATCAGTAATATTTATGTGATTTGATTTTTCCCACAACAATTGTTCTTTAATGATTTAAATTGTTCTTGCTTCATATCAATTGACAAAGATAGGATTGTAGATATGAGTTCAATCATGTTTTTCTCATGATTTAGGATTTATCTCAATTAATTGAATGCTTGGTTTATTCATTCTTGATTATAAAATTGAATATCGCTTGTGATTTGTTTGGCTACAGATACAATTGATGATTTGATTTTATACTTAAGAAGCGAAGAAGGACATGCTTTTGATTTTTAAAATAAGGATTTTAATGAGAATATTTTCCATGATAGCAAGATTGGTTTCTAGATTATCATGTAGTGAGTTGGGAAAAATTAATGATCATAAATATTTGTTGATATGACTTACAAGGCAGATTCCAGAACCTTAATTCCTTTCTCTTGATGGTTACATCTTTTTATTGCTTTATATCTTTTTCTTAGTTTAACTATTTACTTAATTTTATCATTTTCTTAGTTTATTTAATCTCAGAAAACCAATTTTTATTAAATTAGATTAGGATTAATTTGGTTAAGGTTTAATTAATTTTCCTACGTTCATTCAAGTCCCTGTGGGTTCGACCTCATTCTTGTCAAACTATACTTCGGTACGGTTCGTACACTTGCGAGTACTTTAAAATTTCACAACATGATCCTTGACCCCTTGTGGTTATTTGCCATGGATAGTGCTTTGTATGTCTCTATGAATTTTTTGGTTGATGATGAATATAACATGCCACGTGTTTGTGAAAATGCCTCTACGAGTGATAATCCTCATGATTGTGATGCTATGTTATATGAATCTTTTGGTGTTGTTGATATTCCTAACATCAAACTCTTGAAGAAAAATGCTAAGAAGTTTCAAACGAATTTGAGCAAGTTATTTTGTAAAAAATGATGATTTGATTGCTAAGCTCAATGAATTCAACAAATTGGTTGAGAAATATAAGAATCTTGCTGAAAATTCTCTTGAAAAGCTGAAAGAGTTTGAATGTGGACTTGGTTGCTAAACTTGTTTTGTCTAACAAACTTGTTGATAAGCTAAGTTAAAATGAATCTCTTAAGATGTATGCCAAGTGTTTGATTGTTGAACCTATTGCTAAAAAAGATGACAATATTTGTTGCAATCATGTTGTGGTACCCGATTTTGTGCCTATTGTGTGTTCTACCTCAAAGGACAAATCGATGTATATTCCTCCACATAAAAGAAATCAAAAGGTAGAAAGAAAGGCTGTTAAGTCAAAGCCTCCGCTTAGGTCTCAACCTAAGGCTTTGGATGGATCTAACTTCGTTCCAACTTCCCACCATTATGGCGTGATTGGTCATATAAGACCTTAATATCATAAGTTGAAGAGCGAACAAAACTATGTTGCTAGATCCCTTCCCAAAAAGCCTAGTGGACCTAAACACATTGTTTGTCATCATTATGGTGCTTTTGGTCATTTAAGACCTCATTGCTCTAAGTTTCATACACTTAAAAGAATTAAAAGAAAAGAGAAACTTGAGCCTTTTGGAAGTTGTGCTAAAAGGAGTAAACCAGATTTGAGTGAAAATAGCATGTTATTAAAGAAAGTGTTTAATTCTCTTAACTCCTTGTCTTTGTGCATCTTCAGTTCTTATTCTTCCAACCCTCGTCTCACTTCTTATGAGACACTCATTCCAAACAATTGTTCTATTTGGATGAGGAAGGGTTCTTATGGTTGAGCTTTTGCTCTTTTGGTCCTTGATCTAATTCTTTCGATCTTTGTAGGACCCTTCACGCATTGAATGGCATATCTTCATGCATTATGTGCATCTTGCATTTCTTTATATGCATTGTTTTGTTTTGATCTTACTTTTATGTTCTAGTTTTGTGTGAGTAAAAATTCCAAAACCACATAAATAGTGAAAAATTCAAAAAGTTTGATCGACATTATTGTGTTTTGTCATAAGCATGTTTTGCCTTGTACCTTCATACAAATGGCTTTGTGCATTTACGAGCGTAGCTTGTTCTTTATGCACTCATATCATTGCGGGAAAAATCGTGACATCTATATGATTGTTGTAAATAGATCTTCAAACTTGTCATGAATGATTCATCAATGGTTTTATTGATCTTGAAACTTGCATAGACTTGTGCCTATATATCTTCTCACTCTTTTATTTTTATTTTTTGCTTTGAAGAGCTCACACAAATGTAAATTTCAAAATGAAAAAAGATAATGAACTGCAAAAGCCATCGCACATACTAGTATTTGACTAGGAAAAAGGGAAAGCGATTGTTATGAAAATGTATGATGCCCCAAAAAGCCAAAGGCTTGTTCATTAAATTGAAATATCAAAAATTTCAAGCATCGATCTCAAAAATGAGATGTATTGAATCAAAAAGATCAAATGATATGATGTGTATGAAGCCAAAATGAAAAGCTTCAAAGTCATGTAATCAAGTCTTGTGGGAGGTCATATATGCATGTTTCTGTAATTGAGATAGTTCACTTTTCCTTATGCTAATTGTGTATGTCTTGATTGAATTGATCATTAAAACTTCACATTAGACTAAGGACTATCTCATCTTTGGTACCCACACACATCACACATGTCTATGTTCAATGAATGCCTTATTCATTATGTGATTGTACTTGTTTAAATCTATTGCACATGCTCAATTATATGTTGATCAAACACAAAAAGCTTTTTGAGTGTTTTAATTGTTTTTGGGAAGTGTTTTTATTTTGAAAATTTTCAAAATTTTCAAAAACTATGCAACCCTATTTTGGCGACTCTGCCTCGCGAGTTAAGCAAGTCACGAGCCCCCAGTCGCGAGCTTACTCAGAAGCTCTTGGCGACTCTCTGGCGGGTCAAGGCCCCAGTCATGAAAAAGATTTAGAAAAATTTCAAAAATCTAGGTTTTTGGAATTTTCGCAACTCATGTTGGTGACTGGTTCACGAGTGGAAGCTCTAGTTGTGAGGTTAACTCAGAATGTTTGGTGACTCCCGTCATGACTTACTCGTGAGTGGACCTTCCATTCGCAAAAAAAAAAAAACAAAAAAAAAAAAAAAAAAAAAAAAAAAACAAAAACAAAACAAAACAAAAAAAAAAAAAAAATATTTCAAATTTTGTCATACGGGTTTTTAGCGACTTGCACTGGCGTCTTGTTCGCGACTCATTATAGTCGTGAAAACTGCATGTTTTGCATATTGAGGATTATTTTCAGTGTAGTTTTCAAAAACTTTTCAATTTTCCCTCACATATTGTGACTGTTCATTGTCTCCATCTTCCAAATTCACCATGTTCACTCTCAAAAACTCCACTTTTCATCATCATCTCTTCTTCAATCCTCAAGAAAAGGTATGGGTTCTTTCTTTTTCACAAAGTATTTCATGTTTTGAGCCTTCGATTTCTTGGATTGTGTGTTTTGTTGAGTTTTGAAAAATATGTTTTTTAAATATGGTTTGGGTATATTTTGTTGAGTTTGATGAATAGGTTTTGTTGGTTTTGATGGTATGATGCTTATATTACATGATTCTCATGTTTATGTCTCATTGTTGAGGATTATACCATGTCTGTGTTGTGTTGTGCATATCATGCTCATGGTAAAATGTCTCATAGACATTCTCTTGTGTTTCTGTGGACTTCATGGATTACAATGTGATTAGCCATGCCTACACATGCATCACATATGCACACCACATGCACCTTTGTTTCTGAAGTGGTTCATTGAACATGGTTGAGTGATTTTTTCTCCCTGTCTATCATTATATATATATATATATATATATATATTTTTGACTAACATGAATCTAATCAAGTTTGTGTTTGTCTCTTGTGGTTTTGCAATTGGTCCTCTACTGTGTCTCTATTCTTTTGCAGATGTCTTGTCGTTCCTCTCGTGGAAAAGAACAAATGATTGATGTTCCATCATCCCTTGTTTCAGAATGGACCCGTCATTCATCCCATGACTCAAACAGTGAGAGATTCAAGACTCCCCTCAATTCTCAAACATACTCCAGCATTTTTGAAAAAGCTCCTACTGTGGTGGAACGGATTGTGAGATTTGATACCCTGGGAATGACTTTTATTCCTAGAATTTTTGAAGAAAAAGATTAGGCTGATCTATTCGGGAACTTCGAGGATCCAATTGGTGAACTAATCAAGGAGTTCTACTCAAACGCCAAATTTACCGGAGTTGAGCTAAAGTGTTAGGTCCAAGGAAAGGAATTCATCATTACTCCAGATTACATTATAGAGGTCCTTTGGATCACTCGACTGGCAAATGTCGACCCCACTCCATATGATGATAAGCTTCCTCAAGTGCAAGATATTCTTCAAATTCTTGGGCCAGATCATGAGATTTCATCCAAAGGCACGTCCATTGGAACTGCAAAGTTTGCACCTGAACTGAAAACTCTCACTTTGATCATTTTCTTCAACCTTTATCCACTGTTGAACACTGGATTCATCAACCTTGGAAGAGCACAGTTCTATGTGATCTCCTCTCCGGAGTTCAAATTGACATTTATGCTTACATCTTCCACTTAATAGTGAAAACAGCAGCACGAACAGTAGCAAGAACATGCCTTCCTTTTTGTTGTCTAATCATGAAAATTATGGTACTTAAAGGGGTTCATCTGCCAAAAGATGGAAAAACACTGGTTCGTCTTCGCCCACTATCCATGGTTTCTCTTCAAGCAAGCAAAAGTCACTCTTCCAAAACACCTAAGAGTGAATCTTTTCCTCATGCCACTTCTTCTAGTCATGGCTCAGCCACTTACACTATGCCTGTGCATACCGAGACAGCATCTCCTCACACTCCTGAGTTGTAGATGACTAGCACTCATCCTATACATCTTAGCTCTTAAGCTGACAGGTTGAGCACTTTGATTGAGGGTTTGTATCAGCGTATTTCCAGATTTGAAAATATTCTCTACTCCACCAACAACCAAGTTCAAATGCATCTTACAACCATTGAGACACAGTTAGATGCAATTCAACAAAAACTAGAGGACAACCTTTAGCTATTCGTGCCAAAAAAAGGGGAGAGTGGTACTCATTATAAAGTTTGGATGATAGCATACAGTAAGGGGGAGAGCAACACAAGAATGGGAAGTGTGCATATTGAAAGGGGGAGTTGTGTGAGCTCAAAAGGAGAATACTAATACATACACACATACTTTTGGCTTGTCTTGTTTTCAGCTCACTTGTTTATAGCTTTTATAACTCTTGGTATTTACTTTGTGTTTGTTTAATAGTTGTTGGTACATTGATTTAATTATTTCAGTTTCTATTAAGTACTTTATATTTGTACCTTTGCCTTATAGCTCAGTACTTTTAGTTAATGTTATACATTTTGTTTTGTAATTCACTCTTGTGCCCTTGTTGGATTTTTTTATCCTTGATGCAATTATCATGTGTTTTTGTATCGGATGAGTGTTAGACATGCAAATGATACTTTGCATTGAGCTTATTAGCTTGCATGTCCGGATGTTCATTCCTTGTGTGAATGATGATTATGATCACTATTTATAATGATTGTTCCTGTTTGGTTAAGTCATGCTTTAATGCTTTAATCTTCACTACTTGATCGCATTATGCTTGCTCCATATGCATTTCAAGATTTCTGCTTACAATGATCGTCTTGTGTTGTTGTTTTCAAGAAATACTTGTTCATATGGTTCAAGAGCTTCATAGTTTCTAGAATTAGGATGTGAGTGAGTTTTGGCAACTGTTCCCAACTCATATGTTAAGTCTAAATTCTGTTTTGGGGTTTTGTAACGAAATAGCCAAAGGGGGAGATTGTAAGGTTGAATTTATTCAATCATGTGTTGGCTTTATTCCATGCCAAATTTGCTTGTAATTTAGCAATTAGATACCCTGTATCTAGGTGGGAATTATGTAAGGGTAGTACGTAAGAAAGTGTGAAGAAAACTCAAGAAGTGTGCAATTCAAGGAAGTCTCGCGACTAGATCTCGCCATTGGCAAATCACCAGAATAGCACACGTGAGAAGTATGTAGGGGGAGTTGAATGGTCATGCCAGCTGGAGACTATAGGACAAAAATTTTAGTCTGGCTAGATAGTTAGCTTGCGACTTAAACTCGCAACTCGTTCTAGTCGTGAGGTCAAGTCGCCAAAATGCCCCGTTTGGTTGAAACTGACTTTTCGCATTCCTCATACAGCCTACTATAAATACCCTTATACCCACAAAATGTAGAGAACTTCCAGAGAGAATTTTGAGAGAGAAACCCTAAAGAAAAACAAGATTGACTCATCCACAATCTTCATCCTTTGATTCTCCAAATTCCTCTACTCTTACCCTCTCCATTGACATATTCTTGAGAGGTACATTTATCCGAATCCTTATCTTACCATACCCATATCAGTGAGGAGATATTTTGGTGCTTGGGAAGCAGTTCAGAAGGGACCAATTCATTTTGGTTGATGCAATGGGCTATTGCGGGATTCAGTAAGCTAGAGAAGAGAAGGTTCGGCGTAACCCTATTGCAGCAAGAAGCTTGGAGGTCTTAGGTGGATTATTGAAGGGTCTTCTGCTATTCATGTATCCAAACTTCATTCTCTAGTGGATTATTGACTGCTTGGAGGGCCACGGAAAGGTTTTTCGCCGAGTATTTCAATTTCCTCTTCGATAACACATCGTCGTGTTATCTTTGTGTTTGCATTCTTCTTCCCTTTCTATTTACCTTTTAATTGCTATTATGCTGGTTATTAATTATGGTTTAAAGTGTGTTACCAATTTGGTTATATCTTATATTTCGTTTTCCACACATATATTGTTTGATTATAAGCTGTGTTGGGGGTCTAAACGTTCATTGGTGTTTTACACACTAATTGAACCTTTCAACAAGATCCTATGGTACTTATTGGTGAGTTGATAAAGACTTTAAACCTTTATTCCAATCTTGGAGTTGCTCATCATTCTAATATGAATAATAAGTCCAATGCAAAAGTTGCATCTAAAAAGTTTTGGATGCAAAAGGCTCAATCTAATTGAGTCTTTTTAACATGGTCCTTGTGCTTCATCTCTTTATTCTTTGTGACCATTCTTCTTTGTTAATTTTATTTTCTTTGTTTTTAGAATTTTCATTGCATAACATTCATGCATTTCATGCTAGGTTGTTTTTTGTTAATTCTTTCAAAAAAAAAAAAAAACAAAACAAAATAAAAAAATAAAAAAAAAAAAAAAAAACAAAAAAAGGGAAAAGAAAGGAAAAATGTGTTTTGCATTATTTTTCTTGGATTTGAAATCAAGGTTGGCCATATTATCTTTACATAACATGTTTATGTACCTTGTTTAGCTTGGATGAGCTTATTTTATTGCACCTTGCTAGTTTGAGCTTTGTAGTGCATGTTGTGTGGGAGTTATTTATTGTTTTTGATCACATGATCTTGATCTTGAAGTCACATGATTTTGATTATAAGGACTAAAAATCCTAAGAGAAATGGATAAATAACCATCTCACCACTATTTACTAGCCAATCATGAACACCTTAGTGCATATCATATGATTTTGTACTCGAGAAAGTGTAGCACATGCACAAAAAGAATATAAGGTGTAGCTTCGGTTTAAATAATAAAATTGGTGTGTACATTATTGGGCTATAATAAATTCAAAATTAAATAAAATTGGTGTGTACATTATGAGACAAATCAAGAAATTTACATGATTGCAAGCTTGTTTTTTAGGAAATGTGAGAGTTATATGATGTAACTCTTTAGGTGATAGTCGCTTTCAAACTTATGCGATGAATTTTGTAGAAATTGTGATTGATCACTATTTACTTATCACCTCATATGTATCTCAAGCTATTCTAGTTGCACACACTACATAAGTTATTTTTTGCTAAACTTAGTACATTATATTGTGTGTGAATTTATTGTGGCCATCCAAGATTAAAATTTCCTTGATTTTGATGCAAAATATGTTTTAAAGTTTGAGCTTTAAGGACAAATTGATCATAAATCTTTTTTTTGGAAGATCTGGGTTGAATTCAAGGATTTTTGAAAAACTTTTCATCTCATACTCATGCATTTCATCCATAAAATAATGTGCTTTGAGGAGTTTTTACATTAACTTGCTCTTTTTTTCAAAAAATTGTTTTTCCAAATTTTCGATCGATTGAATTTGTCTCTCAATCGATCAAAAATGCGATAAAAACCTTGGTTTGAATCTGCCTGGCTCGATCGCTTCTCAATTGATGCTGGATCGATCAAATGTGATTTTCGATAGATCGAATCTAATTTTCGACTGATCGAAAATCATTTAGAGAGTATTTTAAAATAAGCTTTTTCACATGTTCTTCACTTTTTCAAACTTTTCAAAAAGCTTTTCTCTCTCTCTTTCTTCGGCCGATCTAGATTCATGTCCAATTTTTGTCGTTTTCCTTCCAAATTTTTCTCAAGGTTTTTGTCTTCTTGTGCTAGTAAGACTTTTCTACCCTTTCTTTTTCATTTTATTCACATAATTCATGCATTTTTTCAGGCATTTTAAGGGAAATTTTTGGAACTATAGGAATTTTGGGTTTTCGATTTTTGAGTTGGTTTCTGTCCAAATTGAACAATGGATTTTTGTTCTAAGATGATGTAAACATGTTTACCACGCTTTAATTTGATTAATTTGGTGATTTGAGAACAATTTGAAATTCTAGGGCTTGTAACTACACGAATTTGGGGATTTTGTTCAATTGGGCTTCATTTGGTAAAATTGAGTTGTGAAATTGATTGATTATGTCATTATATGATGATTTCTATGTAGTGTAATGATTAATTACTCAATTTGTTTAAATTTTTTGTTAGGACATATGTGTTTTACTTGTTAGAAACATATGTCACTATTTTATGTAATTGGCTTATCCTTTGACAAAACGCACTTTACTTGTATTTGGGTAGATTTAGGATGTGTTTAAATACTTCAAGAAACCATGTTTCAAGATTAAGTATTGAAGTCTTTAAGTCTGTCCAAGAAAACAAGCTGGTAGTGCAAATTTATTAAAGCTCGACAACTGGCTCGACAGCTGCATCTATCGAGCTTAAGAAAGCTGTTCAAAGCCCGGTGTACTCGACACCTTCACGACAGTTGCTCGACACCTCCTATCTGTCGAGGTTTAAGGAATTCATAATCCTGATCTGATTTTCTTGGGATTCATGAATATGTCTTTGGGATTTCTTTTCTCCTAACCCTAGACTTATAAAAGGATGGTTTTAAGGGCCGTCAAATAGTTCACAAGTTGCACAAGTTTTGAGCAAACTTTGTTCAAGCAAATTGTGATCGGAGATGAAGTTTTTGCCCTAGTTCATCTCTTTATCGTGAAGAAGTTGCTGTGTATGTGCACCATAGGGTTTTGTGACCAAGCATCTTCTTGATCTTTATCGTGTGGATGAACTGAAGAACTTCGCAGCCAACAACCTTCTTAGTTGGTAATTGAAGTCGCATACTGAGATCTGCGCAATTGGTTAGTCACGTACTTTGAAGTCGTGCATCAGAAAGGGGAACTATCACTACAGAACAAGTCCAATTAGGTATTGGGGTAAGGGTTCAACTGTAGGTTGGTAAGGTACTTGAGATTCATTTACTTGTAACGCAACGACATGATAGCATCTGGGAACCAGAATCAGCTTCAACCCTCTCTTGCTCCCCTTGGAGATCTTCTTAAAGCCTTCATGTTCCTTTCGAACTTGAACGGTTTTAATTCTTTTCCCTCACTGTCGATTCAAGGGTATAATCAAAGGAAAGCTTCTTCTAGGGTGTGGAAGGAAAAGGGCTCCCAAGTGATTCTGTCACTTTTCTCTATCTTTTTTTTTTTTTTTTTTTTTTGTGCATTACTTATGTGTTTTGCTTTCAAGTTTTGAGTTAGTCTAACTTTTTATGCTTTGGTTGTTTAACATATTTTGGATTGGTTATTTTTCTGTTTTGCTTTGTTTTGTTTTTGATAAAAAATAAAAATAAAAATTTGAAAAATCAGAAAAATACAAAAACAGTGTATGTTTTGTGTACATTGGTACTTGTGTACCTTAAATGGCCATTGAAACAAAGTCTTCTAGACTTTGTATCATTTGTAGCTTAGATGAGCATCTCTATGCACAACTAAGCAAGTGAACTTTGTGACTTTTGTTAGTGATGAGTAAGATTAAGTTATCTCTTGTACTTAACACTCGTATCACTCTTTTTGACAGAAATGACTAAAAAATCCCAAGAGAAAAACATTAATAACCATCTCACCATTGTTGCCCGCCAATCATAATATGACACCTGTATGCTTCGACATAGCAAAAGTGCAGTGTCAATGACAATAACATTTGTGTGTTTAGGCATGGCAAAATTAGAATGTCAAATATCATTGGGTATTTCTTTTCTCTCTCTAATGTGCCCATGCATGATATGCTTAAAAGAAAAAAACAATATATATATATATATATATATGTAAAAGAAAACTAAAAAGCAAAAAGATAAAAAATGCTTTAAAAATGATTACAAGCGTGTATTCTAGGAGATGTGGGAGTTATAGGATGTACCTCAAAGGTGATAGTCCCCATCAAGTAGTTATGATTGTGTGTGAGTTAAAGTGATTTTCTCTTGTCTCAAATCGTCATAACATGTATACACTTATGCAATCTTGCAATGTATTTCACACACAACATGCAATATTCTTTACTATTCTTGATACATGTGTAGGTACAATGTGATTTGGCCATTACAAGGTTTTACTTGTGTTAATGTATGCTCACTAAACTGTCTTTATTTGTTTTTGAAATATAAAATTGGTTAGACTGGTTTAGTATGTGTGTGTTTTTGAAGATCTATGTACTTAAAAATTTTTATTGAGAGATGATTTTGAAAGCTTAATATGTTGATTGGATCATTGGTTGAGTTGCATGTTGGATTGCATTCATGTCTGTGTTTTCACATCTCGAAAAACTGGTTTTAAAAGCTGGCTCGACACCACCTCGATACATCCTTGATACCTTGCTGTCTATCGAGCTTCTTCAGCTTTTTCTTATCACAATCCAACAACTTCTCGATACCTGGTGGATTGATCGGGAATGGTTCTACATCCTTAATAACTTCTCGACACCTGGTGGAACGATCAAGCTTCTGTTCTTGTTTTTGTTGGATTGTTCCTCGACACCTCCTCGATGCCTCAGTTGTCGACGACTACTTTCTCAACACCTTCCTCGACCGATGTCTCGATACCTCTCGACACCTGCATCTATAGAGAATTACTGATGCACTATTTAAGCTTCCTGTGTGATCCGAACCTCATTTTGTTCGATCTCTCTCTCGATACTTCTCTGTTTTCTCTCCCAAACTATCTCATCTCACTCCAATCTTTGTTCCTCAAGGTTTCTTCAAGCTTTTTCAAGATTTTATTCACTTGGTAAGCTTCTAATCCTTTCACATTCATGCATTTCATGTTTTGAAACCTAGGTTTTGGGGTTTTTCAAAATTGATGAGTTATTATTGAAATTTTGGGATGTGTTGTGGTAAGCTTCTAATCCTTTCACATTCATGCATTTCATGTTTTGAAACCTAGGTTTTGGGGTTTTTCAAAATTGATGAGTTATTATTCAAAATTTTGGGATGTGTTGTCACTTAAATGGGTTTAAAACCTCATACATTGCATCACATTAGCATTATAATAGTATTGTCATGCATTTAGATGTGTGCTATCTGTTTGTGTTCTGATAGGTTTGGATTGGGCTGAGCCCATGATGAAATTTCTTTTGCATGTCACATGTTCATGCATTTCCCATGCATACGTACTTTCCTTTCAATATACTTGTTATATTTGAAATTGCTTGGGACTTTTTTGATTGTCTTTCTTTTTCTCCCTCTCTTTCTGTTTACGTTAGTCGTGTCTATGGCACCTAAGCGTAAATCCACTCTAGCCCAGAACCCTCTTTGTTCTGGAGCTTCTTCATCCTCTGATCCTACACTATCTCATATTCAGTTCTGTGATGATGATGCCTTTAAGGCATTCTCGGAGAACTTTTCTAGACAAGGCATTCATTCAGAATGCCAAGTCATTCTGTCGGACTTTACTGACACCAATCTTCCCACTGTCATTCACACTAGGGGATGGGAGTCACTGTGTGATGTCCCGACCATTTGTCCTCTTGTGCTTATCCAGGAGTTTTACTCCAACATGCACAGGATTGATTGTTTAGTACCTATTTTCTTCACTCGCGTTCGAGGTATGCGCATTCCTATCACACCGCAACTTGTTGCAAATGTGCTCCGGGTCCCTAGGATAGAGTTTCCTAACTTTCCTAGTTGTGAGCATCTGAGGACTATGTCTAGGGATGAGCTCATGTCTGCTTTTTGTGAGTGCCCTTCTATTGCTTGAGAGATACATTTCCAAAATCTTTTCTGAAAGTTCAAAAACGTGTACAAAAACACCTTTGAACGTTTAGACCCCCAAATTACAACTTAACCAATTCAAGCAATATGTCAAACAACTAGTGTGCGGAAACTTAACACATGCTATAATACTAAATTGGTTAAAACCTATCTAAGCCATAACAAAATAAAATCCACAGCAGATAATATAAAGGAAAAGATAGAGAGGAAGGAAGATGCAAACACAAAGACAACACGCGATGTGTTATCGAAGAGGAAACCGAAGCCCTCGGCGTAAAACCTCTCCGCCGCCCTCCAAGCGGTAAACAATCCACTAGAAAATACAGTTGGGATACAAGGACAACAATAGACCCTCCAAGCCTAATCTACCTAGTGCACCTAAGCCCTCCAAGCTTCTTGCTCCAACGAGGTTGCGCCGAACCTTTTTCTTTTCTAGCTTCCCGGATTCCGCTACTAGACCGTAGCATCAACCAATGAAGATTGGTTCCTTCCTAACTGCTTCCCAGAAATCCAAACAACTGTCTCACAGTGATGATGATGGTGAGAACCAGGTTTGGTATAATACCTCTCAAGGATTTGACAATGGAGAGGAAGAGAGTTGAGGAATTTGTAGAGACTCTAAGGTATAGATTGTGAGTGAAACAATCTTGTTTTTCTTTAGGGTTTCTCTCTCAAAATTCTCTCTGGAAGCTCTCTTTCAATCGTGGGTAAAAGGGGTATTTATACTGGAGTGGAGAGGAATGTGAAACGTCAGGTTTTTTACAAAACAAGGGTGGCTCGCGGCTTGACCTCGCGGCTTGACCAAGTCGCGAGATCCAGTCGCGAGATAACCATATGGCCAGTTGTCCTGTTTTGTCCTGTAGTGCTCCAGCTAGCATGACTATTCATCTTCTAGCATGCTTGGCACGTGTGCTGCTTCTGGCGGCTTGCAGCCGCGAGTCACCCGCGAGTCCCAGCCGCGAGTCTCTGTTTTCTTGCACACTCTTGAGCAATCTTCACTCTATCTCACTCACTACCCTTACATTAAACCCACCTAAATACAGGGTTACTAAATGCTGAATTACAAGCAAATTTGGCACGGAATAAAGCCAATTAGATGGTTGAATAAATTCAACCTTACAATCTCCCCCTTTGGCTATTCCGTGACAAAACCCTAAAACAGACTCTAGACTTAACATGTGAGTTGGGAACAGTTGAACAAAACTCACTCACACCTAACTCTAGAAGCTGTGAAGCACTTGAATCATATGAACATAATACTCCTGAAACACAACAATACACCATGATCATTGTAAGCAGAAAATCATAGAATGCATATGAAACAGGCAATATGTGATCAAGCAAAGATGGAGTTAAGAAACAAACCATAGCTTGATCAACCAAGTGAACACCACAAGGTAGTGATCACAGTGCTCATTCACACTTGAAATGAACACAAGGACATACAAGTTAACAAGCACAAGGCAAGACACTTGTATGTTCAACACTCAACCAATGCATAACACACAAGGTATATGCATCTAGGAACAATCCTACAAGGGCACAAGAGTGACAGTACATAAACCAAAATGCAGAAAATTTAGATTAAAGTACTGATTTCAACATAGCATAAAGGCTGCACTAAGCAAAGTACAAACCATATAGCCTACAAACTATGCATAAAACATTAACCCTAAAAGCTTACTAAAGCACATGGGTACAAAACACAAAACATTCTGAATAGCAGTTTACACAACATAATATATCAACTTAAAGTGAAATCTTAAACAGAAGAAGAATGTAAAGTCACTCCCCCTTAGGTAAAGACACTCCCCCTCTGATCATGCCTATCACTCCCCCTTTTTGTCATGGAATAGCCTAGTCATCCTCTTCCAGCTTTCTCTAAATTTGATCCAGTTGAGTTTGAAGAGAAGTAAACTTCATATCCCACCGAGTGCTTTGATGGTGTAGAGAAGCTGTGAGTCCAGACATCTTTGTATTCAACTCATGGACAGAGGATACAATGCGATCAAGTTTCTCATCTAAGGAGAGAGTGCTGAAATGAGATCCACTGTGAGATGCAGAAGTTTCTGGTTTGGCTCTCTTCCGACTATGTCCAATGCTTGCATTGAATGTACGCATGTTGATTGGACTAGGTTTTGGGATAGGAGACTCATCTACCGTTGGATAAATACCCTTGAGCTTCAAGATCCGTGAAATGAGACTGCAGAAAGGAACGCATATCCGTGACTCAGTTCGAAGAACCGTTTTGCGCAGAACATGAAAGATATGTGCACAGATGTCTATTTCCACATCAGAGATTAGATCATGAAGAAACAAAGCACGTCCGAGGTTCATATACCCAGTGCTTGATAACGGGTACAGATTGTGAAACATCACAATTGTAAGCACTCTCAGTTTTGGAGAAAGAGAGGAAACACTGATGGATTTTCCATTGGGTGAGAACTCCAAGTCTTGACCAAGACTTTCTTTGAGAAGCTCCTCATCAGGACAGAGATCATCATAAACCGGTGAATGTCGGAAAATTGGTCTGTTGATGTGAAGAATTTCTGCCAGATATGTAGGAGAGACAGAAAAGCTCTTTTTCCGAACCCAGCACTTAAGTTCATCTCCTTCCACAATTGCGTTAGCATAAAATTCTTTTACCAGCTCTTCATACGCGTCATCCGGATCAGAGAGAAGGTAATTCCAATCCTTGTGAGCAAACCATTTCGGAATGTCAGTGTCATGAAGTGAGGACTGATCCAAAGCTCATTCTAGTAATGGTTTGGCATGTAGAAAGAAATTCTCATAGGACTGATAAGCTGCATATGATCTGAACTTGTTCGGATCGAAACTCTTTGATGAAAAGCGAGTCCCTTTTGGTTGAGGTGGGTAATCATCAACATCAATTACTGGTTCTTTCCCTTTGGAACTACCCCCTTTCACAGCAGCTTTCTTGAATGGTGACATGACTAGTCTGCATTACGAACAAGGGAAATGACAGAACACAATCCAACAGACTTTATTAGCAGTGGGTTAGTGGAAATTTAGGGACAATGAAGAAACCCTAATAGCTGGATGAAAATGGTCTGAAAAAAGCAATAAGGGACACAAATGGCCCGAATTGAACTACACAGAAGAGGGTGTCCAAAAAGAACCACATACTCAGCTGAAAAAGAACCCACATTCAACAATACATCAACAAGATACCACATAGGATTATAGAGAAACACGAGATCAACAGCAGATCAGACAAAAATAGCTAACCCTAGCTAAGCACATGATGAAGAACCAAAACCACCAAAATAAACTAGCTCAAAAAAGAAACACAAGCTACATAAACTAAGCATGGACAAAGAAAAATAGTTGAGCAAAAAGAAACCATCACAAAATCACAATCAAATGTGAATAATCCAGAGGGAAAATCTTAACAACAAGTAAAATAGAGTTCAAGACAGAAACACCATACCTGTTAGTCGACGATTTTGAGCTGAACAGAGGCAAACAATGGAGATCGAAAATGGAGGCATGGTGTGAACGGGTAAGAGCAGATGAGAAAGACAATGAACAGTCACAAAAAGATCGAGGGAAAAACAAAAGGTTTAAAAACTGCCCCTGTATGTCTAAATCACGCGATTTTCGCGACTTGATTAAGTCGTCACACAGTCGCCAGCTTAAGCCGCCAAAGCACTTAAGAACAAAAATTTGAAAAATTCTTCTAAGTGTTTTTCGCGACTGGAAGGTCTACCCGCGAGTGAATCGCGAGCTGAGCCGCGAAAATCTCTGAGTGAACCTCGCAACTGGACCTTCCACTCGCGAACAAGTCACCAAAAATGACTAGCGAAGTAGCGACTGAGTCTCGCGACTTGACATACCCGCGACTGAGCCGCCAAAACAGGGCAAAACTGGGTTTTTGAAATTTTCAGATTTTTCAAACAAAATACTTTCCAAAAACACTTAAAACACTCAAAAATCTTTTTGTGCTTGAATTAACTAAGATTGAGCATGTGAATACACATTTCATCAAGTACAATCACACAAATGAATATGGCATTTATTGAACATAAACTTGTGTGTTGTGTGTGGATATCAACAATGAGATAGTCCTTAGTCTAATGTGAAGCTTCAATGATCAATTCAACCAAGACATACACAATTAGCACTAGATCCTGTGACCCATCTCAATTATAGAAATATGTATATATGACTTCCCACAAAACTTGATAACATGAGTTGGAGCTTTACATTTGACTCCACTTTCAATCACAACATTTGATCTTTTTGATCTTTTGAGTCAATCACTTCTCATTGTGAGAGTAATATTTGATATTTCACTTTAAAGAATAAGCCTTTGGCTTTTTGAATAAACATTCACTTCAATATAAGGTCGCTTACCCTTTTTCCTTGTCAAATACTAGAATGTGCGACAGGCTTTTGCAGCTCAATATCTCTTTTCATTTGGAGATTTACATTTGGTGAGCTTTTTTAGCAAAACAAAAATAAAGAGTGGGAAGATATATAGACACAAGTCTATGCATGTCTCAAGATCAACAAAACCATTCACTAATCATTTATGACAAGTTTGAAGATCTATTTACAACAATCACAACGATTTCTGGATTTCTCCCACATAGATATGAGTGCATGAAAACAAGCAATGCTCGAAAATGCACAAAGCCATTAGCACAAAGGTACAAGGCAAAACAAGTTTTGAGACAAAAAAAAACTCAACAATGTCCATCAAGCCTTTTTGATTTTCTAATTTTTTATGTGATTTTTGGATTTTTGACATATAAGAAGAAAATGATTGAACAAACAAAGAAAGAACCAACAGAATTCACGGACGAATAAACAAACAATAAACATGTTGCACAAAGAGCTAACAAAGAAGTGTGTGCCCCAACACAAGCAAACATATCATATTATAAATATGTGAAGCACACAACATACAAGGGAGTCAAGGAATTGTACCAACACCAATGGTCTTACAGAGTGATTCAAACCGTGGACCATCGAGAGGCTTGGTGAAGATGTCCACCTTTTGATTGTCGGTGTGTATGAACTCAAGACACACTACTCTTTCCTCTACCAAATCCCGAATGAAATGGTAACGTATCTCTATGTGTTTAGACTTTGAATGTTGGACAGGATTCTTGGAAAGATTGATGGCACTGGTGTTGTCACAGAAGACACACATCGTTTTTTGAGGAATTCCATAGTCATAAAGTAATTTCTTCATCCAAAGAAGCTGAGTGCAGCAACTTCCAGCAGCGATGTATTCTGCTTCTGCAGTAGATAGAGACACTGAATTCTACTTCTTGCTCATCCACGAGACAAGATTGTTACCAAGATAGAAACAGCCGCCTGAAGTGCTTTTCCGATCGTCTACACTGCCTGCCCAGTCAGCATCTGAATACCCAGCAAGACAAGCATTGAAGTCTTTTAAATACCACAGACCATAGTTTGCAGTACCATTCACATATCGAATGATTCGCTTAGCAGCAGTCAGATGAGATTCCTTCGGATTAGCTTGGTACCTGGCACAAACGCCTACACTAAAAGCAATGTCCGGTCTACTGGCTGTAAGGTAGAGCAAACTCCCTATGATGCTCCTATATAGAGTAGGACTTACTTCGACTCCAGATGAATCAACATTCAGTTTAGTGGATGAGCTCATGGGAGTGGAGGCATGTTTTTTGGAGTCTAGTCCAAACTTCTTGACAATATTTCTGGCATACTTCTCTTGAGATACAAATATGCCCTCATTTTGTTGTTTGACTTGAAGACCTAAGAAAAATGTGAGTTCCCCCACCATACTCATCTCAAACTCCTTCTTCATCTCCTCAGAAAATTCAGTAGCACGATCTTCGATGGTTGCCCCAAACACTATATCATCAACATAGACTTGTGCCACAAGGAGATAATCTTCATCATTTTTGACAAACAGAGTTCGATCGGCATACCCTCTCTTGAAACCTCTATCTAGAAGATAATGTGTAAGACGATCGTACCAGGCTCTAGGCGCTTGTTTCAAGCCATAAAGGGCTTTCTTCAATCTTAATACATGATCTGGAAAATGAGGATCCTCAAATCCTTTTGGTTCAAACTGTGCAAGATAGCAGTGATATGTTACATGATTAGCTAGCAGAATGTTTCCTTTCCTGAGGCGAAGACCGTCATCAAGAGATCCTATGATGTTACTTTCCGGATGATTCTTGATAACTCTTGAAGATGGCCTTTTTGAAGTGGAAACTTCATCACTGCGAGAGATAGGAGGATGGACTTCCGGAGGAGTAAGAGGGCTTGATGTTCTAGACATCAATCTCGTTTCCATTCTTGGGTTGATGGGAGTTGATTCTACTTCTGGTATAGGTTCTTCACCTTCTGTATCCAAAGCTTCTACCTCAACATCGGCCTCTTTGGTGCTCGGCCCTTCTACATCATTAATCATTTCCACCTTAGGTAAGGCATCATCAATCTTGACATTTATGGACTCCATCACCGTTTTTGTTCTCTTGTTAAACACTCTATACGCTCGACTTGTAGTAGAGTAGCCAAGAAAAATACCTTCATCACTTCTCGCATCAAACTTCCCAAGATTCTCTTGATCATTTAGGATATAGCATTTACTTCCAAACACCCGGAAATACTTCACTTTTGGCTTCTTCCCATTCCATATCTCATAGGCAGTCTTATTTGTACCAACTCGAAAGAAAATCCTATTGCCAATGTGACACGAGGTGTTGACAGCTTCTCCCCAAAATTTTTGAGGTATTTGCTTGTTAAGCAACATGACTCTTGCCATCTCCTGAATCACACGATTTTTTCTCTCTACCACTCCATTTTGTTGTGGAGTTTTGGGAGCTGAAAATTCTCTCTTAATTCCATTCTTCTCATAGAAGGACTCGAATCTCGCATTCTCAAATTCCCTCCCATGATCACTTCTAACTTTGGCTATCGGAATCCCTTTTTCGTTTTGTAGTTTCTTGCACAGAATCTCCAACCTCTCACAAGCTTCTGATTTTTCTCTAAGGAATTCAACCCAAGTGTATCTTGAGTAGTCGTCCACAATAACCATAATGTATCTCTTCCCCCCTAGGCTTTTAGTTCTGGTAGGCCCCATTAGATCAACATGGAGTAACTCCAAGCTCCGAGAGGTGGCTATCACATTCACCTTGTGATGACTTGCCTTAGTTTGCTTCCCCATTTGACACGCACCACAAACGGTCTTCTTCACTTTTCCAAACTTAGGAAGTCCCTCGACTGCTTCAAGTTTGGAAACTTTTGCTACTTGTTTGAAGTTGGCATGCCCAAATCTGTGATGCCACAGCTCCAACATATCCACACGAGCACTTCTACACGATATGGGTGCCGTGGGAACTATTCTATAACAGTTATCTGTAGTCCGATTTCCTTCCAAAACCTGAATCCCCTCTTCATTGATGATCAAACATCCCTTCTTAGAGAATTGTACTAGAAAATCATCATCACAAATTTGAGTGATACTCAGCAAATTTGCCTTCAGCCCTTTTATGTACAGCACATCTTTCAACAGCGGCAAACCAAGTATCTCAATGGTTCCTTTGCCTAGGACTTGAGCGTGACTTCCATCACCAAAGGTCACATAGTCACCAACCTTTTCTTTGAGTGTCTTAAACAGAGACTTATCCCCTGTCATATGGCGAGAACACCCACTGTCAAGATACCACAAACACGCATTAAATACCTTCAATGAGGTATGCACAAATAGGTTCACATGTGACAGACATTCTTGACCTTCAAACACAAACTCATCATCAGTTTTCATGCTTCTTTCAGTTTGATTTTTCATTTTCAGATTCTCAATCATCTCACACAACATTCTATTCTTTCTTTTACATTTCTTAATCAATGATTTAGATTCAGATATGCTACTGTGTAAGATATGATTCTGATTTTCAAGATATTCCAGCATGTGAACAAAAACTCTAGCATGTTTCTTAGTTTTTAACAACTCTACAAGATCATCAGTAAGACACTTTTCAGACATATGCATAGAGTCATTTTCACAAACACTTAAGCTACAATTCAGCATGGTATATACCAAAACAATCAACCACAACACAGGGGTCTAGGATCACACTTAGGTAATAAAACCACAACAAGTGTACCTGCTCTGATACCAAATGAAAGTTCAAAAACGTGTACAAAAACACCTTTGAACGTTTAGACCCCCAAATTACAACTTAACCAATTCAAGCAATATGTCAAACAACTAGTGTGCGGAAACTTAACACATGCTATAATACTAAATTGGTTAAAACCTATCTAAGCCATAACAAAATAAAATCCACAGCAGATAATATAAAGGCAAAGATAGAGAGGAAGGAAGATGCAAACACAAAGACAACACGCGATGTGTTATCGAAGAGGAAACCGAAGCCCTCGGCGTAAAACCTCTCCGCCACCCTCCAAACGGTAAACAATCCACTAGAAAATACAGTTGGGATACAAGGACAACAATAGACCCTCCAAGCCTAATCTACCCAGTGCACCTAAGCCCTCTAAGCTTCTTGCTCCAACGAGGTTGCGCCGAACCTTTTTCTTTTCTAGCTTCCCGGATTCTGCTACTAGACCGTAGCATCAACCAATGAAGATTGGTTCCTTCCTAACTGCTTCCCAGAAATCCAAACAACTGTCGCACAGTGATGATGATGGTGAGAACCAGGTTTGGTATAATACCTCTCAAGGATTTGACAATGGAGAGGAAGAGAGTTGAGGAATTTGTAGAGACTCTAAGGTATAGATTGTGAGTGAAACAATCTTGTTTTTCTTTAGGGTTTCTTTCTCAAAATTCTCTCTGGAAACTCTTTTTCAATCGTGGGTAAAAGGGGTATTTATACTGGAGTGGAGAGGAATGTGAAACGTCAGGTTTTTTACAAAACAGGGGTGGCTCGCGGCTTGACCAAGTCGCGAGATCCAGTCGCGAGATAACCGTATGGCCAGTTGTCCTGTTTTGTCCTGTAGTGCTCCAGCTAGCATGACTGTTCATCTTCCAGCATGCTTGGCACGTGTGCTGCTTCTGGCGGCTTGCAGCCGCGAGTCACCCGCAAGTCCCAGCCGCGAGTCTCTGTTTTCTTGCACACTCTTGAGCAATCTTCACTCTATCTCACTCACTACCCTTACATCAAACCCACCTAAATACAGGGTTACTAAATGCTGAATTACAAGCAAATTTGGCACGGAATAAAGCCAATTAGATGGTTGAATAAATTCAACCTTACAATTTCTCACCATACCCATATCTGTGAGAAGGTCATTTGGTGTTTGGGAAGTAGTTAAGAAGGGACCAATTTCATATTGGTAGATGCTATGGTCAAGTAGCGAAATCCGGTAAGCTAAAGAAGAAATAGGTTCGGCGTAACCTCATTGGAGTAGGAGCTTGGAGGGTCTTTTGCTGTTCATATATCCTAACTACATTCTTTAGTGGATTGTTTACCGCTTGGAGGGCGGCGGAGAGGTTTTATGCCGAGAGTTTCGATTTCCTCTTCAATAACACATCGAGTGTTGTCCTTGTGTTTGTATCTCTCTTTCCTTAATCTTTTCCATTTAATTTCTGCTGTGGATGTGATTTTATTTGGTTTAGATTATTTATCAATTCTGTTTTAAGTTTATGTTCATATTCCCCACATTAATTGTTTGACATTAAGCTTGAATTGATAATTTGTAAATTGGGGGTCTAAACGTTCATAGTGTTTTATACACTAATTGAACTTTCAATAACACATCATGTGTTGTCCTTGTATTTGCATTTCTCTTCCCTTAATCTTTTCCATTTAATTTCTACTGTGGATGTGATTTTATTTGGTTTAGATTATTTATCAATTCTATTTTAAGCTTGTGTTCATATTCCACACATTAATTGTTTGTCATTAAGCTTGAATTGATAATTTGTTAATTGGGGGTCTAAACGTTGAAAGTGTTTTATACACTAATTGAACTTTCACTTTTCATTTTGAGATTTACATTTGTTGAGCTCTTTAAGCAAAAACAATAAAAAGTGTGGGAAGATATATAGGCACAAGTCTATGCAAGTATCAAAACTATCAAGACTATTAACCAATCATTCATGAGAAGTATGAAGATCAATTTACAACAATTACACATAGATTTCAAGATTTTTCCTACAAAGAATTAGGTGTATAAAGAACAAGCTAAGCTCGTAAATGCATAAAGCCATTTGTAAAAAGGTACAAGGCAAAATTCACATGTGATATGTGCTCAAACATATACGATCAAACTTTTTGAATTTTTCACTTTTTATATGGTTTTGGATTTTTACTCACACAAAACTAAAACAAAAAATAAGTTCAAATGCAAAAAAAATCACAACAATGCATATAAAGAGATGCATGATGCACAAATACATGACAATGAAGCATTTAATGCATGAAGGGTCCTACAAAGATCAAAAGAATTAGATCAAAGACCAAAAGAGCAAAAGGTCAACCATAGGAACCCTTCCTCATCCAAACACAACGATTGTTTGGAATGAGTGTCTTATGAGAAGTGAGACGATAGCTGGAAGAATGAGAACCAGAGATGCACATAGACAAGGAGTCAAGAGCATTAGACACTTTCTTTAACAATATGCTATTTTCACTCAAATCCGGTTTACCCTTATTAGCGTAGCTTCTAAGAAGCTTAAGTTTCTCTTTTCTTTTGATTATTTTAAAAACTTGAAACTTAGAGCATTGAGGTCTTAGATGACCAAACGCACCACAATGGTGATGACCAATGTATTTAGGTGCATTAGGCTTTTTGGGAAGGGATCTAGCAAGATGGTTTTGTTCCCTCTTCAACTTATGACATTGAGGTCTTATATGACCAATCACACCACAATGGTGGCAAGTTGGAACAAATTAGATCCATCCAAAACTTTAGGTTGAGACCTAAACGGAGGCTTTGACTTAAAAACCTTTCTCTCCACCTTTTGATTTCTTTTATGTGAAGGAATATACACCGGTTTGTCCTTTGAGGTAGAACCCACAAAAGGCATGAAATCGGGTACCACAACATGATTGCAACATATATTATCATCCTTTTTAGCAATAGGTTCAGCAATCAAACACTTGGCATGCATCTTAAGAGATTCATTTTCACATGTTAGCTCATCAACAAGTTTGTTAGACAAAACAAGTTTAGCATCCAAGTCCATATTCAAACATTCAAACTCTTTCAGTTTTTCAAGAGAATTTTCAACAAGTTTCTTATATTTCCCAACCAATTTGTTGGATTCATTGAGCTTAGCAATCAAATCATCCTTTTCACAAAATAATTTGCTCAAATTCTTTTGAAACTTCTTGCCTTTTTCTTCAAGAGTTTGTCATTTGGAATATCAACAACACCCAAAGATTAATGTAATATAGCATCACAATCATGAGGAGTATCACTCATAGAGACATTTTCATAAACACATGGCATGTTACATTCATCAACATCCAAATACAAGAACAACACAAGATATGTTATCGAAGAGGAAACCAAAGCCCTCGGCGTAAAACCTCTCTGTTGCCAACAGCTAAGGTGGACGAACCGTCCACATAGGCATGCAAATCGAGTTTAATGGACTCAAGTTTACTACATGGAAACCAAGTACATTAGACTCAATTTATAGGGGGTCCCACCAATCACATTGTTTCACGCTTTTTTGGCCACATGGATATACAACTCAAGTCCATTAGACTTGATTTCTCTTTAATGAAAATCGAGTCTAATGAACTCGATTTTTATGAATGGCCACCACCCCTCCACGTGTGGCATGTGGGTCCCAATTTGGTCATTTTATCCCCCTTACCCGTCTCACTCAGTCTCTTCAACTCTCACACCCTCTCTTCAGCTCTCATACCCTCTCTTCACTCAGTCACAACTTCACCTCAACAACACTCACCCTCAGCTATCACACCCTCTCACACAACACTCACCTCAACAACACTCTCTCACAGGTAATGTTTTATATATATTTGTACTTTAGTTATGTTATATATTTATTGTGTTATGTTTTTACAATATTGGGAATTTTTTTGTTAGTTAATACTGTGATTATTTGCTAGGTTTTTTTTTTCTTAAAAAAATTATAGCATATTAGGAATATTTGTTTTTTTTTTTTTGGTTAGTGTAAATATTGTGATTAATTTATTTGTTAGTATATTGTGATTATTTGATATTTAAAAAAAAATTAATATTATAATTAATTATTGGGAATATTTAGTACTAAATATTATGATTAATGTTATTACAAGATATTGGGAATATTTGGTTTTTTTTTTTTTTGTTAGTGAAAATATTGTTATTAAATTATTTGCTAAGTTTTTTTTATAATTAATATTGTGATTAATTATTGGGATAGTATCAAATATTGTGATTAATTATGTTATTACAACACATTGGGAATATTTGTTTATTTTTTGTTAGTGTAAATATTGTGATTAAATTATTTTCTAGGTTTAAAAAAAAATTAATATTGTGATTAACTATTGGGAATATTTAGTACCAAATATTGTGATTAATTATGTTATTACAACATATTGGGAATGTATATATATATTTTTTTAGTGTAAATATTGAGATTAATAATACGCTAGGTTTAAAAAAAAATTAATGTTGTGATTAATTATTGGGAATATTTAGTACTAAATATTGTGACCAATTGTTAGGAATATTTAGTACTTTTAGGTTTTTGTCATGGGTATGAAATGGATTATGAGTTTGATACCTAAGATAGTAGTTGTAAGTCTTTTTAGAATAAATTATTTCAAGATATATTTGTTCAAGATTTGTAACAGAGATTTCAATGGATAACTGGTTGGTATGAAATTGGTAATGACTATTTTTGTATGCGACCTGAGGTGAGTATATGCAAATTTGGTTGAGGTTAGTATTGTTGGCATTTCATACGCAAAGTTTTGTGATTGATGTTGATTGAGAGTTATACATTTGTCACTAACACAATTGCACTTGATGATCTATAGGTTGATATTGATCCATATAAATATATACTATGGTGGACCCCTTAGCAATGCCAACCCCTATGACGGATTCCCATTTCAAGGTCCGGGTATCCAGTGCTATTATATGATGATACAGCATAAGCTAAAGACCCAAAATGATTTGAAAATAAAAATTATGGAAGAGTTGCAAGTGAACCCTGCTTTGCATGACATACATATTACTTTTCGTTCTCCACATGAAGTCCTCAATCAATGCATTAATTACAGATATATGGAGATAACAGAAGAAAAACATGTGAAGATCATGTTTAGCGGGATGTAGAAATGGGAGCAAGTAGCAAATTTTGAGTTGTACGTTACTTTAGAGCCGAGTACGGAAGTTGGCATAGAGGAAGTTGTACAAACAACTATATCTCTACAGTTTACAGTCCTAGATGATCGATGCACCACATTGGGAGGCTATACACCCCCTTTTCAAGAGACACCAACAACAATTGAGAGCAAACCTGGCAATAGATATGAAGATCAATTTTGTACACATCGAGGTAAATCCTCTACACTTCCAATAGTTGAAGATGAAGACAAAGACTGTGTTGATCATGCTACCATTAATGGTAAAGATCTTAACGATAGAGATGCGTACGAAGAGACGATTGAGCGAGGTGACTTTGGTAGGAGTGTTGATGACCATGAAATTACTCCCAATCCTCATGTTGATGATATGGCTGAATGTGATGAAGATGATGTGGATGCTACTGTTAGAGTTCAGCATGTTACAAATACAATCCTCATTTATGAACCTCCTGCCTCATTATTTTATGCAATATACTTGGGAAAATATGGTTGATCCTGAAGTTGTTCAGCAAGCATTTGCTTCTTCTTGGAATATGGACATGAATTTTAGTACAGGGTTGATTTTTGCAAATAAAGAGGTAGTGAAACGTGCATTAACAATTTACGCCATATAGCATAACAGAAACTTTATGACTAGTAGGTCGACCAAAAGTAGACTGTCTGTGAAATGCATGGATGGGTCATGCAAGTGGTACGTTGGGGCAGTCATGAAGCCTAAACATCATGGACTATGGATGGTCAAATCTTATGGGGTCCTCACAGTTGTATACTCCTTGGCACGGCCCTTGATAGAATGATGGATTGTAATTTTCTTGCAGCAGAATTTGTTCCAACGTTGCAAGAAAATCAAATGGCAACAATTGGTCACCTCAAAGACATTATTAAAGTGAAGTATTATGATCATAAGCTTTCTTAATATAAGATATGAGATGCGAAACAAAAGGCTATTACAAAAATATTTGGGGATTAGGAAGAGACTTACCAAAGGTTGAGAAAGTTGTTGGCATACTTGGCTCAAGAAACTGGCATTCGGTACTGGTATCACACCATACCCAGGGACAAGTTCGATGGTATGATATTGCACAATGTATTTTGGGCTTTCACTCCATGCATTGAAGGATTTAGACATTGCAAGCCAGTGATCAGAATTGATGGGACCCATTTGTATGGTAAATATCGAGGGATGTTGTTGATTGCAATGGCCACTGATGCCAACAATAAGGTTTTGTCTTTCGCCTTTGCTGTTATGGACAAAGAGTCAAGGCCTAGTTGGGGGCTGCTTTTAGATTGCTTTAGGATTTCACTGGGAGATGTGACAGCAATTAAGGACATCTGCGTAATTTCTAACTGACATAAGGGTATTCAAAATGCAATTGCAAACTGGCCTAGAGATGATGATGGACGAGTATGAGTATTTCACAAATATTGCCTTTGACATGTTGCTAGCAACTTCAACACTCATTTTTAGGACACCACTTTAAAGTCATTGGCCTTGAAAGCGGGGTATGCTACTCAGGAAGCTAAATTTGAGTTGTACATGCTAGCTATCAAGGAAGCCAAGATCGAGGCCCTTAGGAAGAAACTGAGAACTGAGCAACAAAAAAGTGAATGTGACTCATGCATCATGCCATTCACATATCTAATGAAAGAGGATCTAGACATGTGGACCCAGCTACATGATGGTGGATACCGTTATGGGGCTATGACAGCTAATGTCTCAAAGTGCTTCAATGGAGTACTCAAAGGTGCCCATGGCCTGCCCATTGCTGTAATGGTTGAATTCACTTGGAGCAAACTTGTCGCGTATTTCCATGATCGACACAAAGAAATTACTCATAATCTTTCGGAGGGCAAGGTGTGGAGTAAATATGCCTTAAAAATCTATGATGCAAATTTGAAAAAATTTGCAATACACCAAGTAAGGGCGTTTAATAATTTGAACGATATACATCAAGTAATTACCACATATGACATCCATGGCTTTGGAGGGGGACACCATAGTCATGAAATAAACATATTGGCCAGAACATGAGGTTGTGGAAAGTGGCAAAATCGAAAGATCCCTTGTTCACAAGCAATTACAATCTTCAGTTCTTAGGGCAAGATGCGACTAGATATATTGACCCATGTTATAGTTTGGAGAACACCATTCACACCTACTCGCATACATTTGTGGTGCCAAAGTCAAAGTCATTGTGGAGGGATGTGGATGGTCCAAAGTGGGTGCCTGACGCAGAGTTGTTGCGGGCCAAAGGTCGAGTTGTTTACTCATGTTTCATGTTTGGCATGTTTACTCATGTTTCACATTTTGGCATGTTTCTTTTCAAGTTTGTTTGTACTTGTTATTTTTGTTGATCTTACTTTACATGTTCTGTTTTTTGGTGTGTTGAAAAATTCAAAAACCCATAAAAATTGATCGCTTATGTTGTGTATATCACATGTGAGTTTGACCTAGTACCTTTGTACTCATGGCGTAGTGCATTTTCAAGCTTAGCTTGTTATGTATACACATATATCTTTGTGGGAAAAATCTTGAAATCTGTGTGACTGTTGTAAATCGATCTTCAAGCTTGTCATGAATGATTGGTCAATAGTCTTGATGGTTTTGATACTTGCATAGACTTGTGCCTATATATCTTCCCAAACTTTTTATGTTTTTGCTTAAAGAGCTTAAAAAATGTAAATCTCAAAATGAAAAAAAAAAAAAGAAAAAAAAAAGAAAAAAAAGAGAAAACGAGCTGCAAAAGTCGTCGCACATACTAGTATTTGACTAGGAAAAAGGAAAAGCAACTTGTATTGAAATGTATGGTGCCCAAAAAGCCAAAGGCTTATCCTCAATATTGAAATATCAAAAATTTCAGGTACCCATCTCAAAATGAGATGTATTGTTCAAAAAGGATCAAATGTTACGATTTTTAAAGATGCCAAATGAAAAGCTTCAAAGATGTGTAATCATTTTCTTGTGGGAGGTCATATATGTTCATTTCTATAATTGAGATAGACCTCTTGACCTAATACCAGTTGTGTATAACTTGATTGAATTGATCATTGAAGCTTCACTCTAAAGTAAGGACTATTCCACATTTAACACTCACACACAACACACAAGACTTATGTTCATTGAATGCTTATTTTATTTGTGTGATTGTACATGACCAAATGTGATGTGTATACTCAAATGCTTGTCAATCAAATCCAAAAAGATTTTTGAGTATTTTATATGTTTTTGAAAGTGTTTTTATGCTTTTGTGTTTTTAGTTTTTTGTTAAAATTACATTTTTCATGTTTTTCATCAAAAACTTCTTCAGAGGCATTTTCGCGAGAAGCTCGCGACTAAGTTCTTCTTGCGAAAATGGGTTAAGGCAAAACATGAAAACACAAAATTCAGACAGAGACTTTCGCGATTGTTTCTCAAGTAAAGTCTTCCCGTGAAAAGTTTTGTGCTTCAAATGCATTTTTTGCGAGTAACTTCATGAGAAGGTAACCCGTAAAAAACACTTGTTTTTAGTTTTAAAGGGCTGATGTGACAGATTCTCAAACACATCTTATTTTCCCTCTCTTTGCCTTCCTCGTGCCTCCCTCAACCCCAAACTATTTTTCACTCAAAAACCCAATCAAAACTCAAGAGAAAACTTCTTCAAATCATATCTAAGGTATGTCTATACAATGTTTTCTCTTTATTTCCTGAGTTTATGTAGAAAATTTCTTGGTTTTTCTTAAATTGGGTTATTTTGAAAAAGGGGTGGGAACTTTACATTTTGTGCAAATTTTTTCAATTTCTTGTTTGGGCTGTGTCCCATTTGATTTGTTTATGTTTGTTTGGCCCCTTGTGGCATTTTGACATGTATTGAGGCAAGATTCAATCATGTTCATGCATTGCCCACGTGTTATTTTTATATGTGCATACCAAGTGTTTGATAAAATTCCTAAATGGCATTTTGGTGTTGTTTTGGACTCCAATGAGTTCCAAACTTTGGGAATTACGATGATTTTACATGTTTATCATGTTTTGATCATTGGTTGTGTGTTTTACACACTTTGACCCAAATGTGTTTAGCCATGCCTTGCACATGCATCACATATGCACACCTCATGCACACTTGATACATACACTTGTTCACTTGTCATGTTTTGCATATCACTCATACTAAATATATGTTGCTTACATGTTTGGCATTGTCAATGTGATTTTGGGACTTTTTTTATGTCCTTTTAGGACTTTATGCTTATTTTTGAACTAACTTGACACTAATCAAGTTTGCGTTCCTGTTTTGTGTTTGTGCATTTGTTACTTTTTGCTTTATGGCTGTTTGTGTAGATGTCTCCCACTAAGCACTTTGCTTCCAAGAAATCCTCAAAGCATCCACACACGAACTCAGAGAATTTCAAATCCATTGAGACAGACATGGCATATAATGATTGCTACAAACGAGCAACAATCATTATGGAAAGGGTTGCACAAATGGAGACCCTTCAAAACATTGTCATACCTAAAGTGTTCAAGGAGAGAACTTGGACAAAGTTGCTGAATCCAAGTGGCAATGTTTATGCTGAACTCATAAGGGAATTCTTCTTAAATGCCATTGTGGAAAGATACCACATCAACTGTTGGGTACGACAAAAGGAATTCGTTATTACAAGGGATTCCATTCAAGAGTTCTTAAAAGTTCGTCCTCCCTTTCAACCAATCTTCGTACACTATGATGACAGATTGGACTCTCTTAAGCCTACGGTAGAGCTCCTTGGTGGCTCTTTTAAGAAGAAGTCAATGAACACCATCCCCTTCAATGTGGAGATGAGGACATTGGTGTATGTCATGATTCACAACCTCTACCCGGTGACAAACTTGACAACACTGTTCGGACCAAGGACCATTTTCCTATACGATCTCTACACACATAAAGAGATTGACATATGTGGACACATATACCACCTCCTGACCAAGAGCATCACCAAACGGAACTCAAGGGCAATATTTCCATTCCCTACTCTCATTATGGGTCTCATTGCAAAGACAAGACTGAAGATTCCAAGCGGTCTTAGCATTATGCCAAGAGATTATCCCATTGTTGCTAACACAGTGACTCAAAGCAAAGCCCACATAACCAGATCAAAAACCTGCATTTCTCAAATCCCAAGGGATAATGTTGAGGAAGAAGGGGGAGACATTAAGGAAGAAATTGATAGGTTCATCTCACCCCCGGAGGGCTCTGTAAAGTCATCTTCTCAAGCATATGCATGGGGACCCGATTGCCTTAATCACCTTATTGCAAGGGTAGAGCAAATGTATGGCATGCTTGAATCCCATGTGCAGCACACCTCAGATCAGTTTGCTTATATCCAAGGCCAAATTACTGCATTGTCATCATAGATTAAAGACATGACGATGGCGCAAGGATCCAACTCGGAATCTGAGCAATTCTAGCTCCTTTGGCCATTCCGGTCAAAAAGGGAGAGAAAGTTTCTAAGGGGGAGTTGCACATTTTGAGGGGAAAGCATAGCGTAGTAGCATATCATAGATTTTATTGGTTCATTTTGGTGGCCTAGTGGTTTCATTTAGTGTTTATATTTACATTGCTTTCTTTTAAAGCTTTAAATACTTTGGTTTAAAACTTTTAGTTTATATTCAGTACTTTTTTTTATATATATATTTGCTTTGTAGCATTTTTTTTAGTACTTTTAGATTTTGTTGCATTATCTTGAGTATTACACACTTGTGCCCTTGTTGGATCTTGTATCCTTGATGCAAATACTTCTTGTATTTCGCATTGGTTGTGTGTTGGACATGCAATTAATTTCTACATTGCACTTAATTGCATTGCGTGTCCAAATGATCATTTACTAGCTAAATGCTCATTGTAGTCATTCTTTAATGACTGTTCTTGTATGATCAAGATAAGCTTAACTGTTTATACAGTGTTTACTACCTTGATCGCATTTTACTTGCTTATATACATATAGTGTATTCAACTTGTCATAAGCTTAATGAAAGTTTTATTTGTGTGTGAGTGTTTTAGGTTATAGGTATATACAAGCAAGTGCTTCACAGCTTCTAGATTAGGTGTAAGTGAGTTTTACCACTGTTTCCAAACTCATGTTTAAGTCTAGAGTCTGTTTTAGGGGTTTTGTCACGGAATAGCCAAAGGGGGAGATTGTAAAGTTGTGATTTACAACAATTTTGTGTTGGTTTTAATTTCGTGCCAAATTTGATTGTAATTATGTTCAATCTTTTATATCCTGTATTGTATGTAGGATTTTATTGTAAGGGTTTTGTGTCAAAGAGAGTGTGAAGACTCAAGGCAATTGAAGACCAAAGAAGTTTTCGTGGGTAGCTCGCGAGAAGCCTTCCTGCAAAGTGAAGCATGTGCCCAGCACATGACTGGAATGTGAACAGTCATGACCAATGGAGACAATTGGTTTTCGCGAGTGTCTTGTGGGTAAGGCCTTCCCGCGAGATACCTACGAAACATTTTGTATTGCCAATTTGTCATATCCAATAACATTTGTAGCATTGTGTTGTAGTTATATCTTTAATATTCAATTGTAGAAGTCTTAAAATAACATTTTTCAATTGAAGATGCTATTAATTTACAATTTGATTAACAATTTAGTAATGAAAACAATTACCACCGGTTATTGACGGCATTACAAAACTTGACTAGACCTTGCCCTTTCTGTTTTTAGCAAAAATCCTGCCTCTCAGTCTTCAATTATATCAGAATCATCTATGTTATGAGTCAATTTCTGTTTCTACTTTGTTTCTTGAGGAAAATAAAAACAGGAATTTCTTTTATTAAAGACAACAAAAAAATTTAAGGCTTTTTAAAACAAAATAAATTCATGCTCGGTCATCATTTGCTTCTGAACTCTAATTTCAGTGTAGGTGTGAGGAAGAATGAAGGGTATTATTCATTTGATGGAGAATTTCTATTTGGTCTCATTAGAGAAATTTTTCATCTGTAAATTTTATAAATTAGTTTAGTTGCTGTAATTTTTTTTTTTCATCTCTGCTAATTTTCTCATTTTGTGTTTGTAAGGTTGAATTTATTCAACCATCTAATTGGCTTAATTCCGTGCCAAATTTGCTTGTAATTCAGCATTTAGTAACCCTGTATTTAGGTGGGTTTGATGTAAAGGTAGTGAGTGAGATAGAGTGAAGTTTGCTCAAGAGTGTGCAAGAAAACAGAGTCTCGCGGCTGGGTCTCGCGGGTGACTCGCGGCTTCAAGCCGCCAGAAGCAACCTCACGTGCCAAGCATGCTGGAAGGTGAACAGTCTGCTAGCTGGAGCACTACAGGACAAAACAGAACAACTGGCCATACGGTTATCTCGCGACTGGATCTCGCGACTCAGTTAAGCCGCGAGGTCAAGCCGCGAGCCACCCCTGTTTTGTAGAATTCTGACGTTTCACATTCCTCTCCACTCCAGTATAAATACCCCTATTACCCACGATTGAAAGAGAGCTTCCAGAGAGAATTTTGAGAGAGAAACCCTAAAGAAAAACCAGATTGTTTCACCCACAATCTCTACCTTAGAATCTCTTCAAATTCCTCATCTCTCTTCCTCTCCATTGTCAGATCCTTGAGAGGCATTATACCAGACCTGGTTCTCACCATCATCTTTATTGTGAGACAGTCGTTTGGATTTCTGGGAAGCAGTTAGGAAGGAGCCAATCTTCATTGGTTGATGCTACGGTCTAGTAGCGGAATCCGGGAAGCTAGAAAAGAAAAAGGTTCGGCGCAACCTCGTTGGAGCAAGAAGCTTGGAGGGCTTAGATGCACTGGGTAGATTAGGCTTGGAGGGTCTATTGCTGTCCTTGTATCCCAACTATATTTTCTAGTGGATTGATTACCGCTTGGAGGGCGGCGGAGAGGTTTTTCGCCGAGGACTTCGGTTTCCTCTTCGATAACACATCGCGTGTTGTCTTTGTGTTTGCATCTTCCTTCCTCTATCTTTGCCTTTAAATTATCTGCTGTGGATTTTATTTTGTTATGGCTTAGATAGTATTTAATCAATTTCGTATGATAGCATATGTTAAGTTTCCGCACACTTGTTGTTTGACATATTGCTTGAATTGATTAAGTTTTAATTTGGGGGTCTAAACGTTCAAAGGTGTTTTTACACGTTTTTGAACTTACAATTGGTATCAGAGCAGGTACACTTGTTGTGGTTTTACTACCTAAGTGTGATCCTAGACCCCTGTGTTGTGGTTGTTTGTTTTGTCTTATACCATGCTGAATCATAGCTTGAGTGTTTGTGAAAATGACTCTATGCATATATCTGAAAGGTGTCTTACTGATGATCTTGTAAAGTTGTTAAAAACTAAGAAACATGCTAGAATATTTGTTCACATGCTGGAATTTCTTGAAAGTCAGAATCATGTCTTACATAGTAGCATATCTGAATCTAAATCATTGATTAAGAAATATAAAAGAAAGAATAGAACGTTGTGTGAGATGATTGAGAATCTGAAAATGAAAAATCAATATGAAAGAAGCATGAAAACTGATGATGAGTTTGTGTTTGAAGGTCAAGAATGTCTGTCACATGTGAACCTATTTGTGCATACCTCATTGAAGGTGTTTAATGCATGTTTGTGGTATCTTGACAGTGGGTGTTCTCGCCATATGACAGGGGATAAGTCTCTGTTTAAGACACTCAAAGAAAAGGTTGGTGATTATGTGACCTTCGGTGATGGAAGTCATGCTCAAGTCCTAGGCAAAGGAACCATTGAGATACCTGGTTTGCCGCTGTTGAAAGATGTGCTGTACATAAAAGGGCTGAAGGCGAATTTGCTGAGCATCACTCAAATTTGTGATGATGATTTTCTGGTACAATTCTCTAAGAAGGGATGTGTGATCATCAATGAAGAGGGGATTCAGGTTTTGGAAGGAAATCGGACTACAGATAACTGTTATGGAATAGTTCCCACGGCACCCATATCATGTAGAAGTGCTCGTGTGGATATGTTGGAGCTGTGGCATCATAGATTTGGGCATGCCAACTTCAAACAAGTATCAAAAGTCTCCAAACTAGAAGCAGTCGAGGGACTTCCTAAATTTGGAAAAGTGAAGAAGACCGTTTGTGGTGCGTGTCAAATGGGGAAGTAAACTAAGGCAAGTCATCACAAGGTGAATGTGATAGCCACCTCTCGGTGCTTGGAGTTACTTCATGTTGATCTAATGGGGCCTACCAAAACTGAAAGCCTAGGGGGAAAGAGATACATTATGGTTATTGTGGACGACTACTCAAGATACACTTGGGTTGAATTCCTTAGAGAAAAATCAGAAGCTTGTGAGAGGTTGGAGATTCTGTGCAAGAAACTACAAAATGAAAAAGGGATTCCGATAGCCAAAGTTAGGAGTGATCATGGGAGGGAATTTGAGAATGCAAGATTCGAGTCCTTCTGTGAAAAGAATGGAATTAAGAGAGAATTTTCAGCTCCCAAAACTCCACAACAAAATGGAGTGGTAGAAAGAAAAAATCGTGTGATTCAGGAGATGGCAAGAGTCATGTTGCTTAACAAGCAAATACCTCAAAAATTTTGGGGAGAAGCTGTCAACACCTCGTGTCACATTGGCAACAGGATTTTCTTTCGAGTTGGTACAAAGAAGACTGCCTATGAGATATGGAATGGGAAGAAGCCAAAAGTGAAGTATTTCCGGGTGTTTGGAAGTAAATGCTATATTTTGAATGATCGAGAGAATCTTGGGAAGTTTGATGCGAGAAGTGATGAGGGTATTTTTCTTGGCTACTCTACTACAAGTCGAGCGTATAGAGTGTTTAACAAGAGAACAAAGACTGTGATGGAGTCCATAAATGTCAAGATTGATGATGCCTTACCTAAGGTGGAAATGATTGATGATGTAGAAGGGCCGAGCACCAAAGAGACAGATGTTGAGGTAGAAGCTTTGGATATAGAAGGTGAAGAACCTATACCAGAAGTAGAATCGACTCCAATCAATCAAAGAATGGAAACGAGATCGATGTCTAGAACCTCAAGCCCTCTTACTCCTCCTGAAGTTCATCCTCCTATCTCTCGCAGTGAGGAAGTTTCCACTTCAAAAAGGCCATCTTCAAGAGTTATCAAGAATCATCCGGAAAGTAACATCATAGGATCTCTTGATGACGGTCTTCGCCTCAGGAAAGGAAACATTCTGCTAGCAAATCATGTAACATATCACTGCTATCTTGCATAGTTTGAACCAAAAAGGGTTGAAGAGGCTCTTCAAGATGAGAATTGGGTTGAGTCAATGCATGAAGAGCTGAATCAGTTTGTGAGGAATGATGTGTGGGAACTTGCTCCACGGCCTGAGAACATTCATGTTATAGGGACAAAATGGATTTTTAAGAACAAAACTGATGAAGATGGAGAGATAATCCGAAACAAATCTCGGTTAGTAGCTCAAGGATACACTCAAGTTGAAGGAGTGGATTTTGATGAGTCTTTTGCTCCGGTGGCAAGACTCGAATCCATTCGCATCCTCATGTCCATTGCGTGCACCTTGAATTTCAAACTTTATCAAATGGATGTAAAGTGTGCGTTTCTGAATGGATATCTAAATGAAGAAGTATTTGTTGAGCAACCAAAAGGATTTGAAGATCCTCATTTTCCAGATCATGTACTAAGATTGAAGAAAGCCCTTTTATGGCTTAAAACAAGCGCCTAGAGCCTGGTACGATCGTCTTACACAGTATCTTCTAGACAGAGGTTTCAAGAGAGGGTATGCAGATCGAACTCTGTTTGTCAAAAATGATGAAGGTTATCTCCTTGTGGCACAAGTCTATGTAGATGACATAGTGTTTGGGGCAACCATCGGAGATCGTGCTACTGAATTTTCTGAAGAGATGAAGAAGGAGTTCGAGATGAGTATGGTGGGGGAGCTCACATTTTTCTTGGGTCTTCAAGTCAAACAACAGAAGGAGGGTATTTTTGTATCTCAAGAAAAGTATGCCAGAAACATTGTCAAGAAGTTTGGTCTAGAATCCAAAAAACATGCCTCCACCCCCATGAGCTCTTCCACTAAACTGAATGTGGATTCGTCGGGAGTTGAAGTAAGTCCTACATTGTATAGGAGCATTATAGGGAGTTTGCTCTACCTTACAGCCAGCAGACCAGACATTGCTTTTAGTGTGGGCGTTTGTGCCAGGTACCAAGCTAATCCGAAGGAATCTCATCTGACTGCTGCTAAGCGAATCATTCGATATGTGAATGGTACTGCAAACTATGGTCTGTGGTATTCAAAAGACTCAAATGATTGTCTTGCTGGGTATTCAGATGCTGACTGGGCTGGAAGTGTAGATGATCGGAAAAGCACTTCAGGCAGCTGTTTTTATCTTGGTAACAATCTTGTCTCATGGATGAGCAAGAAGCAGAATTCAGTGTCTCTATCTACTGCAGAAGCAGAATACATTGCTGCTGGAAGTTGCTGCACTCAGCTTCTTTGGATGAAGAAACTACTTCATGACTATGGAATTCCTCAAGAAACGATGTGTGTCTTCTGCGACAACACCAGTGCCATCAATCTTTCCAAGAATCCTGTTCAGCACTCTAAGTCTAAACACATAGAGATACGCTACCATTTCATTCGGGATTTGGTAGAGGAAAGAGTTGTGTGTCTTGAGTTCATACACACCGACAATCAAAAGGCGGACATCTTCACCAAGCCTCTCGATGGTCCACGGTTTGAATCACTCCGTAAGACCATTGGTGTCGGTACAATTCCTTGATTCTCTTGTGTGCTGTGTGCTTCACATATTTCTAATTTGATATAATTGCTTGTGATGTGGCACACACTTCCTTGTTAACCCTTTGTGTAATATGTTTAGTGTTTGTTTGTCCTTCTGTTAATTTTGTTGGTTCTCTCTTTGATTGTTGAATCACCTTTCTTCTTTTATGTCAAAAATCCAAAAATCACATAAAAATTAGAAAATCAAAAAGCTTGATTGACTTTGTTGAGCTTTTGTCTCAAAACTTGTTTTGCCTTGTACCTTTGTGCTAATGGCTTTGTGCATTTTCGAACATTACTTGTTTTCATGCACGTATATCTCTGTGGGAAAAATCTGGAAATCTTTGTGATTGTTGTAAATAGATCTTCAAACTTGTCATGAATGATTAGTGAATGGTTGTGTTGATCTTGAGACTTGCATAGACTTGTGTCTATATATCTTCCCACTCTTTATTTTTGTTTTGTTAAAAAGAGCTCACCAAATGTAAATCTCCAAATGAAAAGAGATATTGAGCTGCAAAAGCCTGTCGCACATTCTAGTATTTGACTAGGAAAAAGGGTAAGCGACCTTATATTGAAGAAAATGTTTATTCAAAAAGCCAAAGGCTTATTCCTTAAAGTGAAATATCATATATCTCTCTCACAATGAGAGGTGATTGACTCAAAAGATCAAAAAGATCAGTTGTTATGATTGAAAGTGGAGTCAAATGTAAAGCTCCAAATCATGTTATCAAGTTTTGTGGGAGGTCATATATACATATTTCTATAATTGAGATGGGTCACATGATCTAGTGCTAATTGTGTATGCCTTGGTTGAATTGATCATTGAAGCTTCACATTAGACGAAGGACTATCTCATTGTTGATATCCACACACAACACACAAGTTTATGTTCGATAAATGCCATATTCATTTGTGTGATTGTACTTGATGAAATATGTTTTCACATGCTCAATCTTTGTTAATTAAAGCACAAAAAGATTTTTGAGTGTTTTAGGTGTTTTTGGAAAGTATTTTGTTCGAAAAATCTGAAAATTTCAAAAAGCCAGTTTTTGCCCTGTTTTGGCGGCTCAGTCGCGGGTATGTCAAGTCGCGAGCCTCAGTCGCACCGTCGCTGGTCATTTTTGGCGACTTGTTCGCGGGTGGAAGGTCCAGTCGCGAGGTTCACTCAGAGATTTTCGCGGCTCAGCTCGCGACTCACTCGCGGGTAGATCTTCCAGTCGCGAAAAACACTTAGAAAATTTTTCAAATTTTGTTCTTGTGTACTTTGGCGGCTTGAGCTGGCGACTGTGTGGCGACTTAATCCAGTCGCGAAAAACGCGTGTTTTGAGGAAATAAGGGCAGTTTTAAACTTTTTGTTTTTCCCTTGATCTTTTTGTGACTATTCATTGTCTTCTTCATTTGCTCCTACCCATCACTCCGTGTCTCCATTTTTGATCTCCAGTGTTTTGCCTCCTTTCAGATCAAAATCGTCGACTAACAGGTATGATATTTCTGTTTTGAACTCTATTTTACTTGTTGTGATGGTTTTCCCTCTGGATTTTTCACATTTGTTTGTGTTTTTGTGATGGGTTTCTAGCTACACTATTTCTCTTTGTCCATGCTTCGCTTATGGAATCTTGTGTTTCCATTTTTGAGCAAGTTTATTTTGGATGGTTTTTGTGTTCTTCATCTTGTGCGTAGCTAGGGTTTGCTCTTTTGTGTCTGATCTGTTGTTGATGTCATGTTTCACCATGGTACTGTGTGGTTTCCTGTTGATGTGTTGTTGAATTTGGGTCCGTTTTCAGCTGACTCTGTGCAGTTCAATTTGGACCTTCTGTGTCCCTCATTGTTTTAGTCTGACCAATTTTCATCCAGCTATTAGGGTTTCTTCATTGTCCCTATATTTCCACTAACCCTCTGCTAATAAAGCTTGTTGGATTGTGTTCTGTCATTTTCCTTGTTCATATTGCAGACTGGTCATGTCACCATTTAAGAAAGCTGCTGTAAAAGGAGGTAGTTCCAAAGGGAAGGAACCAGTCATCGATGTTG
The DNA here is from genome assembly GCA_029955605.1 of Quercus engelmannii. Classification (NCBI taxonomy): domain Eukaryota; kingdom Viridiplantae; phylum Streptophyta; class Magnoliopsida; order Fagales; family Fagaceae; genus Quercus; species Quercus engelmannii. The sequence goes on along the minus strand of JARPSG010000001.1, from coordinate 79,064,869 downwards.
ATGAATTCTCACCTCAACCAAGGGGGACTCGTTCTTCTTCGGAGAGATTCGATCCCGACAGGTTCAGATCATATGCAGCCTATCAGTCGTATGAGAATTTCTTTCTTCATGCTACACCATTACTAGAGAGAGCTTTGGATCAGTCATCCCTTCATGACACTGACATTCCGAAATGGTTCGCTCACAAGGATTGGAATTACCTTCTCTCTGATCCAGATGACGCGTATGAAGAGTTGGTAAAGGAGTTTTATGCCAACGCAATTGTGGAAGGGGATGACCTTAAGTGCTGGGTTCGGAAGAAGAGCTTTTCTGTCTCTCCTGCATATCTGGCAGAAATTCTCCACATCAACAGACCCATTTTCCGACATTTGCCAGTTTACGATGATCTCTGCCCTGATGAGGAGCTTCTTAAAGAGAGTCTTGGTCCAGATTTGGAGTTCTCGCCAAATGGCAAGTCCATCAGTGTTTCCTCTCTCTCTCCAAAGCTTCGAGTGCTTACAATTGTAATGTTTCACAATTTGTACCCTTTGTCCAGCACTGGGTATATGAACCTTGGACGGGCTTTGTTTCTTCATGATCTAATCTCTGATGTGGAAATAGACATCTGTGCTCATATCTTTCATGTTCTGCGCAAAACGGTTCTTCGAAATGAGTCTCGGATATGCGTCCCTTTTTGCAGTCTAATTTCCCAGATCTTGAAGCTCAAGGGAGTTTATCCACTGGCTGATGAATCCCCTATGCCCAAACCGAGTCCAATCAACATGCGCACATTCAATGCGAGCATTGGACATAGTCGGAAGAGGGCCAAACCAGAAACTTCTGCATCTCACAGTGACTCTCAGTTTAGCTCTCTCTCCCTAGATGGGAAACTTGAACGTATTGTATCCTCTGTTCACGAGTTGAATACAAAGATGTCTGGGCTCACAGCCTCTCTACACCATCAAAGCACTCGGTGGGATATGAAGTTTACTTCTCTTCAGACTCAATTGGATCAGATTCAGAGAAAGCTGGAAGAGGATGACTAGCCTATTCCATGACAAAAAGGGGGAGAGCGAGGCATGATCAGAGGGGGAGTCTTTACCTAAGGGGGAGTGTCTTTACATTCTTCTTCAGCTTAAGTTTTCACTTTACGTTATTTTGTAAACTGTTATTCAGGATGTTTGTGGTTTGTACCCATGTGCTTATGTAAGCTTTTAGGGTTTATGTGTTTTGCATAGTTTGTAGGCTTAATGGTATGTACCTTGCTTAGTGCAGCCTTTATGCTATGTTAAAATCAGTACTTTAATCTAAATGTTATGCATTTTGGTTTATGTACTGTCACTCTTGTGCCCTTGTAGGATTGTTCCTAGATGCATATGCCTTGTGTGATATGCATTGGTTGAGTGTTGAGCATACAAGTGTCTTGCCTTGTGCATGTCAACTTGTATGTCCTTGTGTTCATTCCAAGTGTGAATGAGCACTGTGATCACTACATTGTGGTGTTCACTTGGTTGATCAAGCCATGGTTTGTTTCATAACTCCATCTTTGCTTGATCACATATTGCCTGTTTCATATGCATTTTATAATTTTCTGCTTACAATGATCATGGTGTATTGTTGTGTTTCAGGAGTATTATGTTCATATGATTCAAGTGCTTCACAGCTTCTAGAGTTAGGTGTGAGTGAGTTTTGTTCAACTGTTCCCAACTCACATGTTAAGTCTAGAGTCTGTTTTAGGATTTTGTCACGGAATAGCCAAAGGGGGAGATTGTAAGGTTGAATTTATTCAACCATCTAATTGGCTTAATTCCGTGCCAAATTTGCTTGTAATTCAGAATTTAGTAACCCTGTATTTAGGTGGGTTTGATGTAAAGGTAGTGAGTGAGATAGAGTGAAGTTTGCTCAAGAGTGTGCAAGAAAACAGAGTCTCGCGGCTGGGTCTCGCGGGTGACTCGCAGCTTCAAGCCGCCAGAAGCAACCTCACGTGCCAAGCATGCTGGAAGGTGAACAGTCTGCTAGCTGGAGCACTACAGGACAAAACAGGACAACTGGCCATACGGTTATCTCGCGACTGGATCTCGCGACTCAGTCAAGCCGCGAGGTCAAGCCGCGAGCCACCCCTGTTTTGTAGAATTCTGACGTTTCACATTCCTCTCCACTCCAGTATAAATACCCCTATTACCCACGATTGAAAGAGAGCTTCCAGAGAGAATTTTGAGAGAGAAACCCTAAAGAAAAACCAGATTGTTTCACCCACAATCTCTACCTTAGAATCTCTTCAAATTCCTCATCTCTCTTCCTCTCCATTGTCAGATCCTTGAGAGGCATTATACCAGACCTGGTTCTCACCATCATCTTCATTGTGAGACAGTCGTTTGGATTTCTGGGAAGCAGTTAGGAAGGAGCCAATCTTCATTGGTTGATGCTACGGTCTAGTAGCGGAATCCGGGAAGCTAGAAAAGAAAAAGGTTCGGCGCAACCTCGTTGGAGCAAGAAGCTTGGAGGGCTTAGGTGCACTGGGTAGATTAGGCTTGGAGGGTCTATTGCTGTCCTTGTATCCCAACTATATTTTCTAGTGGATTGATTACCGCTTGGAGGGCGGCGGAGAGGTTTTTCGCCGAGGACTTCGGTTTCCTCTTCGATAACACATCGCGTGTTGTCTTTGTGTTTGCATCTTCCTTCCTCTATCTTTGCCTTTAAATTATCTGCTGTGGATTTTATTTTGTTATGGCTTAGATAGTATTTAATCAATTTCGTATGATAGCATATGTTAAGTTTCCGCACACTTGTTGTTTGACATATTGCTTGAATTGATTAAGTTTTAATTTGGGGGTCTAAACGTTCAAAGGTGTTTTTACACGTTTTTGAACTTACAGTGTTATATGTTTTCATTCGTAGGTTTTCTAACTTTGCCTAATAGAACCAAAAAATTATAAGATTTGGGGAGAAATAAAAAGAAGTAGCTTCTTCTTTTGGAATTTCTTGAGTTGGAGGTACTTCAATCTGGCACAGGAGCATGCTAGAGCAAGATGACAAGTCAAGATGGTGCTGAACAACCTTGAGAAGACATGTAAGAACCTACAACTTATTAATATTTTATGTAAAATCAATTTTTGATAGGTTTAAAAATCTGCACCTATTACAAAGAATAAAATTTTTATCTAGTGTAACATCAGTATTTTTCTTGAACACTATTTTCCAATTAGATAACTACTTGAGTCTTTTTTTGTTCTTGATTTAGTTTTGGTTGATTGGATGAGGTTTGATCCTTTAGTAATTTTAGATTTTGTTTGTTCATTTCTCCGATGCATTTTACGCTCCGTTTGTTTTGAAGTAAAATATTTACAAATGTAAAATATTTTACAAGTAAAAAATTTTACAGTAAAATATTTTCAGTAAAACATTTTCAAGTGTTTGGATTGTCCTAAACTCTTGAAAATTCAAGAACAAATCAGCCACCACCAACCACCATGCAAGCATAGACCAACACTGGATGTAAGTACAAACCACCACCACCAACGGTACCAAATCCAAATTCTAGATTAGGAAGAAGGATAATAAAAAAAGCCATCATTGCTGCTACCACCAAAACCCAACGCTTCAAATCACCGTAATAGCCACCCAGCCCAATCGGACACCATCAACATTGGAACCCAACCCCAATGCACCACGATTGAACTGATGAACCATCGATCACCCAACACTATACCCAGCCACCAAACTCAAAACTAAACCCAGCAACACCATACCTAGTGACCAAAACCCAAGATCGGAACCCACCTAACAAACTCAAAACTCAAAACTAAACCCAGCAACACCATACCCAGCGAACAAAACCCAAAACCAAACCCACTACCGATGACCCACCTATCCAGATCTGAGAGATGCAGCCTAAAAGAAATGGACTACCAGAGAGATCAATGCTGACCGCCTCATCACTCACCAGTAGGGGTCCCAATGGACTGCCGAAGAGAAAAGAAGAGAGAGGACGGAGAACTTGAGAAGAAGGGATAGTAGTTATGGGAGAGGGAGAGCAAAAATTGAGAGGGACTGAGGACTGAGGAAGTTGAAGAATCAGGTAAGAGGGAGGAGAGCAAATGTAAAATATTTTACCAGTAATTTAAGTGTAAAATATTTTACACAAATTTGCCTTGGTTGATTTAGTTGACCGAAAATATTTTACTTTTGACTAAATATTTTATTACAAAACAAACACAGTAAAATGGGAAAATATTTTCTTGAAAATATTTTATGTCGAAACAAACAGAGCATTAATCAATGGTTATTTCTGTGTGCAAAAGAATCCTCTTCTGTAAGTAGATCAATTGTATTTATGACGTTATATAGCTATTTGTTATTTTTTTGGAAACAATTTTATGGTGGTTGCATGTTGGAGTTGTTTAACTGAATCTTATTTACTAATATAATGTCAGAAGTGCCTTTTCTTCGCATGTTATTTGGTCTTCGCATTATGTGGGAGGCACGTCTTTATATAAAAGAAGCTAGATTACTTATGAAACCAATGCTTTCTCAGCGTCCTAAGTTTTCACAATGTCTATCAATGTCACATTAAAATTATAAGCGCTCCAACATTGCTATTTTTTTTTTCCTTGATGACCAAAAGTGAAGTACAAATCCACTATGTAAAAAAGAGGAAAAATTAGAAGAACTAACCTGGGATTCTGCTTTCAGTGATTTAAAGTGGGTGTGTAGTGTGATCCTCAATAGCCAAGTACTCTTTGTAAGCCTTTTGTTATTTCGGTTATTGTATTATTAACATTCTATTTAGGTTTAAACAAATGGCTATCTACTTAAGTTGGTTTTAGAGTTTAAGAAAACAATGATCTTATATAAGATGAGTTTTTCTCTATTGATTATTGTTATTTCAAACATTTTTCAAATGAATTTATGTTGATTTTTGGTTGGTAAACTTTGGGTAGTTGTGGATTTGTGTTTGGGTGTTGAGACATTTGTTTGTTGCAATGATATGACCATTTTGGGGCTTTGTCTGGTGTTTCAGTTCACTAAGAAATTATATACATTTGTGCATCCTATTCATTTGAAAAAATGTTTTGGAAATCAGTTACATCAATATAGACTAACTGCATGAATTCAAAATTTTTTGTAACAAAAAATTTGTTTACTGCTTTTTTGTAACTATGGGGCATTTGCATCTCATAAACAATTAAAAGAGTGGTTAAACTTTACATATGTTGCAGCCTATTAGAGGAAGTTTCTGCCTATTAGAGGAACTTTCATTCATATTTCCCACACACCCCCTCAAACTTCCAAGCCTTGGCTTCACATTTTCATCATTTTTGTTTCTCTACTGCTCTTTTCTTTTTTTCTTTTTTCGATCTTATAAAATTTGGGGAATTTAAAACCTGATAATTTACTGTTTGTCAGATTGGAGACAATGAGGGTTTTTATTTTAATTTTTTCATCAGACTTCCAATTCTATGTATTTACTGAAATGTCTTTCAATGACATCTCATTTTAGTAAGCAAGAAAATGAGTACAAACTACATTTAATGCTTACCATAAAAATGATTTTTTTTTCTTAAGCTCATAGTGCAAGTTACAATAGTATAAATGCCCAAATGAATTCTCCAACTGACATTGGCTAAATTTTCTTTTAGATTGTAGATTGATACTGAAATTGTTGAACTCATTTAATTCACCTTTGTAGTATATCACTACCACAAATGATTTACAATTTTTTTACTTTTATTATTATTAATTTTTTTATGGTAGTTGGTAGGTGCCTTACAATTGGTAAACAGCTGAACATACATATACATTAGCCTTATCAGTTTTAGTATCTTCTATTTGGGTTTTTGCCAAGTTTTTCTTTTTTTTACTCTTTGATCTTCCATGGAAATTCGGCAACACCTTATTAAAAGATAAGAAAAATATGACTATATTCTATCAGAAACTTTCCTATGTTTTTTTTTTCTTTTTAATTATTTATTGGACTTTGTTTTATAAGTAAAATTTTGATTTAGAAATTTTGATTAGACATGTTTAAACGAAAAAGAATTGATAAGAGCTATCTAACACTGATTCATGTGATCTAGATTTTAGATGGTAGAACTAATTTCGCATTTGCATGTGATCTTCATTTGGAATCAATTTAACATTATCATTTTGTTCTGAATCTTTTGATATGTCCAGGTATGCAAAAAGATCCTCAATGGCTTGGTTGCTTACAACATTAGACCCATAAAGACTTAAGAGAGAAAGTATGAAATCCATAATAAAGGGTTAAACTATTTGACTTTCGGTTTATTTTAGGATTTTAAATGTTATCTTGAGCTATGAATCTAAATTTAATGATGTTATGAAGAAAGGTATTTGTTTTTCTTATTGTATAAGTTTAATTTTTTCCGGTTATTCAAATTGTGTTAATATACATTATTATGAAGTATTATTTACTTTTGATGATGTTATATAAAAAAGAAAAGTACATTGATGATGCTATAAACAAACAACCATCACAATTATAAAAATCTCGTGCATTTGCACGGGTTATAAGCTAGTTAATAATAATACCTGTCCAAATTCCAAAATATTATCTTTGGATTTTATAGAGATAATTGGAAATCCTTTTTTCTTTGACCAAGCAACCATCATCGAATTAAATTCAACACCGGAGTTCTCTGAAAGAACTCTCCATAAATCATCTGTCTTCGCATTTTTTCCAACATATCTTTTTATGTACGAACTTAAGGATTTCTGGTTCAAATAAGATGTCATAGAGTTATATATATAATTTAGTCAAAGTTAATTTTCTATCCACTCATTACATAGTGAAATTTTGATCACATTCAAGAAGTGTGAATTAAATGTGTCACGCCCCGAACCCAACTACAAAGATAGACACGTGACAACTATCGCACGCTTATAAAGTAAGCACCCTACAAGTGTGCAAGGCTTTCTTAGCAACTAAAATTTATCCTCAAAGATTAAAATCAATAAATCCAAAATACCTCAACAATTTCTTTATGAATAGATCTCCAAAAATTTAATAGGTACAAAATTCAAACCTCATGGACATAATGCCAATTGGACAATAAATATAAAACTATTAGAAGACCATCCAATCCCAAAATCACTAAGCTTCTTTTCCTGCTCACAACACAATGTCAAAACTCCCAAAACTTGGTATTCTTCACAATCTGAAACTAGAGGGGAAAAAGGGGTGAGCTGACAACTCAATAAGTAACCAAAATCCTAATAAGTTCTATCAAGCAATAAATCTATAAAATAATAAGATGTAATATGAGTTTTCAAAAGTTATAATATACTATGGCTTTTCCAAGAATAACTAAGAAGTTTCATAGTCTCAAAATAATAAGTTGCTAATAGATCACGTACTTTAACCTTACAATTATATATCATAGATGGTTTAGAAATTAGTCAATTTTCCATATATCAGAAGCTATAACTTACAATAGGTTCCAAAAATACATAAGCAGTTTAAGTAACTCAAAATAGTTAAATACTCAAACATTTCCAAAATCCCATATGTAGTTTTAAGGAATCAAAATGGTTCAAATACTCAAACGTAATTTATATTCTTAAAAATCTTATGACTATGTTCACGCTATATCCCTGTGATTGGACATTAGAGTACCAATGAATAACCCCCATTGGTTTGGGTATCGGAGTACTAATGAATAACCCCATTGGTTTGGGTATCAGAGTAATAATGAATAACCCCATTAACTGGGTATCAGAATCAATTCATAGTCAGATTGTTCATAATCATATACATGAAATCATAGTTTCTAACAAAAACATATCTTATTCAAGCATGTATGTAAAAATCATATACTTAGTATTAAAATATATTTGTAATAATATTTTACTTGAAATTAGTAATACAATAGAAATAAAAATTCTATGTATCAGAGTCAAAATATAGTCAGATTGTCTAAAATCATATATATCAAATCATAGTTCCAACAAAATATATCTCATTCAAATACATATATATATATATATAAAACTATACTCAGTACTCAATATATTTGTGATAATTCTTTATTCTTTACTTTAAATCAATGTAGCTAAAACAATTAAATAAAATAGTAACAATTATAAACAAATTTCCGTAGTTAAAATATAGTAGTATAAGCAAAATAAAACCAATTAGGATAAGGTTACTTACCTCCAAAAGCTATTCCAAAAAAACTTTTTCTTAACAATTCCTCTAAAATCTTTAGATATCACTTGGAACAAATGGTTGCCTCTTCAATTAACTCCAAGGAAAAAATACACCTCATAGTCTCCTTAGTGATGAAACCCTTCACTACTTGAGTAATTTGGATAGTCTCCTCTCTCAACACTAAATAAGCTTATATATAGCTAGAGTTTCAATCTTATTTTCTAAAAACTCTCTTATAATTATAAATTATAAAATTGGCCCCACAAAATAAATTTACTTAAATACCCCTCCTTAAATCCTTTTTTTTTTCTCGAGGTATTACAATCTCCCCCACTTATAAGAATTTAGTCCTCTAAATTCATCACAAACTGAACCAATTATCACGCTTCCACTGCGCTACTCTAAAGCCACAATTGTATCGATCTATACAAATTTATCACTCGTCACCATAGTTCAAAACTATTTCACAACATATGCATAGACTTTTCCTTCGCAAGATTTGTAAAATAACAATTTCCAAAGCAATGGAGCCACGATGCTTCCGCTACATAATGTAATACCACTATAAAATCTCTTACTCAATTAGCCATATTTTAAAAACAACCATATTATGAAAAATATAAGATTCTTTAAAGATATACATATCAGTAGTCTAAATAGCTCTCTAAGTTCCTTTCAATATGAATAAAAGTTCCAAGGCCCATTCATTTAGATTAAACCCAATAATTGAATTTCCATCAATTATTAATGTCAACAAAATTCCAAGCCCTAAGTAGTCTCCAAAAATTACAACAAAGGAAATCCACAATTTTGAGATTCACCATAGACCATTGAATGCTAGCATCCGTTTAATTCTCTGCCTCAAAATTAAGTAGTGCATCCAAAGTTCCAATCCTTCCCAAGTTCAAAACAATTTACAACATATGGGTTTATCACTATATCTTTTCTACCTCAAGTTTTGTAAGATAGAAATTCCAAAGTCTGCATAAATAATCTATTGAGCACTGATATAAGGGTCTATCATAGAACGTCTATCATAATCATAAATTATCTAGTTGATACCTGTGCTGGAACTCATTGAAGAGATGGGTTCCTTATAATTACATTGCCTATTATGAAAACAAGTCTCTAAGTATACATCGGCTAGAAGGGAATAGTCCATGAAGTATCTCAAACCCCCTTTGTTTTGTTTTGTTTTGTTTTTGTTTTTGTTTTTGTTTTTTTTTTTTTTTTTTTTAACTTGCAAACAATATTGTCCCAATAGCCTAGAACTTAGAGTGCAATGCAACTTTATATTATTAGCCACTTGTCGATATAAAACAAAGGTACCACAATGAACTATAATTCAACTTGTAATAGCCTTTCGAAATAAACTCTCTTGCCATCCTAACTCCTTCAATATCCAATCAAAAATGTGGATCACTAGTCCAGTTCAATACTACCACATACTTGTGTTCTATCCACTTCATTTTCTGTTGAGCCAATCCATTAACTCTTATCAGTTAAATTCAAAGAATTACATTTTTGGCATCAAAACTTATTCCCCAGGATATTAAACAATCCTCCAAGTCCATAAAAATAAATTGAGGCCCCTCAAACTTCTAAGTAACAGAACATGTCTCAAAACATTTAGGGACTACCTCACACGTAAATTAGGCTATGGTAATCCATGTAGGTCAACCCTAACAAGAACCATGATCACAAAAAGTCGGTCCTTAACATTAGAATCCAAAGAAGTCACCGATATATTACTGAATTCTTTAAACACCCTCAGAATTTATATAACAACATATAATATAATGTGAACTACAATAACCACAAATTGATTTTCCCTTCACACTACGAACTTTCCATTAATTTCCTAACTCCATATAAACTAAAATCAAGGAACTGTAGCTCTAACATCAAACCTTAACCCCTAAATAAAGTTTTACAATTTTCAATTCCCTAAAAGCACTCCAAATTTTGAATAGGGCATATAGTAAGCTATCATTCAATAATTAAACCTATGAGGATCTCCTACAGATCAAACTAACCTTAGGTAGGTCAACTATATTAGGCAAAACTATCAAATGAGTTTTCAAAAGATCAGCCACAAAACAGCAGAAAGAATTCCTTTGCTTGTTCTTTTCTCACTCTCTTTTCCTTTTAATAAGAAGAAGAAGTTTTAATAACCAATTTGATCAATTACAAAATTTTCAAGAATAAAATACACCCACTTAATACTAGTATAAGATCATAGAAGTATATCAATTAAAATCCTCCCTTTTTGTATTTATAAGCCACGTATGTATAACCACATAAACATAATATCAAATCCTTCAAATATGACCTAACAAATCATCATATGATGGAGCCTCACTTACACTTCAAATCAAGCCATCAAAAGAACACTATCTATTACCTAATAACCTTTATAAAAAATGACTAAAACCATAATCCCTAGTGCACCAACTTTATTCCAAATCAAATCCTAGTATAGAGTCTGCAAGATCATAACCTGGCTCTGATACCATATGTAACGACCCAAGGAAAAGCGCTATGTAACGACCCAAGGAAAAGCGCTAGCCACATTTGCGCTATACCTCAAAAGGACTAGTCGCAATTGAGGCTCCTTGAAGTTGTTAATAAAGCCCAGTTCAACCCAGTAAATACCCGATGTAGGACTCATCACACTCCCACACACATCACATAATCAATCAAATTAGGGCATCACCATCTCCCCCACTTAAATCCCTAACGTCCTCATTAGGGCCCACTTTGTGGGGTAGTGTCTCTGAGCCCACACAAGATTACCGGGCCGGCTTTGATACCATTAAAATTGCCATGCCCCAAACCCAACTACAAACATAGACACGTGACAACTGCTGCACGCTTATAAAGTAAGCACCCTACAAGTGTGCAAGGCTTTCTTAGCAACTAAAATTTATTCTCAAAGATTAAAATCAATAAATCCAAAATACCTCAACAATTTCTTTATGAATAGATCTCCAAAAATTTAATAGGAACAAAATTCAAACCTCATGTACATAATATCAATTGGCCAATAAATATAAAACTATTAGAAGACCATCCAATCCCAAAATCACTAAGCTTCTTTTCCTACTCACAACACAACGTCAAAACTCCCAAAACTTGGTATTCTTCACAATCTGAAACTAGAGGGGAAAAAGGGGTGAGCTGACAACTCAATAAGTAACCAAAATCCTAATAAGTTCTATCAAGCAGTAAATCTGTAAAGTAATAAGATGTAATATGACTTTTCAAAAGTTATTATATACTATGGCTTTCCAAGAATAACTAAGAAGTTTCATAGTCTCAAAATAATAAGTTGCTAATAGATCACGTACTTTAACCTTACAAATATATATCATAGATGGTTTAGAAATTAGTCAATTTTCGATATATCAGAAGCTATAACTTACAATAGGTTCCAAAAATACATAAGCAGTTTAAGTGACTCAAAATAGTTAAATACTCAAACATTTCCAAAATCACATATGCAGTTTTAAGGAATCAAAATGGTTCAAATAATCAAATGTAATTTATATTCTTAAAAATCTTATGACTATGGTCATGCTATATCCCCATGATTAGGCATCAGAGTACCAATGAATAACCCCCATTGGCTGGATATCAGAGTACCAATGATAAGCCCCCATTGGTTTGTGTATCGAAGTACCAATGAATAATCCCCATTGGCTGGGTATCAAAGTACCAATGAATAACCCTCATTGGTTTGGGTATCAAAATACCATCGAATAACCCCCATTGGTTTGGGTATCAGAGTACCAATGAATATCCCCCATTGGCTGGGTATCAGAATCAATTCATAGTCAGATTGTTCATAATCATATGCATGAAATCATAGTTTCTAACAAAAACATATCTTATTCAAGCATGTATGTAAAAATCATATACTTAGTATTAAAATATATTTGTAATAATCTTTTACTTGAAATCAGTAATACAATAGGAATAAAAATTCTATGTATCAAAGTCAAAATACAATAGAAATAAAAATTCTATGTATCAGAGTCAAAATATAGTCAGATTGTCTAAAATCACATATATTAAATCATAGTTCGAACAAAATATATCTCATTCAAATACATATAGATATATATATATATATATATATATATATAACACTATACTCAGTACTCAATATATTTGTGATAATTCTTTATTCTTTACTTTAAATCAATGTAGCTAAAACAATTAAATAAAATAGTAACAATTATAAACAAATTTCAATAGTTAAAATATAGTAGTATAAGCAAAATAAAACCAATTTGGATAAGGTTACTTACCTCCAAAAGCTATTCCAAAAGAACTTTTTCTTAACAATTCCTCTAAAATCTTTAGATATCACTTGGAACAAATGGTTGCCTCTTCGATTAACTCCAAGGAAAAAATACACCTCATAGCCTCCTTAGTGATGAAACCCTTCTCTACTTGAGTAATTTAGATAGTCTCCTCTCTCAACACTAAATAAGCTTATATATAGCTAGGGTTTCAACCTTATTTTCTAAAAACTCTCTTATAATTATAAATTATAAAATTGGCCCCACAAAATAAATTTTCTTAAATACCCCTCCTTAAATCCTTTTTTTTTTCTCAGGGTATTACAAAATGTCTACAGGATTATAATTCAGGCCTTTCCCTTCAGCCATTTTGTTCATAAATTTGTGTACATAACATGTTGACAAAAGAAAAATGTTCATGCTGAAATTTTTTTGTTAAGAACCTTATTTTCCTTGAAAATGTGATATTAAGGTCTACTGCAATGAGAAATGATACATTGTAGTGACCGCAATCATTGGAATAGGTGATCAAAGAAAGCTTCCAATTTGACAAATATAAGTGACATGGAAAATATGTAGATTCTAAAAGAAGAACAGACACTGGAGCAAGAATTTCTGCAAAAGAAAATACCTAGAAGGCGTTACTTGACAAAAGCATCCTACACACTAGGTCAAACCCCAATCCACTCTTAATTTTTGAGCCCATTGAATAATTGAAGACTATAATGGCATTGTTAACCTAGAATATGATCAGAAATGAACATAAATTACATAACAGCCTTGACAATTATAAAGTGCCAAACCTGCTCAATAAACAAGAGAGCCATTAAAGCTTTATAAACAAATGATATTAACTGATAAATGTCAAGCATTAGTTCTATATAGATTTTCCAAGATTATGAAATATTGCATTGAAGGTTTTACTATGAAAATACAGAATCAATATTTGGTGGTCCATATAAAAGTAACTTAACTATTTTAAGTCAAGCATGAACTATCACACCTGAAATGTACCATCACCAAGATAACCCTGCAACATTCGAAAAACAGCAGATGATAGAAACAAATATTTCCTCTATTGAACGAGGATGGTGTACCTCCACTTGCAAATATGCTTGTCACGCCCCGAACCCAACTATAAAGATAGGCACGTGACAACCACCGCACGCTTGTAAAGTAAGCACCCTACAAGTGTGCAAGGCCTTCCTAGCAACTAAAATTTATCCTCAAAAATTAAATCAAATAAATCCAAAATACCTCAACAATTTCTTTATGAATAGATCTCTAATAATTTAATAGGAACAAAATCCAAACCTCGTGTACATAATGCCAATTGGCCAATAAATATAAAGCTATTAGAAGACCATCCAATCCCAAAATCACTAAGCTTCTTTTCTTGCTCACAACACAACATCAAAACTCCCAAAACTTGCTATTCTTCACAATCTGAGAGATCTCCAAATAATAATCTTCCAACATCAAAATAGAATAAACTAAATCCTTTAAATCTAAAGGTCTACACAAATTGTAATCTTAAACGTAAAGGTTCAAATCTTATTCCATTGATTTTCTAAACTTCACTCATGCACACATCCCAGCGGAAGCCCAAACATATGCTACTCTTCCTGATCAAAATCTAAAAGGAGAATGGGAGGGAGGGGGTGAGTTGACAACTCAATAAGTAACCAAAATCCTAATAAGTTCTATCAAACAATAGATCTGTAAAGTAATAAGATGTACTATGAGTTTTCAAGAGTTATAATATACTACGGGTTTCCAAAAATTACTAAATAAGTTTCATAGTCTTAAAATAATAAGTTGCAAATAGATTACATACTTTAGTCTTACAAATATATATCATAGATGGTTTAAAAAGTAGTTAGTTTTCCATATATCAAAAGCTATAACTTGCAATAGGTTCCAAATATACATAAGCAGTTTAAGTGACTCAAAATAGTTCAAATACTCAAACATTTCCAAAATCACACATGTAGTTTTAAGAACCGTAGTTCATATTCTTAACAATCTTATGACTATGGTCACATTATATCCCTGTGACTAGGCATCAGAGTACCAATGAATAATCCTCATTGGCTGGGTATCAAAGTGCCAGAGTACCAATGATTAACCCCCATTGGTTTGGGTATCAGAGTACCAATGAATAACCCCTATTAGCTGGGTATCAGAATCAATTCATGGCCAGATTGTTTATAATCATATATATGAAATCATAGTTTCTAACAAAAATATATCTTATTCAAGCATGCATATAAAAATCACATACTTAGTATTAAAATATATTTGTAATAATCCTTTACTTGAAATCAGTAATACAATAGAAATAAAAATTCTAATAATTGTAAACAAATTTTAGTAGTTAAAAATACATTAATATAAGCAAAATAAAACCTAATTAGGACAAGGTTACTTACCTCTAAAAGCCATGTCAAAAGGAACTTCTCCCTAACACTTCCTCTAAAATCCTTAGATATCACCTATACAATTTTTCAAATATTATTTATTCAATAATCTAATATTTTTAAATAAAACCTATATGAATACCTAGCCAAAAGAGAAACTGTTAAAAATATCCAATAATTTTCCATTATTATCTCATAGTTAAAAATCCATGTACTCATAATATATATATATATATATATATATATATATATATGTATATATATATTTCCTCCATTTTCTACTACTAACAGTACCTAGGGATAAAGCCTATAGATACACCATACGTATAGCCATATAGGGTCAAAAGTACACCACATAATCTTCTATACGTGGGCTCATTTCTTTTTTTTTAATCCCCATTCACCCCTAGTTCCCTTTGAGATGAGGACAAAACTAGGGAAAAGTTACTATATTCAATATCATACAAAATCAAGCCTACACAGACACCATTACCTTTTGCAATTCACCAAAATCCCAATTTTGTAAACCTGTGCAAAATCGAACCCAAGAGTCTTCTTTTACACTTAATGCAACACAGGGCACAGAGAAAATAAATCAAATTCCTTCTTCATTTACACCGTTAATCTCATTGGATATATAAACAGTCTCACTATTGGCCAAAATACTCATAAAAAAAAATATTTCTGTTATGTTCTAAATACTTAGGAACTAATGTATTTAGAACTCTAATGTGTATTTTTGGCAAACCATGATCAAAACAGGTTGTCTTGTCTTGTTTTGACTTGCTCAAAGTTGTGTCTTTTATGTAAAGTTGGATTCAAGCTAATGTAGATTTAATAGAGCATTTCGGCCTGGTTCGATCGATCAAAGCTTAGGCTCGATCAATCGAAATTTAGGCAGAATGCATTTTTCTGCAGAATTCCAACTCAGCGCTAGTTCATTAAAACATTTAGGGTTTTATGTTTTTGCCCTAGGTATATAAGGCAAACCCTAGCCACATTTTAGAAGTTGCTCATATTGCTATTTGTGTAAATCACTTGTGAGATCTGTGAGGAGCTTTCCTTTACACAAGCTTAGGATTATCAAGAAGGAGATTCGTTTAAGAACTTGATGATCATTCAATTATTGCCATAGAAGCTTAAAGAAACATAAGCGGGTGTGCTTGTATTTCCTAGAGAATCCAAGAAAGAAGGAGTTTGTGGTCTCAGAGCTTACACGTGGTCGTGTCAGTAAGTTTCTACTGGTGGGTAGCAATAGGATGTTAGTGATTTAAGTCCTATTGTAAAACTTTCATTCTTTCATAATGGATTCAGGTTTACCTTGAGGATAGGTAGGATAAATCCTCCCCAGGTTTTTACCAGTTTGGTTTCCGGAGTCATCATATCATTGTGTTATTTATCTTTCCGCTACTTTGCATGATATGATTGTTTGATTGTGATAACCTAGATTTGGAATTTGGACTAAGTAAATAACTTGGCTAATTAACTAGGTTAATCCAATTGTGTTTTAAGGGGTCTAAAAACTTACAAGTAGTATTAGAACGGGTTGCTCTCTTGTTGTTGATCTTTTGATCTCTGAGCTGATCCTTGACCCCTGTTGTCATGGAACACGGACACTCTCTTGTTATTCCTCCTCACTTTGATGGGAATAATTATGCTTATTGGAAAGTAAGGATGAAAGCATTCCTGAAATCAATTGATGAGAGAGTCTGGAACTCTGTCGAATATGGATGGGAGAAGTCCACTACTCTTGTTAGCGAGTGGCAAACTTCTCAAAAAGAAGTAGCTGCATTCAATAGCAAAGTTATAAAAGCTATCTTTAATGTTATTTCTATGGAGGAATTTAAGAGAATCTCTAATACTAAGGTTGCTCATACTGCTTGGAATATCTTCCAAACTGTGCATGAAGGCATAAAGGCAGTTAAAATCAATAAATTGCAACAATTAACTTCTAAATTTGAAAGCATTAGGATGTCTGATGATGAATTTTTTGATGAATTCTATGCTAAACTTAATGATATTGTTAATTTTGCATATAACTTGGGTGAAATCAATGATCAACCTAAAATTGTTAGGAAGATTCTTAGATCTTTGACTGAATATTTTAGACCCAAAGTGACTGCCATCACTGAGAGCAAGGATGTGGACTCCATCCCTGTTGATGAACTTATAGGATCTCTTCAATCCTATGAGTTGGACCTACTTAAGACTAGCAAATCCAAAATCAATGGCTCTTAAGTCAGTTGATGATGTTGATGTTGGTGGATTTGATGATGAGCTCTCTGCTACGGAGATTGCTCACCTTGCCAAGAACTTTAGGAATTTCCTTAGAAACAACAACAGAAGGGCAAGAGAAAGAACACTACTGGACCTAGAAACTTTAGGAAGAATGATCCCACTAAAGTTAACAACACTGATAAACCTAGAGAAAAAGTAGGTCAATCTTCTAATAATTCTATGAGTCCTCAGTGTTTTGGATGTCAAGGTTATGGTCACATGAAATCTGAATGCCCTACTTACTTGAAGTCTAAAGGTAAGGCTATGGCTGTAACCTTTAGTGATGGTAAAGTTTCTGATGATGAATCTGGTTGTGACAAGGATGGAAACTTCATTACTTTCACTGCTACAGCTGTAGTCAATGAAAGTGTATCCGATGAAGAGAACCCTTCTGATGGGGAACTCTCTGAGGATGCAAATCTTCAAGAAGTCTACAATAAACTTTGCAAAGTTATTGCAAAGGATGCTATGAATATTGAATTAGGCTTAAAGAAAATTGCATCTCTTGAGCTTAATAAAAAGAAATTTGCTTGTTAAATTGTTTGATGCTACTGAGCTTTTGAATAATGTGAAGACTGAGAACATGCTTTTCCCTGATAAAGTTAAGAATTTGGAACATGAGCTTTCTGTTGCTAGAGAACAATCTAATAAGTCTACTAGTTCCAAACTTTATCATATGCTTAGTGTCCAAAAGTCTCCTTCTAACAAAACTGGGCTAGGTTTTGTAGAAAGTGTCAATGTGTCTGCACCCAATTCCACTATCTTTGTTCCTTCATCTTCTTCTGAACCCCCTGTGAGTGAGGTTATGAGTGAGGTTGTCAAACCCTTAGAAGTTACACCTCCTAATAAGATTAGGGTTGATCTTAAAGAGTCCAAACCTAAGCAGTCTACCCTTTCTAAGGACAAGTCACATGATAAGTCTGTATGGGTTTGTCATTTTTGTGGAAAGTCTGGACACATTTGTCCAAACTGTTACAAGCTGCAGGCTACTAAGAGAGCAAACAAACCAAAAGTACCTGTG
Source organism: Quercus engelmannii (assembly GCA_029955605.1). Lineage (NCBI taxonomy): Eukaryota > Viridiplantae > Streptophyta > Magnoliopsida > Fagales > Fagaceae > Quercus > Quercus engelmannii. The sequence continues at coordinate 79,046,695 of JARPSG010000001.1, read as the reverse complement.
CCTTAAGCACAAGATCCTACGGTACTCATTGGTGAATTGGTAAAGGCTCTAAACCTTTATTCCAATCCTAGAGTTGGAAATCATTCCTATGTGAATAAGAACTCCAATGCTTGTGGTGCCTCTAAAAAGTTTTGGATACAAAAGGCTCAATCTAATTGAGTCCTTCTGACATGGTCCTTGTGCTTTTTTGCTATATTCTTTGTAACCATTGTTCCTTTTTCTTTTTTTTCTTTTTTCCTTTGTTTCAAGGATTTGCATTGCATAACATTCATGCATTTTGTTGTGCAAATAGCACCCCAAGACTCAAACCAATAACAGTAAATAAGCGAAAATGAAATAATAAGCACACACAAAAACACAAGAATTTATGTGGTTTGGCAAACTGCCTATCTCCACGGCGATGACAGAGAAATTTCACTATAAAAAAGGGAGATACAATAATGCACAAGAACACTCTAAAAAAACCCAAATCTCAGTACACCATAACTCTCTCACACCAACTAGACAAGAAAACACTATTCTTCTTCTTATGCGGCTGCTGCTAGGGTTTTTCGAAATTACTCATCACACGGCTGCACTTAATACAATATATATATATATATATATATTAAAGTCGGCAAAAGAGGTTTCCTATTACAACTTGTATTTGGTTTAGATGACCAAACTGGGCTTTGGCAATTCAAGCCACACGGCCCACATCAACAAATCTCCACCTTGACTTGAATTGATCAAGCTACACGAGCAAACTCCTCTATCGCCTTCACCTTAGCCCTTAAGGGCTCACAAGCTTCAAACATCAACCAAGTCCAAGTAACTCTTGAACTTATCTGTTGGAACTGACTTTGTCAACATACTAGAGGATTCCCAAGTCTTATTCTTCTGTAGTGACCCCATCTCTTTTACTTCCCTGTAAGACAATGGATCTCCACTGCTAGTTATGAGAGCAAAGCTAACCATGTCTTCAAAGCCATATCTCTATGGTGCTTTGTGAACCCGCTTCTCTCTACCTTTAGCAATTGAATAAGACTCTTCTTGTTGCTACTGTGGATCAATCTCAACACCACCATTATCACTGGGTGAACTATTCTCGTTAAACTCCACCTCAACAGTTAATTTCTCCTGTGGACTATCATCACATGTCTCTGCTTCATTCTATTTCAACATAAAGGCTTCATCAAATATGACATCTCTAATGGTCATCATTTTCTTTAAGATTGGATCCCAAAGCCTGTAGCCTTTAACACCTTTTTCAAAACCAAGAAATATGCATTTTCTTAACTTCAAATCCAATTTAGAACGCTCTCCACTCTGCACATGCATATAAGTTGGACAACCAAAGATTTTTAGACTCAAATAATCAACTGGTCTACCTGACCAAACCTCTTCTGGAATCTTGAAATCTATGGCTGAAGATGGAGATCTATTAATAATGAAGCTTGCTGTGTTAACTATCTCTGCCCAGAACACCTTAGGCAACCTTGTATTCAATCTCATGCATCTGGCTCTTTCTACTAAGGTTCTGTTCATTCTCTCTGCAACCCCATTATGTTGTGGAGTTCCTTTAACTGTGAAGTGACGAGTAATGCCTTCCAATTCACAAAATCTTATGAATTCTTTATCTCTATACTCTAGTCCATTATCTCTATACTCTATTCCATTATATGTTCTAAGGTATTTTATTTTCCTACCAGTCTGATTCTCAACCTGTGCTTTCCACTTTTTAAATATGGCAAACACATCAAACTTATGCTTCATAAAATAAATCCATACCTTTTTAGAGTAGTCATCAATGAAACTGACAAAGTACTAAGCACCGCTATGAGAAGAAACTGATACTGGGCCCCAAACATCTGAATGAATGTAGTCAAGAACACCCTTACTTGTATGAGAGCCTGTCTTAAAACTAACTCTATGCTGCTTCCCATACAAATAATACTTGCAGAAGTCTAGCTTGCATGTCTTCACCCCTTTCAATAAATTTCTCTTATGCAACTCTAATATACCACGTTCACCAATATGGCCAAGTCACATATGCCATAATTTTGTGTCGCCAGTGCTGGACTCCACCGAAGTGGTGACTGCAACTCTTCCTACAACAGTGTTTCCAATCAATCTGTAAAGTGTGTTAATTTTTTGTCCCTTCATCACCATTAAAGCACGTTTGGTAATCTTCATGATTCCATCCTTTGATGAGTATGAATAGCCCAAATCATCCAATACTCCTAAAGAAATTAAATTTTTTCTAAGATCTGGAACATGTCTGACATTACTAAGAAATCTCACAACTCCATCAAACATCTTGATCTTCACGGTACCAATCCCAATAACCGAGCATGTAGCATCATTACCCATTTGGACCATACCACCGTTGTAAGGCTTATACGTGTCAAACCAATCTTTCTTTGGAGTCATATGATATGAGCATGCTGAATCTAAAACCCAAGATTCCAATAGAACATTGTTACCTGATGAGACTGAAAGTAAATCTGCACCAACTTCACTATCATCTGATGTTTCTTCAGCAACACTAACTGATTCTAGGGGCTTCTTTCCATTCCTCTTCTCCTTTAAATGCTCTTTCAACTCTTTACACTGATTCTTGTAATGCCCTTTCTTATGATAATAAAAGCACTCTACATCTTTCTTTGCACGTGATTTAGATTGTGATCTATTCCTGTTGGAGTTTTGTCCTTTTGACCTACTTCTGCCTTTATTGCTTGACTCAGACTTTACAATAAGTCCATCAGCCTGAGAACCATTACCATCTTGCTTTATCTTTATGTGTGACAAGAGAGCACTAGTCACCTCCTCATGTACTATAGTCTCTTTCCCGTACATCAACGTAGTCACTAGATGATTAAAAGAAGTAGGAAGCGATGCTAACAAGAGTAACGCTTTATCTTCGTCCTCATAATTCATCCCAAAACTTGACAGTTGGGTGTTCAACATGTTAAATGTGTTGAGATGCTCCAACAGATCAGAACCCTCCTTCATATACAAACTATAAAGTTGCTTCTTCACGTACAACTTGTTCGTCAAATTCTTTCTCATAAAAAAACCTTCTAGTTTTTCCCAAACCTCCTTTCCGATCTTTGCTTCTAGGATGTTGTGAATGACCTCATCACCTAGGTTGAGACGAATAGCGCTAGCTGCTTTCTCATTCATCTGTACCCATTCTACATCCTTCATCATTTCTGGTTTCTTCTCCTTCCCGTGCAAGGCCTTGTGAACTCCTTGTTGAATTAGGAGATCCTTCATCTGCCTTTGCCAAAGAGAAAATTTTCCCTTACCACAAAATTTCTCTACATCATACTTTGTGCTTGACATCTTTACTGTATTCAAAGCATTGAATCCTAACCTTGCTTTGATACCACTTGTTGTACAAATAGCACCCTAGGACTCAAATTAATAATAGTAAATAAGTGGAAATCAAATAACAAGCACACACAAAAACACAAGAATTTACGTGGTTCGGCAAACTGCCTACCTCCACGGCGACGACGGAGAAATTTCACTATAAAAAATGGAGATACAATAGTGCACAAGAACACTCTCAAGAAACCCAAATCTCAATACACCATAACTCTCTCTCACCCACAAGACAAGAAAACACTATTCTTCTTCTTATGCGACTACTGCTAGGGTTTTTCGAAATTACTCATCACACGGTTGCACTTAATACAATATATATATATATATATATATTAAAGTCGGTAGAAAAGGTTTCCTATTACAACTTGTATTCGGTTTAGATGACCAAATTAGGCTTTGGCAATTCAAGCCACACGGCCCACATCAACACATTTCATTCTAGGTTGTTTTTGATTAATTTTTTTTTAAAATTTTTTTTAAAAAAAAGGAAGAAAAAGGAAGCAAATTGTGTTTTGCACTATTTTCTTGGTTTTGAAAATAAGGTTGGTCAATTTATTTTCACATAACATGTCTTTTGTACCTTATTTAGCTTTGATAAGCTTACTTATTGCACTTTACTAGTTGAAGCTTTGTAGTGCATGTTGTGTGGGAAAGATATTTATGGTTTTGATCACTTTGACTTGATCTTGAAGTCACATGTCTTTGACTGTCGGACTTGAACCTTTTGAGAAAGGCATAAATAACTATCTCACCACTGTTCACTAGCCAATCATGAACACCTTAGTGCATATTGTAAGATTTTGTGCTCAAGAAAGTGTAGCACATGCACAAAAAGATCATAAGGTGTAGCCTCGGTTTAAATGCTAAAATTGATGTATACATTATTGGACTTAAAGCTAAATCAAATAATTGCTAAAATTGATGTGTACATTATCCCGACTATTTTAATAAGTTTCTGAACAATTAAAATTTGTGTACAATATGAGGCAAAATCAAGAAACTTACATGATTGCAAGCTTATGATCTAAGAGATGTGAGAGTTATATGATGTACCTTTTTAGGTGATAGTCTTTTTCAAATTCTATGTGATGAATTTTGTAGACCTTGTAATTGATTTCTATTCACATTTCACCTCACATGTATCCCAAACTTTTGCTAGTTGCACACACTACACAAGTTACTTGTTGCTTAACATTGTACATGTTATTGTGTGTGTTTTTGGTCAGACCAATCGAGTCTGCAAATACTTTGAGTTTTTGTGCAAAACAGATTTGATGCTTGTGTATTGATGGAAAATCCTTGAAAATCTTAATTTTGGGAAAACTGGGTTAAAAACTGTTGTTTTTTAAAAATATTTCATCACATACTCATGCATTTTGTTTATCAATTTCAATGCTTTGAGATGTTTCTAAATTGTGTTTTGTCTTTTTCAAAAAAATGTGTTTTCTCAAAAATTTTGTAAGCCTCTATCTATTTCAATTGATCCAATCTGTTTTTCAATTAATTGAAATTGTTTTAAAAGTTTTAAAAAGCCTCTATCTGTTTTGATCAATCGAAAATCGTGAATCAGGTTTTTTAAAATCTGAGTTTGACTTGTTCAAACTTACTTTTCAAAAAGTTTTTCAAAATTTTCTCTCTCTCCGAATTGAACAAGGCGCACCATCAAATTTTTTGTCGTTTTCCTTTAGTCTTTTTGCAAGGTTTTTCTCTCTATAAGCCGGTAAGTCCATTTTACCCTTCCTTTTGCATTTTATTTCATGTTTTCATGCATTTTATCACGCATTTCATTGGGATTTTCGGAACTATTCAAATTGGGATTTTTGTTGATTCAAGCTACTTTTTCTGAAATTGATCATTGGGTTTTGTCTCTATAATGTTATAAACATGATCTATGATGTTTAATTTGATCAATTTGGTGTTTTGTGAGAAATTGAAAATTCTAGGGCTTGTATTTATCCGATTTGGGGATTTTGTTCAATTAGGTCCAAATTGATAAAATTGGCTTGTTGGATTGATGTATTTGATCATTATAATCTGTATTCTATCTTGTGTGATGATCAATTGATCAATTTTTTTAAATTGAACAAGTGGTTTTCTAAAATTTTTTGGGTTTTTGTTAGAAACTCTATGCTCAAGCCAATTTTGTGAATTTGAACTTAATTTCACTGCATTAAAGCATGTATCATGACATTTAACTATTCGTGCATCATATAGATTTTTGTTCTATATTTTTGTTTGTGCTAACTTGTAGTCTGCCCTTGTTTTTTTTTCTTTTATTCTGCTTTGTGTCTTTGTCCTTATCTTAGCACCATGCCTAGGAAGACTAGAGCCCCTAGGACACCCTCCACTTCCTCTGAGTCTCCCTCTAGGAGTGAGTTGTTTAGGAATGACAAAAGTAGAGAGGTTTATGAGAAACTGAATTGTAAGAGAAAGATTTGGGCTGAGCGTTCTGTTGTGTGTTTTTACGCCTTTGTTTCTGGTGTGTCCATTAGTTTTCCTTATCTGTTTCTTCATTCTTTGAATGAAGTTCATAGGAGTTTTGCCGTCGCTTATGCTCTTATTCATCCTATTTTCATTTATAGGATTTTGTTGTTTCTCAGTTTAGTTGATTTCCCTGCTGGTGAGCCCATTCATGTTATAGCCCCCATAGGTGCCACCTTCCTTAGGCAGAGGGCTGCTCACATGAGAGTTGGCTCTTTGCGTCCTAGAGGTGAGGCGTCTGGTGCTGTTCCCCCTCTTCCCTCTTCTACAGGTGCTGCTACGGCTGAGGCGTCTGGTGCTGCTGCTGATGCTAATGTTCCTCCACTGACTACTTCGGATGATTCAGACATTCGACGTACGTTGGATCATGTCTTGACCATTCAGGCGGCTCATGGACATATTTTGGTGGACGTGCTCAATGAGATCCGTGCTTTGCGAGTAGAGTTGGCACAGTTTCAATGATCCTCACCGCCACCTCCTTTTGATGATGGATTTTGATTGCCCTTTGGCATTCCGTCACAAAAAGAGGGAGTACAATTAAGATTTTGAGACACTTGTAGAGGTTTTTGTTTTCAGGGGGAGAGTTTTTTTGTTGGAGCTTATGGAGATTAGATTGTATCTAGCTGCTTCACTTTGTATTTACTTTTTAAGCTCTTGTTATATTTTTGTTGGGCTATTCATGATAGGGGGAGATACATTTGTTGTTTTATATGTTTCTTGTTTCACTGCTTATTGATTTATATTTATGAGTTATTCATTGATATATGTCTTTATTTTGTGTTGAGTGAAATCAAGAATTTATTTTGTTTACTTGTATTTTCCAGACATATGGTTATACATTTTGTTTAGTGTTTCAGGAAATATACAGGTTGATTCAATTGAACTGCTGTCTATACTTGCAACAGATGGATAGTATTTAGGATTGGATTTGTGATAATAAGCATTTTTTGTAAATGGCTTTTCTTTGTAAACTTTGTGTAAATGGTTTTGTCACGGATTGCCAAAAGAGGAGTTTGTTAGGTTCTAAAGACTTAGGAACTAATGTATTTAGAACTCTAATGTATATTGTTGGTAAACCGTGATTAAAATAGGTTGTTTAGTTTTGTTTCGACTTATTCAAAGTTGTGTCTTTTATGTAAAGTTGGATTCAAGCTGATGCAGATTTAATAGAGTGTTTCAGCCTGGTTCGATCGATTGAAGCTTAGGCTCGATCAATCAAAATTCGGGCAGAATGCATTTTTCTGTAGAATTCCAACTCAGCCCTAGTTCATTAAAACATTTAGGGTTTTATGTTTTTGCCCTAGGTATATAAGGCAAACCCTAGCCACGTTTTAGAAGTTGCTCATATTGCTGTTTATGTAAATCTCTTGTGACATTTGTGAGGAGCTTTCCTTTACACAAGCTTAGGATTATCAAGAAGGAGATTCATTCAAGAACTTGATGATCATTCAGTTGTTGCCATAGAAGCTTAAAGAAACACAAGCCGGTGTGCTTGTATTTGCTGGAGAATCCAAGAAAGAAGGAGTCCGTGGTCTCGGAGCTTGCACGTGGTCATGTCAGTACGTTTCTACTGGTGGGTAGCAATAGGATGTTAGTGGTCTAAGTCCTATTGTAAAACTCCAATTCTTTCATAGTGGATTCAGGTTTACCTTGAGGATAGCTAGGTTAAATCCTCCCCAGGTTTTTACCGGTTTGGTTTCGTGGGTCATCATATCATTGTGTTATTTATCTTTCCGCTGCTTTGCATGATATGATTGTTTGATTGTGATAACCTAGATTTGGAATTTGGACTAAGTAAATAACTTGGCTAATTAACTAGGTTAATCCAATTGTGTTTTAAGGGGTCTAAAAACTTACAATTTCAATTCCATATAAAGCCTAAATTTGACAAAGAACGAGATTTCTTAGGTCTTACCTCAGGTGTGTCGTCAATCTTTCACTACCTGAACAAACTCAAAAGTCTTCCTCCAAAATAACTATCGTTATACTCTAACTTAATTAGCTTATATATATAGTTAAGGTTTCAACCTAATTTTCTAAAAACTCCCTTAATAATATTAATTATAAAAATTGACTGCACAAAGAGATTTACTTAAATACCCCTCTTTTTAAATCTTTTTTTTTTCCGGGTATTACAATGCCAAATATCATGTGATGGACGGAGTTGAATTACATGTTATATTTATGCTTTAATATAGTACAATTAGTGCTTCAATCTTTGGAGTTGGATATAGGATATTTCCCTGCACTGTCACTTCCCTCCTACTAGGTAGTGCTCCACACACTCTGATGATAGATCCACATGCATGTAAACACACACACTAGGTTGACTTTATGTCAATAAATTTATTTTGATGATGTTCATTGCGGTGCTTGAAATCCCAAAAAACATGCCATTTTAGGAAGTAGTTTGCCAATTAGAAAGATTGTTGATTTTATCACTTGATTCACAAACAGGATAAATAATATAACATGCATAGTTGATGAGCTATTTGCAACTTTTAACAAAAACATTTACTTCCTTACCTCAATGGGATGCGATTGTTCCAATGCATCCATACGCAGGCCATCATTTGTTTTTAGAAGAAATTGAGTCCATATTTTCCACTCAGGAAACATGCTGTCAGTGGTCATATAACTTACCTGGAAATTTAAGATCAAATAGAGATTTAAAAAAGAAAATGAATGTATTGAAATAGCCAGCAAGTGGAAGCAGTAATGTAAGATGACTCAATTTTACCCATGTTGCAAATCCCTCATTAAGCCATAAATGACTCCACCATTCTATTGTTACCAGATTGCCAAACCATTGATGAGCTACTTCATGTGATACAGCAATTGTGAGCTGACATAACCAGAATATGATTTAAAGAACTATACAACTATTTAGGATAGAAGAATACTTATTTTATAGTAATTATGATCTCCATTGAAATTGATCTGTTATTTGTTCCAGACTTTCTTATTGATAGCACTATATAATAAATCACTTAATGAATTGACTGCATCAAGAAATTATCAATAGTTGTCAGTTATTCTATAATAAGGTCTTTTAGGGAAATAAAAAAGAATACTACATTTCCCTATTACGTGTTTTGATTTATAAAAAGGGAACGTAGAAAGAGTAAAACAACAAGTGTCTTGAAATTGCATTTCATGCCAAGCAGGAGCTGCTAGACCTCAAAACAGATTGATTATTTTTTGGGAGCATCATAATGCAAAAGAGAAAAATGAAATGTAAATTCTGTTAGATATGTAACTTACAAACTGCATCCTACCTGCTGGAGAAAGTAAATCATCGTAAAGTAGCACATTTTCACGATATGTGATCAAACCATAATTCTCTATAGCCACATCAGAAAATTTAGGAACAGCAACCGTATCAAGTTTTGGAAGTGGGTAAGGAGTTGAGAAATACCTGGATGAAGTTTGTAAGGTTGAATTTTATCATCCATCTTCTTGGCTTTATTCCGAACCAAATTTGCTTGTATTTTAGCAAATAGTAACCCTGTATTTAGATGAGAATCATGTAAGGGTAGTGAGTGAGAGACTGTGAAGAAATGCTCAAGATTGTGAAAGGATGCAAAGACTCACGGCTGGACTCGCGAGTGACTCGTGACTGGCAAGCCGCCAAAGTTGGCACACGTGTGAAGCATGCAAGGGAGCTGAAGAGTCATGCCAGCTGTTGCACAACAAGACAAAAGCCCCAAGCTAGCCAGGCTGTTAGCTCGTGGCTTGAACTCGCAACTCAACCCAGTCGCGAGGCCAAGTCGCCAGACCACCCTGTTTAGGAAAAACTGACTCTTCGCATTCCTTTCTCACCCTACTATATATAGACCCTTATACCCACAAAATTTAGAGAGCTTCCAGAGAGAATTTTGAGAGAGAAATCCTAGAGAAAAATAAGATTGATTCATCCATAACCTTTACATAGAGACTCTTCAAATTCATCTACTCTCTTCCTCTCCATTGTCAAATCCTTGAGAGGTACATTACCAAAACCTTTTCTCACCATACCCATATCTGTGAGAAGGCCATTTGGTATTTGGGAAGCAATTAAGAAGGGACCAATTTCATATTGGTTGATACTATGGTCAAGTAGCGGAATCCGGTAAGCTAAAGAAAAAATAGGTTCGGCATAACCTCGTTGAAGTAAGAGCTTGGAGGGCTTAGGTACATTAGGTAGATTAGGCTTGGAGGGTCTTCTGCTGTTCATGTATCCTAACTACATTCTTTAGTGGATTTTTTACCACTTGGAGGGCAGCGGAGAGGTTTTACGCCGAGGGCTTCGGTTTCCTCTTCGATAACACATAGTGTGTTGCCCTTGTGTTTGCATCTCTCTTCCCTTAATATTTTCTATTTAATTTCTGCTATGGATATGATTTTATTTGGTTTAGATTGTTTATCAATTTTGTTTTAAGTTTATGTTCATATTCCGCACATTAATTGTTTGTCATTAAGTTTGAATTGATAATTTGTTAATTGGGGGTCTAAACGTTCAAAGTGTTTTATACACTATTTGAACTTTCAATTGGTATCAGAGCGGGTTCACTTATATTGGTTTCATTACCTTAATGTGATGCTTGACCCTATATTGAGATGGACCGGTCTCAATCTTTAAATGTTCCACCATATTTTGGTGGTAGCAACTATGCCTTTTGGAAGGTAAGGATGAGAGCATTTTTGTGTTCTATAGATGAGGCTGTTTGGGATGCTGTTGAAATAGGTTGGACAAAGCCAGAGGCAGCCAAATCCACTTGGGATAAGGCAACCCTTACGGCGTCAAATGCTAATAGTAAAGCACTTAACGCAATTGTTTGTGGTGTGTCCCCAGATAAATTCCATCGGATTTCTCATATCACCGTTGCCCAGGAAGCATGGTAGATTTTGAAGACCACTTATGAGGGTACAAAGAAAGTAAAGGATACAAAACTACAGATGCTGACTACCTAGTTTGAGGAGCTTAGGATGAGTGAGGATGAGTCCTTTGACTCTTTCTATAGTAAGCTGAATGAAGTGGTCATCAGCAAGTTTAACTTGGGAGAGAAAATAGAGGACTCTAAAGTTGTAAGAAAAATTCTTCATTCATTACCGGAGAGCTTCCGTGCAAAGGTGATTGCAATGAGGAGAGCAAAGACCTTGATGAAATCAAAGTCCAAGAGCTGATTGGTTCTCTCCAAGCGTATGAGCTTTCATTACCAAATCAAAGAAAGAGCAAATCACTTGCTCTTAAGACGATAAACGAAAGGGTAAAAGCTCATGGTTCATCGAATGAGGATGTAGTCGAAAAGGATGTTGCCTACCTTGCAAAGAATTTCTGCAAATTTCTAAAGTTCAAGAATAGTGAGAAATTTGGTGATAAAGGGAAATTCATGAGTTCCATAAAGGAGAAGAAGGACTTCAAAAAGAGAGAAGGGAAGGAGTCCCAATCTACTTAAGGAGTCACTTATTTTGAATGTAATGGACATGGCCATTTCAAAAGGGAATGTCCTAATTACTTTAGATTGAAGGGCAAGGTGTGTGCCACCACTCTTAGTGACACAGATTCCTCCACCTCTGATTCTGAGGATAGCTATGATGAAGAAGGGAATTTCTCAACATTCATGACTGTTGCTCATGTCGAGTCTTCAGAGGACTTGAATTTACTTGTAGAAGAGCTTGGGGAGCATAGTGATGAGGAATTCATGGGAATTGTAGAAGAATTAGATGCTGAAGAAGATGAAGATACAGCTGGTCTTAGAGAAAACTACAATTCTCTACTTGAGAAGTCAGGGGAATATGCAAGCGTGGCCAAGGCAGCTGTGAAAAAGATGAAGAAAGCTAAGGAGGACTATAGAAGTCTCCTAATAAGATATAAGGAGACCAAGTGTGAGATAGAGACGCTAAATGGAAAACTAACTGAAGCTTACACCAAGGTGAAATTCCTTGAGCTTGAGGTGGTTCAAGCAAATGCCAAGGTAGAGCGAGTCTCCACAAAGAAGCTTGATGATGTCCTTTCATCTCAGAAGACCTTCTCTGACAAAACCAGATTAGGATACACTGGAGAAAGTAGTTCGGCTGTGAACATCTCCAAAGAAGTGAAGTTTATGAACGCCAAAAAGCCGGTTGTAGTTGCCTATATTGTTGAAAAGGCAAATGTTGAGAAGAAAAAGAATGTAACTGACCAATGGGTGTTGAACAAACCCTGTAATCAATCTGTGGTCAGGTTTGAAGCCAGAGCAAAATCTCTTCCACGATTGCAAAAAGGTCCTAGAACGAACCATGTGTGTCATCACTGCGGACTTCAAGGGCACACCCAACCCAATTGTTATAAGCTGAGAGCCTTGAGGAATGCTAGTGATCAAAGGTCAAGAAGGCCAAGAAATGACAAGAGGACTTTGGCTGTTGAGCCATCAAGAGATCGAAATGGTGATCCTGGAATGATGCACGTGATGAAGATGATTGGTGCATACACCAACTACTTGGAAAGCTTCACTAGAAGGTTTGAAAGTCCTAACTCTCGTACCCAATCCTATAAGGATATCACCCCAAATGCACGTGACGTGTGGGTGATAAAGGGTACTCATGCATAAGCATTACAACATGTCCATGCATTAATACTTCCTATGTTTTGTGATTGTTGGTTTGTTTGTTTGTTTTTTTTTTTTGGTGAATTGTAATCTGTTTTTTTACCTTCGTTCATTTAAAATGTTTTTACATTGTTTCCTTTGATCAATCTCTTTCTTCTTGTGTGTCAAAAATCCAAAAACCACATAAAAATTAGAAAATCCAAAAAGTTTGATCAACATTGTTGAGTTTTGTCTCATAATATGTTTTATCTTGTACCTTTGTGCAAATGGCTTTATGCATCTACGAGCATAGCTTGTTCTCTATGCACTCATATCATTGTGGGAGAAATCTTGAAATCTATGTGACTGTTGTAAATAGATCTTCAACCTTGTTATGAATGATTAGTGAATGGTTTTGTTGATCTTGAGACATGCATAGACTTGTGTCTATATATCTTCCCACTCTTTATTTTATTGTTTTTACTAAAAAAGATCTCACCAAATGTAAATCTCCAAATGAAAAGATATATTGAGCTGCAAAAGTCTGTCGCACATACTAGTATTTGACTAGGAAAAAGGGAAAGCGACCAAAAAATTAAGATTGTATGATGCCCAAAAAGCCAAAGGCTAACTCATCAAAGTGAAATATCAAAAATTTCAAGCATCAATCTCACAATAAGATGTATTGTTTCAAAAAGATCAAATGATATGTTAAACATGGAGCCAAATGACAATCTTCAAAGATATTGTACTCAAGTTTTTGTGGGATGTCATATATGCATATTTCTATAATTGAGATGGGTCATATCATTTAGTGCTAGTTTTGTATGATTTGATTGAATTGATCATTGAAGCTTCACATTAGACTAAGGATTATCTCATTTTTGATATTCACACATAACACACATGCCTATGTTCAATGAATGCCATATTCATTTGTGTGATTGTACTTAATTAAATGTGTTTTCACATGCTCAATCTTTGTTGATCAATCACAAAAAGATTTTTGAGTGTTTTAGTTGTTTTTGGAAAGTACTTTTTTTTTACAAAAATTGTCAAAAATTGTGTTGCCATGTTCTGGCGACTCAGTCGCGGGTAGAACCCATCGCATGCCCCAATCGCAAGTCCATAATAGAGATCATTCTGGACTCACTGGCGACTCATTGGCAGGTAAATGCATCAGTCATGAAAAAGACTTAGAATATTTTTCAAAAATTTGAAATTTCATGCTTTTCGCGGCTCAAGTTGGCGACTTGTTTGCAGGTGGAAGGTCCAGTCGCGAGGGGTACACAGAGATTTTCGCGGCTCAGTTCGCAACTCTCTCGCAAGTGGAACTTCCAGTCATGAAAAACACTTAGAAAAATTTTTCAAAAGTTTTCTTTCAAGTGTTCTGGCGGCTGGCCCTGGCGGCTGGCACGTGACTTGATTTAGTCGCGAAAAACGCGTGTGTTGCACAGGAAGATTCTTTTTCTATACTAGTTTCAAAAAGGGTTTTCATTTCTTTCCCTTACATCCAGTGACTATTCTTCTTCAACACCATCATGCTCACACACATCATTTTCAACTACTTTGTCACCACTTTCTCATTCTTCAAGGAAAGGTTTAGGTTTTTGTCTCTTGCTCTTTATCTTTCTCATTTACTGCATATTCCTCTTGGATTGTGTTTTTCTATTAATATTTGTATATCTCTTGATTGTACATGGGTATTTGATATTCTGGTGAAATCATTGTGTGATTTTTGGTGGTTATTTACTAATCTACTCTATCTTGAGTTAATATTAGGTCATTAGTGACAGACACACACTCATTGTCTTGTTTAGGAACTTTATCTCAAGTTTTTAGGGTTTTCATCATTATCCTTGTTTTTGGTCTGACCCATTGCTAATAATGTTTGTGGTATTGTGGGGTTTCTTTTGTTCTTTTTGATGAAATATGATGCAGAGTGAAAATGTCTCCGTTTAAGAGAGCAGCTATGAAAGGAGGTAGTAGCAAAGGGAAGGAACCTGTCACTGATGTTGATGACCTCTCACCTAGAACAAAAATGACTCGTTCATCATCAGGAGTGTTCGATCCCAACAAGTTCAGATCCTATGCTGCCTTTCAGACTTATAAGAATTACTTCAGAGATGCTACACCATTACTTGAGAGGGTTGTTGATCAATCGTCACTTTTTGACATCGACATCCCAAAATGGTTTGCCCATAAGGATTGGAATTACCTTCTCTCCGACATTGATGATGCTTATGAGAATTTGGTGAAAGAATTTTATGCCAATGCAATTGTGGAAGGCAGAGAACTCAAGTGCAGGGTTAGAAGAAAAAGTTTCTCAGTCTCTCCCACATATTTGGCAGAGATTCCTCACATAAACAGGCCAATGCTTAAGAATTCACCGGTTTATGATGATCTATGTCCAGATGAGAAACTTCTTCGGGATGGTCTTGGACAAGACTTGGAATTCTCATCAAATGGAAACTCCGTCAGCGTTTCCTCTCTTCCTCCAAAATTGAGAGTGCTGACAATAGTCATGTTTCATAACCTGTACCCCTTATCTAGCATAGGGTATATGAACCTTGGAAGTGCCTTGTTTCTTCATGACCTAATCTCTGATGTAGAGATTGACATCTGTGCTCATATCTTTCACATTCTGTGCAAAATAGTTCTATGAATTGAGTCAAGGATATGCGTTCCTTTTTGCTGCCTCATTTCTAGAATTTTGAAGCTCAAAGGGATTCGTCCAACAGATGATGACTCTTCCTGCACAAAACCGAGTCCAATCACCATGCGTACATTCAACGCTAGCATTGGTCATAGTCGGAAGAAAGTCAAATCAGAAACTTACACATCTCCCAGTGATTCGCGCTCCAGCTCATTCTCCTTTGACGACAAACTCGATAACATTGTGACATCTATCCACGAGTTGAGCACCAAGATGTCCGAACTCACATCTATCTTACATCATCATAGCATTCGGTGGGATATGCAATTCACCTCCCTACAAGCTCAATTGGATCAAATTCAGATGAAGCTAGAAGAGGATATGGCCTAGCTATTCCATGGCAAAAAGGGGGAGATGATGTTCATAGGGGGAATACAATGAAAGGGGGAGAAATAGCTTGATCAAAGGGGGAGATTTCAGCAAGCAGGCCTATGTTCAATATTTTTGTTTAGCATTTTGCTTCTTATTAGCTTATGCTATTTCAGTATTTTATGGAACTTGTTAATGGTAATTTGTGCCCATGTTGCTTTTGTAAGCTTTTAGGGTTTATTTCTATGTGCTATTTGTAGGCTTTTATGGTTTGTACCATGCTTTGCAGCCTTTATGTTATGTTGACTAATACTTCTAGCTAAATATTACGCATTTTTATTAAGTATTCTCACTCTTATGCCTTTGTAGAATTTTGTTCCTAGATGCATATACTTTATGTATTGTGCATTGGTTGAATGTTAGGCATGTAAGTGATTTGCATTGAGCTTATTGGCTTGTATGTCTGGATGTTCATTCCAAGTGTGAATGAGCATTGTGGTCACTATTTTATAGTAATTGCTTGTTTGGTCAAGCCATGGTTTATTTCTCATTCCATTTTTCTTGATCGCACTGTGCTTGTCTCATATGCAATTACAAGTTTTTCTACATACAATGATGATACTATGGTGTTATGTTTCAAGAGATTCTTGTTCATATGATTCAAGAGCTTACCAGATTCTAGAGTTAGGTGTGAGTGAGTTTTGTTCAACTGTTCCCAACTCACATATTAAGTCTAGAGTTTGTTTTAGGATTTTGTCACAGAATAGCCAAAGGAGGAGATTGTAAGATTGAATTTTATCAACCATCTTGTTGGCTTTATTCCATGCCAAATTTGCTTGTATTTTAGCAATTAGTAACCCTGTATTTAGGTGGGAATCATGTAAGTGTAGTGAGTGAGAGAGTGTGAAGAAATGCTCAAGATTGTGCAAGGATGCAGAGACTCGTGGTTGGACTCATGGGTGACTTGCAACTAGCAAGCCGCCAAAGTTGGCACATGTGTGAAGCATGCAGGAGAGCTGAAGAGTCATGCCAACTGTTGCATTACAAGCCAAAAGTCCCAGGCCAGCCAGGCCGTTAGCTCGCGACTTAAACTTGTGACTCAGCCTAGTCGCGACGCCAAGTCGCTAGACGACCCTGTTTAGGAAAAACTGACTCTTCGCATTCCTTTCTCACCCTACTATATATAGACCCTTATAACCACAAAATTTAGAGAGCTTCCAGAGAGAATTTTGAACGAGAAACCCTAGAGAAAAACAAGATTGATTCATCCACAATCTTCACATAGAGACTCTTCAAATTCCTCTACTCTCTTACTCTCCATTATCAAATCTTTGATAGGTACATTACCAAAACCTTTTCTCACCATACTCATATCTGTGAGAAGACCATTTGGTGTTTAGGAAACAATTAAGAAGGGACCAATTTCACATTGGTTGATGTTATGGTCAAGCAGCGGAATCTGATAAGTTAACGAAGAAATAGGTTGGGCTTAACCTCGTTAGAGTAGGAGCTTGGAGGGCTTAAGTACATTGGGTAGGTTAGGCTTGGAGGGTCTTCTGCTGTTCATGTATCCCAACTACATTCTTTAGTGGATTGTTTACTGCTTGGAGGGTGGCGGAGAGGTTTTACGCCGAGGGCTTCAGTTTCCTCTTCGATAACACATCATGTATTGTCCTTGTGTTTGCATCTCTCTTCCCTTAATCTTTTCCATTTAATTTCTACTGTGGATGTGATTTTATTTGGTTTAGATTGTTTATCAATTTTGTTTTAAGCTTATGTTCATATTCCACATATTAATTGTTTGTCATTAAGCTTGAATTGATAATTTGTTAATTGGGGATCTAAACGTTCAAAGTGTTTTATACTCTATTTGAACTTTCAAAGTTGTTAGAGTTACTTCCAGCTATTAGCATTTTATTTTACATTAGCATAATATTATTCTTGTAATCATTGCATAAAATCTAACATAAATATGTGCTAAGTTGACTGAATGCGTAGGAAAGCCTTGGACATTTTCTCAAGCCTCTCTCTCTTTCTCCATCCTTCTTTTCTCCTCTTCTCTCTTTTAATCTTATACCTCATATTTACAACTCAACTAGGTTTTAGAGTCAGGTTTTAGAGAAACTAACTTGTTCCTTTAATCTTTACCAATCAATTGAAAGGAAGGAAGGAAATTTGGAAGGTCAAACAAGAATGTACTGAAAAGTTCACCTTCCCCTGTGCATAACAATAGACCAAACTCTATGTACTGGCATAGTGTCCCTCATTTGTTACTTTTAAAAAAATTATGTCATGGTGGATAAATTTGAATTTATTGATCTATGTAAAGACAAGATTGAGGAGTGTAAAGTTCAAAAACTCCTCACGACCAAGAGAAAAGATTGTGGGAATTACCTAGTAAATATGTCAAGCGCCTTAAAAGCAACATCTAAAGCAAACTTCCCTTTATCACACTTTCCAACAGGACAATATACACAAACCTTGGTTCCTGCATGTACAGTGCAATACTCTACATAAACTTTAAAAAAAAAAAAAAGTATATAAAGAAGCGTCTGCCTTATATGCATGCCATCAACTGTGGTTTCTTCAATATGATCAAATACACCAACAACAGCAGCCACCAAATAAGTTGACACAATTGGAGATTCCTCAAAATAAATAGTCATGATATTTTCATTGAGCTTTTCATCAGTAATTGGCATATTGGACAATGCTGTCAATTCTGATGGCATGTCTATTGTGATCTTGAAGGTGACCTGTAAAGAATGTATTAGTAATGCCTGAGCAGTAGTAAATTAAAGAGAAAAAATGGAGTTTCAAGAATAATTCAAACCACATAAGAACAGTATTAGTTAACTCTAATAAGATATTTGTGGCCACTTACACATGATATTTGTAAGGTTGAATTTATTCAACCATCTAATTGGCTTTATTCCGTGCCAAATTTGCTTGTAATTCAGCATTTAGTAACCCTGTATTTAGGTGGGTTTGATGTAAGGGTAGTGAGTGAGATAGAGTGAAGATTGCTCAAGAGTGTGCAAGAAAACAGAGACTCGCGGCTAGGATTCGCGGGTGACTCGCGGCTGCAAGCCGCCAGACGTAGCACACGTGCCAAGCATGCTGGAAGATGAACAGTCATGCAAGTTGGAGCACTACAGGACAAAACAGGACAACTGGCCATACGGTTATCTCGCGACTGGATCTCGCGACTTAGTCAAGCCGCGAGGTCAAGCTGCGAGCCACCCCTGTTTTGTAAAACTTGACGTTTCACATTCCTCTCCCACTCTAGTATAAATACCCCTTTTACCCACGATTGAAAGTGAACTTCCAGAGAGAATTTTGAGAGAGAAACGCTAAAGAAAAACAAGATTGATTCACCCACAATCTATACCTTAGAGTCTCTTCAAATTCCTCAACTCTCTTCCTCTCCATTGTCAAATCCTTGAGAGGTATTATACCAAACCTGGTTCTCACCATCATCATCACTGTGAGACAGTTGTTTGGATTTCTAGGAAGCAGTTAGGAAGGAACCAATCTTCATTGGTTGATGCTACGGTCTAATAGCGGAATCCGGGAAGCTAGAAAAGAAAAAGGTTCGGCGCAACCTCGCTGAAGCAAGAAGCTTGGAGGGCTTAGGGACACTGGGTAGATTAGGCTTGGAGGGTCTATTGCTGTCCATGTATCCCAACTGTATTTTCTAGTGGATTATTTACCGCTTGGAGGGCGGCGGAGAGGTTTTATGCCGAGGGCTTCGGTTTCCTCTTCGATAACACATCGCGTGTTGTCTTTGTGTTTGCATCTTCCTTCCTCTCTATCTTTGCCTTTTTATTATCTGCTGTGGATTATATTTTGTTTTGGCATAGATAGTTTTTACCAATTCCATATTATAGCATATGTTAAGTTTCCGCACACTAGTTGTTTGACATATTACTTGAATTGGTCTAGTTGTTATTTGGGGGTCTAAACGTTTAAAGGTGTTTATACACGTTTTTGAACTTTCAATATTCATTAACATTGACTAAAGAAAACACAAATACAAGTATACTTTGTTGCCTATTTGCTTCATTTAAGCTATTCACCAAAAAAAAAAAAAAAAAAAAAAAATCTATGGCAATATCGCTTATAATCTGTTTACATGATTAAAAGTTCTATATTACCCGTTGTTTCATACAAGCATGTAAAAGTCACTACTTTCAAAAAAGGGCGCGCAAGTAAATGTCACTTAAGGTAAATTGATTCCAGGCTCTAAATAAGTGAGAGAGTGGGTTATTTCAAGGGCAAAGGGAAATTCTTAATTATGCATACCTTAAGAGTAGGTTCATCCCAGCAAGGAAAGCACCGCCTTGCATCCACTTCTTGAAACAAATTAAAGAGGTCTCACCCCTACTTCAGGCAAAGCTTTCATATTCTCAACCTATTGAAACAAACCCAGATTTCAAAAAAGCCAAAAAGAAGAGAAAACACATTAGTATCTATCAAATTATTTACAACGACATATATAAATATACACACACATGTATGCATGCACGTATGTGAATAAATGTTCCCTTCACTAATACCATGATTTACAAATTCAGATGGGGTGCTGACCCTAATGCATTTTACGCTTATGCTATCTCGTATAGTGTCTGGTATGTGGGGGCAGGGGTACTGCATCTCCTTGGTGAGGCTCTTTGCGTTGCTGCAAAGATGAAGTTACAACCAAACAATGGATTAAATGAATTCTAATACCAACCATAATAGCAGTCGTGAAATTATTCATTTCATTAAATGACTTGTCATACCATGGGGCTAGTATTGTGTCCTGCTTTGTGACCACCTATCCCACAAGCAGGTACTTTTGTTGTGCATTTAGGTCGACCTTGTGGGGGTGAGTGTAACCCAACTACCTACTCATTCTCGACATGCATATCTAGCAGTTTTGCTTGACTCCCAACAATTAAAGATCCTACAACTGCGAGGGAGGATGGTGTAGCGGATGAAATGTGAGTGAGGCCCATAGTCATGGGATCTATATGCAGTCCATGAGTGGGCATGAATGACATGGAGTCACTATGGGGTGGTACATGGTCTATATGACCAATGCTGTACGAGGGGGATTGAGTGAGCATGATAGGAGGGGTCTCATTGAAATCAATGCCAAGATCAAAGGATGGCGGAGTAAGTGAAAGATGAGCGGGGTCAAAAAATGTACGTAGGGTGGGTGAAGGGATCTCGGGGTGAGAAGATGCATGAGCAGTGGGTACAGGGATCTCTAGGTTAGGAAATGCATGAGCAGTACGTGGAGGGATCTCTAGGGAAGGAGATGCATGTGAACGTGGGGGGAACTCTGGTGGAGGGAACTCTAGGGCAGGAGATGCATGTAGAGGTGGAGGGAACTCTGGGGTAGGAGATGCATGTGGGGGTGGACGGGATCCGGCCTAGTGACAACTTGATGGGGTACAGCACGTTGACCATGGCTATGGCTGGCAGGAGTTGAGCTTGTGCTTGGTTGTCCAGTATTTTCTAGCACTTCTAGATTTGCCTCTTCTAGATTTTGCATAGGAAGATGGGCAGTTATGCGGTGAAGGCGATCCACTGCTTTAAGCAAATCTATAATCTACATTCAGGACTGCCTACTATGTAACGTGTCAACATCTGCCTGTGACTGGCAATCTGCAAGTAAATAAATACAATTAGTACATCTAACGCAAAAATGGTATTACGCACCAAAATATGAAAAGAAAGGTCGAAGCGATTACCATAAGGAGAAGTGCAGTGCTAGTGCGGTTAACAAACCTCCAAGTCACCCTACCGTACCAACGGAAGTATGGATGAGCAGGCGACATATCCCCCTCTAGTCGTGCTTCATGACATAGTAATTGTGCTCAACTATTCCATACTTGGATATGGCCAACATGTTTAGCCCCCCAATTCATTTTCATCTTCCCCCTTAAGTCTATGGCATGAAGGGCATCGTCAATATCAACATCGAGGGGAATTTCTTGTACCATCCCAAACTGATGAAGAACACGGTCCGGTGTATGTTTCTCTACTAGCCAGAAACATACAAGTGGCACCCTCACCTTCCACATATCCCTTCCTATGAAACAGAACGCAGGCAAATGGCCTAATTTGGCTTCATATGATTGCCACACCACCTGAAATAGTCAAAAAAAGGACAGCACATTATGCAATGTTCCATTATTTTCAACTATGAGATATTTTATAGTTATAACAGTATACACTATTCATAAACGTTACAAGAAATGTAATTTGGGTATCTGGTCTGGATGCATAGAATCTAGAAGCTGACGGTACCAGACCAAATAGATTTCGACAAGGCTATTCTTCGTGCTCACAACCCAGAACCATCTACAATTAAGAAAGAAGGAGTCAATATCTACCAATTATGCAATGATAACACAATATAATTGAGTTACTTAATGGACAATGGAAAACAAACTCCAAAAGCTCAAGTGTAGTAGCCAAAGAAACATATCCAATACATAAGAGATGCAGGGCTGAATTATGACGCATAATGATAACAGTAGAAGAAAATGTAAACAAAGGATTTTCATTCATTGAATCTCATAGTTCTCACAACATTTCTATATGCAGTCAAATTCATTTAGCTTCCATAAGATTCACCTTCTCATTAGATCTCCTCTCATTTTCTTAAGCCACTAAAATTCAATTGGACTTTAATGCTAAGATAATGAGTAATTCAGTAACCCTACATAATTACACATAGCACATATATATCCAACAACAACATTAACAAATCAAATTAACATTTGAAACAAACAAAGAATTAAATAAATTAAGTATTTGGGACAAGTAGGTCAAGACTTCTATATCCAAAGACATAAATTTCATTAGTGAGAGAAAGGGAGAGAGAGACTTACTTAATGGACAATGGAGAAGGTGCTAATGGTGGGCCATATGCATCATCTGGTGGGAGGTCCATCCTTGGGCACAAAAAAAGAATTTGAACCATGCCTAACACAAAACTAGTATAAAGGCCCCACCAATCTGACTGGCACCTCTGTTGGCTGCCTTGCACAACTCTCTGTACAACCATGCAAGGCAAGTGATCCCCCAACTGTACTGAGGTGGATTGCAAAGGTCCTCCAACATCTGCAACCATATCGTATGCACCTTATCGCCAGACTTGTCAATGAAATTGTGTCCCCTAGGAGTGCTAGAATATAACATCGTGCATACTGATGCACAGCAACCTCTGTTGCACCATCGGGCAACCCTTGGTCAACTTTTTGAAGTAATGTGTTAATTTGGATCCTTTGTCCTTGAAGCACCACAGGATTCGTAACAATTCCAAGCATATTCTAACGTTCATGAGCCCACCCCAAGTCACAAGTTCTAAGAATTGCCTCACCATTGATTGGAATCCCCAAAAGAACCTCCACATCATGTAATGTAATCGTCATCTCACCATGTGGCAGGTGGAAGATGTGGGTTTTAGGCCGCCATCGCTCAACAAAGGTCGTTATCAAGTTATGATCAATCTCTCTACATGGAGTCCTATATAGCCCCTCTAATCCAATTCTCTTGACAATGTCGAGGACGCAATCATCCACCATTGGACGTCGTTTTTGAAACTCATCATTACGACCATGGCATTTCAGTGCCCCCAGATCCTACACATGATAGAACCATGGTGATGAGATGCAATATGCCATAACCTTTGTTTATATGATTAGCTATTGTTCCCAAAAATCAAAAATAAAATAGTTATCAGGGGAAATTAAAATATCATCCCCTCCCCCCCCCCCCCCCACAAAATTATAATGTAGCTTTTATTCTAAAATTTCATTTTATATTGTTCATTATACTTTAGGCCAAATTGGAACTCTACATAAGACTAGAAGATTAACACAAACCATTTATGAGGAAGGCAGATCAAGATCAATCTCAAAGAAAATAGCCTCAATCTTCCAGTCCAAAAGGAAAGTTAGGAGAGATTGACTTTCAAAATATGGAACATGATATATTTTTCCCATAACTCCTATTTTGTTTGCTCAATGGACAAAAGCATTCTCATTTTTTCTTATACTATGCATGGAAGTCTTTGGTAGCTCTGTTTTGTGACATGAATTGGTACTATCTATGCTGGGTTACTGAAAGTTCAAATAGTGTAAAAACACCCCTGAACGTTTAGACCCCCAATTAACAAATTACCAATTCAAGCTTTATATCAAACAATTAATGTGCGGAACATGAACTAAAGCATAACACAGAATTGGTAAACAATCTAAGCCAATTAAAATCACATCCACAATAGAAAATAAAAGGTAAAGATAAAGGGAAGGAAGATGCAAACACAAGGACAACACACGATGTGTTATTGAAGAGGAAACCGAAGCCCTTGGCGTAAAACCTCTTCGCCGCCCTCCAAGCGGTAAACAATCCACTAGAAAATGTAGTTGGGATACATGGACAGCAATAGACCCTCCAAGCCTAATCTACCCAGTGCACATAAGCCCTCCAAGCTTCTTGCTCCAACGAGGTTGCGCCGAACCTTTTTCTTTTCTAGCTTCCCGGATTCCGCTACTAGACTGTAGCATCAACCAATGAAGATTGGTTCCTTCCTAACTGCTTCCCAGAATATCAAACAGCTCTCTCACAGTAATGGATATGGTTAGAACAAGGTTTTGCTAAAAGGCCTCTCAAGGGTTTGGCAATGGAGAGGAAGAGAGTTGAGGGATTTGAAGAGACACTTATGTAAAGATTGTAGATGAATCAATCTTGTTTTACTCTAGGGTTTCTCTCTCAAAATTCTCTTTGGAAGCTCTCTTTCATTTGTGGGTATAAGGGGTATTTATACTGAGGTGAGAGGAGAATGTGAAATGTCAGGTTTTTCAGAACAGGGCTGGCTCGCAGCTTGGTATCGCGACTTAACTGAGTCACGAGATCCAGTCGCGAGTTAACCGTATGGCCAGTTGTCCTGTTTTGTCTTGTAGTGCTCCAGTTGGCATGACTGTTCATCTTCTAGCATGCTTGGCACGTGTGTTGCATCTGGCGGCTTGCAGCCACGAGTCACCCGCGAGGCCCAGCCGCGAGTCTCTGTTTTCTTGCACACTCTTGAGCAAACTTCACTCAATCTCACTCACTACCCTTACAACAATCCCACCTAAAAACAGGGTTTCTAAATGCTGAAATACAAGCAAATTTGGCATGAAATAAAGCCAATAAGATGGTTGATTAAATTCGACCTTACAATCTCCCCCTTTGGCTATTTCATGACAAAACCGTAAAATAGACTCTAGACTGAACATGAGAGTTGGGAACAGTTGAGCAAAACTCACTCACACCTAATTCTAGAAGCTGTGAAGAACTTGAATCATATGAATGTAAGACTCCTGAAACACAACAATACACCATGATCATTGTAAGCAGAAAATCGTGAAATGCATATGAAGCAGACAATATGTGATCAAGCAAAGATGGAGTTAAGAAACAATTCATGGCTTAATCAACCAAGTAATCACTACAAGGTAGTGACCACAATGCTCATTCACACTTGGAATGAATACTTGGACATATAAGCTAACAAGAACAAAGCAAGTTACTTGTATGCCTAACACTCAACCAATGCATAATACACTAAGTATATGCATCTAAAAACAATCCTACAAGGGCACAAGAGTGACAGTACTTAAAAGAAAATGCAATACATTTAGAAGTACTAATTTAAACAAAGCATAAAAGGCTGCATAAAGCATGGTACAAACCATAAAACCTACAAAAAATGCATAAAACATAACCCTAAAATCTTACAAAAGCAACATGGGTACAAGCCACAATATATACTGAATAACATCAACGATATATATATGAAGTAAACCAAGTTTATAAGTTATGAGTTAGAAACAAGAATACACCAAACCACAGTGTATTAAACCCATAAAAACAGCACATTAACCAAAACATAAGATATAAGATAAAGTAATGCTCCCCCTCAACACAATGCTCCCCCTCAAGGTCTGTTTCTCAAAAATTTCTCCTCATTTTTGACCGGAATGGCCAAAGGGTCAGTTCCCACGATGTGTGGCGAAGCTGTCGAATTTTGCAGAGAGAATATCCAGCTGGTCCTGCATGGCTATCATCCTCTCAGACTGCTTTGTCTAGACCTCCCTCAGTCCATCAAGTCTATCCAGGATTACTTGAAATGTGTCTTGAGGTACAGCTGAAGAAGTTGATGCTCTAGTCCTCTTGCCACTCCTTCTGGGTGTTGAAGTTAATGCCTAGCCTGCTGCCTCTGTCTCAGTCTCCATTAAAGCACCTTCATCTTGTTCAGCCCCTTCTTCATCTACATCACCCGGAAGCCGTACTTGGATCCTTATGTTGGTTTGCTTGTTGGTTGCTGAAGGTATTGGCATTAGGCTGAGGTCTTGAGGAATTGGAATTCCTTTTGCCCTGAAAATCCGTATGAGAAGGCTAGGAAAAATTAGCTTAGCTCGGGAAGTGGTTCTGGTCTCTTCCATGATTGTATCAAATATATGAAAGCTGATATCAATGAATGTTTTCTCCTTTAGCTCCATAAGAAAAATGGTTTTGGCATTGTTGATTGTAGTGAGTTTCGTCACAGGATATAAGTTGTGCATCATGATGATGGTGAGGCATCTCATGTCAACTGGAAAGGCTGTGGTATTAAGACACTTCCCTTCTCTCTATCCTCCAATGCGGTTTTGAACAGTTTCTAAAGACAACATTCTGTCTTTGTAGTTGGTAAACTCATGCTCCTCTAAACCCTCAAGACCAAGGACCCTATTAATATCATGGGCATCTAGAGTGAATTCATGCCCTCTTACCTAACAATCTAGCTCATCTTCCCTAATCTTCACATTAGAGTAAAATTTTCTTATCAAAGGCTCACACACACCCGGTAATCCATTTAACAACTTTTCCCAACCTCTGCCCTCAAAACATGTGGGAATAAATGTATCTTTTAGGTCCATTAAATCCACAAATCTCTCTTGAATTATGGTTCCCTTCATGAAAGAATCTTTCTATCTCTCAAAGTGTTGAGCCGACCTAAACAGATTCAAATCCATTTTCAATCGTTTGTCAGCCTTCTTTGTAGGAGTTTTCTTCTTCGGAGGTGAGGGAGCCATCTGTGAACAATTAGAAGAGGCCACAACAACATAGTACAATACATGTGTAGAACAAATCAGTACTTTGTTAGTGACAAGGACAAAAATGCCACCACTCAGATGAACAATCTTAAAAGTGTATACATAAGTACAACTAGTATAAAGCAAGGGAGAGATTTTGAAGACATCCGAAAGATAAATATATGTCAATGAGACATACAGATTGATGTGTATGGCCTGACTCAAAAACCAAAAGACAGATGCACACAATAGATGGACAGGCATAAATTACAGCATAGTAAACCTCACAGTCAAAATAGGAACATTTCGAATCAACATATTAACATAAGATCAGATAATAAGAGAAACCAACACATAGCAAACTCTAGCTAAGCACATGAAGAAGAACCAACCAGCAGCTTAGTCAAAATCAAACTAAAACAACAGCCTTCACAAGCTAAACAAGGATAAAGAGCAACAGCCGAAACAAAACCCATATCAAAAACATAAACAAATGCAAGTAATCAAGAGGGAAAAACACAAAATCAAGTGAAATAGAGTTTAAGAAAGAAAACCCATACCTGTTACTTGAAGATTTCGAACTGAAAGGAAGCAACAATGGAGTTCAAAAATGGAGGCACGGTGTGAATGGGAAAGAGCAGTTGGGAGAGACAATGAACAGTCACAAAAAGTTCGAGGGAAAAACTGAAAAAGTTTTAAAACTGCCCCAATTTTTGTCAAACACGCGTTTTTCGTGACTGAAGTGAGTCGCCACCAAGTCGCCAGTTCAAGCCGTCAAAACACTCAAAGACAAAAGTTTGAAAAAAAATTTCTAAGTGTTTTTCGCAACTGGAAGGTCTACCCGCGAGGGAGTCGCGAGCTAAGCCGCGAAAATCTCTGAGTAACCTCGCGACTGGACCTTTCACTTGCGAATAAGTCGCCAAAATATACCCGTGAACATGCGACTGAGGCTCGCGACTTGACATACCCGCGACTGAGTCGCCAAAACAGGGCAAAAATGAATTTTTGAAATTTTCATTTTTTAAGAACAAAATACTTTCCAAAAGCACCTAAAATACTCAAAAAAAAATTTTGTGCTTAAATCAACAAAGATTGAGCATGTGAAAACACATTTCATCAAGTACAATTACACAAATGATTATGGCATTCATTGAACATAAACTTGTGTGTTTTGTGTGGATATCAACAATGAGATAGTCCTTAGTCTAATGTGAAACTTCAATGATCAATTCAACCAAGGCATACACAATTAGCACTAGATCATGTGATCTATCTCAATTATAGAAATATGTATATATGAACTCCCACAAAACTTGATAACATATCTTGGAGCTTTACATTTGACTCCACTTTCAATTATAACATTTGATCTTTTTGATCTTTTTGAGACAACACCTCTCATTGTGAGAGTGATTTTTGATAATTCACTTTAATGAACAAGCCTTTGGCCTTTTGAATAGACATTTACTTTAATTTTTGGTTGCTTTCCCTTTTTCCTAGTCAAATACTAGTATGTGCGACAGGCTTTTGCAACTCAATATCTCTTTTTATTTGGAGATTTACATTTGGTGAGCTCTTTTTAGCAAAAACAAAAATAAAGAGTAGGAAGATATATAGACACAAGTCTATGCATATCTCAAGATCATCATAACCATTCATTCATCATTCATGACAAGTTTGAAGATCTATTTACAACAATCACATTGATTTCAATATTTCTCCCACAGTGATAAGGGTGCAAAGGAACAAGCTATGCTCGAAAATGCACAAAGCCATTAGCACAAAGGTACAAGGCAAAACACGTTTTGAGACAAAAACTCAACAATGTCAATTAAACTTTTTGATTTTCTAATTTTTATGTGATTTTTGGATTTTTGACACATAAGAAGAAAAAGATTGATTAAAAACAAAACAAAACAAAATCAAAAGTATGCACAAGTAGACAAGCAAACAACCATCAGCAAAAACAGCAAGCAAACAAACAAACATCGTCGCAAAGCATAGGAAGTATTAATGCATGGACATGTTGTAATGCTTATGCATGAGTATCCTTTTTCACCCACACGTCACTTGCGTTTGGGGTGATTTCCTTATAGGATTGGGTACGGGAGTTAGGGCTTTCAAACCTTCGTGAGAAGCTTTCTAAGCAGTTGGTGAATGCACCAATTATCTTCATCACGTTCATCATTCCAAGATCACCATTTTAATCTCTAGATTGTTCACCTGCCCAATTTCTTCTGTCATTTCTAGGTCCTCGTGACCTTTGAGGAGTTGCACTATTCTTTGCTCTCAGCTTTTGGTACTTTGGTCGAGTGTGCCCTTGAAGTCCACAATGATGACACACATAAGATGATCTAGGACCTCTTTGTGGTCATGGACGAGACTTGGCACGAGATTCAGATCTACCCACATGCTGATTGCGGGGATTCAACAACCGTTGGTTCTCCACATTCTTCTTCTCCTCTATCTTGGGCTTCTCAACAGTAGGGTCACCTTCAACTGGATCTTTAGCCTTTACAAACTTCACTTCTTTAGTGACATTTCCAGATGAGCTACTCCCTCCGGTATATCCTAACCCGGATTTGTCTGAAAAGCTCTTTTGAGATGAAATAACATCATCTAGCTTCTTGGTGGTGACCCTCTCTATTTTAGCATTTGCTTGCACAACCTCATGCTCAAGAAATCTCACTTTTGTGTAAGCTTCTGACAGCTCACCATTCAAAGTTTCTATCTCACATTTGGCCTCCCTATATCGGATTAGAAGACTTTTATAGTCCTTCTCTGCCTTCTTCATTTTTCTCACAGCAGCCTTGGCCACCCTTGTGTACTCACCTAACTTTTCAAGGAGTGAGTTATAATTCTCTTGAAAATTGGTTGTGCTTTCATCTTCTTCAGCATCGGATTCGTCAACAATTCCCAATGATTCTTCATCACTATGTTCTCCAAGGTCTCGTACAAGCAGATTCAACTCGTCTGAAGACTCAACATGGGCAATAGTCATAAAAGCTGAATAGTTTCCCTCTTCATCACAGCTTTCTTTTGATTCTGAGTCGGATGAATCCGAGTCACTTAATATCGTGGCATACACCTTGCCTTTCGATTTCAAATAATTCGGATATTCTTTCTTAAAGTGTCCATACCCGTTGCATTCAAAACAAGTGACACCTTGTGTAGATTGGGATTCTTTTCCATCTTTCCTTTTGAATTCCCTTTTCTCCCTTCCTGAACTTTGGAATTTTCCTTTATCACCAAATTTTCCATTATTCTTGAATTTCAAGAATTTTCGGAAATTTTTTACAAGGTATGCAACATCTTTATCAACCACATCTTCTTCCGATGAGTCATGGACTTCTACCTTCTCATTAATGGTCTTAAGAGCAAGAGATTTGCTCCTCCGTTGATTGGGCAGCGACATCTCATAAGTCTGAAGAGAACCAACCAGCTCCTGGATTTTGATGTCATCAAGGTTCTTGCTCTCTTCAATCGCTGTCACTTTAGCACGAAAACTTTCTAGCAATGATCGAAGGATCTTCCTTACTATTTTAGATTCCTCCGTTTTCTCCCCCAAATTGAACTTACTAACAACCACCTCATTCAGCTTCCCATAGAAAGAGTCGAAGAACTCATCCTCACTCATTTTGAGCTCTTCAAACCAAGTGGTCAGCATTTGCAACTTGGTGTCTTTCACTTTCTTCGTGCCTTCGTAAGTGGTTTCCAATATCTCCCATGCTTCTTTGGCAACGGTAATGTGGGAGATCCTGTGAAATTCATCTGAAGACACACCATAGAAAATAGCATTTAAAGCTTTACTGTTAGCATTAGATGCAGGGAGTGCCGCCTTATCCCATGTTAATTTGGCTGCCTCAGGTCTGGTCCAACCACTTTCAATAGCATCCCAAACAGATTCATCAATGGGACACAGAAATACTCTCATGCGAACCTTTCAAAAAGCATAATTACTACCATAAAAAAATGGAGGTGCATTTAAGGATTGAGACCGATCCATCTCAATAGGGAGTCAAGGATCACACAATGGTAACAAAACCAATAAACGTGTACCCGCTCTGATACCAATTGAAAGTTCAAATAGTGTAAAAACACCCTTGAACGTTTAGACCCCCAATTAACAAATTACCAATTCAAGCTTTATATCAAACAATTAATGTGCGGAACATGAACTAAAGCATAACACAGAATTGGTAAACAATCTAAACCAATTAAAATCACATCCACAATAGAAAATAAAAGGCAAAGATAAAGGGAAGGAAGATGCAAACACAAGGACAACACACGATGTGTTATCGAAGAGGAAATCGAAGCCTTCGGCGTAAAACCTTTTCGCCGCCCTCCAAGCGGTAAACAATCCACTAGAAAATGTAGTTGGGATACATGGACAGCAATAGACCCTCCAAGCCTAATCTACCCAGTGCACCTAAGCCCTCCAAGCTTCTTGCTCCAACGAGGTTGCGCCGAACCTTTTTCTTTTCTAGCTTCCCGGATTCTGCTACTAGACTGTAGCATCAACTAATGAAGATTGGTTCCTTCCTAACTGCTTCCCAGAATATCAAACAGCTCTCTCACAGTAATGGATATGGTGAGAACAAGGTTTTGGTAAAAGGCCTCTCAAGGGTTTGGCAATGGAGAGGAAGAGAGTTGAGGAATTTAAAGAGACACTTATGTAAAGATTGTAGATGAATTAATCTTTTTTTACTCTAGGGTTTCTCTCTCAAAATTCTCTTTGGAAGCTCTCTTTCATTTGTGGGTATAAGGGGTATTTATACTTAGGTGAGAGGAGAATGTGAAACCTCAGATTTTTCAGAATAGGGCTGGCTCGCGGCTTGGTCTTGCGACTTGACTGAGTTTCGAGATCCAGTCGCGAGTTAACCGTATGGCCAGTTGTCTTGTTTTGTTCTGTAGTGTTCCAGCTGGCATGACTGTTCATCTTCTGGCATGCTTGGCACGTGTGCTGCATCTGGCAGCTTGCAGTCATGAGTCACCCGTAAGGCCCAGCCGCGAGTCTCTGTTTTCTTGCACACTCTTGAGCAAACTTCACTCAATCTCACTCACTACCCTTACAACAATCCCACCTAAAAGTAGGGTTTCTAAATGCTGAAATACAAGCAAATTTGGCACGGAATAAAGCCAATAAGATGGTTGATTAAATTCAACCTTGCAATCTCCCCCTTTGGCTATTCTGTGACAAAACCCTAAAACAGACTCTAGACTTAACATGTGAGTTGGGAACAGTTGAGCAAAACTCACTCACACCTAACTCTAGAAGCTGTGAAGAACTTGAATCATATGAACATAAGATTCCTGAAGCACAACAATACACCATGATCATTGTAAGCAGAAAATCGTGAAATGCATATGAAGCAGGCAATATGTGATCAAGCAAAGATGGAGTTAAGAAACAATCCATGGCTTGATCAACCACGTAATCACTACAAGGTAGTGACCACAATGCTCATTCACACTTGCAATGAACACTTGGACATACAAGCTAACAAGAACAAAGCAAGTTACTTGTATGCCTAACACTCAACCAATGCATAATACACTAAGTATATGCATCTAGGAACAATCCTACAAGGGCACAAGAGTGACAGTACTTAAGAAGTAATAAATCTGCATTTCTGTTTATTTTGATGTTTGTTAGCTTAGATCAACTTGGAATAAGATTAGGGAAAGGCATCCAGTTGTTAATTAGAGGGCTTTGGTTTGTTTTTCTGCTGCTATTTGCAAGCATGCCATCATTTGTTGGCTAACTCTTATGGATAGACGTCCCACTCCTAACAGGGTTGGTAAATGGGGATAAGTCTGACATTGTATGTGTATTCTACAGGAGAAAGCAAGAGTCTAGAGATTACATATTTTATGACTGTTCATCTAAAAAAAAAACTTTAGGCCAAATTAGTTAATTGCAAAATGATTAAATGTATGGGAAAGAGTCTTCCCTAGAAGATTGTAGAGAGCCCTTTCAACTCTATGCACTACTTGGCAAAACCTGGAAATTTCTAAAGCCAAAAAAATGAGGGTACTGAATTGCTTTAGGCAAAGCAAAAATTGACTAAAAGCCAAAAGCACTTTTGCTTTGTTCATGAACTAATCTATGATCCTCTTGCAACAAACCTTGCATATGACCTAAGATGGTTTCAGATTTCTTTCTACCCCAAAGATTAAGTTTTCTTGATTTTGAGGTATTTCAATTGTGATTGGTGATGACTGTAAATGAGAGTTTCAATTTCAAATGGTGTTTTTATATATGGTTTGTTGTCTCTTACATTTTTCCCCACCAGTGATTGTAATGTTTGAGTTGCTATAGTAGTAAATTACCTATAATCATTATTTAATATTTTGTTGAATTATTATATACAAAATAGAGCATAAAACGTTACTTTATGTTGTTAAATTTAAGTTTGGTATTGATAAACATTCAAAATTTGTAATGGTTCATTTATATAAACCTACCATGTTTTCTGAATTTTATATAATTATACTTAACTACCTGGAACACATTCTCATGTTTTATAGGATCTCAGTTTCTAGCATCTCATTTATGTTGACTTTTCTCAGGAATTTTGTATTTACAATGACATATTTTCCCCCACATGTTAATGCAAATCAGTCATCCTTGACTTATAGGACCTTTGGCTACTATTCGAGAAGAGCTACTAAATTAAATTGAAAAGTCAAGAAAACTTAATTTTCCCTTTGTATCTATTATTTAATTTGTAACTCTTGAAGCATATGGGAATTCTAAGTGTTTTTGTGCTCTCAACCAACAAATAGCTTGAGAAACTTTTTGAAAACAAACAAATTCAAGACTAGGTGAGTGCAGGTACTATTGGTGACCTTCAAAGTCTATTTACCAGTATAAGAAGTGTTGGCTCTAATAGGATTGATCCCAAAATTTTTTCTCAAGTCAGGTACCATGCAAATATGACATCAAACTACTATGTGAATATCTTTTGGTCCTCTGCTGGTAGGCAGGGGCTCTGTTTTGGTCCTGTCTGCATCGAACCTTTTATTATGTTTGTGTCCTGTCTCCTTTGTATCTAGCTTATGTTTTGTTTTGTGCGTTATCAAAGTTACCAATTTATAGTATATAGTAAGGGATGTGGTGGACATGCAACCAGTTTGACCAATGTGTTGGAAGACTGTTTTTTGAAACTTTAGTTTCAGGCTCAGTAATTAAGCAATCTTGGCTTAAAAAATCGTTCAAACAGCATTACACATTGTGCTGCTTCCCACTACGATGAGCACGGTAATTTAATATAGAGTTAGATCATCAATATAAATTTTCTTCCCTTCTAAATTTTTGTTGATAGTGTTTGTAACAACCCAAGGAAAAGCGCTAGCCACATCTGCGCTATACCTCAAAAGGACTAGTCACAATTGAGGTTCCTTGTAGTTGTTAATAAAGTCCAGTTCAACCCAGTAAATACCCGATGTGGGACTCATCACACACCCACACACATCACACAATCAATCAAATTGGAGCATCACAATCTCCCCCACTTAAATCCCTAACGTCCTCGTTAGGGCCCACTTTGTGGGGTAGTGTCTCTGAGCCCACACGAAGTTACCGGGCTGGCTCTGATACCATATGTAACGACCCAAGGAAAAGCGCTAGCCACATCTACACTATACCTCAAAAGGACTAGTCGCAATTGAGGCTCCTTATAGTTGTTAATAAAGCCCAGTTCAACCCAGTAAATACCTGATGTGGGACTCATTACACACTCACACATATCACACAATCAATCAAATTGGGGCATCACATACACCCTTTATTGTAATCTCAAATATGACAGATGTCTTAATAAAAGAAGTCTTGAAAGATTCTACTTTTCTAATCATTAAAGAAAACATTAATTGTAGTAATTTCCTGAATAAAGACAGATTTAATCTCTTAACAGAAAGAGTTAAGTATAAGTCCCTGACAGATATTATAATCAGTAATGAAAGACTTTATGAAAAAGCTTTATTTTACATATTCTCGCAGAATGAAATAAATAGTAATACATACAAAATGGATAGAATCATGGTGGATATTGTAAAATTCTTGAATACCAGTCACTCTAACATTGACAGATTTCATCATGACTACTCTTATACCACTGCTCAGCAAGAGCACAAAAGTGCACAGAAAATAGTTTGTTCTATTATATACATTTTAAATATTAAAAATAATTTTAGCTATTCACGCGTGCTGGTGAATAGTGATCTGGCGCAGGTGAATAGTAATCTGTCACAGGTGAATAGTGATTTGTCGTAATTATCTGTTCGGGAGAGCATTCTGTCTTTTCTTTCAATCTGTATTCACATAGTTGTCATAATCTAGCGGGTCGATCCGATCGAAGTTATGATTAATAAAAAATTAGAATCTTTAGAAATTGCTGAAAAATCCACTAAGATAGAAAGAAAAAATGATATTTTTTTGGGCCTCTATGAAAGAATAAAAGCTTTAAATTCACCTTTAAAAAATGAAAGAGAATTTGAACTCCATCATAGATTGCCTTTAACAAAAACTATGACAGATAATTGACATATAAATAATAGTAGAAAAGATGAAAAAAAAGACTTAAAGACACTAAAAGAGTTGATGAAAAAACTGACCCAATTAAGGAAAGAACAACACATATAGAAGATAAAAGGAAAGAATCTCATAAAAGAAAGATGTGCTATAGATGTAATGGATGAAGACAAAGAAAAATGAATAATAAGGAAAGGCATAGTAAAAGAAATGTTAGAAAAAATTGAAAGAAAAAATGATGAAAAGATGGAAGTTATACGTAGGAAGCTAGATATAAGAGATGATATATAAAAAAGAAATAAACATGTCGAAAACGAGATAGAAAAGGAGAAACAAAATAGTAATAGTTTTGATAGTTTGGTAGAACTAGTCAACAAATGAGAGAAAACTAATAATAATATTCTAAAAGAAATGATGATGGAAAAGCAAAACAAAAAAAAGAAGAAGCTAGTTCAATACAAACACAAACTATACGTAAGAAGATGGATGAGAAAGAGAACAAAAGCAAGACTTGAAAGACTTAAAGGCAACTTTTATGGAAAAGAAAGAAAGTATAAAGATAACTATCAATAGTATTTAAATTATATATATATATATATATGAATTATATTATGTATTTTATTGTATATCTTTAAGTATATTTATGTATATGCATAGGGTTACAAGCTAGTAATAATAATATGATGAGCAAAAGATTTTAGGGAAAATAATAACAAGAATGAAGAAATAAATTTAAATAGGATATAAAATGATAGAAAGCCTATTAGAAAGTGTATTTGAAAAATTAGATAAGTAAAATGTAAATTTAACCAAGGTTTTGAAACTCGAATTGGACCGTACGGTCCAATTGGAAAAACCTCGAACTTCTCAATTTTGCAGTTTTTTTAACTTCAAGAACCGCTCTATAGGAAAAAAGCAAGGACCCGTGTGAAACGTGGTCGAACCGTACAGTTCTGAGAACCGTGACTGGTTTTTAAGGTTCGGACGGTTTCTTTTTGTTTAAGCCTTTTTGGTGAATTGGTTCACCGATATGAAGTTATGATCAAATCTAGAAGAAATGAAAGAGCACAAAAAAGAACAAAGATCGGAAGGAGATTTGATAATTTTTGGAGGTGCTTAAGCCAGTGTAGTTGATATCATACCGTACTGGCAGTAAAAAGGAAAATCACATCACCACTATTGTTGCTAATATTCCGATTATAAATTTCATTTCGCCGATGGTCCACCACTTCAAATCTCTTCCTTTTCTTCGTCGTCTTCTTCTTCTTCTTCGCTCAAAGACTTCTCTCCGCTCAAAGACTTGGACCAGACACTCTCTGGCTCTCTCTAGTCTCTACTCTTATTTTACTTTTTCATTTTGTAGCCCAAAACCTCCTTTGAATGACCTATAAACAGTGACTAAAATGAACATTCACACGGTGAATGAACAACTGGACATGCAAGCTAATAAGCTCAATGCAAAGTATCATTTGCATGTCCAACACTTAATCGATGCAATACCACTAAAGCAATTGCATCAAGGATACAAGATCCAACAAGGACACAAGAGTACTAAAGAGAATGCAAAACATAATCTAAAAGTACTAAGCTACATAAGCAAAGGTACATAATAAAGCATAGTTTAAATAACTAAAACATCCAAGTATCCATAACACAAAATATCCAAGCATTTTAAAAACCTAAGTACTAAAATCATAGAGTACTAGAATAAGTGCTATGAAAAACCATAAAAACTGTAAAACCATAAGTGCTATAAAACTATAAAATGTTCTCCCCTTCAAGATACGCTCCCCCTCAGGAGTTACTCCATACTAATCCCTTTTTTTGACCGGAATAGCCAAAGGGTTATGGCTGCAACGCTATTGGAGTGCTCAGTTTGTACATCTCTTAGACCATTGATCCTCTCAAGAATGATTTGAAAAGCGTTTGAAGGCACTAATGAAGATGATGATGCTGCGCTCCTACCTCGACCAACACCTTTTCTTGGAGGAGGTTGTTGTCCTTCCACTTCAGTTTTTATATTCGTAAGAGGTGCTTGTTTAGGTTCTTCAGCTTGTTCATCTTTCGAAAGAAGAACTCTGCTCCTTAAGATTGTTTGAGAGTTGATGGAAAGAGGTAGACTCATTAGGCTTATGTCCTGTGGAATCTCCACAACATTTTCATGAAAGATCCTCATAATCAGACTTCGGAGAACAAGCTTTGCTCTTGAGATTGTCCTTGTAGCTTCAACAATTATGGTATACAATTATGCCCTAATGTCAATGTAGATTTTCTCACGAAGCTCCATGAGGAAGATGGCTCTGACATTGTTGATGGTGGTCAACTTCCTTACCAGATACAAGTTGAACATCATGATGTAGGCAAGGCATCTCAAATCCGGAGGAAATGAGGTTGTGTTGAGGCATTTTCCTTCCTTAGCACCACCAAGGTTGAGTTTTACCGATTCTAGAGAGACCATTCTATCCTTGAAAGGAATGAAGTCTTCATGATCTAGTTCTCCATGTCCAAGGATACCATCAATGTCCCCAATGTCAAGAGTGAATGCACAACCTCTAACCCAGCATTCTATGTAATCTTTTTTTAGTGTTGCATTTGCATAGAACTCTCTAATCAAAGGTTTACAAACTCTGGGGAGGGGGAGATTACCAAGGAGCTTTTCCCGGCCTCTTCCTTCAAAGCAGCTAGGGATGAAGGAATCCTTGAGGTCAGCAAGATTCACAAACCTCTACTGAATGATCGGAGCTTTTTCAAAATGATGGGAATATTGCTCATAGAGCAGTGGTTTTTTGTGGAGCCATCTGCAAAATAGAGCAGCAAATACCACAAAACAGAGCACAATAACTGGTAACAAACTTGATTAGTAACAAGTTAGTATCAAAACCATAAACTTCGAATTAAACCCTAAAATTGGAATGTAAAGAGTAATTCAAAAAGAAAATTGACATGTGAAGAAGCTAAATATCAAATCATGATATAATCATTGGCATTAAGCACTCAACATGTCAATGGTTGTGTGTGTGTGTGCATCATATGCAAAAGTGTACAAATAGGGCATGAGAACATGCAAAGGGCAAAGTGTTACAGCACATAATCATTTGATGTTTCAAAACAAGAAAACATGATTATCCCCAAAATTTTTGTACTCAATGGAGTCCAAAAATACACACAAAACATCTAAAAGACATTTTATCACCAACATGGTATGCACAACACAACACAAATCATGGCATAAAGCATAAGCATGTAGTATAAACATGTAAAACATGTAGAACAAGCATCATACTATCAATCTCAACAAAACCCATATATCAAACTCAACAAAAACATCAAAAACCCATATTCATCAACCATATATCATTATCTCAACATAAATAATAAATCCATGAAAACTAGGGCTTTAAACTTGAAATAGAGTGAAAATAAGTGAAAACCCATACCTTTTCTTGGAGATTGAGTGAAGATTGAAGATGAAAATGGAGGTTTTGTGAGTGAAAATGGCGGTTTTGAGAGAGGAAGAGGCGGAGAAGACAAAGAGTTGTGCACATGATGCGAGGGAAACTGAAAAGTTTTTGAAAAAATGTTTAAAATTTAACCCTATTTGTGCAAAATACGCGTTTTTCGCGACTCAACTGACTCGAGACTGAGTCACCAAAATCCCTTGAACAAGATTTTGAAAAATTTCTCTAAGTCTTTTTCACAATTGGGACTTCCACTCGCCAGTGAGTCACAAACGCCTCTGAGTAAACTCTTGACTTGGACTTCCACTTGCGAAGGAGTTGCGAAAATGAGTCTCCAAAAAGTCAAAAACCCAAAATTTTGAAAAATTTCTAAGTGTTTTTTACGACTAGAAGTTTCACTTGCCAGAGAGTCGCAAACCCTTCTGTGTAACCTTGTGACTAAGGCCTTAAAAACTAGCGACTCGCGAGTGAGTCGCCAAAAGGTAGAGTTGAAAAATATTATGAAATTTTTCAAAACAAAAACAATTTCCAAAAAGAACTAAAATACTCAAAAATCTTTTTGTATTTGATCAACATATGCTTAAGTATGTACAACACATTTAATCAAATACAATCACACAAATGGATAAAGTATTCATTAAACATAGACATGTGTGATGTGGGTGGGTTATCAAATGTGAGATAGTCCTTAGTCTAATGTGAAGCTTCAATGATCAATTCAACCAAAACATACACAATTAGCACTAAGTAGTGTGACTAATCTCAATTATAGAAATGAGCATATATCACCTCCCACAAAAACTTAATTACATAACTTTGAAGCTTTTCATTTAGCTTCTTACAATACATAACATTTGATCACTTTTGATCTTTTACATCTCTTATTGAGATCGATGCCTGAAATTTTTGATATTTCAATTTGATGAGTTATCCTTTAGCTTTTAGGCACCATATATTTTAATACAAGTCGCTTTCCCTTTTTCCTAGTCAAATACTGTCAGACCGTGTGCCTTACCAATCCATCCAACGACCAGTTGGTGAAGGATGAGGGGGCACAAATCTTTTATAGCATTCGATCACAGACCAAGCTCATTGGTATTGGAGCGAATTGTGAAAATCCCTCACAATCCCTCCCTCACAATGCGGCTCCAATGACTTGAACCTATGACCGGGCTCTAATACCACTTGTCGGACCATGTGCCTTATCAATCCATCCAATAACCAATTGGTGAAGGATGAGGGAGTACAAATCTTTTATAGCATTCGATCGCAGACCAAGCCCATTGGTATTTGAGTGAATTGTAAAAATCCCTCACAAATACTAGTATGTGTGACGGTTTTTGCAGTTCATTATCTCTTTTTGAGATTTGACATTGGTTGAGCTCTTAAGCAAAAAAGAAAAAAAAAAAAGTGGGAAGAGATATAGGCACAAGTCTATGCATGTCTCAAGATCAACAAAACTATTGACTAATCATTCATGGCAAGTTTGAAGATCTATTTACAACAATCACATAGAAGTCGAGATATTCCCCACAAAGATACAAGTGCATAAAGAACAAGCTAAGCTCATAAATGCACAAAGCCATTAGTACGGAGGTACAAGGCTAAACATGCGTGTGATAATACACAATAATGCCGATCAAACTTTTTGGATTTTATATTTTTTATGTGTTTTTGGATTTTTGACACAAAGCAAGTAAAGATTGATTAAAAAAAAAAAAAAAACAAACAAACAAACACCAACACACAAACACTCAAAGATTTAAAAAAAAAAAAAAAAAAAAAAAAAAACCAATAAAAACACGCTAGAATGTAAAATAAGCAAACAACCAACAATGTCACATCATATTGGAAGAATTAATGCATGGACATGTTATAATGCTTATGCATGAATACCCTTTTTCACCCAGTATGTGCGTATGGGGTGATATCCTTTGAGGATTAGGTACTTGAGCCACGATTCTTAAACCTTAGGGTGAATTTGGCTAAACATGAGGTGATGGTGTCAATCATCTTCATCACATCACTCAAAACGGGTTCTACTTCTCACCCTTTTGATTGCTTGGGGTTCCAATTGCCCTTTCCTTGTCTTCTTGGCTTTTAAAGACCCGCATTCTTCAATGCTTGAAGCTTGTGACAATTTTTGGCCTAGTGTGTCCTCAGATTCCACAATGATGGAAAAAATGTTGTGTTTGAGGACCTCTTTGTGCCTTCGGAAGAGACTTTCCTTATGCCTTGGGCTTAGCCACAATTGGATTTGAAGGCTTTGTCAAAACCATTTGAGTCACCACATTTGGCTTCTTTTCAACCTTTACATTCTCAACAGGAGGAGTTGGTACCAGTGGTTCCTTGGCCTTAACAAATTTCATCTCATTAGACACTTGAAGGCTTGAGCTACTTTCTCCGGTATACCCTAAACCACTTCTATCCGAAGAGGGCTTTTGATAGGCAAGCGCCTCATTAAATTTTTTTGTAAGCAGCACGCTCCACTTTGGCATTAGCTTGAATAACCTCAAGCTTTAGAAACTTTATCCTAGAATAGGCACTCATTAGCTCTTCATTTAACCCTTCAACTTCACATTTGGTTTCTTTGTACCGCATAAGAATGCTTTTGTATTCCTGTTCTGCTTTCTTTATCTTTTTAATGGCTACCTTAGCCACTCTAGCATATTCTCCACTCTTCTTAATAAGGGCATTGTAGAATTCTTGCAATCTATTGGTTCCTTCATAGACACATTCTTCATCATCATCGGATTCGTCTCTAACACCCATAGACTCCACTTCAGTATGTTCACCAAGCTCTTCCACTAGATTCCTTAAATCTTCCGAAGAGTCTACGAGTGCAATGGTCATGAAAGCGGAGTAGTTTACCCATCACAGTTTTCTTCTTAATCGGAGTTGGAGCTATCCGAGTCACTAAGGGTGGTAGCCAAAACTTTACCCTTTGCTTTCAAATAGGTGGGGCATCCTTTCTTCACATGACCACACCCGTTGCACTCATAGCAAGTGACTGCTTGAGATGGAGAAGAGTCTTTGGAATCCTTCTTCTTGAAGTCCTTCTCGTCTTTCTTGAAATTGGAGAATTTTCCTTTCTCAAAGGACTTCCCATCCCTTTTGAATTTCAAGAACTTACGAAAG
Source organism: Quercus engelmannii (assembly GCA_029955605.1). Lineage (NCBI taxonomy): Eukaryota > Viridiplantae > Streptophyta > Magnoliopsida > Fagales > Fagaceae > Quercus > Quercus engelmannii. The sequence continues at coordinate 79,005,017 of JARPSG010000001.1, read as the reverse complement.
TTCTTTGCAAGGTATGCCATTTCTTTTTCAACCTCATCCAAATCCGAGGAATCTTGAGCTTCAATTCTCTCATTGATCGTCTTAAGAGCAAGGGTTTTGCTCTTCCTTTGAGATGGTAGAGACAACTCATATGTTTGAAGAGAACCGATGAGTTCTTGAACCTTTACCTCATCAAGGTCCTTACGCTCTTCTATGGCGGTCACCTTGGCACAGAAGCTCTCCGGCAATGATCTAAGGATCTTTTTGACAATTTTGGAGTCCTCCGTCTTCTCACCCAAGTTAAATTTTCAGATTACCACTTCATTCAACTTTCTACAGAAAGAGTTGAATGATTCATCTTCGCTTATCTTCAATTCTTCAAATCAAGTAGTAAGAATTTGAAGCTTGGTATCCTTCACATTCTTGGTGCCTTCGTAGGTAGTCTCCAAAATTCGCCATGTCTCCTTAGCAATTGACACATGAGAAATCCTGTGAAATCCATCCGATGAGACATTACAAAATAGAGCATTAAAAGCTTTACTATTAGCATTAGACGCTGCAAGGGCTGCCTTATCCGAAGTAGATTTGGCAGCCTCTAGCCTTGTCCAATCAACTTCAACAGCATCCCACACACTCTCATCATTAGAGCCCAAAAATGCACGCATGCGCACTTTCCAAAATGCGTAATTACTCCCATCAAAGAAGGGAGATGCATTGAGGGATTGATACCTATCCATCCTAGGGGTCAAGGATCACACTTAGGATATAGAAATCCGCCAAAGTGTACCCACTCTAATACCAAGTGAAAGCTCACATAGTGTGTAAAACACTAATGAATGTTTAGACCCCCAATTACAAAAATACCAACACAAGCTTATATTCAAATAATATATATGCAGAATGATAAATATAAGCAAACCCAAATTGGTAAAACACTTTAAACCATATTTTAATCACAAACACAGCAGCAATTAAAAGGCAAATAGTAGGGAAGAGAGAAACAAATACAAAGATAATATCGACACGTGTTATCAAAGAGGAAATCGAAAAACTCGACGAAAAACCTCTCTGCTGCCTTCCAAGCGGTAAAATAATCCACTAGAAAATCAGTTGGGATACATGAATAGCAATAAACCCTCCAAGCTTTTTACTCCAACAGTGTTATGCCTAATCTTGTTTTTTCTAGCTTACCGGATCCCGCAATAAGCCCATTGCATCAACCAATATAATTGGGTCTCTCTTAAATTGCTTCCCAATACACCAAGAACCTTCTCACTATTCTGAATGTGGTGAGGTAAGGGTTTGGCTTAAGATCCTTTCATGGGAATGACAATAGAGAGGATGAGAGTAGAAGAATTTGGAGATTCGAAAGTATAAGATTGTGGATGAGTCTATCTTGTTTTTCTCTAGAGTTTATTTCTCAAAATTCTCTCTAAAAGCTCTCTACATTTTGTGGGTATAAGGGTATTTATAGTAGGGTATGAGAAGGAATGTGAAAAGTCATTTTTTAGCAAAATAGGGTGTACTAGCGAGTCACTCGCGACTGGGACAAGTTGCGAGTTCCAGTCATCAGATAACAGAATGGTCATACTGTACTTTTTGTCCTGTAGTGATCCAGTTGTCCTGACCTTTCAACTTCCTGCATGCTTCACATGTGTGCTGGATTCTGGCAAGTCACCAATTGCGAGTCAGTCGCGAGGTCCAGTCACAAGAAGCCTCTTGATTGCACACACTTGATCAATTCTTCACACTCTCTCACACACAACCCTTACATTATTCCCACTTAAATATAGGATTTCTAAATGCTGAATTGCAAGCAAATTTGGCATGGAATAAAGCCAACACATAGTTGAATAAATTCAACTTTACAAGATTCAATACTAATGTCACTTTATTATCTCTTATCCACAATTTGTCGATCACCTTAATTAGGATTTGTTTGGGATCCGCTTATTTTGCTGAAACTAAAAACTTTTTGCTAAAAGTACTGTAGATAAAGGTAAAAGTTAGCCGAAATAATATAGTGAGACCCATGAATAGTACCAAAAAGTGCAATGAAGTTCACAAATAGTAACAAAAATAAGTTAAATAGTAAAATAATAGAGCCTTATTGTGGAGAAATTATACAGTTCTCTGGTGAACCATGTCACTTGTTTACCATTCCACTAAAAAATTTTAACTTGTTTAAAATTGCTGAGTCAGTAATCAGTTTCTGTTTAAATTTTTTTTTTAATATAGCAATTTTAAATATGTGGGAGTTTTTTAGTGGAATGATGGACCACGTCACTTGTCCACCATGAGGATCTTATAATTTCTCCTTATTGTGAGAGAGGTTGTGTATGATAACTGTTTTTTTTTTTTTTTTTTTTCATCACTTAAGACTCAATCCTCATAATTAAACACAGGCCCAAAAACGGAAATACCATGGGATGCGGTCTCCAATGAGATCTATTAGTGCTTTTGTCTCAATAATAATTGGATCTTGCCTCTTCAACAGACGAGACCTAGGTGGACCTTTTTCAAAAACACAACATCGAAATTTTCAGGGTTAGCCTATTCACATGAAACCCATCTCTTCAAAATTTGAGTTTCATGTTAAACCTTGAAGAGATAAATTGAAAAAAAAAAAAAAAAAAAAAAGACGAAGTTTGGTTACAAATTTGGTTGTAATCAATAGTTATAACTCCTGCACAAAAAATTAGCACGATTATATGTTTTGAAAATCTAATTGTTGAATTAAATGTTATTTATATTCTTGACATGTATGTTAATATCCGTGTCAATCGGATGTTATTTACCATTTTATCTATAAAATTATTTTTTAAGCATAATTTTAAACTACAAAAACTTGAAATTTAAACGCTTCATTGATGAAATAGTTTTTGATCTTTAATCGTCTTAAAATTTTGCAACCATAAAGGATATAAGAAGAAAATATAATTTAATGTTGGATTTCTCAAAGTTTATGTAAAATAAAAAGATATTGAATAGAGTTGTAGGTACTTATTACAACCAAGTTTAAACTAAACTTCGTTCTTAAAAAAAAAAAAAAAAAAAAAGGTTATTTCTTCAATGAACTTTTAAACAATGCTATTTTTACAAATTATTCTCTAAAAAATATTATTAAGCGAAAAAGGCCCGAGAGTCTTACACGCAATTAAGAAAAGAAAAAAAAATTTTCTGGTTGGGCAAAAGTACAAACCATTATAATTATAGGGTTTTTCCTTTTTGACAAATAAGAATTAGCTCTTTGTGCTTGTCGTGCTAATTTGGTTTATGTAAATAACTTGCACATAGATTTGGTGATGCATCACACATTTTATATGTAATACTAAAATCATCCTTTTTCAGGTACACAAAAGTTAATTGATAAGTTGCAATGGAAACAAATAATGTCGATTCAAGCGCCGTCAATTCAGACAACGGTAAATATTTTCCATTCTTATATTTGGGTTTCAGTGAGTTCTTAACCAAATGAATAAAAATTTTATATCTTTGAATTTGGGTATTTTCGTTTGAATATTAAAATGTACTAGTTAAACTACAAAATCTTGAACAATACATGATAAAATATCATATTTCTTTAAGTGTTTCATATTCTTATTAGGACAAAGTTTGATAATAAACTTAATTGTGGCTTAAGACTACAACTTCACTTAATATCTTTTTATTGGATATGAAAATTGACAAATCCACTATTGGATTATATTTTCTTCTTATATCCTCCATGCTTGCAAAATTTTCAAAAGATCAAAAATTAATAGTTATGTCATTAATTAAATGTTTAAATTTTAAACTTTTGTAGTATAAAATTATGCATAAAAAATAAATTTATGGATTGAATAGTAAATAACATTCGATTGATACAAAATTTAACATGTATATTAAAAACATAAAAAAACATGCAATCCAACCGTTTGATTTTTAAAAGATGTAGCCATGTTAATTTTTTTTAGTAGAAGTTATAGTCTTAGGCTACAATCAAGTTTGTAGCTAAATTTTGTCTTTCTTATTATATTTTCCACCGATTTCAACTTATTATACATGATTTCTTCTTCCGGTATATAGGAGTAACTAAAGTTTACAATAGGGAAAAAAACATAAAATATTATAACTGGAGTATAAAAGGAAATACTACGAATAAGTAGAAAATTTTTATTCTATTGCACTGTGATTTTTATTAATTAGTCCGAAGAAACTCCTCTTACACATGACATGAAGCAGTCATTACGGAGCGTAGGAGGCTTTATATGGCTGCATTGAAGGGTGACTGGAAATCTATTGAGGACATGCGAAGCATTCAAAGACGTATTAGTAAAATAAAATGGATGGAAACCACTCATATTGCTGTTGCAGCAAACATGGAAGACTTTGTGAAGAAATTATTGACTTGGATGAGAAACAACCCAACGACCCTAGAAGCTGAAAATGTGATTGGGAGCACCGTAAGAGCTGAAAATGTGATTAGGGCCACCCCAACAGCTGAAAATGTGATTGAGACCACCCCAACAGTTGATGATGAGATTGGGAACTCTGCCTTGGCCCTCGCTGCTACAGTTGGAAATGTGAATATTGCCGAGGAGATCATACTGAAACTGAATATGGCTAATGTAAGGTTGAATTTAATCAATCATGTGTTGGCTTTATTCCATGATAAATTTGCTTGTAATATAGCACTTAGAAACCTTGTATCTAGGTGGGAATCATGTAAGGGTAGTGTGTGAGAGAGTGTAAAGAAATGCTCAAGACAATGCAGTGAAGCAGAGACTTGCGGTTAGGACTCGCGGGTGGCTCGCGGCTTGCAAGCCGCCAAAAGTTGCTCACGTGCAGAGCATGCAGGGGAGCTGAACAGTCATGCCACCTGGAGCACTACACGACAAAAATCCAGACTGGCCACTCAGTTAGCTCCTGGCTTGAACTCGCGACTCAGTCAAGTCGCGAGGTCAAGTCGCCAGCCAGCCCTGTTTTTGGAAAAACTGACTCTTCGTATTCCATTCTCACACCAATATAAATACCCCTCATTCCCACAAAATATGGGTGGCCATTCAGAAAGAAAAACCCTAAGAGAGGTTTCTTCAAAACACCCACCCAATTAGAGAGAGCTATCCATCTCTTAGAGAGAAATCTTTGTAGTCTCTTCTCATTCCCTCTCTCATTGTCATACCTATTGAGAGGAGATTTCTATCGAAACACTATCCACACCCATTTAGAGTGTTGAGTGTTTTTGGAGTTTTGGGAAGTATTGGAAGATGCCAAGGATGGCGGATGCTATGGTCTAGTAGCAGAATCCGGTAAGCTAGAAAAGAAAAAGGTTCGGCGCAATCTCGTTGGAGCAAGAAGCTTGGAGGGCTTAGGTACATCGGGTAGATTAGGCTTGGAGGGTCTATTGCTGTTCATGTATCCCAACTACATTTTCTAGTGAATTATTGACCGCTTGGAGGGCGACGGAGAGGTTTTACGCCGAGGGCTTCGGTTTTCTCTTCGATAACATATCGTGTGTTGTCCTTGTGTTTGCATCTCTTTTCCCTTTATCTTTGCCTTTTATTTTCTACTGTGGATGTGATTTATAATTGGCTTAGATTGATTTCCAATTCTGTTTATAGTTTATGTTCATTTTCCGCACACTTGTTGTTTATCATAAAGCTTGAATTGGTTATTTTGTAATTGGGGGTCTAAACGTTCAAAGGTGTTTATACACGTTTTTGAACTTTCAATTGGTATCAGAACGGGTGCACTTGTTGTGGTTTAATTACCTAAGTGTGATCCTTGACCCCTTGTGTTCATTTGCCATGGATTGTGCTTTATATGCCTCTTTGTATGATTTGGTTGGCGATAAATGTAACATGCCACGTGTTTGTTAAAATGCCTTTATGAATGTTGATCCTCATAAGTGTGATGACATGTTATTTGAATCTATGGGTGTTGTTGACAAACTCTTAAAGAAAAATGCTAAGAAGTTTCAAAAGAATTTGAGCAAGTTATTTTGTGAAAAGAATGATTTGATTGCTAAGCTCAATGAATCCGACAAATTGGTTGAGAAATATAAAAAACTTGCTGAAATTTCTCATGAAAAACTGAAAGAGTTTGAATGTTTGAATATAGACTTGGATGCTAAACTTGTTTTGTCTAACAAACTTGTTGATGATCTTAAATGTGAAAATGAATCTCTTAAGATGCATGCCAAATGTTTGATTGCTGAACCTATTGTTAAAAAGGATGAAAATATTTGTTACAATCATGTTGTGGTACCCGATTTTGTACCTAGTGTGTGTTCTACCTTAAAGGACAAATCGATATACATTTCTCCACATAAGAGAAATCAAAAGGTGGAGAGAAAGACTGTTAAGTCAAAACCTTCGTTTAGGTCTCAACCTAAGGTTTTGAATGGATCTAAGTTTGTTCCAACTTTTCACAATTGTGGTGTGATTGGTCATATAAGACCTCAATGCTCCAAGTTGAAAAGGGAACAAAACAATGCTGTTAGATCTCTTTCTAAAAAGTCTAGTAGACCTAAACGCATTGTTTGCCACCATTGTGGTGCCTTTGGTTATCTAAAACCTTAATGCTCTAAGTTTCATGCTTTTAAAAGAATCAAAAGAAAAGAGAAACTTGAGCTTTTTGGAAGTGCTAAAAGGAGTAAACCGGTTTTGAGTGAAAATAGCATGTTGTTAAAGAAAATGTTTAATGCTCTTAACTCCTTGACTATGTGCATCTCCGGTTCTCATTCTTCCAACCCTCGTCTTACTTCTCTTGAGACACTCATTCCAAACAATCATTCCGTTTGGATGAGGAAGGGTTCCTATGGTTGAGCTTTTGCTCTTTTGGTCCTTAATCTAATTCTTTCGATCTTTGTAGGACCCTTCATGCATTAAATGTCATAACTTCATGCATTTTGTGCATCTTGCATTTATTTGTATGCATTGTTTCGTTTTTTATCTTACTTTTATGTTTCTGTTTTGTGTCAGTAAAAATCCAAAACCACATAAAAAGTGAAAAATTCAAAAAGTTTGATCGTATTTGTTTGAGCACATATCACATGTGAGTTTGGCCTTGTACCTTTGTACAAATGGCTTTGTGCATTTACGAGCTTAGCTTGTTATTTTTGCACTTATATCTTTGTAGGAATAATCTTGACATCTTTGTGTGATTGTTGTAAATCGATCTTCAAGCTTGTCATAAATGATTAGTCAATAGTCATGTTGGTTTTGATACATGCATAGACTTGTGCTTATATCTCTTCCCACTTTTTTATTTTATTACTTAAAGAGCTCAATAAATGTAAATCTCAAAATGAAAAGAGATAATGAGCTGCAAAAGCCGTCGCACATACTAGTATACGACTAGGAAAAAGGGAAAGCAACTTATATGAAAATGTATGATGCCCAAAATGCCAAAGGCTTGTTCATCAAATTGAAATATGAAAAATTTCTGGCATCAATCTCAAAAATGAGTTGTATTGATTCAAAATGATCAAATGATATGAATTGTAAGAAGCCAAATGAAAAGCTTCAATCTTATGTAATTATTTTCTTGTGGGAGGTCATATATGTTCATTTCTATAATTGAGATAGACCACTTGACTTAGTACTAGTTGTGTATGACTTAATTGAATTGATCATTGAAGCTTCACTTTAGACTAAGGACTATTCCACATTTGATACACACACATAACACACTTGCCTAATGTTCAATGAATGTCTTATTCATTTGTTAGATTGTACTTGTCTAAATGTGATGTGTGTGTGCTCAATCTTATATAGATTAATCCAAAAAGATTTTTGATCATTTTATATGTTTTTGGAAGTGATTTTTATCACTTTTTGTGTTTATGTTTAGTGCTTACTTTGTTTTTCAATATTTAAACATGTTTGAATTGAAAAACAGGTGTCAGAGTTTTTCGCGGCTCAGCTGGCGACTCGCTAGTCGCGAAACCCCAGTCGCGAGTTCATCCAGAAGCTTTTGGCAACTTACTCGCGGCTTGCTCGCGACTCTCGAAAATTTTCGCGACTGAAACTCGCGACTCGCGGCTTACTCGCGACTTACTCGCGACTCGCGAAGATTTTCGCGACTGAATCTCGCCGCTCGCCTAGTCGCGAATCGCCCAGAAACAGCTTTTTAAAGGGCTTTTTTTGGGAAACTTGTTTTAAACCTCTCACATCCTCTCTAAAACCCCTCTTTCAATATTTTTACATCAAAACCCAATCAATTTGAATGGTTTTTCATTCCATTAACATCTCTAAGGTAATTATAAACTCTTTTCATTGATTTTGATCCTTAGATTATGTTTTAGAGAGTTTTGTGCTCTTGGTTGGGATTTTTATCATAGGGGTTGGGAAAACTTAATTTTTGTCAAATTTCTTCATGGGATTGGTTTCTTTTGTTGATTTGCATTGGATGTTGGCTCCTTGTGGCAGAAAGAACATGTATTAAGGGTGATTTTCATGATGTTCATGCATTGTTTCACATTATTGCTCATAGTGTGCATGCTAGGTGTTTGATAAAATGCCTCTTAGACATTTTCTCGCTTGTTTGGACTCCGATGAGTACCAAACTTTGGGGTTTATCATGTTTCCTCATTAGGAACATGTTTGGTTCATTAGTTGTGTATTTAACACACCTTGCCCCACATGTGCATTTTTCATGCATTGGTCATGCATTGCACTTAGCCACCTCTTGCACACACCTTTGCTACGCTTGTCATGCATTGGTCTATACCTTGCTTCTTCATCCTAGCAAGTCATGTTTACCTTATGCTTTGTAGCATTTTACTTTGTCTTGGGTTTGAGCTTCATTTTCTCATTCATCTTGCACCCCTCATGCATCATTATCATTGTTTGTTCATTCATCTCTTGCCCTCTTTTCTCCTTGACCCTTTGTCTATTCCTGACAAAAAGAGGGAGAGTATACTTTAGAGAGTATACCGGAGTATTTTGTCATTTCTATATGACTCTTGTTATGACTCTTGTGCACATCCTTAGGAGGAGAAATTCTATTTCTTGTTCACATTTGTAGGGGGAGAGTTTTTCCATAGTGGAGATGCATATACCAAGGGGGAGAAGACATTGTGTTAACTTGAAAACTTTGTTCTGTTTATTTTCTTGTTGGTTTTATGGTGCTTTGAGTTATGCTTTGTTGTTCTCATTGCATCATATTTGTGCTTTGGACATGCATATATCCCTATGCTATTGTGCTTCTTTGAATGCATGTTCGTATGATCATTTGCTTTGCTATGTGATCATTGTAGTCATTTCTATATGACTGTTTTGGTGTATGATCAAGTTGCTCACATGTTTCACATCATGTTTACTTGATCGCAATTTACTTGTTACATTATACTTGTCCTTTTATTACTTGCTTTATCTTGAGGGTCTAATGTGTTTTGTGCAAGTGTTTCAGGTTACAAGTATATATGTTCCCAGTGCATCATAGCTTCTCATCATTTTAAAGGGGAGAAACTTTAAGCACTTTTAGTTTATATTGTTTAAGTTTTTATTCAATATAATGTGTTTTGTACCCATATTGCTTCTGTAAACTTTAAGGGTTTATATTCTTGTGGGCTTTATGGTTTGTACCATGCTTTATGCAGCCTCTATGTTTTTGTTAAATCAGTACCTCTATCCAAATGTCATGCATTTTCTGGTTAAGTACTGTCACTCTTGTGCCCTTGTAGGATTGTTCCTAGATGCATATACTTAGTGTATTATGCATTGGTTGAGTGTTGAGCACACAAGTATCTTGCCTTGTGCTTGTTAACTTATATGTCCTTGTGTTCATTCCAAGTGTGAATGAGCACTATGATCACTACCTTGTGGTGTTCACTTAGTTGATCAAGCTATGGTTTGTTTCTTAACTCCATCTTTGCTTGATCACATATTGCTTGCTTCATATGCATTTCACGCTTTTCTGCATACAATGATCATGGTGTATTGTTGTGTTTCAGGAGATTCATGTTCATATGATTCAAGAGCTACACAGCTTCTAGATTTAGGTGTGAGTGAGTTTTACCATTGTTCCCAAACTCATGTTTAAGTCTAGAGTCTATTTTAGGGTGTTTTGTAATGGAATAGCCAAAGGGGGAGATTGTAAGGTTGAATTTAATCAACCATTTGTTGGTTTTATTCCATGACAAATTTGCTTGTAATATAGCACTTAGAAACCTTGTATTTAGGTGGGAATCATGTAAGGGTAGTGTGTGAGAGAGTGTGAAGAAATGCTCAAGACAATGCAGTGAAGCAGAGTCTCGCGGCTAGGACTCGCGGGTGGCTCGCGGCTTGCAAGCCGCCAAAAGCTGAACAGTCATGCCACCTGGAGCACTACACGACAAAAATCCAGACTGGCCACTCAGTTAGCTCGCAGCTTGAACTCGCGACTCAGTCAAGTCGCGAGGTTAAGTCGCTAGCCAACCCTGTTTTTGAAAAAACTGACTCTTCGTATTTCATTCTCACACCAGTATAAATACCCCTCATTCCCACAAAATATGGGTGGCCATTCAGAAAGAAAAACCCTAAGAGAGGTTTCTTCAAAACACCCACCCAATTAGAGAGAGCTACCCATCTCTTAGAGAGAAATCTTTTTAGTCTCTTCTCATTCCCTCTCTCATTGTCATACCTATTGAGAGGAGATTTCTATCGAAACACTACCCACACCCATTTAGAGTGTTGAGTGTTTTTGGAGTTTTGGGAAGCATTGGAAGATGCCAAGGATGGCGGATGTTATGGTCTAGTAGCGGAATCCAGTAAGCTAGAAAAGAAAAAGGTTCGGCGCAATCTCGTTGGAGCAACAAGCTTGGAGGGCTTAAGTACATCGGGTAGATTAGGCTTGGAGGGTCTATTGCTGTTCATGTATCCCAACTACATTTTCTAGTGGATTATTGACCGCTTGGAGGGCGGCGGAGAGGTTTTACGCCGAGGGCTTCGGTTTCCTCTTCGATAACACATCGTGTGTTGTCCTTGTGTTTGCATCTCTCTTCCCTTTATCTTTGCCTTTTATTTTCTGCTGTGGATGTGATTTATAATTGGCTTAGATTGATTTCCAATTCTGTTTATAGCTTATGTTCATTTTCCGCACACTTGTTGTTTGTCATAAAGCTTGAATTGGTTATTTTGTAATTGGGGGTCTAAACGTTCAAAGGTGTTTATACACGTTTTTGAACTTTCTGCTAATAGGACGTCAATGAGACCCCTTTCAGTGGCTTCTTTCTCAGGACATAGTCAAATGGTGCAGTTTCTTTATCCTAAGACTCCCTGGATTGGAGATGAAAAGTATAAAATATTTATCAATTGTGTTAAGAACGACTTATATGGTAAGCAAAAGTAATTATAATGTTTCCTACCTTTTATTTCTTTTCCTTTTGGTCTTCACGGTTTGATTTTGTCATACTAGAATTGACTTGAAGTTCAAAAGAATCAAAACATAATCACGGTTTGACTTCGGTACGGATTTATATACTGATTGGTCATCTTCACTTAAATTTTTAGTTTCAATGCTCTATCAAACTTTACCATGCCATCTTTTTTTTTTTGCTTGAAACCATAGTATCAAATAATTTGTAGTTATGTATTATTAGTTTTTTCTTCTTTTTCTTCATAATAGATTTCTATCTGAATGAGATTAATCATGGCTCTCTAGTCTCTTAACAAAAGTTACAGTGCCCGGCCAACACTAGTTAGGGGAAAACAAGTGCATGAGGAAAAAAAAAGTTGTTCAAAGTTATTGTTGCTTTTCTTTCTCATATGATTTTGCCATGCTTTGTCTAGTACATCTTTTATGAAATAAATATTCAACATGTTCCTTCTCAATATTTTTTATTTTATCAATAAAAACATAACTAAATACCATAACATACCAAGAAGAAGAAGAATTCCGTCCATGAATACTTTTTCTTAAATTTTATTGTATTATTATTGTTTTGTTGGTGTTATAAAATAATGCAGAAGAAGCCTTCCAAATGCTGAATGACCCTGATTTAGCAGGAGCTAGAAACAACATAAAGGATGCATTACATGTGTTAGCTCACAAGCCTTCCGCATTTGCTAGTGCAAGTCAACCAGGAATGTTAAGGAAACACATCAATATTCTCTGTGAGCTATTCTGACTTTGAAATCTTGCATGGTGACATATTCCTTTATCATGTGGTATGACATACAAAGACAAATCAATTTTGTATGTCAGTTAAATACTTTCGTATATGGAAAGTGAAAAGACACGTTAAACCCGGCAAAATTTGCTATTTAGACTGAATTTAGAAATTTTTTTAGAGAATAGCATGCACGTCAAACTAATTAGTTAGTAAGACTGTTTTTGGAACTCGAGTTTGCCAAACTCGATTTTGGGCTGGAAAGCAAACCCTATAGTGGCGTTTTTTAGTTCCTATAGCAGCGTTTATAGAAAACGCCACTATAGGGTACATATAGTGGCGTTTTTGACAAACGGCACTAAAAAAAACGCCACTATAGTTTGAATTTTGGACTGGAACTGGAGTTTAGCAAACTTGAGTTCCAAAATCAGTCCAACTAACTAAATAGTTTGACGCGCATGATGTTCACAAATTTTTTTTCTGAAAATAGTCTAAATACCAAATTTTGCCCGTTAAACCCCATTGATTGATTTCAACGAAAATAAATGATTTTGCACATTAATTATTTGTAAATTCCAATTAATTTTCGTTTAATTACCCCAACATAAACAAATTATATCATAAAGTAATAAAGCATGAGATAAATGAGATAAGTGATTTTATTTTCAAAGTGAAAAAACCAATGGATGCATCCAATAAAATAAAATAAAATAAAATAATAAAAAACTTCAAGAATTAAACTCTAACTTTAAAGAAAAATTCACTGTTAGAATCAAAATTTTACAGATGAATATACATAGCAGTTAGGGGAAAAAATCTCTACACATTAAAGGGAGATCACTCCTTATAAGAACATCCTCATGTACTTTCCTAGGTGCTGTGGGATTCCATGGATTGCAAGACTCCCTTTTAAGTCACTACAACAATGATGACAAGTAAGGACAAACTCAAGTCTTTCTATAGCTTGCATTTCACTTATGGTTCTTTTACCCTTGTTTATCCTATCTATATTAGTCTTATATTTTTGTTTATGATCCCTCTTAAATGGAGGACTGTACAACATTTGGTCTTTAGAGTTAGGACCTTTATCAAGCTTGGCACTAGTTAAGATTTTCAATTTAGCTTTGTATTTAACTAGTTCCTCATCTAAGCTCTTAATCTTGTTCACTTTAGAGGAAATTTAATTTCAACAAATATTATTCAACTTATTGATTTCATCCAATTTTACAATCAATTCCTCTTTTTCAAGTTTGACCATTTTTAATTTTCTTCATAATTTCATAGCACTTTTATGATATTTAACACAATGCCCAAGAGCTTTACTATATGTAGTTAAAATGCCACCATCTTCATAGAAATATCTTGAATTCAGTTGTCATGTTGAAGTATTTTATGACATTGAAGTGTATCAATGACATTGTAGTGGATTTCAGTTAGTTCAACTGGTAAAGTTTCTAATGGTTGTATAAGAGATTTGGGGTTCAATCCCCGCCTATACCAAAAACTAATTGGTGTTTTGGTCTAATGATAAAGAACTATCATCAGGAGTGAACGTCATAAGTTGAAACTTTCTAAAATATATATATATATATATATATATATATATATATATATATTTAATCCTACACGGAGTAAAGTCACTTTGATCTTAATTGAACAGAAATGTTTAGACCCCTTTGATTAATTATGCAACAAGTTAAACAAATTAAGCCAATTAACACTCATGTGATCAAATTTTAACAAGTTAAAACCCCACTAGCTCACAAGTACGTCACCAATATCAAGGCAATAAATAGTTAAGTAATTGACACAATTATATGATGACAAGGTGAAAAATTGATGGAACACATTTAAAGGAAAAACCAATACAAAGGTTAATCCTACCCCAAGAACGAATCCACTAATAAAATTGAAATTTTACAATCTGAGACATACCTAGCTATGATTCAAGACTTTACTTGATAGATAACTTACTGGCGTGCCCCCACAAACTTAAACCTTTGAACTTCATAGCAAACGTACTGGGATAAGCTTTGTGGCTTCATCCTTAATTGATTCACACAAAGGCAACAACAACACCATAAAAATATTTTTATTTACTCTTTGAACTCATAGGTTGGAAAGTGGAAGCTAGGTTCTTTCTGATTAACTTTTCAAAGCTTGACTCAATAACCTCAACGAAGTCTTGTATTATAGGACCTTATATAGGCATTTCACTTAGGATTTAAAAAGACAAAACACATCACTAAATTCTTGATTCTTGATCAATTGAGCTGCTGTCAAACATCAGTTGAGAATCCTTTTTTCAATTAATTGAGATGCGGTTAAAAGGCCATCGAAGCCTGGATTTTGATCAATCTAGGGGCGATCAAATAACAATCGAAATCCTGAAAATTTGTCTTCTTTGAGCTGTATCTTTGACTCTTAATCTTGAATGTTTGGTAATTAATACAGACTCGATTAAAATTACAATGTCATTAAATTTTGCCAACCTAAAACCTAATGATCCATTCATAAGGTAAAAGCACATAGCAAGGGTAGAGAATAGCTATTTCATTACAATGTACTAATTATATCACAACACACGAAACAAGCGTGATAGTAGCACATTTGCTCTTTATACTCTAGATCTATTCAATGTTTTAATAAATTAAATTTGACCAAGGTATGGCCATTTTTTTTTTTTTTTTTTTTTATCATTGTCAGTTCCAGGGTTAAAAAAGGAAAAATCGAAGCAATTTGAAGCCAATGTACTGTTTGAAAAATGTCTTCAAGCTTACAAAAGTGATAGTTGAGCGTTTTAATTACATCCGAGATATTTCGGATGTTCTATTTGATGCGGCAAGAGTAGGCAACATTGAGTTCTTGATCAAGCTAATTCACTTTGACTTCGATCTATTATGGAATCATGATATAGATAAAACCATATTTCATCTTGCTGTTGAGGAGCGCCATGAATGCATCTTCAGTTTACTTCTTGAGTTAGGTTCAGTTGGAGGTATAATAGTAAGTTTAACAAATGAAAATGAAGGCTGCAACATATTGCATTTAGCAGCAAAATTGACACCTCAAGAGAAGCTAAATGCTATATCAGGAGCAGCTCTTGAAATGCGACGAGAAATATTATGGTTCAAGGTACTTATTCATATGCTTTGAGTAGCTAGTGTTGTATCATCTCATAGAATGTTTACTCCTGTTTTCAAATAGATTTAATTTCTTCCGAAAATTATTAGCATTTTTGGACTAACTAGTCTCTCATATGATATTTTTCATGTCATTTGTATTGAAAGGAGGTGGAAAAGGTTGTAAGTCCTAACTTCAAAGAAATGAAAAATGAAGGGGGGGACACACCGTATGTTTTATTTGTTAGGGAACACGAGGAGTTAAGGAATTATTCTATGGTGGTCGCTACACTAATTGGCTCTATAATGTTTAGCGGCCAATTAGCTGATGGATTAAACCAGAATCCTCATATTTTTCTGGCCTATACAGTTTCAACTGCAATATCATTATTTGGCTCATCAACATCTCTAATAATGTTCTTATCCATCCTTACCTCGCGTTATTCATACGATGACTTCCTTGTATGGTTACCTATTAGGTTGATGATTGGAGTCACTTCACTTACATCTCAATTGTCGCCATGATGGTTGCATTTGCTACATCCTTTTGGTTGAAGAATTATAATCGAGATGCGAAATATGCTGTCATTGTTTTATGTGCTTTTGTGCCAATCATAGACGTGTTGCTGAAGTACCGCCTAGTTTTGGATGTGGTCCAATCTATCTTCTTTCGGTTTCGGCCACGTCACCGTCTACTTCACGAGGAGATTTCTTATGCACCGGTGTGTAGACCCCAGTCCCACGAGCCGGCGAATCTCGACAATGTCTCAATCCAACACCCACAGCATAATGATGGCGAATAAAATAATGGAAGTTACTTAACTGTTGAGAAATTGGAAGAGTACTACACACAATGGCCAGTCTAGTAGTGCAACTAGTCAATCTTTCTGTTGCTTTCCTTTCTACGTGTGCCTAAAATGATTATGAATAAGTGTGTACTATAGCACTGGATGTTAAACACGTCTTATCTTTTGCATTTAATATATATATATATATATATATATATATATATGTTTGCATCTTTTGAATTATTCTTCTGTATATTTATGTTGTATTGTACTACTTTTGAACCCGCATCTTGCATGGGTTTTGATAACCAAAAAAAAAAAAAAAAAAAAAAGAGAGTCAAGAACCATGTGATTTAGTTGCTTTTTACCGTTCTTTTGACGTGACATATGTGTTTCACTTGTTAGGAACATATGTCATGATTTTATGTAATTGACTAATCCTTTGACAAAACGCACTTTACTTGTATTTGGGTAGATCTAGGATGAGGTTTAATACTTTAAGAAACTGTGTTTCAAGATCAAGTGTTGAAGTCATCAAGTCTGTCCAAGAAACAAGTGAAGAAGTGCTGAGTTTTTAAAACTCGATAGCTGCTCGACACCTCTCGATAGCTAGGCTATCTATCGAGCCTCTTAAGGTGTTTCTTATCGCATTCTCGACACCTTCTCGATAGCTGGTCGATCGATCGAAAAAGTTCCTGTCCCATCGATAGCTTTTCGACACCTGGTGGATCGATCGAGCCTCATCTCTTATGTCTGATGTTTTAATCCTCGACACCTGGCTTGACACCTTCTCGACACTTTATCTGTCGAGCTTTACGAATTTCAAATTTTCAAATCTAATTTTCGGCCCATGCTTATGTATTTGTTTAGGGTTTATTTTTTCATAACCCTAGACCTCTATAAGGCTTATTTTAGAGGCTGTCACATAAAAGAATACAAGGAGAACACAAGCAAAAAGTGACCGATGCCTTATTCTCTCTGAAAGAAGTCACTGCGTCCTTTAAAGTTTTGTAACCAAGTGCTTCTTGATCTTCATTATTGATAAAGTGAAGAGTTTTGCAGCCAACATCTTCTTCTAGTTGGTGAGTGAGTCACGTACTGGATTCTTGCAAAGGAGTTAGTCACGTACTGGGATCCGTGTAACAAAAAGGGTGGCGTTCATATATTGAAGAATTTAGAGGTTCTGAAGCGGTAGAAGGTTTTTGCTGTGAGTTCATCTACGGGGATTGTAGAGTCTAGGGACAAAGGTTTTGTACTAGATCTGAAACTTCTCTTTACTATAGTGGATTGCTTTTCGGGAAGGTTTCTCCCTAGGTTTTTTACTGTGAAACTAGTTTGTTTCATTGGTTTTCCTAGGTTATCATATCTTATCTTATTTATTTTTTCGCTGCATAATTTTACATGATATTGATGTTTGTTTGTTTTTAAAGAGTTTTGTTCATAATAAATCTAATTAACAACTTGAGTTTAAAACTTGTTAATTCTATCAATTGGGGTCTAAATTTCCCAACAAGTGGTATCAGAGTAGGAACACTCTGATTAGGGTTTAATCTATGCTGTGTGATCCATTGACCCCTGTTGTCATGGAAACTCTTGATTGTTTTGATTTGCATGATCTTGTGTTGAATGATGATGATGATATTCAAGATGCCTATTGCAAGCTTTATAATTTTTGTATGAAATCTCTTGAATATTCTACAAAATTAAAAGCTAAATTTAAAAAAGTAAAGCTTGAAAAGATGATTTGATTGCAAAATTGGATGAAGTCAATAGTTTGAATGAGAGTTTTAAAAATCAAATTTCATCTCAGGTGGACAAAATTAAGAGTTTGGAAAAGCAACTAGCTAAATTTAAAACAGAAGTTGAAAAATTAATTAGTGCCAAACTTGTTGTTGAGCCTAACTCAAAAGAAAAGGATTTTTATATTCCTCCATTTAAAAGGAATAATCAAGAGTTGAAGGTTAATATTGCTAAGATAGACAGAGGTAAACAATCTGATGTTAATGCTGAAGTTTCTAAACCTATGTCTAAAACTCCTCCTAGGTTGAATGATAAATCTGAATCTGTCCCCATTTGTCATAATTGTCATATTGTTTGTCATATTAGGCCAAATCGTCCTAAGCTGAGGTCTCTGTCAACCTCTAAGGTTAGAACTCCTTTTGGGAAGCATTGTAGTTCGAAAACTACTCATGTTTATCACCATTGTGGTGTTTCTGGACACACTTGTCCTAATTGCTTTAAGTTGTATCCTCATAAGCAATTGTCCAAATAGTCACAGGTTTCCTCTCAAGGACCTATACATTTGTTTGGAGAGTTATTAAAAGTTTTGAGCTTTTTAACTCTATTTCAGGAGAATTTTAATTCTTCTATGTCCTTTAGTAGACATACTAGGACACATGTTTTTTCATCTTTATGGGTGCCAAAGACTCGTGCTATGTGGGTGAGAAAGGAACCTAAAACTTAACTGTCTTTTCTGTTTGTCCTCTGCTTTAATTCTTTCTATCTAAAGTAGGACTTTCTTGCTTGATTTTTTATCTGCTTTTGGAATCATGCTTTCATGCATCTGCAACTTTCTATCATGCCTTCATGCATATGCATCTTTCTGTCATGCTTTCATGTTGTTTGTTTGTTTTTGTTTGGTTGTTTAGTTTTTATTTTGTTTTGTTTTCAAAATAAAAATAAAAAGGAAAAATCAGAAAAATACAAAAATAATATGTGTTTTGTGTACATTGGTACTTGTGTACCTTGGATGGCCATTGAAACAAAATTTTCTAAACTTTGTATCTTTTGTACCTTAGATGAGTATCTCTATGCACAACTAAGCAAGTGAGCTTTGTGACTTTTGTTTATGATGAGTAAGATTAAGTTATCTCTTGTACTTAACACTCATATCACTCTTTTTGATGGGTAGGACTAAAAAATCCTAAGAGAAAGACATAAATAACCGTCTCATCACTGTTGCTTGCCAATCATAATATGACACCTATATGCTTCGGCATAGCAAAAGTATAATGTCAATGACATTTGTGTGCTTTGGCATAGCAAAATTGGAATGTCAAATATCATTGGGTATTTCTTTTCTCTCTCTTATATGCCCATGCATGATATGCTTAAAAAGAAAAATATGCAAAAAAAATAAAAAGCAAAAAGATCAAAAATGCTTTTAAAAATGATTGCAAGCGTGTATTCTAGGAGATGTGGGAGTTATAGGATGTAACTCGAAGGTGATAGTCCCCATCAAACAGTTATGATTGTGTGTGGGTTAAAGTGATTTTCTCATATCTCAAATCGTCATAACATGTTGACACATTTGCAATCTTGCGATGTTTTTTTTTTTTTCACACACAAAATTCTTTGCTACTCTTGATACATGTGTAGGTATAATGTGATTTGGCCATCACAAGGTTTTACATGTGTTAATGTATGCTCACTAAACTGTCTTGACTTGTTTTTGAAATATAAAATTGGTTAGACTTGTTTAGTGTGTGTGTGTGTGTTTCGAGATCTATGTGCTTCACATTTTTCTTGTTGAGAGATTTGTTGTTCACATGTTTTGCATCTTTCTATTATCTTGTCATCCATAGCATCTTGTTTTATTACATTCATGCATTTATATGGATTTCTTGTGCCCCCTTGATCATCCTTGATCATCTTTAGGTCTCTTAGGTAAAGCTTTACAGCGTCTTGTACCCTTTGTCAATCATGATAAAAAGAGGGAGAAATTGTGGTTTCTTTTTATAAGATTTTACATGTTAGGGGGTGAAATACATTCCTTGTAAGGGGGAGTTGTGTTTCATCTTGTTAGGGGAAGTGCTTACTTCCTTCTTCCAATACATGAGATCTTGTGACCATTTATAGACATACATTGTACTTATCTCTTTCTTTATGTTGATGTATGCTTTTCGTTCACCTATCCTTACATGTGTTATTTCTTTTCTATCTTTATACGCATGTTTCTTATGCTTGTATGCAATCAATTATTTCTGTTTCAAACTAAGATGCCTTGATGAGTTTTGTTTAAAGTGTTTCAGAAATATAGGTTGTCAAAGTCTACTTGCAATAAACTCTCTTCTTGCAAAATTTTTCAAAAGTTTGTGTTAGGATAGATTTTATTGTATTCAACAAATGAATATGAGTTGAGTGATTTATGACTTCTCTCTTACGTTTATTTGTTTGTTGTGATTTTATCATGGATTGCCAAAGGGGGAGATTGTTAGGACATATGTGTTTCACTTGCTAGGAACAAATGTCATGATTTTATGTAATTGGCTAATCTTTTGACAAAACGCACTTTACTTGTATTTGGGTAGATCTAGGATGAGGTTTAATACTTCAAGAAACTATGTTTTAAGATCAAGTGTTGAAGTCATCAAGTCTGTCCAAGAAGCAAGTGAAGAAGTGCTGAGTTTTTAAAGCTCGATAGCTGCTCGACACCTCTCGACAGCTAGGCTATCTATCGAGCCTTTTAAGGTGTTTCTTATCGCAATCTCGACACCTTCTCGATAGTTGGTCGATCGATTGAGAAGTTTCTTGTCCCCTCAATAGCTTTTTGACACTTGGTGGATCGATCGAGCCTCATCTCTTGTGTCTAATGTTTTAATCCTCGACACCTGGCTCGACACCTTCTTGACACCTTATCTGTCGAGCTTTACGAGTTTTAGATTTTCAAATCTGATTTTCAGCCTATGTTTATGTATTTGTTTAAGGTTTATTTTCTCACAACCCTAAACCTATATAAGGCTTATTTTAGAGGCCGTCACATAAGAGAACACAAGGAGAACACAAACAAAAAGTGACCGATGCCTTATTATCTCTGAAAGAAGCTACTGCTTCTTTTGCGCCTTAGGGTTTTGTAACAAAGTGCTTCTTGATTTTCATTGTTGATGAAGTGAAGAACTTCGCAGCCAACATCTTCTTATAGTTAGTGAGTGAGTCATGTACTAGGATTTGTGCAAAGAAGTTAGTCACATACTGCGATCTGTGTAACAAAAAGGGTGGTGTTCATATATTGAAGAGTTCAGAGGTTCTGAAGCGGTAGAAGGTTTCTGCTATGAGTTCATCTACGGGGATTGTAAAGTCTAGGAACAAAGATTTTGTACTAGTTCTGAAACTTCTCTTTACTATAATGGATTGTTTTTTGGGAAGGTTTCTCTCCAGATTTTTTACTGTGAAATTAGTTTGTTTCATTGGTTTCCTTGGGTCATCATATCTTGTTTTATTTATTTTTCCGCTGCATGATTTTGACATGATATTGATGTTTGTTTGTTTTTAACGAGTTTTGTTCATAATAAATCTAATTAACAACTTGGGTTTAAAACTTGCTAATTCTATCAACCGGGGTCTAAATTTCCCAACAGTGAAGAATATGACTTCGAACCCGTTTCCCTTGTTGAACGTGAGAAGGGGGGAAATAAAAGAGAGAAAGTTGAGAAATTGGAAGAGTACTACACACAAACACACACACACATATATAATAAACTTGTATAAGATAAAACAACGTTAACAATCCAAACTACCGAAGTATAATTAATCCAAAAGTCTTAAAAAAATACAAAATCAATTCTATAATTCAATATGGTATTTTAAAATACATGGTAAATGTGAACATGCCGTTTTTACCGAACTTATAGCACAAAGAAAATATGAGACTTATATCATGTTTCTACCATCCTACCATTTAGTGTGACATCTGTTCAACATCATTCATGTACTTAATAAAAATAAAAATAAAAGAATGAGGAACATCATCCATATACAACTAGGATGACTCAATAGACATCAACATGAGCTACAAAATGCATTTTATATGATACATTTTCTAAGTCAGGCCAACTCATTGTTGCACTTTTATCCTTTGTCATTTAAAAAGAACAACTAATATTTTCATCATGTAACCAAAAAAATTTTCTCTTGACAAAGGTGCTACCACCATGCTCTAGGCTACGGTTTCAATGCATCTTTCTATTATAATTAACTTCGAGCATTATCAAATACGTAAACGACTTATCTTGACATTCCCATAACACATACACGCTCTTTCAAAATAAGTATAAAAAATTTCAACAACCTATAAAAAGTGTGTGAAGAATGAAGATAGATTCAAGGTGAAAAATGGGTTTGCTCTCTCAGCAAAACAGGGATTCAAACGATTTGAAATATCCCAATTCAAGATAATTTCATGAGTTAGTGGGATCTCTTTAAAATCCAACCCTAATTTGAAATAAGTTCAATGAAGGAAGCATAACATAAATCAAATTTCTAAAAAATAGAATAAATAATAAAATCCTATAGGTGTTTTTTCTCTTTTTTTAAATGAGTAATTGCAATTTATTAAAATATATCTGCAAAGCGAAGTGTATCCACAGGAAGAAAAAAAAAAGTGCAAAGTGAAAAATACGAAAATAGAAAGAAGAATGATCTGAGCAGTAGGCAGTAGCATTAATAGCAAAGACAAAAAGATGCCGGGGTTGCCCCCAAATTGTCACACACTTCTTCGAGAGCCCATCCCACCGCTCTAAGATTTCAGCATAGAATTAACAGAACTTGACATATCCAAGTAATCCAAGCTAGCTAGGCAGAAGAAAAAAGCCCAAAGATCAGAAGCTAAAGGGCAATGCAGCAGCAAACCAGAAAGAGTTTGTGGATAATTTATTGACGGAGATGAGATGGGTAAGGACGACCTAAGAGCTGAAAACGCTGCCCAGACTTATGCTGCTGCAACCGGAAATGTGAATATTAACAAGGCAATTCTGAAGAAAAATAGTAACCTGCCAAACCTAGGTTTCTTGCCCTTTTTCATTTTAGGTCTTCACGGTTTGATTTTGTCAATTCCAGAATTGAATTTTAATCATGGCTTAAACATTTAAAGTGGTGCGCCAAGTTAACATAATCTAAGAGCATTCACAGCAAAGCTGTGAAATGTAAAAAATGTTATTTTTTAACAACTCACACCATAAAATAGGGCTCCATCAATGATGTAAGGTTGAATTTATTCAACCATCTAATTGGCTTTATTCCGTGCCAAATTTGCTTGTAATTCAGCATTTAGTAACCCTGTATTTAGGTGGGTTTGATGTAAGGGTAGTGAGTGAGATAGAGTGAAGTTTGCTCAAGAGTGTGCAAGAAAACAGAGTCTCGCGGCTGGGTCTCGCGGGTGACTCGCGGCTTCAAGCCGCCAGAAGCAACCTCACGTGCCAAGCATGCTGGAAGGTGAACAGTCTGCTAGCTGGAGCACTACAGGACAAAACAGGACAACTGGCATACGGTTATCTCGCGACTGGATCTCGCGACTCAGTCAAGCCGCGAGGTCAAGCCGCGAGCCACCCCTGTTTTGTAGAATTCTGACGTTTCACATTCCTCTCCACTCCAGTATAAATACCCCTATTACCCACGATTGAAAGAGAGCTTCCAGAGAGAATTTTGAGAGAGAAACCCTAAAGAAAAACCAGATTGTTTCACCCACAATCTCTACCTTAGAATCTCTTCAAATTCCTCATCTCTCTTCCTCTCCATTGTTGAATCCTTGAGAGGCATTATACCAGACCTGGTTCTCACCATCATCTTCATTGTGAGACAGTCGTTTGGATTTCTGGGAAGCAGTTAGGAAGGAGCCAATCTTCATTGGTTGATGCTACGGTGTAGTAGCGGAATCCGGGAAGCTAGAAAAGAAAAAGGTTCGGCGCAACCTCGTTGGAGCAAGAAGCTTGGAGGGCTTAGGTGCACTGGGTAGATTAGGCTTGGAGGGTCTATTGCTGTCCTTGTATCCCAACTATATTTTCTAGTGGATTGATTACCGCTTGGAGGGCGGCGGAGAGGTTTTTCGCCGAGGACTTCGGTTTCCTCTTCGATAACACATCGCGTGTTGTCTTTGTGTTTGCATCTTCTTTCCTCTATCTTTGCCTTTAAATTATCTGCTGTGGATTTTATTTTGTTATGGCTTAGATAGTATTTAATCAATTTCGTATGTTAGCATATGTTAAGTTTCCGCACACTTGTTGTTTGACATATTGCTTGAATTGATTAAGTTTTAATTTGGGGGTCTAAACGTTCAAAAGTGTTTTTGTACACGTTTTTGAACTTTCAATTGGTATCAGAGCGGGTACACTGATATTGGTTTCATTACCATTGTGTGATCCTTGACTCCCTTTTGAGATGGATAGGTCTCAATCCCTAAATGCACCTCCATATTTTGATGGTAGTAATTATGCATTTTGGAAGGTTCGAATGAGAGCTTTTCTGTGTTCTATTGATGAATCCGTTTGGGATGCTGTTGAGATTGGTTGGACCAAACCAGAAGCAGCAAAATCCACATGGGATAAGGCAGCACTTGCTGCATCTAATGCTAACAGTAAAGCACTCAATGCTATTTTCTGTGGTGTGTCTCCAGATGAATTTCACAGGATTTCTCATATTACCGTGGCCAAAGAAGCATGGGAGATTTTGGAAACTACCTATGAAGGCACGAAGAAAGTGAAAGACACCAAGTTACAAATGCTGACCACTCGGTTTGAGGAGCTCAAAATGAGTGAGGATGAGTCTTTTGACTCTTTCTATGGGAAGTTAAATGAAGTGGTTGTCGGCAAATTCAACTTGGGGGAGAAAACGGATGACTCGAAGATTGTAAGGAAGATCCTTCGATCATTGCCGGAAAGTTTTCGAGCTAAAGTAACAGCAATTGAGGAGAGTAAGGACCTCGATGACATCAAAGTGCAGGAGCTGGTCGGTTCTCTGCAGACTTATGAAATGTCGCTGCCCAATCAACGGAAGAGTAAATCCCTTGCTCTAAAGACCATTAATGAGAAGGTGGAAGATCAAGACTCATCAGGAGAAGATGTGATTGACAAAGATGTTGCATACCTTGTCAAAAATTTCAAAAAGTTTTTGAAATTCAAAAATAATGGCAAATTTGATGATAAAAGAAGATTCCAAAGTTCTGGAAGGGAGAAAAGGGATTTCAAAAGGAAAGATGGAAAAGAATCCCAACCTACACAAGGTGTCACTTGTTTTGAGTGCAACGGGCATGGACACTTCAAGAAGGAATGTCCGAATTATTTGAAATCGAAAGGTAAAGTGTATGCCACGACCTTGAGTGATTCGGATTCGTCTGACTCAGAATCTGAAGAGAGCTGTGATGGTGAGGGGAACTATTCGGCTTTTATGACTATTGCTCAAGTTGAGTCTTCAGAGGAGCTGAATCTGCTTGTGCAAGACCTCGGAGAACATAGTGATGATGAATCACTAGGACTTATTGAAGAATCGGATGCTGAAGAAGATGGTAGCACAGCGAATCTTCAGGAGAAGTATAACTCACTCTTGGAGAAGTCCGGGGAATACACAAGAGTGGCCAAGGCAGTTGTGAGAAAAATGAAGAAGGCTGAGGAGGACTACAAAAGTCTCCTAATCCGATATAAGGAGGCCAAATGCGAGATAGAAACTCTGAATGGAGAGTTGTCCGAAGCTTACACAAAAGTAAGGTTTCTTGAGAGTGAGGTTGTGCAAGCTAATGCTAAAGTGGAGAGGGTGACCACCAGGAAGCTTGATGAAGTTATCTCATCTCAAAAGAACTTTTCAGACAAGTCCGGATTGGGATATACCGGAGGAGGGAGTTCGTCTGGAAATGTTAGTAAAGGAGTGAAGTTTGTAAAGGCTGAAGCTCCAGTTGTGGCTAACCTTAGTGGTGAGAAGCTTGAGGTGGAGGAGAAGAAGAATTTGGTGAACCAACGGATGTCAAATCCTCGCAATCAGTTTGCAGACAGATCTGAATCTCGTGCGAAGTCACGTCCTCGACCACAAAGAGGTCCTAGAGGAACCTATGTGTGCCACTACTGCGGACTTCAAGGGCATACTCGACCGAATTGTCAAAAGTTGAGAGCAAGGAATAGTGCAACTCCTCAAAGGTCAGGAGGACCCAGAAATGATAGGAGAATTTGGGCTGGAGATCAATCTAGAGATCAGAATAGTGATCCCGGAATGATGAACGTGATGAAGATGATTGGTGCTTTCACCAACTGCTTGGAAAGCTTCTCACGAAGGTTTGATAGCCCTAACTCCCGTACCCAATCCTATAAGGAAATCACCCCAAACTCAAGTGATGTGAGGGTGAATAAGGGTACTCATGCATAAGCATTATAACATGTCCATGCATTAATACTTCCTATGCTTTGTGACTATGTTTGTTTGTGTTGCTTGCTATTTTTGTTGTTTTGATTGTTTGCTTGTCTTCCTATGAATTTATTTAAGTTTGTCGTATCAATCTTTTTGTTTATTGTGTCAAAAATCCAAAAACCACATAAAAAATTAGAAAATCAAAAGGCTTGATTGACTTTGTTGAGATTTTGTCTCAAAACTTGTTTTGTCTTGTACCTTTGTGCTAATGGCTTTGTGCATTTTCGAACATTACTTGTTTTCATGCACGTATATCTCTGTGGGAGAAATCTTGAAATCTTTGTGATTGTTGTAAATAGATCTTCAAACCTGTCATGAATGATTAGTGAATGGTTTTGTTGATCTTGAGACTTGCATAGACTTGTGTCTATATATCTTCCTACTCTTTATTTTTGTTTTGTTAAAAAGAGCTCACCAAATGTAAATCTCCAAATGAAAAGAGATATTGAGCTGCAAAAGCCTGTCGCACATTCTAGTATTTGACTAGGAAAAAGGGTAAGCGACCTTATATTGAAATGATCGTTTATTCAAAAAGCCAAAGGCTCATTCATTAAAGTGAAATATCATTTATCACTCTCACAATGAGAGGTGACTGTCTCAAAAAGATCAAAAAGATCAATTGTGTTGATTGAAAGTGGAGTCAAATGTAAAGCTCCAAATCATGTTATCAAGTTTTGTGGGAGGTCATATATACATATTTCTATAATTGAGAAGGGTCACATGATCTAGTGCTAATTGTG
Source organism: Quercus engelmannii (assembly GCA_029955605.1). Taxonomy (NCBI): domain Eukaryota; kingdom Viridiplantae; phylum Streptophyta; class Magnoliopsida; order Fagales; family Fagaceae; genus Quercus; species Quercus engelmannii. The sequence goes on along the minus strand of JARPSG010000001.1, from coordinate 78,978,148 downwards.
TATGCCTTGGTTGAATTGATCATTGAAGCTTCACATTAGACGAAGGACTATCTCATTGTTGATATCCACACACAACACACAAGTTTATGTTCAATAAATGCCATATTCATTTGTGTGATTGTACTTGATGAAATGTGTTTTTCACATGCTCAATCTTTGTTAATTCAAGCACAAAAAGATTTTTGAGTGTTTTAGGTGTTTTTTTTTGGAAAGTATTTTGTTTGAAAAATCTGAAAAATTTCAAAAAGCCTGTTTTGCCCTGTTTTGGCGGCTCTGTCGCGGGTGTGTCAAGTCGCGAGCCTCAGTCGCACCTTCGCTGGTCATTTTTGGCGACTTGTTCGCGGGTGGAAGGTCCAGTCGCGAGGTTCACTCAGAGATTTTCGCGGCTCAGCTCGCGACTCACTCGCGGGTAGACCTTCCAGTCGCGAAAAACACTTAGAAAAATTTTTCAAAATTTTGTTCTTGAGTGTTTTGGCGGCTTGATCTGGCGACTGTGTGGCGACTTACTCCAGTCGCGAAATTCGCGTGTTTGGCAAAAATAGGAGCAGTTTTTTAAAACTTGTTTCAGTTTTCCCTCGAACATTTGTAACTGTTCATCTTCTCTCTAAACTTCCTCCTTTCCAAACGCTCTGCAAACCCATTTTTCAAACCTCATTGGTGCTTCATTTCTTATCCTAATCATCAAGAAAAGGTATGGGTTTTTGTTTTCTCAATCTCATTCTCGCTTTTACTGGTTTTTCCTGCTGTTGTTTGGGTTGATATTGTGTTTGATATTCTTCTCGCATATGAAATGGGTATGGCGGGTCTTGTTTGATACTGTTTTCATCTGATTTCATGTTGAATAGTTCAAATGTGATTTTCATTGTTCTGATATGTGCCTAATATTGAGTTTGAAAATCTTCTGTTAAATGGGTTTGATGTTTATTTGTCTTACTCATTTCACTTGCTTAAGCATTGTTTCTGATAATGATTTTGGTTACTGATTTTCTTTATCCATGTACTCTGGTATGGCTGATTGGGTTCTTCATGTTGAAATATTTTCCCTTGTTCATATCTCTGATGGAGTATTTTATGTTCTCTGCTCTTCAAGTTCGAATGCTGTATCTGTTTGCATATCATGGCCTTGATAATCTGTCTCAGTGACAGTTGTTAGTTGCTTTGTCCATCTATATCTTTGTGCACTATTACCATATTGCTGCAAATATCATTTTGTGATCTTGTGTTCTGTTGGTAGTTGGGTTGAGACTGCAATATCTCTAATTTGTGCTTAAATATTGAAATTTTGTTTACTCTGAATCTTGTTGACATTTATCTTGTGTGGTATTGCTGTTTGGTTCTTTGCTGTGGGCCTGTTCTCTTGCAGATGTCTCGTCGATCTTCCAGGGGTAAAGACATTGTTGCTGATGAACCAGCAACACCAGTTGCCAAAAGGACATGTTTATCATCTCAGGCTTCTCAAGACCCCAATGAGGATAGGTTCAGACTTCCTCTGAATTCACACGCCTACTCAAACGTGTTTGACAAGTCATCCACTATAGTGGAACGAGTGGTCGAGTTTAATACCTTAGGGACCACTTTCATCCCTCGAATCTTTGAGAAACGAGACTGGGCAAACTTGTTCGGGAACTTTGATGATCCAATGGATGAGCTGGTCAAAGAATGCTTCTCAAATGCAACTGATCTTGGACCTCATCTCATTTTCTGGGTGAGAGGAACAGAGTTTTGTGTTAACCCAAACTCCATCGCAGATCTTCTCAACATCACCAGACCTCCGAATGTGAATCTGACTCCTTACGATGAACGAAATCCGGAAGTTGGAGAAATTTTACAAATCCTAGGATACGATCATGAAGTATCAAGTGCAGGAACCTCCATCAGCACCGCAAAGTTTGCATCCGAACTGACCACACTGAAGTTGATCATGCTCACAAATCTCTACCCGTTGTCCAACACTACATTCATCAATCTTGGGAGAGCTCTATTTCTGTGTGACCTCATTACAGGAGCTCCCATTGACATATGTGCTCACATCTACTACCTCTTGAGGAAGACCGCATGTCGATCTGCAGCTCGAGGGGTTATTCCATTTTGCAGTCTCGTCATGAAGCTGATTCTTCGTGAAGGCATTAATCCTCCTGCAGATGGAAAAATGTTGACACGTCAACGTCCCATTTCCTTGTTCACTCTTCAAGCTAGCAGAAGTCATTCCTCTAAATCACCAAGGAGTGCTCACATCTCTCCGTTCACTCCATCTGCTCCTGATTCAGAGACCCCTGCCCATACCACATCTTCCTCACGTGCTGTTCCTGAAGCTTCTCCGACTAATATTCCGCAAGCACCTACTGCTCCTCATACTGATAGAGTCGACAGTATACTTGAGCATATTCAGAAACGCGTTGATGAGCTTGTGACACTTCTCTACTCCACCAACAACCATGTTCAAATGCGTCTCGAGACTATGGAGACTCAGCTAGATGATATTCAACGAAAGTTGGACGAGAGCCTTTAGCTATTCGTGCCAAAAAGGGGGAGAGCATTCAGATAGGGGGAGATAAGTTATAAGTTCAAAGGGAAGTGTGCAGTGATAGGGGGAGTACACACATACTCACATACTTTTCTTTTAGTCTAATTCTCTAAACTTATGGTTTTAGGTTTATGCTTGATGGGTACTATTTAATTCTGTTTTTATGGGGTTTGATACACTATGTTTTTGGTGTATTGTTTCCAACTCTTAACTTATAATCTTGTTTTTGAAAGTTTAATATATTTTGATAATGTTATTCAGGATGTGTGTGTGTTTGTACCCATGTGCTTTTGTAAGCTTTTAGGGTTTATGTGTTTTGCATAGTTTGTAGGCTTTATGGTTCGTACCTTGCTTAAGTGCAGCCTTTATGCTATGTTGAAATCAGTACTTTAATCTAAATGTTATGCATTTTGGTTTATGTACTGTCACTCTTGTGCCCTTGTAGGATTGTTCCTAGATGCATATGCCTTGTGTGATATGCATTGGTTGAGTGTTGAGCATACAAGTGTCTTGCCTTGTGCATGTCAACTTGTATGTCCTTGTGTTCATTCCAAGTGTGAATGAACACTGTGATCACTACATTGTGGTGTTCACTTGGTTGATCAAGCCATGGTTTGTTTCTTAACTCCATCTTTGCTTGATCACATATTGCCTGCTTCATATGCATTTTATAATTTTCTGCTTACAATGATCATGGTGTATTGTTGTGTTGCAGGAGTATTATGTTCATATGATTCAAGTGCTTCACAGCTTCTAGAGTTAGGTGTGAGTGAGTTTTGTTCAACTGTTCCCAACTCACATGTTAAGTCTAGAGTCTGTTTTAGGGTTTTGTCAACCATCTAATTGGCTTTATTCCGTGCCAAATTTGCTTGTAATTCAGCATTTAGTAACCCTGTATTTAGGTGGGTTTGATGTAAGGGTAGTGAGTGAGATAGAGTGAAGTTTGCTCAAGAGTGTGCAAGAAAACAGAGTCTCGCGGCTGGGTCTCGCGGGTGACTCGCGGCTTCAAGCCGCCAGAAGCAACCTCACGTGCCAAGCATGCTGGAAGGTGAACAGTCTGCTAGCTGGAGCACTACAGGACAAAACAGGACAACTGGCATACGGTTATCTCGCGACTGGATCTCGCGACTCAGTCAAGCCGCGAGGTCAAGCCGCGAGCCACCCCTGTTTTGTAGAATTCTGACGTTTCACATTCCTCTCCACTCCAGTATAAATACCCCTATTACCCACGATTGAAAGAGAGCTTCCAGAGAGAATTTTGAGAGAGAAACCCTAAAGAAAAACCAGATTGTTTCACCCACAATCTCTACCTTAGAATCTCTTCAAATTCCTCATCTCTCTTCCTCTCCATTGTTGAATCCTTGAGAGGCATTATACCAGACCTGGTTCTCACCATCATCTTCATTGTGAGACAGTCGTTTGGATTTCTGGGAAGCAGTTAGGAAGGAGCCAATCTTCATTGGTTGATGCTACGGTGTAGTAGCGGAATCCGGGAAGCTAGAAAAGAAAAAGGTTCGGCGCAACCTCGTTGGAGCAAGAAGCTTGGAGGGCTTAGGTGCACTGGGTAGATTAGGCTTGGAGGGTCTATTGCTGTCCTTGTATCCCAACTATATTTTCTAGTGGATTGATTACCGCTTGGAGGGCGGCGGAGAGGTTTTTCGCCGAGGACTTCGGTTTCCTCTTCGATAACACATCGCGTGTTGTCTTTGTGTTTGCATCTTCTTTCCTCTATCTTTGCCTTTAAATTATCTGCTGTGGATTTTATTTTGTTATGGCTTAGATAGTATTTAATCAATTTCGTATGTTAGCATATGTTAAGTTTCCGCACACTTGTTGTTTGACATATTGCTTGAATTGATTAAGTTTTAATTTGGGGGTCTAAACGTTCAAAAGTGTTTTTGTACACGTTTTTGAACTTTCAAATGATGTTATTCTTATAATATTCAGTATCCAAGCTACAGTAGAGTGTCATCTTTGACACTACTATTTCTTCAAAGTTATAAATAATAATAATATTTTATATCATTCTCTCTCCCCTTTTCATTAAAATAATATTTCTCTTTCTTTCTCTTTCTCTTTCTTTCACCATATCTCTGTCACTCATTTTTCTTTTTCTTTTTCTGTTCAGTGACTTCAGTCTTCACCGTTTCTATCTCCCATTTTTGTCACTCCGTCTTTCTCCCTTTTTTTTTTTTTTTTGGGTCAACTTCGTGATTCATGGGTGGTGAAAGTTCAATTAGTGTATAAAACACCAATGAACGTTTAGACTCCCAACTCTAAAATTACCAACACAAGCTTATAATCAAACAATATATATGCGGAAAATGAAATATAAGCTATAACCAAATTGGTAATATACTCTAAACCATAATTAATCACAAACACAACAGTAATTAAAAGGTAAAGAGAAAGGGAAGAGAGATGCAAACACAAAGATAACACGGCGATGTGTTATCAAAGAGGAAACTGAAGTACTCAGTGAAAAACCTCTCCGCCGCCCTCCAAGTGGTCAATAATCCACTAGAGAATAAAGTTAGGATACATGAATAGTAGAAGACCCTCCAAACCTAATTTACCCAGTGCACCTAAGCCCTCCAAATTTCTTGCTCCAACAGGGTTACGTCAAATCTTATCTTCACTAGCTTACTGGATCCCGCAATCTCCCATTGCATCAAGCAAATAATTGGTCCTTTTTGAACTGTTTCCCAAGCACCAAAAATACCTCATCACTGATATGGGTATGGTGAGATAAGGATTTGGCTAAATGTACCTCTCAAGGATATGTCAATAGAGAGGATGAGAGTAGAGGAATTTCGAGAATCAAATGATGAAGATTGTGGATAAGTCAATCTTGTTTTTCTCTAGGGTTTCTCTCTCAAAATTCTCTCTGGAAACTCTCAACATTTCATGGGTATAAGGGTATTTATAGTGGTGTGTATGAGGAATGCGAAAAGTCATGTTTCAACCAAACATGGCATTTTGGCGACTCAACCTCACGACTAGAATGAGTCATGAGTTTGAGTCGCGAGCTAACTGTTTAGCCAGACTGTAAGTTTGTCCTGTAGTGCTCTAGTTGTCGTGACCTTTCAGCTCCCTTGCATACTTCACACGTGTGCCACCTTTGGCAACTTGTCAGTCACGAGCCAATCATGAGATTCAATCGCGAGGCTCTTCTTGAGTGCACACATCTTGAGTTTTCTTCACACTCTCTTACACACTACCCTTACATAATTCCCACCTAAATACAAGGTATCTAATTGCTAAATTACAAGCAAATTTGGTACGGAATAAAACTAACACATGATTGAATAAATTCAACCTTATAGGTGGCTCAGCTCATGGGTCTCACAATGGGTTTTGGTGGGTTTTTAATTAGAGTTGCGGTGGTTTCCGACGGGTGTTGATAGTTTCTGGCAGATGTGGCTGGGTTTTCCTGCGGTGATTGTAAGAGGATTTTAGGGTTTGTGATTTTGATGGGTTGTTTTTCTTTTTGTTTCTCTTTTTTCGATTGTTGGTGGTGATGAGGTTGTGGGTTTGGGTTTGTGATTTGGTTATGATTTTGGTGGGTTGTTTTTCGTTTTTTGCTTGTTGGTGGTGATGAGGTTGTGGGTTTGGGTTTGTGATTTTGGTGATTGGGGATTGTGGTTGTGGGAGGTGGTGGCAGTGGCAATTGTTGTAACTAGGGTGGCTGCTGGATAGTGGTTTTTTTTTTTTTTTTTTTGTGTTTGGTGGTGGTGGTTTGCAGTGGCTATGGATGTGGGTTTGCTTGGATAGAGAAGAAAGTGGTGGCTTTGTTCAGGGAAAGGGAGAGACACAAATAAGAAGAGAGAGAAAGAAACACAGTGAGAGAATAAAAATAAAAATATTTAAATGAAGTTGTAAAAACAAATAAAACTTTTGATGTTCGATATATTGTAAAATGATGTGTTAAAATAGATAAAGTAGTGTTTTGAGATGTTAAATGCCAAAAATTTTGCCTCCCTTAATACGAATGCTCTAAGGCATTCATTTTTTAAATGAGGACAACTTACACAATTTCACTCAATTTTCTAAATTTGGTATGAAAGTATATAGTGACGGACTAAAATTTTTGGTATGGATCCATATACTTGATCAAATGATCGGTCATCATTAGCTAATAGCTTGAATTTTTTATTTATTTATTATTTTTTTTAGAACAAAACAAGCTTTCATATATTCATTGAAATAGAATCCAGGTACATAACTTCCAAAGCAATTGGAGAAGCATCCTCCATCCAGTAGTACATATCCTACTCTAAGTTACTAGAAAATCTAGCTAATACATGGGCTACCCGATTACAATCTCTTTTAACCCAATTAAATGATACCCTCCTTAAACCACGTATGAGGCATTGAATATCAGCAACCACATTCCCAGCAACTGACAGGTTCGAACTTGAAGAGGACAATGCTTTCATAACATTAACGCTATCGCCTTCAATTATTAGCTCATTGAATCTTGCATCAATAGCAAATTCCACGGCTTTTCTACAGGCTTGAGTCTTCTGAACTCAATTTCAGTTTAGCCCTCCACGTGTCTAGATCACTAAAAACATAGATCACTTAAACTCAAACACGCCAAGTCTCATAGTCCCTCACTATCACTCTTCAAACTCAAACACACCGAGTCTCATAGTCTCTCAACTTGGTTTTCCCTCTCACTCTCTCTCTTCAAAATAGGTCTTCACGGTCTCTCTCAGTATCTCAAGTTGGTTTTCCCTCTCACTCTCACTCTTCAAATTGGGTCTTCACGGTCTTGCTCCGTCGCTCCATCTCTGCCTCGCTTTGTCGCTCAACCTCGCTTCGTGGTTTTCTCCCTCAAACACTGATTTTGGATGGCTCCACTGGTAGGGACTCTATGTCTATCACAAGTAAGGACTCTCTCTCTCTCTCTCTTCGTTGGTGTTTGAAACTTTTTGTTTTCTTCGTGCTATTTGTCTGTTTGCTTGTGATTTTATGTGGTAGAGGTAAAATTTTCTAGGCCAACTTTGTTTTATTATTATTATTTTTATATGATATTGGGTTTTGGATTTTGCTGGTCATTATTTTAGAAATGTTTTTTAGTCCAAATATGTTGAAGTATAGAATCTTGGTGTTTTAGATTGATGTAGAAGGTTTTGGGTTTATGATCATTTCAAGATCATTTTAAAAAAAATGGCAACCTTTTTTGATGGTTTATCATGGTGTCTTTGGATCATCTGTGTAAAGTTGTTTCATTGTTGAGAAAAAGGTGTTGATCCTTGTATGATCTGTTAATCCCTTTTACTTTTTCTTAATCAAAATAATTGAGCATCAAATATGTGGTATATATATATATATATATATTGCCATCTATGTAGAGAAAATTTTGTTACTTGATTCCCGTAGGTTAAGTCCAAATCAAGAGCCTAAACTGATAAAATTTTCTTACATCTTTATCCCAATCAGCGAATAAGTTTACTGCTACAATGGTATGAAAATTATGCCTATTATGTTTATTATGAATGGAAGTTGTGTTAAAACTTGCGGGTTATATAAAGACTTTCAAAATCGACTATTGCAGGTCATACAAAGAGTTCCATAATATAATTCTGACCTTATTTAGAATTCTCTTGCATGATTCATCTTTATTAGGACAGAGAGCTTCATGATTCTTGGCATATTTATCCTCATTATAGTTAACACATGGTGATGCCTTAATTTGCATTGCCCTGCCCCAATGGTAATTTCCAGAAATGGAACGAAGATCATAAAATTAAAGCAAAATATGCCTATATCCAAAACCCAAAGCTTTGAGTTCCTGTTAATGCTCATGAAAAATTACTTTTATTTGGAATGATTTGTATTATGTGAATTTCAAATAAGCATAATAAACATAAAATAGTTTGGTGTCAAAATTGTGCTACAAATTAAGCTTTCTTTCTTTAATTTTAACATAAAGCTTTGCTTTTACAATTGTTGGCAGCACACTGAGTTTTTAATATGTATCTTTATTCCCTGTGGTTGATTGTCATACTTATCATTTGTGCAAGAAATTAGGCTATACATTGAGATCCTTGCCAATTTATCTTCAACATGTGCTTATATTACTCTTGACTCCCTAAACTTCATGCAGTATGGCTGTCGTTGTTGCTGAGATCCTTGATGAGTTCGATCCTGGTCCCATGGAGCATTTGGTGTTAAGGTTTCTAAAAGAACATTGATCGTGCGCTATTTGGGAAAGCGAGGTAAAATTAAAACCGATCACCTGCTAAATTTCTATATTCTCTTCTTATCCTTTTACATTATGTTGATTTTTTTTCCCATTTATAAAATTCTAAGTTTGTCAATGGTATTACTACCTTTGAATGCATAATCATGCCCATTAGTTGGGTTGAGTTAGATTGGTTGACTGTTGCACACCCTTACATAAAGGTTACACAAATTCATGCCCATCACTAATTAGGCCTCTATAGCCCATCAAAACTACTGGTAAATTAGATAGGGTTATATTGGGTGCAAAGCCCACCTATCATGTATTTTTCAATGTCAGTGGATTAGTGCAACAAAAAAATTTATTAAAAAACATGTCAAATTCAATTCATTTTCTATTTCTAGTAAGGGATTAAAAAAAACCTTGGACATGAAGAAAATAAAAAAAATAAATTGGCAAATTACATATACTTTATACTTTATACTCTTCCCATTACTTGTCAAAGTCTCCAAGATGGGATTGAAAAAAGGAATAGCTGACATGATAGAAATTTTCATAAAGGTCTAGTTGAAATTAAGCTCTATGGGTCCCCATTTAGCCATTCCCCGCTTCAAAAATTTATAAAAGTAAAATAGGATTAGTGTGAGGAGCTTGTTGAGAGAATGGGTTGAGATTTATTTAAAACTAGCTTTTAAACCCGTGCAAATGCACGGGAATTACATAAGTACATGTATTTTTGGATTTTCGAAAAAAAAAAAAGTACATCTATTTTTAACAAAATAAAAATAAAAATAATGAAAATTTTGTAAGAGTCCACAAATAAATTTTGTATATAAAAATAATTAGAATCCAAGAAAGCAAATATATTCAAATAATTTTAGGTAAATATTTGTAGAAAACATTTTGTTTCAAAAGTCTGTCTTAAATAAATTTAATTAAATAAGTATGTAGTGAATGCAATTGAATTTATAAATTTTGAAAAATAATACTTTGTATGAATTTCAAATTTAAAATGTATATAACACTCCGTATGCTATCCATAAAAATATATGTTGTCTTACAAGTAAATTCTCTTTTAATCTTATTCTAAACAACTAAAACTGTAACATCCCCTGTGATGGAGAGAAATATTTCTAGCAATTGAAAAAAAAAAAGAAAAAAGAATCCAACTAAAGAGAATAGTGTGATCGTCCTTCCTTGGAAGCAAATTGGTGGGGAAGCAGGATTGTTGTTCGTTTCACATTCTTGGTCTTAATACTTCTTCAGCTAAAGAAATTTAACCCATGAACCTAAGTTTAAATAGAAAAAAAAGAAAAAAGAAAAAAAAATCAAAGCTATTTAGACATCAAATTTAGCATCGAATTTGATAAGACAATTTTAATTATAAAAATACAAACCTACCTCAAGAATATCTCATCATCTCCCAATCTAAATAAAACTTGCTTAATTTAATGTGCATGATAGTGGATGTCAAAATCTTAGGTTTATGCAATGGTGAAAGACTAATGATTACATAATGACATAAGACTTGATATGTCATATTAAACTTTACCTTGAAACTACCCAACTACTCATCTAAGCCCATTTTTTCACTAACAAAATAAACATTTCCAAGATGCATGATACTAAGAAAAAGTATGTTGTCCTTTCCTTACCTTGGATAGACAATAGAAATACCTTTAAAATTTCAAATGTAAATATAATGTAAAGTAAAAAGTTCATCCTAGTGAAGCGGTAAATAAATTTAAATTTAAATATAAAAATTATGCTTGAACCATGTGTTGGGTAAGTACACTTTGGGGTGTGGAGCTATGCGGTTTTGGCCTAATTATCCGCCGTATTTTGATCTCTCTAATAATCTGCAAAAGTAAATATATCTAAAGCATTTACTAATTTGCTCAAAGTAAGAACCTACAAAAGTAAGGAGATTCACAGAAACAAACTAACCTAAGTAAATAACTTAACACCACATATAAACTTGAAACACACCAAATCTGAAACCTACCAATTCTGGCCTACGATAATGTAATCAATATTTCATCTCTTAAATTCATTTTCTTTTTCCTATAAAATCTATAAGCTAACAATTTGGAACACCAATCTACCATTCCTAGGAACCACAATGAATTAAACCATGAGACAATATAGAACATTTGACAACAAAAAAGTTTAAAACCAAAAAATGGTTACAAATTTATGAAGTAAAAAGTCAGGGGAAAATATTAATTTGAGGTATCATAATTCGTGCGAGGATATGAAGGAACATATTCAAAGTTGAAATCAAAGAGATCTTTCTTAATGTTTGTGATTAAGCCCAAGTTATTACCCCTTAAAGAATTAAAAAAGACAGGAACAAACTGAAAGTTCAAAAACGTGTAAAAACACCTTTGAACGTTTAGACCCCCAAATTAAAACTTAATCAATTCAAGCAATATGTCAAACAACAAGTGTGCGGAAACTTAACATATGCTAACATACGAAATTGATTAAATACTATCTAAGCCATAATAAAATAAAATCCACAGCAGATAAATTAAAGGCAAAGATAGAGGAAGGAAGATGCAAACTCAAAGACAACACGCGATGTGTTATCGAAGAGGAAACCGAAGTCCTCGGCGAAAAACCTCTCCGCCGCCCTCCAAGCGGTAATCAATCCACTAGAAAATATAGTTGGGATACAAGGACAGCAATAGACCCTCCAAGCCTAATCTACCCAGTGCACCTAAGCCCTCCAAGCTTCTTGCTCCAACGAGGTTGCGCCGAACCTTTTTCTTTTCTAGCTTCCCGGATTCCGCTACTACACCGTAGCATCAACCAATGAAGATTGGCTCCTTCCTAACTGCTTCCCAGATATCCAAACGACTGTCTCACAATGAAGATGATGGTGAGAACCAGGTCTGGTATAATGCCTCTCAAGGGTTTAACAATGGAGAGGAAGAGAGATGAGGAATTTGAAGAGATTCTAAGGTAGAGATTGTGGGTGAAACAATCTGGTTTTTCTTTAGGGTTTCTCTCTCAAAATTCTCTCTGGAAGCTCTCTTTCAATCGTGGGTAATAGGGGTATTTATACTTGAGTGAAGAGGAATGCGAAACGTCAGAATTCTACAAAACAGGGGTGGCTCGCGGCTTGACCTCGCGGCTTGACTAAGTCGCGAGATCCAGTCGCGAGATAACCGTATGCCAGTTGTCCTGTTTTGTCCTGTAGTGCTCCAGCTAGCAGACTGTTCACCTTCCAGCATGCTTGGCACGTGATGTTGCTTCTGGCGGCTTGAAGCCGCGAGTCACCCGCGAGACCCAGCCGCGAGACTCTGTTTTCTTGCACACTCTTGAGCAAACTTCACTCTGTCTCACTCACTACCCTTACATCAAACCCACCTAAATACAGGGTTACTAAATGCTGAATTACAAGCAAATTTGGCACGGAATAAAGCCAATTAGATGGTTGAATAAATTCAACCTTACAATCTCCCCCTTTGGCTATTCCGTGACAAAACCCTAAAACAGACTCTAGACTTAACATGTGAGTTGGGAACAGTTGAACAAAACTCACTCACACCTAACTCTAGAAGCTGTGAAGCACTTGAATCATATGAACATAATACTCCTGAAACACAACAATACACCATGATCATTGTAAGCAGAAAATTATAAAATGCATATGAAACAGGCTATATGTGATCAAGCAAAAATGGAGTAAAGAAACAAACCATGGCTTGATCATCCAAGTGAACACCACAATGTAGTGATCACAGTGCTCATTCACACTTGGAATGAACACAAGGACATACAAGTTGACATGCACAAGGCAAGACACTTGTATGCACAACACTCAACCAATGCATATCACACAAGGCATATGCATCTAGGAACAATCCTACAAGGGCACAAGAGTGACAGTACATAAACCAAAATGCATAACATTTAGATTAAAGTACTGATTTCATCATAGCATAAAGGCTGCACTTAAGCAAGGTACAAACCATAAAGCCTACAAACTATGCAAAACACATAAACCCTAAAAGCTTACATAAGCACATGGGTACAAACACACACACATCCTGAATAACAGTTTACAAAACAACGTAAAGTGAAAAACTTAAGCTGAAGAAGAATGAAGAGACACTCCCCCTTAGGTAAAGACTCCCCCTCTGATCATGCCTAGCTCTCCCCCTTTTTGTCATGGAATAGACTAGTCATCCTCTTCTAGCTGTCGCTGAATCTGATCCAATTGTGTCTGAAGGGAAGTAAACTTCATGTCCCACCGAGTGCTTTGATGGTGGAGAGAGGCTGTGAGCCCAGACAGCTTTGTATTCAACTCATGAACAGAGGAGGCAATACGTTCAAGTTTCCCATCTAGGGAGAGAGAGTTAAACTGAGAGTCACTGTGAGATGCAGAATTTTCTGGTTTGGCCCTCTTCCGACTATGTCCAATGCTCGCATTGAATGTGCGCATGTTGATTGGACTTGGCTTGGGCATAGGGGATTCATCAGCCAGTGGATAAACACCCTTGAGCTTCAAGATCCGGGAAACTAGACTGCAAAAAGGAACGCATATCCGAGTCTCATGACGAAGAACCGTTTTGCGCAGAACATGAAAGATATGAGCACAGATGTCTATTTCCACATCAGAGATGAGATCATGAAGAAACAGAGCTCGTCCAAGGTTCATATATCCAGTGCTGGACAAAGGGTACAAATTGTGAAACATTACAATTGTAAGCACCCGAAGCTTAGGGGAGAGAGAGGAAACACTGATGGACTTGCCAGTTGGCGAGAACTCCAAATCTGGACCAAGACTCTCTTTAAGTAGCTCCTCATCAGGGCAGAGGTCATCATAGACTGGCGAATGTCGGAAAATGGGTCTGTTGATGTGGAGAATTTCTGCCAGATATGCAGGAGAGACAGAAAAGCTCTTCTTCCGAACCCAGCACTGAAGTTCATCTCCCTCCACAATTGCGTTGGCATAAAACTCCTTTACCAACTCTTCATATGCGTCATCCGGATCAGATAGAAGGTAATTCCAATCCTTGTGAGCGAACCATTTTGGAATGTCAGTGTCATGAAGGGATGACTGATCCAAAGCTCGCTCTAGTAGTGGCGTGGCATGAAGAAAGAAATTCTCATATGACTGATAGGCGGCATATGATCTGAACTTGTCGGGATCGAATCTCCTCGATGAAGAGCGAGTCCCTCTTGGTTGAGGGGAGAAATCATCAACGTCTATGACCGGTTCCTTCCCTTTGGAACTTCCTCCCTTGACAGCAGCTTTCTTAAATGGTGACATGACCAGTCTGCAATATGAGTAAGGCAAGAGACAGAACACAATCCAACAAGCTGTATTAGCAGAGGGTCAGTGAAAATATAGGGACTATGAAGTAGCCCTAACATGTGGATGATAATGGTCAGAGACAATCAATGAGGGACACAGAAGGCCCAAATTGAACTGCACAGAATCAGCAAAAAAAAATAAACCCACATTCAGCAACACATCAACAGGAAACCACAGTGAAACACGACATCCACATCAGAGCAGACACAAAAGAGCAAACCCTAGCTAAGCACATGAAGAAGGACACAAAAACCATCCACAATAAACTAGCTCAAAAACAGAAACACAAGATCCCATAAGCTAAACATGGACAAGAGACATATTTGAGCGAGAAACCCATCACAAAATTACTAACAAATGTGAAAAATCCAGAGGGGAAAACCATAACAACAAGTACAATAGAGTTCAAGACAGAAATATCATACCTGTTAGGCGACGATTTGGCTCAGAAAGAAGGTAAACAAGGGAGATCGAAAATGGAGACACAGTGTGATGGGTAAGAGCAAACGAAGAAGACAATGAATAGTCACAAAAAGATCGAGGGAAAAACAAAAAGTTTAAAAATGCCCTTATTTCCTCAAAACACGCGTTTTTCGCGACTGGAGTAAGTCGCCACACAGTCGCCAGATCAAGCCGCCAAAGCACTCAAGAACAAAATTTTGAAAAATTTTTCTAAGTGTTTTTCGCGACTGGAAGGTCTACCCGCGAGTGAGTCGCGAGCTGAGCCGCGAAAATCTCTGAGTGAACCTCGCGACTGGACCTTCCACCCGCGAACAAGTCGCCAAAAATGACCAGCGAAGGTGCGACTGAGGCTCGCGACTTGACACACCCGCGACAGAGCCGCCAAAACAGGGCAAAACAGGCTTTTTGAAATTTTCAGAATTTTTAAACAAAATACTTTCCAAAAACACCTAAAACACTCAAAAATCTTTTTGTGCTTGAATTAACAAAGATTGAGCATGTGAAAACACATTTCAACAAGTACAATCACACAAATGAATATGGCATTTATTTGAACATAAACTTGTGTGTTGTGTGTGGATATCAACCATGAGATAGTCCGTCGTCTAATGTGAAGCTTCAATGATCAATTCAACCAAGGCATACACAATTAGCACTAGATCATGTGACCCATCTCAATTATAGAAATATGTATATATGACCTCCCACATAAACTTGATAACATGATTTGGAGCTTTACATTTGACTCCACTTTTAATCAACACAATTGATCTTTTTGATCTATTTGAGACAATCACCTCTCATTGTGAGAGTGATATAAGATGTTTCACTTTAATGAATAAGCCTTTGGCTTTTTGAATAAACATTGACTTCAATATAAGGTCGCTTACCCTTTTTCCTAGTCAAATACTAGAATGTGCGACAGGCTTTTGCAGCTCAATATCTCTTTTCATTTGGAGATTTACAGTTGGTGAGCTCTTTTTAACAAAACAGAAATAAAGAGTGGGAAGATATATAGACACAAGTCTATGCAAGTCTCAAGATCAACAAAACCATTCACTAATCATTCATGACAAGTTTGAAGATCTATTTACAACAGTCACAAAGATTTCAAGATTTCTCCCACAGAGATATACGTGCATAAAAACAAGTAATGTTCGAAAATGCACAAAGCCATTAGCACAAAGGTACAAGGCAAAACAAGTTTTGAGACAAAATCTCAACAAAGTCAATCAAGCTTTTTGATTTTCTAATTTTTATGTGGTTTTTGGAGTTTTGACAAAAAAAAATGATTGAACAACCAGAGAAGGAACCAACAGAAATAACAGAAGAACAAACAAACAATAAACATATTGCACAAAGGGGTAACAAGGAAGTGTGTGTCACATTACAAGCAAATATATCAAATTGTCAATATGTGAAGCACACAACACACAAGAGAATCAAGGAATTGTACCGACACCAATGGTCTTACGGAGTGATTCAAACCGTGGACCATCGAGAGGCTTGGTGAAGATATCTGCCTTTTGATTGTCGGTGTGTATGAACTCAAGACACACAATTCTTTCCTCTACCAAATCCCGAATGAAATGGTAGCGTATCTCTATGTGTTTGGACTTAGAATGCTGAACAGGATTCTTGGAAAGATTGATGGCACTGGTGTTGTCACAGAAGACACACATCGTTTCTTGAGGAATTCCATAGTCATGAAGTAATTTCTTCATCCAAAGAAGCTGAGTGCAGCAACTTCCAGCAGCAATATATTCAGCTTCTGCAGTAGATAGAGACACTGAATTCTGCTTCTTGCTCATCCATGAGACAAGATTGTTACCAAGATAAAAACAGCCGCCTGAAGTGCTTTTCCGATCGTCTACACTGCCAGCCCAGTCAGCATCTGAATACCCAGCAAGACAATCATTTGAGTCTTTTGAATACCACAGACCATAGTTTGCAGTACCATTCACATATCGAATGATTCGCTTAGCAGCAGTCAGATGAGATTCCTTCGGATTAGCTTGGTACCTGGCACAAACGCCCACACTGAAAGCAATGTCCGGTCTACTGGCTGTAAGGTAGAGCAAACTTCCTATGATGCTCCTATACAATGTAGGACTTACTTCAACTCCCGACGAATCCACATTCAGTTTAGTGGAAGAGCTCATGGGGGTGGAGGCATGTTTTTTGGAGTCTAGACCAAACTTCTTGACAATATTTCTGGCATACTTTTCTTGAGATACAAAAATACCCTCTTTCTGTTGTTTGACTTGAAGACCCAAGAAAAATGTGAGTTCCCCCACCATACTCATCTCAAACTCCTTCTTCATCTCTTCAGAAAATTCAGTAGCACGATCTTCGATGGTTGCCCCAAACACTATGTCATCAACATAGACTTGTGCCACAAGGAGATAACCTTCATCATTTTTGACAAACAGAGTTCGATCTGCATACCCTCTCTTGAAACCTCTGTCTAGAAGATAATGTGTAAGACGATCGTACCAGGCTCTGGGCGCTTGTTTTAAGCCATAAAGGGCTTTCTTCAATCTTAGTACATGATCTGGAAAATGAGGATCTTCAAATCCTTTAGGTTGCTCAACAAATACTTCTTCATTTAGATATCCATTCAGAAACGCGCACTTTACATCCATTTGATAAAGTTTGAATTTCAAGGTGCACGCAATGGACATGAGGATGCGAATGGATTCGAGTCTTGCCACCGGAGCAAAGGATTCATCAAAATCCACTCCTTCAACTTGAGTGTATCCTTGGGCCACTAACCGAGATTTGTTTCGAATTATTTCCCCATCTTCATCCGTTTTGTTTTTAAAAATCCATTTTGTGCCTATAACATGAGTGTTCTTAGGCCGTGGAGCAAGTTCCCACACATCATTCCTCACAAACTGATTCAGCTCTTCATGCATTGACTCAACCCAATTCTCATCTTGAAGAGCCTCTTCAACCCTTTTTGGCTCAAACTGTGCAAGATAACAGTTATATGTCACATGATTGGCTAGCAGAACGTTTCCTTTCCTGAGGCGAAGACCGTCATCAAGAGATCCTATGATATTACTTTCCGGATGATTCTTGATAACTCTTGAAGATGGCCTTTTTGAAGTGGAAACTTCATCACTACGAGAGATAGGAGGATGGACTTCCGGAGGAGTAAGAGGGCTTGATGTTCTAGACATCGATCTCGTTTCCATTCTTGGATTGATGGGAGTCGATTCTCCTTCTGGTATAGGTTCTTCACCTTCTATATCCAAAGCTTCTACCTCAACATCGGCCTCTTTGGTGTTGGGCCCTTCTATATCATCAACCATTTCCACCTTAGGTAAGGCATCATCAATCTTGACATTTATGGACTCCATCACAGTTTTTGTTCTCTTGTTAAACACTCTATACGCTCGACTTGTAGTGGAGTAGCCAAGAAAAATACCCTCATCACTTCTCGCATCAAACTTCCCAAGATTTTCTCGATCATTTAGGATATAGCATTTACTTCCAAACACCCGGAAATACTTCACTTTTGGCTTCTTCCCATTCCATATCTCATAGGCAGTCTTCTTTGTACCAACTCGAAAGAAAATCCTATTGCCAATGTGACACGAGGTATTGACAGCTTCTCCCCAAAAACTTTGAGATATTTGCTTGTTAAGCAACATGACTCTTGCCATTTCCTGAATCACACGATTTTTTCTCTCTACCACTCCGTTTTGTTGTGGAGTTTTGGGAGCTGAAAATTCTCTTTTAATTCCATTCTTCTCACAGAAGGACTCGAATCTTGCATTTTCAAATTCCCTCCCATGATCACTTCTAACTTTGGCTATCGGAACCCCTTTTTCGTTTTGTAGTTTCTTGCACAAAATCTCCAACCTCTCACAAGCCTCTGATTTTTCTCTAAGGAAATCAACCCAAGTGTATCTTGAGTAGTCGTCCACAATAACCATAATGTATCTCTTCCCTCCTAGGCTTTCTGTTCTGGTAGGCCCCATTAGATCAACATGAAGTAACTCCAAGCACCGAGAGGTGGCGATCACACTCACCTTGTGATGACTTGCCTTAGTTTGTTTCCCCATTTGACACGCACCGCAAACGGTCTTCTTCACTTTTCCAAACTTAGGAAGTCCCTCGACTGCTTCAAGTTTTGAAACTTTCGCTACTTGTTTGAAGTTGGCATGCCCAAATCTATGATGCCACAACTCCAACGTATCCACACGAGCACTTCTACATGATATGGGTGCCGTGGGAACAATTCCATAACAGTTATCAGTAGTCCGATTTCCTTCCAAAACTTGAATCCCCTCTTCATTGATGATCAAACATCCCTTCTTAGAGAATTGTACCAGAAAATCATCATCACAAATTTGAGTGATGCTCAGCAAATTCGCCTTCAGCCCTTTTATGTACAGCACATCTTTCAACAGCGGCAAACCAGGTATCTCAATGGTTCCTTTGCCTAGGACTTGAGCATGACTTCCATCACCAAAGGTCACAAAGTCACCGACCTTTTCTTTGAGTGTTTTAAACAGAGACTTATCCCCTGTCATATGGCGAGAACACCCACTGTCAAGATACCACAAACATGCATTAAACACCTTCAATGAGGTATGCACAAATAGGTTCACATGTGATAGACATTCTTGACCTTCAAACACAAATTCATCATCAGTTTTCATGCCTTTTTCAGATTGATTTTTCATTTTCAGATTCTCAATCATCTCACCCAACATTCTATTCTTTCTTTTATATTTCTTAATCAATGATTTAGATTCAGATATGCTACTATGTAAGACATGATTCTGACTTTCCAGAAATTCGAGCATGTGAACAAATACTCTAGCATGTTTCTTAGTTTTTAACAATTCTACAAGATCATCTGTAAGACACCTTTCAGACATATGCATAGAGTCATTTTCACAAACACTTAAGCTACAATTCAGCATGGTATCAACTAACACAGTCGACCACAACACAGGGGTCTAGGATCACACTAAGGTAATGAAACCACAACAAGTGTACCTGCTCTGATACCAATTGAAAGTTCAAAAACGTGTAAAAACACCTTTGAACGTTTAGACCCCCAAATTAAAACTTAATCAATTCAAGCAATATGTCAAACAACAAGTGTGCGGAAACTTAACATATGCTAACATACGAAATTGATTAAATACTATCTAAGCCATAATAAAATAAAATCCACAGCAGATAAATTAAAGGCAAAGATAGAGGAAGGAAGATGCAAACTCAAAGACAACACGCGATGTGTTATCGAAGAGGAAACCGAAGTCCTCGGCGAAAAACCTCTCCGCCGCCCTCCAAGCGGTAATCAATCCACTAGAAAATATAGTTGGGATACAAGGACAGCAATAGACCCTCCAAGCCTAATCTACCCAGTGCACCTAAGCCCTCCAAGCTTCTTGCTCCAACGAGGTTGCGCCGAACCTTTTTCTTTTCTAGCTTCCCGGATTCCGCTACTACACCGTAGCATCAACCAATGAAGATTGGCTCCTTCCTAACTGCTTCCCAGATATCCAAACGACTGTCTCACAATGAAGATGATGGTGAGAACCAGGTCTGGTATAATGCCTCTCAAGGGTTTAACAATGGAGAGGAAGAGAGATGAGGAATTTGAAGAGATTCTAAGGTAGAGATTGTGGGTGAAACAATCTGGTTTTTCTTTAGGGTTTCTCTCTCAAAATTCTCTCTGGAAGCTCTCTTTCAATCGTGGGTAATAGGGGTATTTATACTTGAGTGAAGAGGAATGCGAAACGTCAGAATTCTACAAAACAGGGGTGGCTCGCGGCTTGACCTCGCGGCTTGACTAAGTCGCGAGATCCAGTCGCGAGATAACCGTATGCCAGTTGTCCTGTTTTGTCCTGTAGTGCTCCAGCTAGCAGACTGTTCACCTTCCAGCATGCTTGGCACGTGATGTTGCTTCTGGCGGCTTGAAGCCGCGAGTCACCCGCGAGACCCAGCCGCGAGACTCTGTTTTCTTGCACACTCTTGAGCAAACTTCACTCTGTCTCACTCACTACCCTTACATCAAACCCACCTAAATACAGGGTTACTAAATGCTGAATTACAAGCAAATTTGGCACGGAATAAAGCCAATTAGATGGTTGAATAAATTCAACCTTACACAAACTAACCTAAGTAAAAAAAAATTAAAAATTAAAAACCACATATAAGCTTGAAACACACCAATCTAAATCTTACATGACAATTTCAAATACCACATCTGCTATTCTTAGGAACCACAATTGCATTTTCCTTTTCTTTTTTTTCTTTTTTTCTTTTTGCTATCATATTTGATAATCTTCAAAACTATCTTAGTTCTTTTTTTTTTTAAATTACTTAACCCAAAGGCTGAAATATCTGTGCTAACACTGTGATGCCCCAATTTGATTGATTGTGTGATGTGTGGGTGTGTGATGAGTCCCACATCGGGTATTTATTGGGTTGAACTGGGCTTTATTAACAACTACAAGGAGTCTCAATTATGACTAGTCCTTTTGAGGTATAGCGCAGATGTGGCTAGCGCTTTTTCTTGGGTCGTTACATATAGTATCAGAGCCGGCCCGGTAATCCCGTGTGGGCTCGGAGACACTACCCCATAAAGTGGGCCCTAACGAGGACGTTAGGGATTTAAGCGGGGAAGATTGTGAGGGGACAGAAACTTTCTCGATCTATCCATCTAGCTATCTAGAGGTGTCAAGATTGTGATGAAAAACAACTGAATAGCTTGATAGATAAGCCAGGTATTGAGAGGTGTTGAGGAGCTGTCGAGATTTCTTGAAACACAATTTTTCAAAGAGAAGGAAAACACAGACATGAATGCAATCAAACATGCAACTCAACCAAGGATCCAAACAACATTTTGACCTCTCAAAAACATCTCTCAACAACAAAAATTATAAGCATTTTGATCCCAAAACACACACACACACTAAACAAGTTTAACTGATTTTATATTTCAAAAACAAGTTAAGACAGTTTAGTGAGCATACATTAACACATGTATTCCTTGTGATGGCCAAATCACATTGTACCTGCACATGTATCAAAAGTAGCAAAGAATATTGCGTGTTGTGTGTGATAAATATCGCAAGATTATATAAGTGTGTACATGTTATGACGATTTGAGCTATGAGAAAATCACTTTAACTCACTTACAATCATAACTGTTTGATGGGGACTATCACCTTCAAGGTACATCCTATAACTCCCACATCTCCTAGAATACATGCTTGCAATCATATATAAAGCATTTTGACCTTTTTGCTTTTATTTTTCTTTGCATATTTTTCTTTTAAGCAAATCATGCATGGGCATATAAGAGATAAAAAAGAAATACCCAATGATGTTAAGCTTTTGACATTGCACTTTTACTACGCCGAAGCATACAAATGTCATTGACGTTACACTTTCGCTATGCCGAAGCATATAGATGTCATTTCATGATTAGCAGGAAATAGTGGTGAGATGGTTATTTATAGTCATTCTCGTCAAAAGAGTAATACAAGTGTTAAGTACAAGAGATAACTTAATCTTACTCATCACAAAAACGAGCCACAAAGCTCATTTGCTTAGTTGTACATAGAGATTGTAACACCCCAAATATTTTTTTTAAAGCAATTTTTCCAATGAGAATAATATCTAAATTGGACTTTTTTTTTTAATTAGTGTGGTTAACTATTTTATGGAGGAGTTTTGAATATTTGGGCATGTGATATTATTTAGTTAAGTTTGGAATAGGCCAATTTAAATATGGGAGAAACTTTAAGGGTAAAGTTGTAATTTTGATCCCAAGATATTTTGGAACAAGTGGTCCACAATGCTCCCATCAACACACCCCCTTTATCTTATCACCATACGTATTCCCATTCTTTCTATTTCTCTATTTTCCTATCTCACTCAGCCATCGATGCCCACACACATACACACTCTAGCTCCCTCTACGTCTCTCACTCCCTCACCAGTAAACCAGCCATCCACCACCACTTTTGGCGGATTTCACCGGAGAACCCCATTAGGAACCCCATATGCTCCATTCTCTCAAAGCTTTAAAGGTAAAACTCTTAATTGTTTGGTAGCTTTTCAAGTTTTTCTTAGATCTCTTTCTAATCTAAGCTACATGAGTGGTATACATGTGATTGAGTACATGGGTTTTTGATTTGGTGGATTTATTTGTTAAATGTTTAAGGGCTTTTACAAATGATGATCATTTAGGGTTTCTTCATGGTTAAAAACTTGGGTTTCCTTGAGCAAATCATATGAGTTGATTTTGTGGAAGTTTGAGGTTGATTTTTTGTAAGAGTATTAACTTTGAATTTCTGAAATTGGAGTGTGAACGTGTGCTTTTTTTTTTACATACCTAGTGTTTGATAAGTTGTTTATATGAGATTTTGGGTTTGATTCCTTGTTCTTAATATGCTTTAAATCTAGTGGTTTTATTGTGAGTCAATTCTCAAATAATTTGGGCTAGTTTTACAACTATAGCAATTTTCTAAAACTGTAATGACAGATTTCAGTCAGCTGCACTGCATGATTTTAATTAAATTTCAGAAAACTCGTTTTGGGCTGAATTTTCTGTGGTACATTGTATACATATAGGGGAATGTTCCTTTAAAGTTTTGAAATAATTGGATAAATTTTCATTGTCCAAACAATTTTTACAAAATGGCTGCCCTGCTATGTACTAAATCTGAAAGCAGGACTAAAACGCTGAGAAATTGTGGAATTAATCCCAAACCTTGTTGATCTTATGTTTAGATTATATATATTATTTAGTACCCAAAGAGATTCATGAGTATACTATATTATCTTATGATGCACATTATTGCGGCAATGAATTTAAAATGTTTTGGTTGTATTAGCACTATGAGTTTCTTGGATGCTTGTTTGGTTCCCGTTTGGGTAGCGGTACTTGTCTTGGGATGGTCAAGCTAGGCTTTAGGGCCTTAGGTTTGATTTTTGAGGGAATCTTCTCGGATTTATGGAGACAAATTTGATAGCATAATTTTGTTGTAGGCCTTTTTATTAATAGGCTTGATACTTGTGTTTCTAGGTTCCAAAGTACTTGGTGATGGAACTAGTAACTTGATTGGTTGAATGCAGTGCCCGATTGAGGTAAATTTGGAATGGACTGCTGAGGTACGTAGCTTTTTAATGGGATTTTGGAAAATAATCATGTTGCATAAATGTCGCTTTGGGTTAAATACGTTTTGGAAAATAATTCTTGAAACTATATTTCCTAAAAAGAGTTGTGTTATGATCCTACTATATGTGATTATATATGAAAAATGCATCATGTTTAGTATTTGCATATGGGGAAACGCATGAATATTTGGCATGGAAAAGAAAAATATCCTTGAATTCATTTGATAGTGGATTTCATGGATTTATAGTATTATTTGGAATACTAAAGACATTTTGTCTTAAATTGTATTATTTGGGAAATATTGATGCAAAACACTTTTGACAAGAAATACTTTTGAGAATATTGTGGATATTTGTTGTTTTAATACCTTATGAAACTACTTGGAAGTAGACTATGTATTTTGAATACATTGAACTTGTGAGCTTTTGATGTGGCTTTGCCCTTATGCTATGATGTTGGTGATTACCCCATCTTGATGACAACAAGCCAAGTTGGAGACTCACACTTTACATGACACGGGTAAATCCTTGAGTGTGTGGGTGAGGCCGCTGCCTATAGGGCCAAAAGACCACATGCAAAAGGGGTACTATGCGACACGTCATTCCTTGCTGCCCATGGGGGGAAGAGGTAAATCCTTGAGTGTGCGGGTGAGGCTAGGCAAGGCCAAGAGACCACATGCAAAAGAGGTACTACATGACGTGTTATCCCTTGTTGCCCATGGAAGAGATAGGTAAATCCTTAAGGGTGTGGGTGAGGCTTGGCAGGGCCAATAGACCACATGCCAAAAGAGGTACATATCATGCTAGTATGTTTGGGCTCTAACTTGTTTGTGGCGATATGATGTTTGGGTGATATCTCCATCCTTGTTGGTCCTTGTTGCATCTTGGGTGTGGTTTTCTAGTTTTGAAATGGTATTGGATATTTTTATGGCTCACAGTGAATGGAATGTAGTTTCATAGTTATTTTTGGAAGCTTGGTACTAAACTATTCCTATCGTTTTTTTCGTGTTGTTAATGAAATTGATTTTGCATAAATTAAATGAAAATTTCCAAATTATAGCATGCTTTGCAAAATGCACATTATCATGAAACTTGCATTTCCCCCCACCCCATTAATTATGCTACTTACTGGGCTTTAGCTCATCCCAATCTCCAACAGTTTTTTAGATAAATTAGCTACACGCCGGGCATGGAGCTTAATTTATTGGTGGTGATTGGAGTGTTATATTAAATTGGGAGACTTGGGCCATTAATGGTTGATGACTTAATCTTGCAAAGTTCAATAAGATCATAATCAATTCGTTTGGAGATTGGATACTTGAGGTCTGTTAGCCTTAGGTGTGGTAGGCCTAGATTTTCTGTTGAGGTTGCATACCTTAGATAGGATCATGACTTTGTGTTTATTTTATTTGGAACGTTGGATTGTTAAGTGTATTTGGGGACACATGATTTGTAGTTTGTATTACTTGTAAATGTGTCATAGAGCTCAGACTTGTATTGTGGAGAGATCAATATATTTATTTATTTTATCAAATGGAAAAAAAAAAATCACTACAATACCTCTTGAAGGCTCGGTCTTTCATGCTTTGGACCCTTTTGGGTTTGGGGCGTGATAGAGATGCTCATCTAAGTTACAAAAGATATAAAGTTTAGAAAACTTTGTTTCAATGGCCATCCAAAGTACACAAGTACCAATGTACACAAACACACATTGTTTTTGTATTTTTTTTCAATTTTTCAGTTTTTATTTTTATTTTTATGAAAAACAAAATAAACCAAAACTAAAAAGAAAACAAACAAAAAAAAATTAAACAAAGCAATGCATAAAACTAGACTGACTCAAAACAATAGAGCAAAACACATAAGTAATGCAAACAAAAACAAGAAGAGGAGAGAAAAAAAAGTGACAAAATCACTTGGAGCCTTTTTCCTTCCACAGCTTGGAAGAACCTTTCTGTTTAGCGAACCCTTGATCCGGTGGTGAGGGGGAAGAATTGAAATCGTTCAAGTTCGAAAGGAACATAAGGGCTTTGAGAAGATCTCCAAAGGGAGCAAAAGAGGATGGAAACTAATTCTGGTTTCCCGATGCAATCATGCCGTTGCTCTATTGAGTGGCTAACCACTTATAGCAATTAGGTCAAGTATGACCGGTTGCTCCACAGTGATGACAAAGATGCTACTTCTTTTGTTTAAGCTTTTGAGAGTTAGCTTTCTTAACCCTAGGGTTTTTAGCTTGTTTCTTATCTTACTTAGGGGGTGCTCCTAAGATAGATTTACCCTTGTCTATGTTCTCACTAGCTAAGTCATTTTTAACAACATTGTTATTGTTTTCAATATTATTAGCAGGAGGAACAAAAATAGTAGTACTAGTAGAAGCAATACTAGGAAAAGAGAAATCATATCTTAAACCTATTCGATCAGAAGCAGCTTTCTGAAGACTGAGCATCCAATCAAGCTTTGCACATGAAGTCCTCTCCAATTAAGCTCTGACTTGAAACAACTCTGCTTCAAGTTTCTTGGTCTTCTCATCCAAGAAATTATTCTTAAACCTCAGTGCTCCAATAGTTTGATTGGCTTCATCAAACTTTATGGAAATCTCTTCTCGTTCCAGCTCTACATCACTAAACTTTTTGGTGGTCAACTTATAAATCTTCTCATGCTTCTCTAAAACCTTGTATAACTTTGCATAGGCTGTGTGGATGTCATCTTGTTCATTCATCTTCTCAAACTTGGACTCCACCAATTCCTTTTCTTCGTCTACATCTTCAACAATCCATCAGTACGATTGATAGTGGCGATGAAGGCATTAAAGATTCTGTCATCCTCATTGTCAGAATCATCCTCAGGCTCAATGTCGCTCAAAGTAGCAGCAAGTGCCTTGCTCTTTCCAATGGTCTTGAGATATGTGGGGCACTCTTGTTTCATGTGACCAAAGACTTGACACCCGAAGCACTTTGGTCCTAAGGGAATAGTGTACTGACCGCCATCCCTAGCATCCTTCTTCCCTTTGTCTTGGCTTTTGAACTAAGAGGAACTAGCATGGAATCTCTTGGGTAGAGATCTGAGCACCTTTCTCACAATCTTGGGTTCAGGAATGGTTTGCCCAAGATTAAAAGCTGAGTTCACTATGTCCTTGAGTTTGGCATAGAACTCATCAAATGACTCATCCTCCTCTATCTTAATCTCTTCGAAGCTAGTAGTGAGCCTTTGAAGTTTCGAGTCCTTGATAGCCTTTGTTCCCTCATAGGTTGTCTGGAGAATGGTCTATGCTTCCTTTCCAGTTTCAATGGGGGATATCTTTTTAAACTCCTCATTTGTGACAGCACCGAATAAGGCATTCAATGCTTTGCTGTTAAAATTTACCACCTTGATCTTAGCATCATCCGAATCGGGTGGCACATCTTTCGGCTTGGTCTAGCCTATCTCCATAGCTTGCCACACTTTTTTATCTAGAGACTATAAGAAAGCTTTCATGCGTACTTTCCAGTATACATAGTTAGTGCCATCAAATAAAATAGAGGAGGTATAATAAGAGACTGTCCTCTATCCATGACAAATAGGGGTCAATGGATCACACAGCAAAGATTAACCCTAATCAGAGTGTTCCTACTCTGATACCACTTGATAGGCTAAAAACAAATTGACCCCTATGTTAATTTGCCAAGTTTGTTTATTAATCAAATTAACATGCAAGATGCATGGTAGCACAAATAAATCACCAATTAAACTAAGTATGCAGCGGAAAATAAATTGACATGGTGATTTGTTTATGAATGGGGAAAACCTACATGGAAAAAACCCCATCGGGTGATTTTAAGGTCACCACTCCCAAGAATCTACTATTATCAAAACAAGCAGTTACAAGTAAAGGAATCTCAGTACCTTATAACAACCTACAGTTGAACCCTTACCCTAATACCCAATTGGACTTGTTCTATAGTGACAATCTCTCCTTTTAATGTACGGCTCCCAGTACGTGACTAACCAATTGTGCGAATCCCAATACACAACTTCAATCACCAACTAGAGAAAGTTGTTGGCTGCAAAGTTCTTCAGTTCATCACACAATGAAGATCGAGAAGCTCCTTGGTTACAAAACCCTACGAAGCACAAAAACAGTAGTTTCTTCAAAAGAAAGATAAACTAGGGCAAATTCTGTCTCCAGTCACAATTTGCTTGAACAAACATTGCTCAACACTTGTGCAACTTGTGTCTCCTTTGAAGGCCCTTAAAATAATCTTTTTTTATGTCCAGGGTTGTGAGAAAAGAAAGCCTAAACACACAATCATAGATTGGATGAAAAACAAACCAGAAATTCTGAGTTTCATAAACCTTAATAGATACCTGTCTGTCGAGCAGCTATCAAGCCACGAGCTGGAATAGCTCTTCAAGTCTCGATAGATGGTAGCTGTCGAGCTTTAATGAACAACACTTTTCATACTTGAATCTTGGACTGACTTGCATGGCTTTAATACTTGAACTTGAAACCTTGTTTCTTGAAGTATTAAACACATCCTAGATCTACCTAAATACAAGTAAAGTGTGTTTTGTCAAAAGATTAGCCAATTACATAAAATGTTGACATATGTTCCTAACATGTGAAACACATATGTCCTAACATTCTCCATCACAACTTTCTTCAAAATCGAAGTTTGAGCTATCTGAATCACTAAAGGTTGTAGCAAGAACTTTACCCTTTGCCTTCAAATAGGTGGGGCATTCTTTCTTCACATGATCGTGCCCGTTGCACTCAAAACAACTGACTGCGTGAGAAGGAGAAGAGTCTTTGGAATCCTTCTTTTTGAAGTTCTTCTTGTCTTTCTTGAAATTGGAGAATTTTCCTTTCTCAAAGGACTTCCTATCCTTTTTGAATTTCAATAACTTGCGAAAGTTCTTTGCAAGGTATGCCCCTCTTTTTCAACCTCATCCTCATCCGAGGAATCTTGAGCTTCAATTCTCTCATTGATTGTCTTAAGGGCAAGGGACTTGCTCTTCCTTTGAGATGGTAGAGAGAGCTCATATGTTTGAAGAGAGTTGACAAGTTCATGAGCCTTTATCTCATCAAGATCCTTGCTCTCCTTAATGGCGGTCACCTTGGCTTGGAAGCTCTCCGGCAATGATCTAAGGATCTTTCTTACAACTTTGGAGTCCTCCGTCTTCTCACCCAAGTTCAATTTTTCAATTACCGCTTCATTCAACTTTCCATAGAATGAGTCGAATGACTCATCTTTGCTCATCTTCAATTCTTCAAACCGAGTGGTAAGCATTTGAAACTTGAGGGATTGAGATTTATCCATCCAAGGGGTCAAGGATCACACTAAGGATATAGAAATCTATCAAAGTGTACCCACTCTGATACCAATTGAAAGCTCACTTAATGTGTAAAACATTAGTGAATGTTTAGACCCCTAAATACAAAAACATCGATAGAAGCATATATTCAAACAATATATGCGTAGAATGATAAATATAAGCAATATCCAAATATCAAAATACTCTAAGCCATATTTTAATTACAATACAGCAGTAATTAAAAGCAAAGAGTAAGGCATAGAGAGAAGCAAACACAAGATAACACCAGCACGTGTTATCGAAGAACTTGGCAAAAAAACTCTCTGCCACCCTCTAAGCGGGAAAATGATCAACTAGAAAATCAGTTGGGATACATGAGTAGCAATAGACCCTCCAAGCCTAATATACCCAATGCACCTAAGCCCTGCAAGCTTCTTGCTCCAACAGCATTACACCTAGCCTTGTCTTCTCTAGCTTATCGAATCTCGCAATTAGCCCATTGCATCAACCAATATGAATTGGTTCTCTCTTGAACTACTTCCCAAAACACTAAGAACCTTCTCACTGCTCTAAATGTAGTGAGGTAAGGATTTGGCTTAAGATCCTCTCATGGGTATGACAATACAGAGGATGAGAGTATAAGAATTTGGAGAATCAAATGTATAAGATTATGGATGAGTCAATCTTGTTTTTTTCTATGGTTTCTCTCTCAAAATTCACTCTGAAAGCTCTCTAAATTTCATGGGTATAGGAGTATTTATAGTAAGGTATGAGAAGGAATGTGAAAAGTCACTTTTCAGCAAAATAAGGTGGTGTATTGATGAGTCCCTCGCGACTGGGACAAGTTGTGAGTTCTAGTTGCTAGATAACAGAGTGGCTAGATTGTACTTTTTGTCTTGTAGTACTCTAGCTGTTGCTGACCCTTCAACTTCCTGCATGCTTCACACGTGTGCTGGATTCTGGCGAGTTACTACTCGCGAGATCCAGTTGTGAGATGCCTTTTGATGCAAACACTTGATCAATTCTTCACACTCTCGCACACACAACCCTTACATTATTCCCACCTAAATACAGAGTTTCTAAATGCTAAATTAGAAGCAAATTTGGCACAGAATAAAGCCAACACATAGTTGAATAAATTCAACTTTACAGTCCTGATGTGAAATATTGTGATTGGTTCAATCCTGATGTGTTTGGACCTAACCTGATGTAGGGACAGACCCAAGAATTCAAACTAGAGGGGCCGAAGATAAGAAAAAAAAAATCAAGTAAAGAAAAATACTAGAATCTAAGTAATATGCATGATGCATTTAATTATAAATTTAGTATTTCTCACTTCTTTTCAATTTATAAATTTATTTAGTTTCAAATTACTAGTTATAGCATTATGAGTTAATAATAGGTGCAAGTGAATTATTGTTATTTTAATAAATTTGTGTGACAATTTATTATAATATATGATTTATCTTTGTCTTTGTCTTTTGTCTTTGTATCTTTGCCTTCCAATCCCACTACTGACACTATGATTTTATTGTACATTACCAACAAACACTTTACCATTTTTATTCCTTCAAAGTTGAATCACTTTTCCTATTGCTATGACTTGTCCCTATTTTTTTGCCCAACTAGCACACAACAAACAGTCTGATATTTTCTCTAATCTCTAGAGACTCTACTCTCTCTCTCTCTCTCTCTCTCTCTCTCTCTCTCTCTCTCTCTCTCTCTCTCTCTCTCTCTCTCTCTCTCTCTCTCTCTCTTATCTGTATGATATAAGAGAGATAGTCACAAACATAGAGTCACAATTGACAAAGACACAAGCACAAAGTCACAAAGCCAAAAAGCCAAAAGGCCAAAAAAAAAAAAAAAAACACAAGCACAGATTCACTAAAACACAAACACCACAAGCACAGATTTTGAGATTTTGAAGGATAGATTAAATACTTAAGTGTGAAGTGTGAAGGTCAGAGCAAATCAAAGCTAGCAGCGACGTCACGGCAAGATGGGTGTCACATGGGTCTGCGAGATGGGTCTCGCGTGGTGGCGGCATCATGGCCTAGGCAACAGCAACAAGCTCTCACATCGCATTTTGGCGGCTTCACTCACGACGTGGGCAGCGACAGAGTCTCTCTCAGTCTTTCACCTCTCACTTTCTCTGTCTTGCCTCTTAGCCTTTAGGTTTTCTTTTCTTTTTTCCATTGTTTTTTTGTTTTGAGATTGGAGTCTTTAGTGTTGGGTTTACATTTTTGAACTTACCCTTTTTTTTCCATGTGGGTTGGCCAACTGAGTTTTGGATTGCTGAGTTTTACATGTGGGTTGGCTGGTTGGGTTAATACCAATGGTTTACAATTTGGTGGGGCCCAAGCTGAAAGTAAAGGGGGCCCAAGTCTTTTTTTCTTTTCTTTTTTTCTTAAATTAACCTACTAAAAAAAATTTGGGTCAAAAGGGGCCTGGGCCCCCACCTATGTCTGTCCCTAACCTAATGTGACCTACTTTAATTGATTCAGGCCTAATGTGTTTAGACCAAACCTAATGTGAAGTGTTGTGATTTGTTCTATTTTGATGTGTTTAGACCTAACTTGATGTGACCCATTGTGCCTTGGTTCTGTCCTGATGTGTTTGAACCAAACCTAATGTGATCTGTTGTGTTGATATGACCTAATTGTTGTGAAAAATCTAAAAGATTCAAGAAATCTTCAAAATTCAAAAATGAATTCAATAATTCAAGAGAGAGATTGGCATGTAAGAAGAAAATCAAGAATCTCAAAAATCTTAGGAGGATTTCAAAAGAAAAGATTTCAAGTTTCAAAAATCCAAGAAAGATTTCAAAAATGGAAGAAAATTTTCAAAAATGAATGAATTTGAATGATGAATTTCTTAAATGACTTTGATTTCCTTAAATAATGATTTTTTCTAGAAATAAATGATGTGTGTCTTGAATGATGAGTTCTTTGATGTGTGATGTTGAGTCTCTTCAACCTTTATGATAATATGATGTCGTGTTGATGTGCTTATGATGTTGTGATGATGTGCTTATGATGTTGTGATGATGTGCTTATGATGTTGCATTGATGTGTGTATGATGATGTGTTGATAACATGATGTGTGATGTGTGATTTTGGCTTCGGATAGTAGCCATTGATGATGTGTTTATAATGTTGTATTGATGCGTTTTTGGGCTTAGGATAGCAGCCATTGGTGTTGTGTGCCTTTGATTATAAGTTTATGACAGCAAACCTAGACTCTTTGATATAATGTTGTGTTGATGTGTTTTTACTGGCTTAGGATAGTAGCCATTCTTGTTGTGTTTGTTGGAAAATCTGGTTTTGCAACTCATACAAAACACACAGCAGAAGCAACAATCACGAATCTACTTCATTCATGATAGATAACATGTAACCTTGAATTCTATAACAAAGAATAGAAAGCGTACCTTGATGCAGTGAAATTCAAAACCAAGACTTGAGAATACCTTTAATCTTCATCTCAATTCTACATGGTGCCCAAGAAGTGTGGTCTCTCAATCAGTCTTTTTGTACGTTGATTCTTAGAGAAAAATTCTTCTTCTTCTCCTTATGGAGTAAAATTGTTTTCCTTTCTTTTCATCATACGTACATTCAAAACTACCTTGGTAGTTACTTTATTTAATAACTCTTATTAAATAAAAACTGATTACCTAATTGGGTTAGCCTTTTGAGTCTACCCAATTGGGCTTTAGTTTGTGGCTTGAGATGGAACCAAAGGGAACAAATAAGACTCTAGTTCCAATGGGCCTTGGGCTTTTCTGTCAACTCTTGACAAGTCGAAAGTTACCATTAATTATATTCAATACCACTATATAAATATAATTGCACTCTAGGTCTTATTAATAAATTATATCCCAAGACTCTAATAATATCATTTGACCCTTCTATGAAATATCCATAGTGAACAAAGTCATAAGGAAATGTCACTTTTTAAACAACTATTTTATCCTCGAGTACCCGATTTAATCTTTTAGTTATTCACATTTATTGAAATCCAATTTCAATAAATATAAGCTTTAGTAACTCCTTACTAAAGTGGGCATCCTAAATAACCATTTCCCATTAAACTTATCTCAAGGGAATATTTCGTGTCTCTATAAAAAGAGATTATGGATTCCATCTTGAGAATATGTGTTCCCTCAACACTACGTATGGTTACCTAACATACTGAGGTTTTGACTGTAAATATTAGATCTCACTCTTGATATATCAAAGTAACCTACATTTCATGATCTGGTTCACTATCCTCTCAAGATTAAGAGTCTATGAAATTAGAAGTCGTGAGATTAATTATTTAGGTGACAGTTGTTGATTGAATGATTAATCTCATAGCGGTCCAGTTCAATATACCTTAACTTTTAAGACACATTAACATATCAACTAGAAGTCTCCACTTCCATGATCAAGACAAATCATCTTAGTTGATGTGTTATAGTCTTCGCAGATGAAACGCCCAAATTCATCACCGACTACGAACTATATTTTGAGTTTACAAGGAACTTGTGATTTATATCTTCTGTGACTAAATCACATAAACCACATACAATGCATCTCAAGGACTATGATAATGTCCCATCAGTTCATAAATAGTCCCATATAATTAACCAACTTAATTATTTATAACATGCCAATAAATTGGGTTTTAGGGCATAAACCCCAACAATCTCCCACTTGCTCTTAAAGACAATTTACCATATATCCGACACTTATTTCCTTTAGAGTAATTCATAGTCACTCTAAGGAAAGGTTTGGAAACAAGTTTCAGTCAGATTTATTGCATAAATTATCTTTTCTACTACTATATCTCACGTACTCAAATCTCTCTAATGAGATAATACTTACGCTTAATGTGTATCTTCACCACCTAGGATGAACACATATCTTGAATTCCAACTTCATGGATCATAATCAAACTACAAGTCAGTATTTGTACAACCAGTAACCATCAAAATCTCACTTTTATGGACAACCATATAATCCCTCATTCTCCTAAGATATTTGAGTATATGCTCTACTCCCACTAAATTAAGTTATCTTAGATTCAATTGATATTTACTTACCATGCCCACCGCAAAATAGATATTTAGCCTAGTATATAGCATAGCATAAAGACTTCATATTGATGCGGTATAAGGAGCCATCTTAATATGCTCTTCCTTTTATATGTCTTAGGACTATAGTCCTATATAAAGGAACTTCAAACTTAAAAAGAAAAGAATCCTTTCTTGAAGTATTACATGCTACACTTGGCTAGAATCTAATCTATTTAAGCAGTTTGAGATAGACCCAACATCCTAATTTTTAACAAAGTTTAATTCTTAGGATGTGACTAGTCTTTCCCAAGTACTTTATATCAAACTGGACTAGACAACAAAAAACTGCATTAATGACAATAACTCTGCATCATTCTAAATGATTAGAATGTCATCAACATACATTAAGAAATTTATTATTCTATATAGCTTTTTACACACATAAGGCTTTTTAATACTTGATCAAAATCAAACAACTTGATTGCTTGACCAAAGATGATATTTTATGATTCAGATACAGGATGTCTGCTTTAGTCCATAAATGGACTTTAAGCAACTTACATACTAAACACTACTAATTCTTTGCTATGAACAAGTCTAGTTACACCATATAGATGTCTTACTCAAGATTGCTACCAAAAGAAGCTTTCTTGATATTCATTGTCATATTTCATCGAAATGAAATATAATGAATAAGAGAATCTAGAAAGAGTCAAACTTGACTATTGATGAAAAAATCTTTTCATAGTCGAACAATTTCTTTCTGAATAAATATTTTTTCCACTAGTCTTGACTTTGAAGGTTTGCACCTTCAAATCTATCAATCTTATTTACTTGTAGACCTATTTGAAAACAATAGGCTTAATGCCACTAGGTGCCTCTACAAGTTCTAGACTTTAAATAGAATCTAATTCTATTCACATAACCTTGATCCAGTAATCCATATTCATATCATCTATTACTTTTACGTAGGACCGAGGATCAAATTCATATCCTTGTGGAATAACTGCAAAAGTTTATTCCAAAACTATGAATTTATTTGGCAATTGACAATCCTCCTACTACAATATTGTACTAGTGTAATAGTTATCTACAGAATAATGTCTTGTGGTATAACTAATACAACCATCTCATTTCTAAATGTATTTTATAGTTGTCCTACAATAAATTTTGACATTTTTCTTCAAGAACAATCTACCTTTAAAAGAGCCCTATTCCTCCTTTATGTATGCACTAACTTAAAGAAGTCATAGGAGCTTGATTCCTTTATGAAAAGGAACCCTAGATCTTATTATCCTCTAAATAGAATTCATAGACTGAGAATAAAATGGTTCTAAAAGCCCATCTTTCACCAATCTTGAATATCATTTAGATTAATAAGATCTAGTCATAAGTGCCAAAACATACAATTACAAAGGGATGAAAACTTTCTCTTTAAAAAAAAAAAAAGAAAACATGTAAATTTCCATCTAGAAAACAATCATGGACAATGCTTAACTTTACCAAAACGGAAACACATTCCTTTTGGTCATACTTTTAAGTCTAATTTCCTTTTGGCAACTACAAGGGCAACTAGCTTGTCCAACAGTTTGGTATTATAATTCCTCTTCTTGCCACCCTTACCTTTCGGTTCAGGCTAAGAAT
Organism: Quercus engelmannii; assembly: GCA_029955605.1. Taxonomy (NCBI): domain Eukaryota; kingdom Viridiplantae; phylum Streptophyta; class Magnoliopsida; order Fagales; family Fagaceae; genus Quercus; species Quercus engelmannii. The sequence continues at coordinate 78,942,492 of JARPSG010000001.1, read as the reverse complement.
TTAAATTAAATCATATTGATCCTAGCCTTAGCTTTTTGGATGTCTTCTGTTGCATAGAACTGACTATTAATTCAAATAATATAAAAAGAATTTATTTTCAAAACAATCTGAATTGATCAAATGATTCTAACAAGGACTTGTGGATCATATCCATATGAGATTAACATTTAATCTCTACATCCAAGAATTCCAATTCATTTAAAAATAAAACTTTTTCATAAAATGATATAGAATTGGAACTCCTTAAGCCTTTCTTAGCACTCAATATGATTCATACCAAACATCTCATTTAGACTTAATATAAAGTCTAAGTCTAGTACTAACTCTTGCATCTCATGCTGTCGTACAATTGAGATAGAAGCCAATGTAACATTTTAGCATTTCAATGGAGACTATGGTCATATCATAAGCTATCTTCCATAAATGCATCATGTATAGGAAATTATGACAATGCTGAATCGAAACATAAATATGTACTTCAGCTCCATTAAACACCATGTCCAATATTGTTTCTTAGTTAATGTGATTCTATTAAAATAGTAGATAGAGAACAAAAATTTATGACAACTTTTGAGACTATGAACTTAAATACCAGGACATTATATTTTGCATCCACAACCATACAATATAGAACCTAAAAACCATACTATACTAGGTGCAATGACAACCTAATCTTGTTGTTAATATTCCTCGGAAGCGAGGTCATACCAATCATTATGATCAGGCGAGAATTATTATCATTATTAATGCTATCGTGGTAACTCATACCAAACAAAAATAATTTGCCACTTTTCCTTTAGCCTCTAAGTAATAATGACATAGCTCTATAGGGAGGTTAACATTAAACTTAGTCTAGTGTACACCATTGCCTAGAATCTATGTGAGTCACCACGTAACTCCATGGAAGCATGCTCGTTCTTGATGTAAAAAGACACTTCATCTATCATTAAGAAGTTTAATCTATAGTACCATGAATTAAACACCCTCCGAAGGGAGCAAGGCATATATGCCAAGGCGAGGTGCCTAATCACACTACTATAAACTGGCTATGGAGGCTATGAGAATCAACCCTTGAATCTCTCTCCCACTAGAAATTTTAAAACAAGTGGATTGTCTTGAAAACATTGTGATCTAATCACAGTTTTAACACTACACATAAAATGTATTTAATTGTTTAAATTCAATGTAATCTTACTAAGTCACGTCACAATAGTGTAACAAACATTTGCGTAATCACAAGGAAGTTTAATCATGTAATCCGTGAATTAAATACCCTCTGCATGGAATGCAAGACTCGAAGTCAAGACAAGGTATCTATTCACATTACAATAAACTTAACAAAAGGGTTATTTCAAGCACTCCCACTCATTATTTGGGTTTTTCTTTAAATAATTGTGATCCCATCACAACTAATAACCTTGCACTTGTTGAAGACTCTAATCTGATTAGAATCACTAACTAAAATGGAAGTCCTAAACTATTTAGGATTTCTTAAACACTAATGAATCAAAAATTAGTTATATAGAACTCTATCCTTAATTTACTTGATAAATTATTCTAATCTCATTAGAAACTATATAACTTTAATTAGAATTTTAATCTCATTAAAAATCTCTAATTAAAATAAATTAAGGACTTTTAATCATAAAACTATTTAGGACTAAGAGTTCTATTTAACTAACATCTTTGATCTCATTAGGTCTTTTAGTTAGATAATTATTAATAAAATTAACTTTGCTTTTAATCACATACCTTTGCTTTTAATGAAAGTTTCAACACTTAGTCATAAACAAGTGAAAATTCAAAATTCAGTGCCTTCTTTCAAACCAAACTTTAGAGGCATTTTCGCGGGAATCTCGCCACTAAGCTCTTCTTGTGAAAATGGGTTAAGGCAAAATAGTGAAAACACAAAATTCATATAGATACTTTTGCAACTGTTTCACGAGTAAAGCTTACTCGTGAAAATTTTTGTGCTTCAGAGGCATTTTTCGTGAGTAGCTTCGTAGAAAGTTAACTTGCAAAAAACACGTGTTTTCAGTTTTTAAAGGGAGAAACTAAATTTTTTCAGAATTTTAGGTAACCGTTTTTGACATCTTAATTGTTCTTCCATCAAAAACACTTTTTGATTTTATGAACGAAGATTTACAGATCAAACATTAGGGCTTTCAATATCAAGATCAAGAACCATAATAATGCTAGAAACCACTGAAAACATAATCCTAATCTCATTAGGAATAAATTTCATTAATAGCAAGTTGTATATGAAACATGGGTCCCATGATATTCATACCATGATATTCATCCAATAGCTATGCCCAATTGCCAACTTTATCAGAGCAATTGAACTTAACGTGTTCATAATTAAAACAAATACTGTGAAAACATGGCACCGTAAGTAAGAAACATGAACATGAGCCACTTTGAATGACGCATATAGGTTTATTGAACAAATTCATAAACAATAGTCATTGAATAAAATTCAACAACTAAGCCCAATTGCCAACAAACGAAGCAGTTCAATAACATTCATATTCTTGAAACTCAAACCGTGTCTTTCATTAAAGAGCACGACACATGGATCCATTGATAACCAAAATTATGCAAAAACTTTACTGCAGGAAAAAAAAAAAATCAAGAAAACGGTTTTTCTTTAATTCTAAAACTCAATCACATGTTATACAAGCATGATATTGAAGATCGCTCTGATACCAATTGTTGGAAAATCTGGTTTTGCATCTCATACAAAACACACAGCGAAAGCAACAATCACTTTTTTTTTTTTGATAATCAAACATTCAGTAACTTTCATTAAAAGGACATTAAGTCCAAACCAGCTACATCTTTGAACAACTGACATTCTAGGATGGGTGGAGTGTCCTCCACCCACGCAATACTGTCATTTACAAGTTTGGCATTTCTTGCCATCAAATGGGCAGCACAGTTGCCTGTCCTGCAAACATGAGAAATCTGCCACTCCTGGACAATATGACTCCATCTCCAAAATCCTTCAGTAACAATCACGGATCTACTTCATTCATGATAGATAACATGTAACCTTGAATTCTATAACAAATAATAGAAAGCGTACCTTGATGCAGTGAAATTCAAAACCAAGACTTGAGAATACCTTTAATCTTCATCTCAATTCCACATGGTGCCCAAGAAGTGTGGTCTCTCAATCAGTCTTTTTGTACGTTGATTCTCAAAGAAAAATTCTTCTACTTCTCCTTATGGAGAAAAATTGTTTTCCTTTCTTTTCATCATACGTACATTCAAAACTACCTTGGTAGTTACTTTGTTTAATAACTCTTATTAAATAAAAACTGATTACCTAATTGGGTTAGCCTATCCAATTCGGCTTTAGTTTGTGGCTTGAGATGGGACCAAAGGGAACAAATAAGACTCTAGCTTCAATGGGCCTTGGGCTTTCCTGTGAACTCTTGACAAGTCCAAAGTTACCAAACTCACGTTTAAGTCTAGAGTTTGTTTTAGGGTGTTTTGTCATGGAATAGCCAAAGGGGGAGATTGTAAGGTTGAATTTAATCAACCATGTGTTGGCTTTATTCCATGACAAATTTGTTTGTAATACAGCACTTAGAAACCTTGTATTTAGGTGGGAATCATGTAAGGGTAGTGTGTGAGAGAGTGTGAAGAAATGCTCAAGACAGTGCAGTGAAGCAGAGACTCGCGGCTTGTCCTCGCGGGTGGCTCACGGCTTGCAAGCCGCCAAAAGTTGCACACGTGTAGAGCATGCAGGGGAGCTGAATAGTCATGCCAGCTGGAGCACTACAGGACAAAAATCCAGACTGTCCATTAAGTTAGCTCGCGGCTTGAACTCGCGACTCAGTCAAGTCGCGAGGTCAAGTCGCCAGCCAGCCCTGTTTTTGGAAAAAATGACTCTTCGTATTCTATTCTCACACTAGTATAAATAGCCCTCATTCCCACAAGATATGTGTGGCCATTCAGAAAGAAAAACCCTAAGAGAGGTTTCTTCGAAACACCCACCCAATTAAAGAGAGCTACCCATCTCTTAGAGAGAAATCTTTATAGTCTCTTCTCATTCCCTCTCTCATTGTCATACCTATTGAGAGGAGATTTCTATCCAAACACTACCCACACCCATTTAGAGTGTTGAGTGTTTTTGGAGTTTTGGGAAGCATTGGAAGATGCCAAGGATGGCGGATGCTATGGTCTAGTAGCGGAATCCGGTAAGCTAGAAAAGAAAAAGGTTCGGCGCAACCTCGTTGGAGCAAGAAACTTGGAGGGCTTAGGTACATCGGGTAGATTAGGCTTGGAGGGTCTATTGCTGTTCATGTATCCCAACTACATTTTCTAGTGGATTATTGACCGCTTGGAGGGCGGCGGAGAGGTTTTACGCCGAGGGCTTCGGTTTCCTCTTCGATAACACATTGTGTGTTGTCCTTGTGTTTGCATCTCTCTTCCCTTTATCTTTGGCTTTTATTTTCTGCTGTGAATGTGATTTATAATTGGCTTAGATTGATTTCCGATTCTGTTTATAGCTTATGTTCATTTTCCGCACACTTGTTGTTTATCATAAAGTTTGAATTGGTTATTTTGTGTTTGGGGGTCTAAACGTTCAAGGGTGTTTATACACATATTTGAACTTTCAATTTCCCTATGGCCTCCTCTCCTTCTCCCGCGGCACCCGAGGACGATGACAATGAATCCAATGACGATGATGCTGATGAAGATGATGGTGCTAGCTCACCCAGTGATGATGAGATGTCTACTTGATGTACTTGCCCTTTGTTACTCATGACAAAAAGAGGGAGTAATTTTGAGATGAGAGTAGTCATACTTATAAGAGGAGGGTTAGTGTAGGAGTTTTTGTGATAGGGGGAGTGTGTATATGAGGGATGTAGTGAGGATTTTTGTATCTTTTCTTTTCTTTCTATTTTAGACACATTATCTCTTATACATTGGTTTTGTGACCATTTGACATACATTGTACTTATATTTGGTTTATCAATATTTTGATGTATGTTGTTTCACCTATCTCTCCATGTGTTGTTTCTTTTCTCTCTTTATACACATGTTTCTTATTTATTGTATGCAATCCATAATTTCTATTTCACACTAAGATGCCTTAATGAGTTTTGTTTAAAGTGTTTTAGAAATACAAATTGTCAAAGTCTACTTGCTATAAACTCTCTTCTTGTAAAGTTTTTCAAGAGTTTGTGTTAGGATAGATTTTATTGTATTCAACAAGTGAGTATGAGTTGAGTGGTTTATGACTTCTCTCATATCTTTATTTGTTTGTTGTGGTTTTGTCATGAATTGCCAAAGGGGGAGATTGTTAGGACATATGTGATTCAATGTTAGGAACATATGTCAATATTTTATATAATTGGCTAATCCTTTGACAAAACGCACTTTACTAATAATTGGGTAGATCTAGGATGTGTTTAATACTTTGTGAGAGTGCTTTTTTTTTTCAGGATACTCAGGCCCAAGGATCCCGGGCCTAAATGAAAAAAAAGAAAAAGGGATTTGGTGGACCGGGCCTTGACTCACCGCAGCTAACGAGCTGTTTAAGAATCAAGTAGGTGCAGAGAATACTCCTGACATCATACAAAAAAAAATTGACAAAACAAGGATATCGTAGAATGCCAAAAATATTAGCAACGTAAATTCAGAAGAAAGACAGGATTAGCAAAAAACGATAAAGAAAAGGTGCTGTGGGATCCTGGGAATTATGAAGCAGTATTTCATTAACAAATTATCTGTTTGATTACAAAAAGCTCACTAGGACGTGATACAAGGTCCAATCAAGCTCAAAAATTGCAGTCTTGAATGGCTATTTCAGCCTTCAAAACTTGCAAAGTTTGATTCCCGTTGAATCCGAGTATGTGCAATAGTGGCCTTTACAGGATACCGGGAAGCAGTATTTTGTTCTTCCCTTAGTATTTTCTTTCTGGGTGGATTTTTCTGATGGTTCTTTCTAGAGAATTTCTTCTTTTTGTGTTTCTTTCCTTTTTTTCTCGCTGCCTTCTTCACAACCCGTCCCCTCCTTTTATAATGGAGTTTTTCTGGGTATCCCGGGTTCCTCTGTTTTGTTCTTTTGCAAACAGAGTATGTTCTGTCCCTGTTGCCTTGGTAAGTCCCTTTGCCGTTTTCTCTCATTCTTTCCTTCTCTTGGTTCTGATTCCTTCGAAAGCTTCTGGTCGATCATCCTCTTTGGGACGTGCTGAGGTATGCCCTTCTCGGTATCCCCATTTCTAGCGTATTCCTCTTTTCCCTTTCTTTCCTATTTGGGCGGAATCTTGTTCTGCCATTTTTGAAAGTCATTCGTTGCTATTCTTTCTTCCCTGTCCTGGTTCCCCGAGGCCCTTTTGCTGTCTGTGCCATGAGAGGTCGCTCGCGCTTCTTGTTTTTCTTCTTTTCCTGTCTTTTTTTCTACCGATCTGTCTCAGTCTTCCTTTTTATTTGTGCTTGAAGGGTTTTGGGGATCCTTGCTTCTTTATATTTTGCCGTGGTCTCTTTTTTTTGGGATGCTTCTTCCTTTTCTGGGCTTCAGGATCCTCTGGGCCTTCCTTTTATCCCCCATGGGTCATCCGTACCTGTTACTTTGGGCTTGGTCTGGATTTTTTCTTTTGGGCTTGACTTGCTCTTCCATTTCTTTTGGGCTTATTTTATTGTAATCCTTTTTGGACCTCAACATTTAGCCCCCCAAGCTCGTGGGTTGCCTGAAACCCACGCATGAGTGATTTAGGTTTCCCAGGATCTTCGTAGTATCCCCTTTTTTCTACTGGGTTCCCTTCCTTTTTACTTGGGATCTCGGCCCTTTTCTGCTGCTTTTAGTCACCTCCTTTTTTGCGTGTTGCATTCCCTTATAATTATTACCTTTTGCAGCTTCCTCTTTACACGAGACGTGGCAGTTGAGTATTTGAGGTAAAACTCCTCTACCCACTTTTCTCGTTTCCCGTTATTTCTCATTAATAACTGCTGATCACTTCAAATTAAATTTCTTGGCAACTGGCGCGTCTTTCCATAAACTGTTTTCCCCAACTGCTATTTGCGCCTTTATTGTAGCCGTTTCACCTTATCACTTTGCTTCTCTGAGTTCTTCACTCTTTGTGTTTCTCTTTCTCTTTCTTTTTTCTTCTTCTCTGTTACTCTGGTCTTCCTTCCTTTCGCATTTTCAATCTCTTTTCTTCTCATAGTGCGTGTTGTTGTGATGGCTTCTTCTTCTTCTCGAAAGAGGAGAGAGCGTACTCCCAGTCCTTCTGAGGGCGAAGGTTCTTCTGGTTCTGCTCCGAGTGATTCTCACGAGGTTACTGAACGTCCGGCCTTCCCTTTACGGGATCCTTGGTATTCTCTCAGTTTATTTTTTCCTCATATATCTCATGGTGAGGCTCCTCCATCCCCTCACGTTTGGATGTTTTCTGGTCAAGCGGGTTTCGCTGGTTCCGCCCAAGTTCCTGACCCTAGAGAGATTTTTGATCTCCAAATCAGACAAGGAATCCGAGAAGCGGTTCCTATTTTCTTCGATTTTGTTCCAGGAAAGATTCGGGGCTGGCCTATATGGGTAGACAAGGAACTGTCTGATGCTGATTTTGTGGGCCGTTTGGAGCGCGCCGGTATCCTAAAGGCAGTGGCTATTTCCAGAAACCTTGAGGGCTTCAGGGACGCCAAAGGGCTCAGGCATCTGGTACGTCGTTGGTGCCCTTCCCGTCATACTTTTTTCTTTTCTACTGGTGAATTGACAATCACCTTAGAGGATGTGGTTAATAACTTCCTCCTCCTAGTGTTTGGTGAAGAGAATCCCTTTGATATTAACCTTTCTGATGAGGATCTCGTGGTAGAAGAAAAATTATTTGGTCATTTCGGTGGTCGCGCCGCCTCTTCTGGTGGTAAACCGGCTAGGATGGGGAGATGGGTGATGACCCTCTCTCGTGAAAAAGATAAGGAAGTGAGGTGGGTTGGTTTCCTGGCCTTTTGACTTAGTAAATTTTTGTTTAGTGAGTTCCCTGGGTACGGAGTTAAGTCTTCGTTTTTTCCGTTGGCAATCAAGTTGGCTCGAGGTACCCAGTATCCTTTGGCCCCTCTGTTTTTGGGTCATGTTTACTCTCAATTGGACCAGCTTCATGGAGATGAGGCTGAGGGTGACTCTTGTTATGTGATCACTTCGTCTCTTCACTGCGCTATTCTTCAGATTTTCATGTGGGACCGTTCTGCAGCTACTTTGGCTAAGTGCAGGAATTTGAAGTTTGTGAAAGACAAGTTCCAAGGATCCCCCGACATAGTGAAGGGTCTTTGTGGCAATTCTACCGATGCCTTTCCTATTATTTTTCGTTGGATTAGCTTGAAGGGTGGTGGTCTCAATCTTGTGGAGTTGTTTGACCAAGCAGGGAGCTTATATTGGAGATCCCCTCGTGAGTTTGGTCCTGGCTTTGCTTGTGATTCTGTGTTGTCTTCTTTTTTATCTTCTATAGGTAGTACCTTTGACTTGCGCCATGGTGATGAGGGCAGTCTGGCTTATCTTGCTTGCATTAGCCCTTCCTGGCTTCCTGTGCCTTCTTCAAGTGGCCCAAAATATACTCATTATTCAGCACACCGGGTGCTCCGACAATTTGGTTTTGATCAGGACATCCCTCCAGTTTTTAAGGATGTGGTGCCATCCCTTCCTTCATTGGATCCTTTCTTGAGGCTACAGGCCTTTTCTTATTGGTCACGGAGGAGCCCCCAATTTGCAGTGCCTAACTCCCAAAGAGGAGTCTTTGCTTCTAGTGGCTATACGAGTTATTGGAGGAGAGTGCAAAAGTCCTTTGTTGATTATGTTGGCACTGGCACAGTTCGGGATGTCCCGAATCCTAGCATTGTTTCTGCTCCGACATCCAATAGACGTTTATCCCTTCCTACTGCTGGGATTGTTTCTGCTGCTGCAAGCAGCAAGACTAGGTTTGCAGAGTGGCATGCCTCCAGGGGAGGTTGGGTGGTTTATGGACAGGATTTTCCTGAGACCTGGCTAGGTGATAGCCTCATCATTGGTGCTTCCTCTGGGGTGCCCATCAAAAGGGGTGCAACAGAGACAATAAGTGCTGTCACTGCTCCGAGTAAAGGTAAGGATGTCAAGTCGAAGAAAATAAAAGCTGCTGATGTTGGCGAAAGTACAGGAGGTGTGGAGATAGGCTCTGAGGCGAAAAGAAGGAAAACGGGGAAATCTCAAGCACACTTGGCATCTCAGGAAGGCAAGGATGTCAGGGAACCTTTGGTTTCAAGGACCCGGAAGAAGACTAAGGTAGAGCCTTCTTTTCCCCAGGTTCCTGTGACTGCCTCAGTCCATGGTTCTTTAGGATCCTCTGGTTTGGTATCCCAGCCTCCTTTAGGACCCTCTGGGCGTACTCGTAGTAAGCAAAAGACTTCCAGAGAATCTGTAGAGAGAGAGAGAAGGGCAAGACTTCTTTCCTTCTTCTCTCTTTTTTTTTTTACCTTGTTGCACTTGTTTCTATTTTGCTAACGAGTGGTGATTTCCTTTGCAGTCCAAGCGCAAGTCTGATCACAAGAAGGGTAAGAGCCAATCTTTTGGAGACGACGTGGTATGTGTGTTCCCCTTTTTCTTTTGTTCTTTCCCTTTTGTTCTGACATTGTGTTGTCTGCATTTCCTGCTGTTGTGTTTTTCTCTCTCCCTTTTGTTTTTGACACTGCCTTCTCCCCTTCTTCTTTCTTTAGGTGGAGGTATCCCCTCCTATGACTGACAAGGCCCTGGGGGAGGAAACTATCACAGCTCTTTCTGTTGTTTTTCCTGTTATGGGGGAGGAGCCCCCTACTGATGACCCAGCTGAGGAAACTGGGCAACCAGTGCAAGGTTCCCAGGATTCTTAGGATCCCAAAGCTTCTAGGGTCCCGTCATCTCAAAGTCCCCATCTTGAGCGTACTCCTAGTCCCATCAGGACTGTGTTTCCTCAGTCCTTGTCAGATAAAGGTGCTTTGGGAGACACTCCTTTATCCAAACAAACAGGTAAACCTTGTTTCCTTGGAATGGCGTTATATTCCACCTTCTTTTCCAGTTTTTCTTGAGTTCCTCCTTTTGCTTTTCCTTTTAGGTCAATCCAGTGAGAAATCCGCTCCCAGTGTTGCTTCTTCTTTAGAATCAGAAAGTTCAGAAGGTGAGTGCAAGCTATTCCCACCGTGTTTCCTTTTCTTCCTTTCCTTTTTTATGTATGGCGAAGCCCCCTGCATCTATCCCTTCTTTTAGCCACTTTGCCATTGGTCCTTCACCTTTTCTTCAACTTGCCTTATGTTCCTTCCCAGAATCTTCGGGGAAGTCAGGAGATCAGGAAGAGGAGGCTCCGCCCCAAGAAGCTGGAACCGGTTTGTTCTTCTTCTTTTTTTTTTCTTTTTTTTTTTTTTCTTGAATATTGATACAGGCTATGCAGGTTCTGAGCCTGTTATTCCTGAAGGGATTGTGAGACCTGTTCAAGTTGCTGACCTTCGTCCAGAGCAAAAGGCTACAAGTCCTCCTGTCTCTGCAAGTAGTGACATGGTGATGGGGGATGCCTCGAAGATGACTGCCTCAGATCTTGATTCAAGGCTTTCCTCTTTTCTGGCTCGCTTTGATCTCTTGGAATTCAACAGCCTTCCTGCCAGCCACTTCCATGTTTTTGGGTCTTCTTATAGCAGCTTCCTGCGTTTCTCTGTTCCTGTGGAAGGCCTGCCGCTGCTAGAGAATCTGCTCAAGAGTCACGGGGATTTTACCAGCGGCTTCAGGGGAGGCGTTTTTCTAGGCAATATTTTAATGGAGTTGCTGTGTGCTGTGCTGATTTCCCTAAGGAATTCCTCGGTAGATTCCTTGTCTGAAGAAAAGCTTCTGGAGTGGAGAGGGGTGGTGCAAGACCTTCTAGAGGCCAAGTTTAATTTGTCTTTTCTGCTGGATCACTTGCGTCTGCTGGCTCATATGCTATTTCAGAGGCAATCTTTCAAAAGTATAGACACTGAGATAGTTGCTGCTGAGGAAGCTTTGGCTCGTGCTCACAAGGTTTTACAAGACCTGAAGGTCAAGCGGCAGAGGATCCTTTCTACTTTGGCTGTGCCGGTTATTTCTCCGGATGCCTCCCTGTTGGCCGGCCTCATTCCTTAGCCCTTTTTTTTTTAGATTTACATAAACAATTTGGGATTGTATAAGTTTTTCTTTTTGAACATTGTTCTGCTCTTTGCTTTCTCTTTTGTGTTTCAAGACTGCTTTTTTTTTTTTCAGTATGTGAATTTGCCTTTTTTCTTTGGTATATTCCCTTTTCTTTCCTATGGCTCTTTTCTTTCCTGAGTCCTGGACCATGGTCTTCACAGGTTTTACTGTAAATTCTGGTCCAGGTACCCGGTAATCTATTGTGCAAGTACTGAACTGGGTACACTGGTATCCTTCTCATATTTTTTTTTTTTGAGATACGGTCCCAGTCCATGAACTTTGACAGGTTCCCCTTTTGCCAAGTGCTAGGCTAGGTATCCTAGATATTTTGCTTTTATTCTGTGATCCTAGACCTATGCACTTGGGACTGTTTGTGGGATATCTGAAATTATTTGTGAGGTGAATCCTGGGCCATATGTAAAAGGGTATTACATACTCTCCCCTTTTTTTTTTTTTGACTCAGGTATCCTTCCTTAAATTTATCCAAACTTGGTTTTTTTTTTTTTTGCAGTATGAAAAACTTAAATGTTGAAGAAACAGGAATTTCATTAAAACATAGTCATTTTTAAGGAACAAAGAAAAGTCTTTTGATGCAGTATTGACCACAAAGTGTCAATCTATCACATGTTCCTGAACAAAAATTACCTTAGACCAGAATTCATGATAAAGGCTAAAAAAGACAAAAATAAAAAGAACTTAGCAGATAGTGAAGCTGGTGAAAGGACCCTGAGGTACCGGGATCCCCTTGTCCTTATGCATAATATTGCTTCAGCCATTTCCCGTTTATAGGCTCTGTCAGGACTGTTCCATCTTTTTTGGCAAGGTAATAATACCCACTTTCATGAGCTGCATTGATGATGTAGGGTCCTTCCCATTTTGGGGTGAACTTGGAAGGCCCTGGCAGGTTCCTCCTCACGTGCTCCGCCATCCTTAGCACTAATTGCCCTTTACTGAACACTCTTGGGCGTACTGCTTGTGCATATGCTCTGGTCATTCTTTGCTGGTATCTCTGGCTTCTTTTCGTAGCCAGTTCTCTTTCTTCTTCTACTCCTTCCAGATCTGCTAGCCTCTTTTCATTGCTTGCTTCCTCACTTTCTCCCTGGTTTTCCTCCAGAACTACCCTTGGTGTAGGAATGACTAACTCCACAGGGCTGATGGCTTCTGTTCCATAAACCAGGGAGAATGGGGAGAATCCTGTGGCTGTCTTTATAGAGCTTCTACATGCCCAAAGCACATCTGCCAAATGGTCACTCCATTTTCCTCCATACTCATGCTTCATTTTCTTAAGGATCTTTAATATTACCCTATTAGTGGCTTCAGCTTGGCCGTTTCCTTGTGGGTAGTATGGGGTAGATCTTCCATGCTTGATGTGGTATGCTTCAGTTAATCCCTTCATATCTTTGTTTATGAATGGGGTTCCATTGTCGCTGATCAATCTTCTGGGGATCCCGAACCTTGTAATGATGTGGTCTCGAATGAAATTTGCCACAGCTGTTCCAGTAGCTTTTTTCAAAGGGATGGCCTCTACCCATTTTGTAAAATACTCCGTGGCTGCTAGGATCCATATATAACCATTGGATGGGGGATTTATGGGCCCTATGAGATCGAGCCCCCAAGTATGAAAAGGCCATGGCGTCGTCATATCCTGTAGGACATTTGGGTGAGTGTGAATTGCATCTCCTAGGACTTGGCAAGCATGACATGTTTTGACCAGCTCCTCGGAGTCTCTTTTCATCGTTGGCCAGTAATATCCCAACAACAATAACTGCTTATACAGTCTTCTCTTTCCTGGGTGACTTCCACAATCTCCAGAATGCACCTCTCTGACTACTTCTCTAGCTTCCTTTGGTCCTAGGCACCTGAGGGGATCCCCATGGTATCCCCTTTTGAATAAAATGTCGTTCTGCAAGAAATACCTGCACGCTAGCTTTTTGAGCTTGTGGGCCAGTTCCCTGTCGGTTGGCAGGATCCCCTGAGCCAGGTATCCTATGAAAGGAACCCGCCAATCTTCTGCAATAAAAACAGCGTAGCTTTCTTCTTTATCAATTGCCAAACGACATTCCTGGCATTTCCCTTGTATGATTGCTGCTTGCTTGTCCATATCTGGCAAGTAATACCCCATGCGTTGCATCCTTCGGTATAGGCTGACTTTTTCTGCAACTCCACATGCTTGGGAATGTAATTCTTCTAGTTTTGCCTTTCCTTCCTTCTCGGTGACACATCTGGACAGTATTCCTCCTGGCAGTCTTTTATACAATTCTCCTTCTATCTGAGTGTAATCCATTAGTTCTTTGATGTTCCCTCTAGGACTTGCCTCTTTCATTTTTTCTTTGATTTCGTCCCTCCAGTCCCACTGTTTGGATTCCCCGGGGTACATTCCTTGGAGGATCCTTACAATGGAATGTTCCTGCCTTCCTATTTTTATCAGCGTATCCCTCCCATTAAATGGTATTTGGGATCCCAGGGTGGCGAGAGCATCTGCAAACTTGTTTTCACTTCTTTGAGTGTATTCTATGCTGAAGGTTTGAAATTCCATCTCCAGCCTTTGTGCCCAGGTCCTGTAGGCTGCTAAGCTTTGTTCCTGTAATGCAAAGTCACCTTTCACTTGAGAGACTACAAGATTAGAATCTCCCAGTACTCTCATATGTTTCACTCCTATGCTGAGTGCTATAGTCAACCCAGTTATGTATGCCTCATATTCAGCTGCATTATTAGAGCATGAAAAACCAAGCTTGAAGGACAGGGGCATGATATCCCCATTTTCGCAGCTTAGTACAATTCCTACCCCATTTGAAGTTGCTGTGGCTGACCCGTCAAACCTCATGGTCCATTTCTTCCCTGGGATCTCCATCACTGCTACCTCACCAGGGATTTCTTCACTCAGCGGGCTTTCTTCCCTTCCTGGGAATTGAGCTAGCAAGTCTGCTATGGCCTGGCTCTTAACAGCCTTGGGAGTTCTTATACCTATATCATATTGTGAGAGCAACACTAGCCATTGTGCTATCCTTCCCGTGAGAAGGGGCTGGTGCAGGAGTGCCTTTATGGGGTGGGACTTGGTTACCAAGAGGATTTGGTGAGCTGAGAAGTACCTCTTCAGCCTTTGGGATGCATAAATGATCACTAGGCAGGCTTTCTCTATTCTGGGGTACCTGGTCTCGGTATCCTTGAGTGTTCTGCTTACATAATATATGGGCTGTTCATTTCCTTGGTCATCTTCTTGTGCCAGCAAAGCTCCTATTGCCTGAGAGTTTGATGCTAAGTATAGCAACAGAGGTCGCCCACGTATTGGTGCCTGGAGGGTGGGCAGATGATTCATAATGCCCTGAATTCTTTGAAAAGCTTCCTGCTGCTCTGTTCCCCAGGTAAATTCATTTCCTTTTTTCAACAGTTTGGATAGGCCTGCTGTGGCTGAGGCTAAACCAGGCACAAACCTCCTGATATAGGAGACCCTTCCCAGGAAGCTTTTGAGTTCCCTAACAGTAGTTGGTCTTCTCATCGTGGCAATAGTTGTGGCCTTGGCTGGGTCCACGCTTATGCCTTTGTGATGTACCAGGAACCCAAGGAACTTTCCAGCAGACACTCCAAAGGCGCACTTCATGGGGTTCATACGTAACTTGTATTTCCTGCATCTTTCAAAGACTTGCTCAATTACTTGGAAATGTCCTGTTCTGGTTTTTGACTTGACCACAATATCGTCTACATAATCTTCCATCTCCTCATGCATCATGTCGTGGAAAATGGCTGTCATGGTGCGTTGATACGTAGCCCCCGCATTTTTGAGGCCAAAGGGCATTACAGTGTAGTAAAAATTCCCAATCGGAGTTCTGAATGCCGTCTTCTCTGCATCTTTGGCTGCCATGCGGATTTGGTTATATCCACTGTACCCATCCATAAACGAGAACATTGTATTTCCTGCAGCTGAATCTACAAGGAGGTCGATATTGGGCAAGGGGAACTCATCTTTAGGACATGCCTTGTTCAAGTTGCGAAAGTCTACACAGCAACGGATTTGACCATTTTTCTTCTTCACAGGTACAATGTTGGAAAGCCATTTTGGGTGTTGGATGGGTTTGATAAAACCAGCTGTTAGTAATTTCTTGACCTCTTGGACTATTTGAGCTTCTACCTCAGTGTGGAAGACCCTAGCTGGTTGGACTACTGGCCTCATCCCTGGGTCCACATTAAGAGAATGGACTACCAACTCTGGGTCTAGACCTGGCATCTCATCATAGGTCCATGCAAACACATCTCTGTATCTTTGAAGCAAGGTTATTAACTGTTCTCTTTCTTGAGCCACCAATTGACTGCTAATGAAGACGGGTTTTCGGGATCCTGGTTCTGTTCCCAGGTCTACTTCTTTTAATTCTTCCTCAGGCTGAATCTGAGCCTCCTTAACTGGTTCTTCAGGGATTTCTTCTTGGGCCATCATGCAGCTTGGTGGTCCTGGACCTTCCTGCACAATGCATTCAGGTCCCGCGCACCTTCACAAACGATAAATTAGCCTTCCCCCAGGTTCCCGCACCACCACACATTCTCGGGATCCTGAAGAGCTGGGCTCCCTCTTTTGTCTTTTTCTCTCTAGAAGGTTTCTCAGGTCACGGGTGCCCCTTCCTCCTTCTTCTTCTTCTAAGACAGGTGCCCCCGGGGTCCCTGGGACGGGGTTCTCATCATCTGGCTCCAACTCATCATAAAACATCGTTTCTGCAAAGTTCACTTCTCCCTGGCTGAAAGGGTTATGATTGGCAGGGATCCTTATGGGCCTCCCATTTAGTCTCCCTTTAATGCATTGATGGAACGTGGATGGAATAAGGCGATGTTTATGAAGCCACGGGCGTCCCAGCAACATGTGATAAGAAACTTCAGCATTAATCACATGAAATCTGGTCAGAGCTACTATCGGCCCCATCCTTAAGGCTAGCTGCACGTATCCTTCTGTTGACTCTACTGATCCTCCAAATCCTGTTATCTCCATGGGAGCCCCCAGGATCCTTCTGTCAGCTAAGTCAACAGCTTCCAGGGTACTTAAGGCTATGAGGTTGAGTGATGCCCCCGTATCCACCAGTGCTCTTCTGACTTGAACACCGTTTATGGTGGCCATTAAATAAAGGGGTCTACGGTGGTCTGGGTGCTCAATCTCCATGTCTTCATCAGTGAAGGTTATTGCATTGGTTGTTTCCAGGAAAGCTCGACTAGCATGTGACTCAGCTGTAAAGCATTCCATCCCTGAATCTGCTGCTATGCTCATGAGAGACTCTGTGGCCACCCTCCTTGCTTCTGGTCTGAATCCTAATTGATTGAATAGTGATCTGAACTTGGGATTTTTCTGGAGGGTCCTGACTGTGCTCGGGTGGAAGGACCCTTCAGATTCTCCTGCTTCTGCCGGGTTCCCGTGTATTACCACTGCTACCACCCCTTTTCCTTTGTGGTTAGGCAAGGGGTTCCTCTGCACTTCCGGCTCCTTCTGAGTGAGCTCCAGGGTTCCTTCTCTCAATTTTTTGTGGAAGAGTCTGCGAAGGGTCCAGCAATCCTTGGTGGAGTGCTTGACATAATTATGGATTCTGCAAAATAAAGGGTTTTTCCTTTCTTCTTCTGTTGGTGGCCTGGACACAGTGAATGGCCTGATAACCCCATCTCCAATCCACTTGTCTAGGACATGGCTTAATTCCTCAGCTGTACATGGGATCATTGGTGGTTCCTCAAACACCTTCCCATCTGGTCTCTTCCTTTTCTCTCCTGCTGATGCTGTCAAAGCTTGGGATGCGGGCAGCCTTTTCGTTCTCATGGTTTGCGCCGTCCTTCTAGTTCTCTGTAGCAGGTCAGCAAATTGTGTGATACATAAATTTTCAAGGTTGAGCCTGTAATCAAAAAGCATGTTGGCTACACAGGTTTCTACAAGCTCCTTTTCTTCATGGTCCCCATAGCAGTCTAGGGACACATCTTCGAATCTTTTAATGAATTGAACAGGATCTTCTCCAGGTCTCTGCCTCACCATTTGCAGGTTCTGGAAAGTGATTTTGTCTTCACCAGGGTAATATTTGGCGCAGAATTTTTCCATCATTTCATCCCAGGTTTTGATGGACCCGGGTCTCAGTGTGGTGTACCAAGTGTATGCCCTATCCACTAAGGATTTGGCGAATTCCCTTAGACATAATTCTCTGTCCCCTGCATAGGGGCCCATAGTGTGGACAAACCTACTCACATGTTCCACGGCACTTCCACTCCTTCCATCGAAAGGATGGAACTTTGGGGGTTCGTACCCCTTAGGGTATGGTTTGCCAAGAAGTTCTGGAGGGAACGGGGGATCCCGAGAGAATTGCTTGGGGATCCCTGAGAGTTTTTCCCTTTCTTGCTCCAGGAGGGCATTGACGTCTGCCAGTGTCAAGTACTGAGGGTTGACCCTTGCTCCCACTGCTGACCCTCCTTCTGGCTGCGTCCCATCTTGGTGACCAGTAGGGGGAATATTGTCTCTGACTTCCTGTGTCCTGCCTTCTTTGAGAAGACAAACTTCTTGCTCCAGATCCTTTAACATTGCTGTCATTCTGGCCATTAAGTCTGGTTCCTGTCTTGCGTGTTCTTATTCTGACACCACTTCTTGTTCTACCAAGGGTATCCCACCTCCCTGCCTGGAGACTTCCTCGTTTTCTCCTACAGGCTCAGAGGCCGTAGGTGGCACATTAGTTCCCTTGCTACTTCTTTGTCTTGGAGGCATTCTCTGTGAAGGGTTGCTTCTTCCTTCTTCTTTGCCCAGTCCCCAGCGGAGTCGCCAAAATGTGAGAGTACTTTTTTTTTCAGGATACTCAGGCCCAAGGATCCCGGTCCTAAATGAAAAAAAAGAAAAAGGGATTTGGTGGACCGGGCCTTGACTCACCGCAGCTAACGAGCTGTTTAAGAATCAAGTAGGTGCAGAGAATACTCCTGACATCATACAAAAAAAAATTGACAAAACAAGGATATCGTAGAATGCCAAAAATATTAGCAACGTAAATTCAGAAGAAAGACAGGATTAGCAAAAAACGATAAAGAAAAGGTTCTGTGGGATCCTGGGAATTATGAAGCAGTATTTCATTAACAAATTATCTGTTTGATTACAAAAAGCTCACTAGGACGTGATACAAGGTCCAATCAAGCTCAAAAATTGCAGTCTTGAATGGCTATTTCAGCTTTCAAAACTTGCAAAGTTTGATTCCCGTTGAATCCGAGTATGTGCAATAGTGGCCTTTACAGGATACCGGGAAGCAGTATTTTGTTCTTCCCTTAGTATTTTCTTTCTGGGTGGATTTTTCTGATGGTTCTTTCTAGAGAATTTCTTCTTTTTGTGTTTCTTTCCTTTTTTTCTCGCTGCCTTCTTCACAACCCGTCCCCTCCTTTTATAATGGAGTTTTTCTGGGTATCCCGGGTTCCTCTGTTTTGTTCTTTTGCAAACAGAGTATGTTCTGTCCCTGTTGCCTTGGTAAGTCCCTTTGTCGTTTTCTCTCATTCTTTCCTTCTCTTGGTTCTGATTCCTTCGAAAGCTTCTGGTCGATCATCCTCTTTGGGACGTGCTGAGGTATGCCCTTCTCGGTATCCCCATTTCTGGCGTATTCCTCTTTTCCCTTTCTTTCCTATTTGGGCGGAATCTTGTTCTGCCATTTTTGAAAGTCATTCGTTGCTATTCTTTCTTCTCTGTCCTGGTTCCCCGAGGCCCTTTTGTTGTCTATGCCATGAGAGGTCGCTCGCGCTTCTTGTTTTTCTTCTTTTCCTGTCTTTTTTTCTACCGATCTGTCTCAGTCTTCCTTTTTATTTGTGCTTGAAGGGTTTTGGGGATCCTTGCTTCTTTATATTTTGCCGTGGTCTCTTTTTTTTGGGATGCTTCTTCCTTTTCTGGGCTTCAGGATCCTCTGGGCCTTCCTTTTATCCCCCATGGGTCATCCGTACCTGTTACTTTGGGCTTGGTCTGGATTTTTTCTTTTGGGCTTGACTTGCTCTTCCATTTCTTTTGGGCTTATTTTATTGTAATCCTTTTTGGACCTCAACATACTTCAAGGAACAAGATTTCAAGTTCAAGTGTTAAATCTATGCAAGTCTGTCCAAGAAACAAGTGAGACAGTGTTGGATTTTAAAACTCAACAACTAGCATCTATCGAGGTTTAAAAACTATTTCAGCTCGTGGCTCGACAACTAGCTCGATAGATGGCTATCTATCAAGGTTTATGAAACTCAATTATTCAGAGCTGATTTTCATCCAATTCATGAGTATGTATTTAGATTTTCTTTTCTCACAACCTTAAACATATATAAGGATTATTTTTAAGAGCCGTTAAAGGTTACATAAGTTGCACGAGTGTGAAGCAAAAGTTTTGTTCATACAAATTCTGACTGGAGATAGAATTTGCCCTAGTTCATCTTTTTATTGAAGAAGCTGTTGTGTTTGTACATCTTAGGGTTTTGTGACCAAGGAACTTCATGATCTTCATCGTGTGATGAACTGAAGAACTTTACAACCAACATCTTTCTCAAGTTGGTGATCAAGTCATGTACTAGGATCCGCGTATCTATTGGTTAGTCACGTACTGGGAGCCGTGCATTGAAAATGAAAGATTGTCACTACAAAACAAGTCCAATTGGGTATTGGGATAAAGGTTCAACTGTAGGTTGGTATAAGGTACTGGGATTCCTTTACATGTAACCACTTGTTTTGATAATAGTGGATTCTAGGGAATGGTGACCTTAAATTCTCCCGGTGGAGTTTTTGCCATGTAGTTTTTCCCCATTCGTAAATAAATCACTGTGTCAATTGGTGATTTTGTTTGTGCTGCCATGCATATTATATGTTAATCTGATTAATTAATCAACTCAGCTAATTAATTAGTTAATTTATCACAAAGTGGTCAATACATTCTTGGCCTATCAGCAACATTATGAGTCTTATTCATTTTCACAAAAAACTAATAAATAAAACAACATTGCTTTTTTTTTTCTTGAAACTTATATATTAACTATTCTCATGCATTGCACGGACTAATGACTAGTATATATATATATATAACAAAAGCATTTGTGTGGCACATGTAAGCATTTTAACCCTTGGTTGGACCAATTAATGGAGTTGTTGATTTTTTTTTTTTTTTTTTTGAAGAATTGGAGCAGTTGGATTTTAATTGTCTGCATCTGGATATTTTTCTTTAGAATAGTAGCATATATTGTATTTATCCCCGCATTGATCTATCTCCTTTTCCAAATTTCAGTGGAAGTAATTTTATTTTGCATTATTAGGTAGTACCTTTCCCACTTACTTCTATTATATTGCATCATTTATCTGGGACAAGTCCTGTTAGGACATATGTGATTTAATGTTAGGAACATATGTCAATATTTATGTAATTGATTAATCCTTTGACAAAACGCACTTTACTTGTAATTGGGTAGATCTAAGATGTGTTTAATGCTTCAAGAAACAAGGTTTCTAATTCAAGTGTTAAAGCCATGCAAGTCCATCCAAGAATCAAGTGAGAAAGTGCTAGATTTTAAAACTTGACAGCTAGCATCTATCAAGATTTAAAAAGCTGTTGGAGCCTGAAGCTCGATAGCTAGCTCGATAGATACCTTATCTGTCTAGGTTTATAAAACTTAGTTTTTCATAGCTGTTTTTCATTTATTCCGTAAGTATATGTTTCTCACAACCCTAAATATATATAAAGATTATTTTAAAGGCCGTCAAAGGCTGCGTGAGTGTGAAACAAAGTTGTGTTCATGCAAACTGTGATTGGAGATAGAATTTGCCCTAATTCATCTTTCTTTTGAAGAAGCTATTGTGTTTGTACACCTTAGGGTTTTGTGACCAAGGAACTTCATGATCTTCATCGTGTGATGAACTGAAGAACTTTACAACCAACATCTTTCTCAAGTTGGTGATCAAGTCATGTACTAGGATCCGCGTATCTATTGGTTAGTCACGTACTGGGAGCCGTGCATTGAAAATGAAAGATTGTCACTACAAAACAAGTCCAATTGGGTATTGGGATAAAGGTTCAACTGTAGGTTGGTATAAGGTACTGGGATTCCTTTACATGTAACCACTTGTTTTGATAATAGTGGATTCTAGGGAATGGTGACCTTAAATTCTCCCGGTGGAGTTTTTGCCATGTAGTTTTTCCCCATTCGTAAATAAATCACTGTGTCAATTGGTGATTTTGTTTGTGCTGCCATGCATATTATATGTTAATCTGATTAATTAATCAACTCAGCTAATTAATTAGTTAATTTATCACAAAGTGGTCAATACATTCTTGGCCTATCAGCAACATTATGAGTCTTATTCATTTTCACAAAAAACTAATAAATAAAACAACATTGCTTTTTTTTTTTCTTGAAACTTATATATTAACTATTCTCATGCATTGCACGGACTAATGACTAGTATATATATATATATAACAAAAGCATTTGTGTGGCACATGTAAGCATTTTAACCCTTGGTTGGACCAATTAATGGAGTTGTTGATTTTTTTTTTTTTTTTTTTTTGAAGAATTGGAGCAGTTGGATTTTAATTGTCTGCATCTGGATATTTTTCTTTAGAATAGTAGCATATATTGTATTTATCCCCGCATTGATCTATCTCCTTTTCCAAATTTCAGTGGAAGTAATTTTATTTTGCATTATTAGGTAGTACCTTTCCCACTTACTTCTATTATATTGCATCATTTATCTGGGACAAGTCCTGTTAGGACATATGTGATTTAATGTTAGGAACATATGTCAATATTTATGTAATTGATTAATCCTTTGACAAAACGCACTTTACTTGTAATTGGGTAGATCTAAGATGTGTTTAATGCTTCAAGAAACAAGGTTTCTAATTCAAGTGTTAAAGCCATGCAAGTCCATCCAAGAATCAAGTGAGAAAGTGCTAGATTTTAAAACTTGACAGCTAGCATCTATCAAGATTTAAAAAGCTGTTGGAGCCTGAAGCTCGATAGCTAGCTCGATAGATACCTTATCTGTCTAGGTTTATAAAACTTAGTTTTTCATAGCTGTTTTTCATTTATTCCGTAAGTATATGTTTCTCACAACCCTAAATATATATAAAGATTATTTTAAAGGCCGTCAAAGGCTGCGTGAGTGTGAAACAAAGTTGTGTTCATGCAAACTGTGATTGGAGATAGAATTTTCCCTAATTCATCTTTCTTTTGAAGAAGCTATTGTGTTTGTACACCTTAGGGTTTTGTGACCAAGGAACTTCTTGATCTTCATCGTGTGATGAATTGAAGAACTTTGCAGCCAACATCTTTCTCAAGTTAGTGATTAAGTTGCATACTGGGATCCGCGAATATATTGGTTAGTCACATACTGAGAGCTGTGCATTAAAAAGGAGAGATTGTCACTACAGAACAAGTTTAATTAGATATTGAGGTAAGAGTTCAACTGTAGATTGGTATAAGGTATTGAGATTCTTTTACTTGTAATTACTTGTTTTGATAATAGTGGATTTTCGGAAGTGGTGACCTTAAAATCACCCGGTGGGGTTTTTGCCGTGTAGGTTTTCCTTATTTGTAAATAAATCACCTGTGTAAAATTTATTTTCCGCTGCATTTAGTTTAATTAGGGATTTGTTTGTGCTACCGCGCTTATTGCATGCTAATTGAATTAATTAATTAACTTGGCTAATTAATTGGTTAATTCATCGCAAACAGTTAATATATTCTTGGCCTATCAAGTCCAGGCATGCAACATTGCAAATCTTTTATTTATTTATTTATTTTTTTAATGAGACATTGCAAATCTTTTAATCGGAATTGTCGAAGGTAAAAATGATAATTCAAATTTCGATTGGAGTAATTAATGGAGTTGGTGGGACCAATTAATGGAGTTGTTGATTTATTTTAATTTTTACTTTTTTTTGAAGAATTGGAGTAGTTGGATTTTAATTGTCTTTTTTTATTTTTTATTTTTTTTTTGGGTCAAAGGATTTTAATTGTCTGCATCTGGATATTTTTCTTTAGAATAGTAGCGTATATTGTATTTATCCCTGCATTGATCTATCTCCTTTTCCAAATTTCAGTGGATGTCATTTTATTTTGCATTATTAGGTTGTACCTTTCCCACTTCATTTATATTGCATCCCTTATCTGGGACAATTCCTGGCATGCAACATTGCAAATCTTTTATTTTTTTTATTTTTTTACTGAAACATTGCAAATCTTTTAATCGGAAAGGTCGAAGGTAAAAATGATAATTCAAATTTCGATTTTACCTATTTCCATTCAATCATTTCTTTTAAAATTTAATTTTTTTTGGTGCCAACAATTTTAACAATGATTCTTGAGTGCACATAAAATACCACAGGCAGATTACACGTTTCATAAATACCATCACTTACTTATTTACAAAAATACCAAATTTTTCAAAAAAGAAATACCAAAATACAAAATTTTCTTTATCTCCTATTTAGAAGTTGTTCATGCATTTACGCTAACTATTCCTCTTGTTTTCAAGAGTCTTATACCAACAATTTGAACTCAAATACAATGATATTTTCTTTGAAACTTGTTGGGTTAAAAATTGACCCGGTTAATTAATTCGATTACCTAATGCAGCGGAAATTAAATTGATCACACAGTGATTTGTCGACTCATCACGAAGAATTTATGTGGCACATGGAAGCATTTTAGCCCTTGGTTGGCCAATTAATGGAGCAGTTGAATTTTTTTAATTTTTGAAGAATTGGAGTAGTTGGATTTTAATTGTCTGCATCTGGAGATTTTTCTTTAGAATACTAACGTATATTGTATTTATCCCCGCATTGATCTCTATCTCCATTTCCAAATTTTAGTGGATGTCATTTTGTTTTGCATTATTAGGTAGTGACTTTCCCACTTATTTCTATTATATTGCATCCTTTCTCTGGGACAAATCCTGCCATGCAACATTGCAAATCTTTTAATTGCAAAGGTTGAAGGTAAAAATGATATTTAAAATTTCAATTTTACCTATTTGCATTCCTAAATAATATATTTTAAAAGTTAATTTTTTTGGGTATTAAGATTAACCATGATTCATGAGTGCACATAAAATAACAAAGGCAGATAACATGTCTGATAAATACCGTTACTTTCTTATCTACAAACATACCAAATTTTTCATAAAAGAAATACCAAAATACCAAAATTGTTTTATCTCCTATTTAGAAGTAGTTCATGCATTTACGCTTTCAAGAGTCGTATAATAACAATTCGAACTCAAACGCAATGATATTTTCTTTAAAACTTGTTAGGTTAAAGATTGACCCCGATTAATTAATTCAAATACTCAAGTTTATTAACTATCCAATTTATATGTAATATTGGGAGGCACGAAAAAATCACCAATCTAAACTGGAGTGCAACGGAAATTAAATTAATCACATAGTGATTTGTTGACTAATGGGGAAACTTTCACAAGGCAAAATCCGGGTGAATTTTAGATCACTACTCATGAAGAATCCACTAATCAAGAACAAGCAATTACAAGTATTATATATCTTACCACCATCAGGCCTATCCCAAAATACCTACCTACAGTGGAAACCTTACGCTAATCTCCAACTAGACATGATCTTGTAAAGACTTCTTCTTTGCACAAATCTCCAATCTGTGACTAACTACCTAACAACTTGATGGTTGTTGTTGGATGCAAAGTTTTTCAATCCACACTTGTAGATTTGAAAGCTACTTGGTTACAAATCCTCATGGCGCACAAGAGAGTAGTAGCTTCAAAAAAGCATGTATCTCAATACAAGTTTCTCTATATGTGTGTCTATATATGATGATGTTAAGACTCTGTATAGATGTTGTAATTGGGTAAGTAACAAGCTATTAGATTGATTGTAACTAATTACGATCTATTGTATAGATAAGCTAGTACAGTTAGGATGTGGTTGAGGGAAGTTAGTTAGGTTGGTTAGTTATAATAACTAACTGAAAGTAACTGCCAGAAGCTATAGAATTAGCTATTAAAGGACTTGTATCTTGTACATTAGATTCATAATAGAAATAACAAAAGTTTCATTGTTTTTGATTCTCTAATTCTTCTCTCTATCTGTTCTCTATCTTAAGGAGGATTGGTTCCCTTGAAGCAATCACTCATAATTCCCTATTCCACCATTAAATTCCCACCTCGAAGCTTAACAGATGATGGCTATAAAATAAAGCTTTTATATCATCTAGTAGGTTAGAAAACAAAACCCTCAAAAATTCTTGTGATCATGGGCTAAAAACAAATCTGCATATTTAGAATTTGCATACCTCGATATATTGAGAGGTATCAAGGGAGGTATTGCGACTCATTAAAGCTCGAAAGATTGGAGATGTCTAGCTAGGTATCAAGACAACCTGTTTTAGCTTTCTTTATATTGTTTCTTGAGTAAACTTCATGTCTTCAATTAAACCACTTTTAATGATCATTTTGAACCCATTTAAATCTACCCAAATACAAGTAAAGTGCGTTTTGTCATAAAATATGTCATTTATATAAAAATATTACCTTAGCAAAACTCATTTACTAGCTTCTCCTGTGGATCATATATACATATATAACGAAAGCATTTGTGTGGCACATGGAAGCCTTTTAGCCCTTGGTTGGCCAATTAATGGAGTAGTTGGATTTTAATTGTCTGCATCTAGATATTTTTCTTTAGAATATTAATGTATATTGTATTTATCACCGCATTGATCTCTATCTCCTTTTCCAAATTTAGTGGATGTCATTTTGTATTGCATCATTAGGAGTGACTTTCCCACTTACTTCTAATATATTTCATCGTTTCTTTGGGACAAGTCCTGGCATGCAACATTGCAAATCTTTTAATTGGAAAGGTTGAAGGTAAAAATGATAATTACAATTTCGATTTTACCTATTTTCACTCCTAAATAGTTTGTTTTAAAATTTTTATTTTTTGGGTATGAAGATTAACCATGATTCATGAGTGCACATTATAAAATAACACAGGCAGATAACATGTTTGATAAATACCGTTACATTCTTATTTACAAACATACGAATTTTTTCATAAAAGAAATACCAAAATGTTTGTTTTTAGACCCCTTAAACACAACTAGATTAACCTAGTTAATTAGCCAAGTGATTACTTGGTCAAATTATCAGATCTAGGTTAACACAAATATATCATATCAATGTAAAGTGTGGAAAATATAGAACACAAAAATATGATGATCCAGGAAAACCAAATTAGTAAAAAAATTGGGGAGGATTTAACCTAGCTATCCTCAAAGTAAAACAAATTCACTATGAAAGAATTGAAGTTTACACAATAGCGACTTAGACCACTAACATCCTATTGCTACCTTGAGTTGGAAACTTACTACCACGACCCCATGATACCTTCGAGTCCACGGACTACTTCTTTCTTGAATTCCCAGCAAGTACAAGAACTCCCGCTTATGTACCTTTAAGCTCTTAATGCAGCAACTGAATGATCACCAAGTTCTTAACATAACCTTGAATCTTGGAAACCCTAAGTATGTGTGAAGGTAGATACCTCTAGATCTCACAGAAGATTCACACATACAACGTAAGGAGCAACTCTAAAACGTGGCTAGGTTTTTCCCTTTTATACTCAAGACAAAGCATAAAACCCTACATGTCAAACGGGCTTGGGCTGAGTTGGAAATTCTGCAGGAAAAAAAAATCTGCACGACTTTTGATCAGTCGAGTCTAATTCTCGATCAATCGAGCCAGGCAGATTTCCACAGTAAATCCTGCAGTAACTCAATTCCAACTTTACATAAAAAGCATATACTTTAAGCAAGTCTAAACAAGACTAAAACGTTTTGATCATAGTTTGCCAACATTACAAAATGAAGTTCTAATACATTAGTTCCTAATTCCTTAGAACCTAACAAACTACCCCTTTGGCAATCCGTGACAAAACACAAACTTAAACAAAATGCTCAAAGTTTACAAACAACAACCTATTACAAAAACATTGCCCAATAAAACAAATTCAACCTAACTACTATCTATCAGTTGCAAGTGTAGATAACAGTACGACTGAATCAACCTGTATATTTCTTGAAACACTCAACAAATTCATAAATGCATGTGTGGAAAATACAAGCAAAACAAAATAACTTCTTGATTTCACATAACACAAAATAATGACATATATTATCAATAACTCATAAATATAAATCAATAAGCAATGTGAAACAAGAAACATATATCATCAATGTATCTCCCCCTGTCATGGACAACCCAAACAAAAACAAAGAATACATCATTAGCCAAAAATGTAAATACATGATGAAGCACCTAGATACAATCTAAAAGCTCCACAAAAACAAAAATATCCCCCTAACTACAAAAACCCTCTACAAATATACTCCCCCTTTTTGTGACGGAATGCCAAAGGGCAATCAGAATCCATCATCAAAAGGAGGTGGCGGAGGCAATCGTCTTAAACGCTCCAAATCTGCACGCAAAGCACGAAGCTCATCAAGCATGTCCACCAAAATCTTACCATGAGTCGCCTGAACGATCATGACAGTCTCCAATGTACGTCGAATGTCTGAATCATCTGAGGTAGAAGGTGGAAGAACTGTAGTAGGATCAACAAACTCCTCAGCCATAGTATCACCTGTAGAAGAAAGAGGAGGGGGTGCGACACCGGAAGGCTCAGCCCTCGGATGTTTAGAGCTTGCTCTCAACTGAGCAGCCATCTGCCTGAGAAAGGTGGCACCTATAGGAGCGATAATGTGTATAGGCTCAGACTCCAGAAACTCATCTAAACCTAGATGTAACAAAATTCGGTGAATAAAAAGGGGGAAGAAAAGAGCATGAGCAATAGAACCACTCCTATGATCCTCAATCAAAGAACGAATAAAAAGATGAGGAAAGCTCATAGGAGCTTCAGAAACAAGAGAAAACAAGAATGCACAACATTCCAAAGGAATGGTGTGCAGATGAAAGATAGGCCACAAGGAATGACAAGCAATCCTAAAGAAGAGATAATGAATCTTAGTAAGCTCAGCAGTAGTGATCCGAGGATCAAAACCCCACTAGATAGAATACCCAGTGATGTAAGACATGATGTTGTCTAGGGGAGGAGACTCATCATAAGGGTAAATAGGATGTTGGACCAATGGTACCCCAAGAGCAGCAACCACTACTGAAGAAGTAATGGTGTACTCATCACCCCGTATCCAACTTCTCACAAGAGTGTTGGAATCATAGGAGTGGACAGAGAGGTTCGAATAGAACTCCCTGATCAAGGTAGCCGGAGGAGGATGATCTACATCCAACAATGGTAACCAGCCCTGACACTCAAAGTTATGCCTAATCTCAGGATCAAGCTAATCTAAAAGAACCTTTCTCTCAGCCCAAATGTTTCTACACGGGTTTAGCTTCTCATAAGCTTCCTGGTGTTTCTCACTCAAAAACCTCTCACTATCAAAGGAAGGGGTAGAAGTGGAGGTGGATGTCCTATGGGCTCTAGTTTTCCTAACCATGATCTAAGGTTGGAAAAGGAAAAACAGAAAAGGACCAAGGAAAGAAAAAAAAAATCCCAAGGGCAAACTATAAGTTAGAACAAAAACAGACAGAAATAACAATTCTATATGATGCATGAACAGTATAAGCAAATGATGCATGCTTTAATGCAGTGAGAATAAGTTCAATTTAACTTTAAATTCACAAAATTGGTTTAAGCATAGAGTGTATATCAAAAAGCCCAAAATTTGAAAAACCACTTGTTCAATTTTCAAGAAATTTGACCAATTGATCATTAAACAAGATAGATAACACAATATAGTGATCATATGAATCAATCCAACAAGCCAATTTCATCAAATTAAACCTATTTAAACAAAATCTCCAATTCGGGTAGTTTCAAGCCCTAGAAAAACAAAATTTACCAAAATCATCAACTTGATCAAATTAAACCACAAGGATCAGTTTTATAGTGTCCCCCAACAAAACCCAATGATCAATTTCCAAAGAAAAGGCTTAATTCAACAAAAATTCCAAATTTTCTTAGGTTCAAAAATATCCCTAAATGCATGACAAAAATGCATGAAAACTGAAAATAAATAAAAAAGGAGGGGGAAAAAGGTCTTACTGGCCTTAGATTAGAAAAAACCTTGCAAAAGATTCAGAGGAAAACGACAAAATTTGCTTTGACCCTTAGACTAATCGAAGAGAGAGAGAAAAGAGTTTGAAAAGTTTTGAAAAGTGAAAAGCTTTTTAAAAAAATCTCTATACGATTTTCGATCGATCGAAAATTAGGTTCGATCAGTCGAAAATGCCTTCGATTGATCCGGAACCAATTGAGCAGCAATTGAAACGGTCAAGTTCAAACCAAAATTTTAATCGCATTTTCGATCGGTTGAAAAATAGGTTCGATCGATCGAAAATCTAGAAAACACAATTTCTTGAAAAACAGAGAAATTTTCTGCAAAAGCTCCTCAAAACATTGAATTTTATGAATAAAATGCATGAGTATGAGATGAAATGTTTTTCAAAAACACTTGTTTTAATCCCAGTTTTTCCAAAATTAAGATTTCCAATCAATTCACCTTATTTTCAAACAATAAACATGTTGTGCATAAAACTCAAGGAATTTTCAAACTTGGTTGGCCAAACCAAAATCACACACAATAACATGTACAAATTTTAGCAAAGAGTAACTTGTGTAGTGTGTGCAACTAGCAAAAACTTGAGATACATGTGAGGAGATATGTAAATAGAAATCAATCACAATTTCTACAAAATTCATCACATGAATTTGAGAGAGGCTATCACCTAAAGAGTTACATCATATAACTCCCAAATCTCCTTGAAAACAAACTTGCAATCATATAAGTTTCTTGATTTTGCCTCATAATATACACGCCAATTTTATTTGATTAGAAACTTACTAAAATAGCTAGGATAATTTACACACCAATTTTAGCATTTAAGTCAAGGCTACACCTTATATTCTTTTTGTGCATGTGCTATACTTTCTCGAGCACAGAATCATATGATATACACTAAGGTGTTCATGATTGGCTAGTAAACAGTGGTGAGATGGTTATTTATGTCTTTCTCAATAAGTTCAAGTTCGACAATCAAAGGCATGTGACTTCAAGATCAAGACAATTTGATAAAAAACAATAAACATCTTTCCCACACAACATGCACTACAAGTCTTCAACTAGTAAAGTGTAATAAATAAGCTCATCCAAGCTAAACCAAGTACATAAGCATGTTATGTAAAAATAAATTGGCCAACCTTGATTTCAAATCCAAGACAAATAATGCAAAAACACATTTTGCTTCCCTTTTCATTTTTATTTTTTAAAAATTTTGAAAAGAAATAACAAAAACAACCTAGAATGAAATGCATGAATGTTATGCAATGCAAATCCTAGAAAAGCAAAGAAAACAAAAACAACAAAGAAAAATGGTCACAAAGAGTAGAGTGATGAAGCACAAGGGCCATGTCAGAAAGACTCAATTAGATTAAGCCTTTTGCATCAAAAACTTTTTAGATGCATTTCGAGCATTGGAGTTCTTATTTTCACTAAAATGATTACCAACTCCAGGATTGGAATAAAGGTTTAGAGCCTTTACCAATTCACCAATATGTACCATAGGATCTTGTGCTTGAGGCATTGGCACTTTTGGCTTGTTTGCTCATTTAGCAGCTTGCAACTTGAAACAATTTGTGTTGGAAATATGCATGTACGCAGTGGAAAGTTAAACGGATCTACTTCATTCACAATCTATAACATGCACTATGTAAACAACAAAGTATATATTTCACACTACTATGAACCAACAATGAAGGCCATGAGATTCAACCCTTGTATCTCTCTCCCACTAGATGTTTTAAAATCAAGGTTTTTAAAATTAAAACATGCATAATCTAATTACACATAGTCTTATTCCTTTTACATGTGAAAACACTTAGAAAAAATTCTGATTTTCTTTCTTTCGATCGATCCAATATGCCCCTCGATTGATTGAAAAAATTAAAAAATTCAAACTCAACCATCTAACTTGTTCGATTGATCGAAAGTGATTTTTGATCGATCAAAAATTGTGAAACTCGAATTTCCATAATTTTTCTAAGGCAGTTTTCTTCGTTTTTCATGAACAAACATTCAACATATGAACATTACAGACAGAGATTGATGTCAAAACTGAATTCTATTGATGCTATAGCCTTAAGATTCAATTTAACGTACTTAAATTTAAATTTAAACAACATCATAACATCAATTTTAGTTTTCATCAAATCATAGTCTCAACAACATGCAGAAAATTAAAAACATAATCTTCTAACAATATGAAACTATCATCTCTAATTCTAAAATTCACAAAACATGTTAAATAGAATGGAAATTGAAGACCGCTCTGATACCAATTGTTGGAAATATGCATGTACGCAGCGGAAGGTTAAACGGATCTACTTCATTCACAATCTATAACATGCACTATGTAAATTTCAGAATTCAAGTATAAGAGAGCGTACCTTGAAGCGGTGAATTTCAAAACAAAGATCAAAGCACTTGGGAATACTTTTAATCTTCACTCCAATTCCACTGACGCCCAAGAAGTATGGACTCTCAATTGGTTACAAAGGAAGAATCAGAGAGTGACATACACTCACATACACCATTTCACAATGATGTTACACATACATATATTTCTGTACATTTTTCCCTTTGTATTTAACCGATATCTAATTGGGCTAGCCTTTTGGGCCTTTCCAATTGGGTTTAAGTGTGTGGTTTGGAGTGGGACCAAAAGGGACCAATAAGACACTAGCTCCAATGGGTCTTGGGCTTTTTTGTCAACTCTTGACAAGTTCAAAGTTACCATTAACTATATTTAATACCACTATATAACTATAGTTGCACTCTAGGCCTTATCTATAAATTATATCCTAAGACTTTATTGTACATGCAACCCCTTCATAAAATATTCGTAGTAATACAAAGTCATTAATGTGGATTGTCACTTTGTAAATTACTACATCTTAATCCTTGAGTACCCAGTTTAATCCTTTTAAATTATTCACCACATATTTATGAAATCCAATTTCATAAATATATACTTTAGTAATTTCTTACTAAAGTGGTTAGGCCTAACTCTCTGAATAACTAAATCCATAAAACTTATCTTAAGGGAATATTTTATATCTCCGTTAAAAGACTATGAATTCCAACTTGAGAATATATGTTCCATCAACACTAAATGTGGCTGCATCATATATTGAGGTTTTGACTGTTACTTTAGATCTCACTCCTTATATATCAAAGTAACCTACACTTCATGATCAAGTCCATTATTCTCTCAGGATTAAGAGTTCATGCAAATATAAGTCGTGAGATTTATTATTCAATTGACAGTCTTTATGAGAATAATAAATCTCACAGTGGTCCAGTTCAATATGTCTTAACTCTTAAAACATATCAACATATCAACTAGAAGTCACCACTTCTATGATCAAGACAAATCATCTTAGTTGATATATTATAGTCTTCGCAGATGAAACATTCACTTTCATCACTGACTACGAACTAAATTTTGAGTTTACAAAGAACTTGCAATTTATATCTTCTATGACTTTTCACATAAATCACATAGTATGCATCTCATGGATTATATGATAATGTCCAAATATTCATGTTACTATTATTTTAGATAATAATAAAACAAATTTATCAATTACAATATTAAGTCATACATCATGTCATACATAATGTCACACATAATATCATACATAACATCATACAATAGGATTTAAGGGCACTAATCCTAACAGTTTGGACATATGTGCCCAAACTTTCCACAAAAATGACAAACCCATGCAGATCTACCATGCAACTTGCCCTTAGGAGGATTAGGAGTCTTAGGTTTAGATTCTTGAAGATCAACCCTAATTTTCCTAGGTGGTGTAACTTCTACGGTTTTGACAACCTCACTTACAGGGGGTTCAGAAGAACAAAATTTATGGAATGAATTTCAGACACAAAGATGCTTTCTACAAAACCTAACCCAATTTTGTCAGAGGGAGACTTTTAAACACTTAGCATGTGATCAAGTTTGGAGCTTGCAGACCTATTAGTTTTTTCTCTAGCAACAGATAATTCAAGTTTCAAATTCTTAACTTTATCAAGCAAAAACATGTTCTCAGTCTTCACATTATTCAACAATTCACTAGCATCAAACAGTTTCACAAGCAAAATTTTCTTTTCAAGTTCAAGAGATGTAGTTTTCTTTAAGCCTAAATCAACACTCATAGCATCCTTTACAGTAACTTTTCAAAGTTTATTGTAGGCTTATTGTAAATTTGCATCCTCAGAGAGTTCCCCATTAGAAGGGTTCTCTTCAACAAAAATACTTTCATCAACTACAGTAGTAGTAGTGAAAGCAATGAAGTTTCCATCCTCATCACTATTAGATTCATTGTCAGAAACTTCATCATCACTAAGGGTTATTGCCATAGCCTTACCCTTAGACCTCAAGAATGTTGGACATTCTGATTTCATATGACCATACCCTTGACACCCAAAATATTGTTGACCCATAGAGTTATTAGAAGGTTAACCTACTTTTTCTTTAGGTTTTTCAGTGTTATTAACCTTGGTGGGATCATTCCTCCTAAAATTTCTAGGTTCAGCAGTGTTCTTTCTTCTTGCCCTTCTGTTATTGTTTCTAAGAAAATTTCTAAAGTTCTTGTTAAGGTAAGCAATTTCTGTAGCAAAGCTCATTATCAAATCCACTCACATCAACATCATCAATAGACTTAAGAGCCATTGATTTGGATTTGCTAGTCTTAGATAGATCCACTTACAAGACTGAAGAGATCCTACAAGTTCATCAATAAGGATGGAGTTCAAATCCTTGCTTCAGTAATGGTAGTCACTTTGGGTTTAAAATCTTCAGTCAAAGATCTAAGAATCTTCATAATAATTTTAGGTTGATCATAGATTTTACCCAGATTAAAAGCAGAATTAACAATATCATTAAGCTTAGCATAGAATTCATCAAAAGATTCATCATTAGACATCCTAATGCTTTCAAATCTAGTTGTTAATTGCTGTAACTTATTAATTTAACTGTCTTTGTGCCTTCATACACAATCTGGAGGATATTTCAAGCAATATGAGCAATCTCAAAATTAGAGATTCTCTTAAATTCCTCCATAAAAATAGCATTCATAACTTTGCTATTAAAAGTGGCTGCTTCTTTCTGAGAAGTTTGCCACTCACTCACAGAAGTAGTGGGCTTCTCCCATCCGTACTCAATGGAGTTCCAAACTCTCTCACTGATAGATTTTAGGAAAGCTTTCATCCTTACTTTCCAATAAGAATAATTATTCTCATCAAAGTGAGGAGGAATTACTAGAGAGTGTTCGTGTTCCATGACAACCAGGGTCAAGGATCAGCTCAGAGATCAGAAGATCTACAACAACAGAGCTACCCGCTCTGATGCCACTTGTTTGTTTTTAGAACCCTTAAATATAACCAGATTAACCTAGTTAATTAGCTAATTGATTACTTAATCAAATTATCATATCTAGGTTAACACAAATATATCATATCAATGTAATGTACGGAAAATAAAGAACACAAAGATATGATGACCTAGGAAAACCAAACCGGTAAAAAACCTGGGAGGATTTAACCTAGCTATCCTCAAGGTAAAACAAATTCACTATGAAAGAATTGAAGTTTACACGATAGCGACTGAATGATCACCAAGTTCTTGACATAATCTTGAATCTTGGAAACCCTAAGTATGTGTGAAGGCAAATACCTCTAGATCTCACAGAAGATTCACACACACAGCATAAGGAGCAACTCTAAAATGTGGTTAGAGTTTTCCCTTTTATACTTAAGACAAAACATAAAACCCTACACGTCAAACGGGCTTGGGCTGAGTTCGAAATTCTGTAGAAAAAATAATCTGCATGACTTTCGATCGGTCAAGTCTAATTCTCGATTGATCGAGCCAGGCAGATTTACACAGTAAATCCTGCAGCAACTTGATTCCAACTTTACATAAAAAGCATATATTTTGAGCAAGTTTAAACAAGACTAAAACATTTTGATCATGGTTTGTCAACAATACAAAATGAAGTTCTAATACATTAGTTCCTAATTCCTTAGAACCTAACACAAAATAACTAAATTGTTTTAACTCCTATTTAGTAGAAGTTTGTGCATTTATGCCAAGTATTCATCTTGTTTTCAAGCGTCTTATAATAACAATTCGAACTCAAATTCAATGATATTTTCTTTGAAACTTGTTGGGCTAGCTAAATATTGACACCAGTTAATTAATTCAATTACCCAAATTGATTAATTATCCAAATTACATGCAATATTGTAGAGACACGAACAAATCACCAATCTAAACTAGAGTATAGCAGAGATTAAATTGATCACATAGTAATTTGTTGACTAATGAGGAAAACCTTCATAAGGCTAAACTCCTATCGGGTGAATTTCAGGTCACCACTCCTGAAATATCCACTAATCAAGAATAAACTGTTACAAGTATTCTATATTTTACCACTATTAAACCTATTCCAAAATGCTAACCTACAATTGAAACCTTACGCTAATGTCCAACTAGACTTGATTTTGTAAAGACTTCTTCTTTGCACAAATCTTCAATCTGTGACTAACTGCCCAACAACTTGATAGTTGTTGTTGAATGCAAATTTTTTCAATCCATGCTTTTAGATTTGAAAGCAACTTGGTTACAAATCCTTATAGCGCATAGGAGCACAGTAGCTTCACAAAAAGTGGGTATCTCAATACAAGTTTCTGTGTGTGTGTGTGTGTATATGATGATGGCTATAAAATAAAATTTTTATATCATCTAGTAGGTTAGAAAACGGAATCTTAGAAAAATTTTGTCATCAACTTTTCATTTGGCAAATTGTATCAGTCCTATTTTTCCTACTGGTGGTGTATAGTTGCACCATTCCATTGGATGGTTATTAGTTATTACCTATAGTTGACCCCAAAGTTTTAGGCTAAGGCATTATTGTTATTGTTGCAACCCTTCTCAACTAACCACGCAAGAATTAGTATATACTGCAAGCCACATATATTTTTATATATCTAAAAATTTACAAATCAATATTCAAAGTTATATTGATTGCGCTCCAGGCTGATTATCAATGTAAAAATAATGAATAAACTAATATAGTTTTCAATTTTCAATTTTTAATTTATTTTCTTTTTTCTAAATTATTGCCAATTCCCTCTGTTTCAAGCAAGCAATATAACAACCCAAAAAGATATCAAGAAAAAGTAATATACAATTCAAACGATTCCGAACTAAATATTTTATAATCTTCTACTATTCACATCCAGAATTCAAAGTAATTATCATGAAGAAAAAACTTTATAAACTTACTTTCACAATTCCATAAATTTCATCCTTGCTTTCACACGCACGCACAAATATAGAAAATCCTATAATACTTCTATGTTTTTCGATGGTATAATTCTCACTATGATCATAGCCATCAATTTCAAAGGGTCTTAATCTCTACCACGTCTTCCTGAATATAAAATAAAAAATTAAATTAAAAGAAACTTAAAGGAGTTTTGTGATTAAAAGCAAAATCAAAAGAATAAAATCTTAATAATATAAAAAGCTAACAAAAAATGATTAACTTGGAAGCACAATTGAATGTTATCTTTAAACAGTATTTGCCCCCACACAAGAGTTGTTAAAGAGTTACTACAAATTTGTCCCCAGGAGACAACCAAATTTATTGGGTTCTACAAATGGCAATTTTGGAAAATACCAAAGGATTATGATGCTTTAATAGACACATTTTCATTCAATATGCACATTTTCGGTCAATAGACACATTTTCGTTCAATAAACACCTTTTTCGTTCAATAGGTACATTTAATATATATCCAATATGAAGGGTTATGACATTTCAAAAGGCATATTTTGGTATATATATTACAACATATCTTGTACATACCTATATATACAACACAAACTAAACTAAAGATGCAATATTATGAGTCTTATTCATTTTCACAAAAAACTAATGAATAAAACAACATTTGCTTCTTCTTCTTTTTTCTTGAAACTTATATACTAACTATTCTCATGTATTGCACGGGTTAGCTACTAGTATATATATAACAAAAGCATTTGTGTGGCACATGTAAGCATTTTAACTCTTGGTAGGACCAATTAATGGAGTTGTTGATTTATTTATTTATTTGTTTTTTTTTTTTTTTTTTTTTTTTTTTGAAGAATTGGAGTAGTTGGATTTTAATTGTCTGCATCTGGATATTTTTCTTTAGAATAGTAGCGTATATTGTATTTATCCCCGCATTGATCTATCTCCTTTTCCAAATTTCAGTGGATGTCATTTTATTTTGCATTATTAGGTAGTACCTTTCCCACTTACTTCATTTATATTGCATCCTTTATCTGGGACATGTCCTGGCATGCAACATTGCAAATCTTTTATTTTTTATTTTTTTACTGAAACATTGCAAATCTTTTAATCGGAAAGGTCGAAGGTAAAAATGATAATTCAAATTTCGATTTTACCTATTTCCATTCAATCATTTCTTTTAAAATTTAATTTTTTTTGGTAACAAACTTAACCAATTTTTTTTTTTTTTGGTGCCAACAATTTTAACAATGATTCTTGAGTGCACATAAAATACCACAGGCAGATTATATGTTTCATAAATACCATTACTTATTTACAAACATACCAAATTTTTCATAAAAGAAATACCAAAATACAAAATTTTCTTCATCTCCTATTTAGAAGAATTTCATGCATTTATGCTAATTATTCGATTTGTTTTTTTATAGTCTTATGCTACCTAGTCCAACTCAAATGTAATAATATTTTCTTTCAAACTTATTTAGTAGCTTTTCCAGTGGGTCTATATATATATATATATATATCCCAGCATGCATGGATCTGTCTCTTTCTCTAAATTTCAATGGATGTCATTTCAAAGTGGCAAAGCTTTTAATTGGAAGATATTCGAACTTCGATATAGTTACCTCTTTTCACTCCTAGATCATTTTTCTTTTTTCAATTTAATTTTTTTGGTTAACAAGCATAAATTTTTTTTTTTTTTTTTTTGGTGGCTTTTCCATCAAGTTTAACCATGATTCATGAGTACACGTAAAATAACACAGGCAGATTACATGTTTCATAAATACCATTACATACTTATTTACAAACATAACGAATTTTTTTCAAAAAATAAATACCAAATTTTGTTTCATCTCCTATTTACAAGCATTTTATTCATTTATGCTAGCTATTCCTTTTGTTTTGGCTACTCGATCTACCACAAAATATGGTACTGGTTGGATATATGAGTGAGTATTCGTATCTTTCTTACGTTTGTTGTTGCAGGTTAATGAATAATTTTTTTGCTGTTATTACTCTTAGACATACCATATGCAGCTTAGGTTGTTCTTACACGCAAAATATTTCTTAGGAAGACATTTTAGATTACACCCTTTGCGTTATAATTTGCCCCAAACAGTGGGGTTTTTGCCTTGTGAAGGTTTTCTTCATTAGTCAACAAATCTCCATATCAAATTTACTCTCCGCTGTACTCTAGATTATTTGGTGATATTTTCGTGCCTCTACGATATTGCATGTAATTTAACCTAATTAATCAATTTTGATAATTGAATTTATTGATTGGGGTCAATTTACAACCCAATAGAGCTGAGTCGCCAGTAAAAGAGGGGCTGCTATTTTTGAGCTTATCTGGTGGTTGGTTATCTACAAGTGATAAAATAAAGTTTAATCCTTTCAAGCTAATAACCCTTTGTCTGTCAATTACAAAATTTTCCTCAGTGTTGGGAGATAGTCTTCGGGAAAGCTATAAAGAAAATTTTACTCAAGCTCAAGAGGGTTAGCAAGGGGAATGGAGGGGGAAGGGGCAATTTTCTTATAATGAGAAGGGTAACAGAATATTATTAATAATAGTCTCTCATCATTCAACTTTCAAGGTTTTATCTTTCCAAAACTAAGTTTACCCGTATGCCTAACTAAACCCTTGTACCTACAACGATGTATTTAGTTATCGAATTATGCTTGCAACATCATCTACTTTTGATGTTTTATAATTTCATCCTCATTTTCTATTTTAATTTTCTGAAAACAACTTTTCTTCTTGTGTTTCACCTAACAAAGGCGTGCAATACAGTTGAATAATGACATTTGGTTGCTTTGATGAACAATTTATAGTAGATATTTTAAGATTCTGCGATAAAAGATTGGTGCCACAAAACGAGAAATTATTAGGTCCATCAAGAAGATTACTGAAGTGATCATCCTGATCCTTCTAACCAATAAAACAATGTTATTTTATATAAATATGATATAACCTAGTGGTTTTTTATTTTTTATTTTTATGCTGAATAGGAATATTTTTTATTTTTATGCTGATTAGGAATCTATCTCACACATTTGTATAAGTAACGTTATTTTATTAGTTGGGATGACCATTTCAACAGTCCTTCTGATGAACCTATTAATTTCTCCTAAAAAATCTCTGCATTGCAAGGAGTGTTCAACTTATTCAATATGTACTTAACCAAAAGGAAGATTGGTATTTCGAATGTGGAGTTGCACTAGGTTGTTGCAACTTTAAACGGAAAAAGTTTATATGCTTTATTTTGATGATAGTGTATGAAGGAATATGTTTTAATGTTAGAAAATATATGTAAGTTCCAGTTACTTCAATGGATAAAGTTAAGCATTTATCGTCGAGTAGGTCCCATGAGTTGAAAATCTATGTATCTATATAAAATATAAAAAAATATTAAAAAAAATTTAAAAGTTTAGAAAATATATGGTCTAATTTGCAGCAATGTGGGCTTGATGGCAAGGATTACGACTCAGGAACCAAGGCTAGCTCATCCCTTTGGTTCAAAATCTTCATCAAATTAATATATCTCATGGTGCATAGAGCCAAGGATAACAAGATTGCAGCTTAGATAATTGAATTGTGTGGATTAAATTATAGTTTTTCTTGGTTGAAATATAGTTTCATTCATAACATAATAGGAAATAAAAATACGCAACTAGCAATCCACCTACTCATTTATCCCGGAAGTCATACATAATCGTAGGAGTAGGGTTATTGAACCAGAAAACAAAGAAAAACAAAATAAAGCAAAGGAACAACAACAACAACAACAACAACTGGAACAACGTAGGAAAGATACAAACCCAAATTCAGTCATCATTTGAGTCGATCGAGGAGCCACGATTGCATGCTTGTCTCATACATATGCGTCATCTCGTTTATTTTTTGACCCAGGTCCACTTTCAATTTTTTTCGTGCCCATTAGGCGCACCTGGAGGTGTAGTGTTGGTTTTTGACGCACCTGGAGGTGTGGTGTTGGTTTCTTCTCCAGAAGGTTCAGTATCTTTGGCCGTCTTAGACTGACCTGAACCCCCTTGGAGCTTATTAAGCGCAACTAAAGTTTTGGTGCTGGTTTTTGACGCACGTGAAGTTTTGGTGATGGTTTTTGACGCATCTGGAGGTGTGGTGTTGGTTTCTTCCCCAGAAGGTTCAGTATCTTTGGCCTTCTTAGGCTGAACTGGATGCCCTCGGAGCTTATTAGCCGCACCTAAGTTTTTTGGCGCACCTGGAGGTGTGGTGTTGGTTTCTTCCCCAGAAGGTTCAGTATCTTTGGCCTTCTTAGGCTGAACTGGATGCCTTCGGAGCTTATTAGCCGCACCTAAGTTTTTTGGCGCACCTGGAGGTGTGGTGTTGGTTTCTTCCCCAGAAGGTTCAGTATCTATGGCCGTCTTAGACTGACCTGAACCCCCTTGGAGCTTATTAAGCGCAACTAAAGTTTTGGTGCTGGTTTTTGACGCACATGAAGTTTTGGTGATGGTTTTTGACGCATCTGGAGGTGTGGTGTTGGTTTCTTCCCCAGAAGGTT
Organism: Quercus engelmannii; assembly: GCA_029955605.1. NCBI lineage: Eukaryota > Viridiplantae > Streptophyta > Magnoliopsida > Fagales > Fagaceae > Quercus > Quercus engelmannii. The sequence continues at coordinate 78,901,393 of JARPSG010000001.1, read as the reverse complement.
CAGTATCTTTGGCCTTCTTAGGCTGAACTGGATGCCTTCGGAGAATATTAGCCACACCTAAGTTTTTTGGCGCACCTGGAGGTGTGGTGTTGGTTTCTTCCCTAGAAGGTTCAGTATCTTTGTCCTTCTTAGCCTGAACTGAATCCCCTCGGGGCTCATTAGCCGCACCTGAGTTTTTTGACGCACCTGAAGCTTTGGTGTTGGAGTTTTTAGTCTGGTGCCCACTGTTGGCTTCATGCTGGCCATTGTTAGAACTCATTTGCCCTTTCAGGTTGTTGTACATTTGAGAAATCACTAGGGTTTTTTTTCTTGGCTTGAAGATAGAAAAGATCACACTGATCCCTTTTATAAAGAGTTAAAACACCTTCGCTGAAGCACTACTTAACTTTTTCTTTTATTTGTTTATACTATGTTTAGAAGTTTGGAAGGAGAGGAGAGTAGTGAGGAGGAGAGTAGAGGAAAACGGTTATTCTCCACCTTGTTTGGATGTTTTTAAAATTAAGTAAAAGAAAATTGAATAATTACCCTTTTCATAGTTTGTAATTTTGTTAATATTAGGGTAAATTTAGTAATTTATTTGGTCAAACATTTTTATACTCTACTCTCCCTCCAAATCTCTCTAATTTGGAGAAATTAAAAATGAGAGGTTAGAAGTATTTAGAACTCCTCCAAATCCCTCCAAATCTCTTCCCCTTCTCCCTTAAAAAACATCCAAACAAGGTAATTTAACTTACTCTCCCTCTTTTTACGCTACTCTCCTCTACTCTCCCTCCATCTAAACAAGTTATTAAAGATCTATAACTGTTAGGGACATATTTTATGTAATTAGCTAATCTTTTGACAAAACACACTTTAGTTGTAATTGGGTAGATCTAGGATGGGTTTAGTACTTCAAAAAATAAGTGTTCAAGTTAAGTATTGAAGTCATGCCAATCTGACCAAGAAATAAATGAAGAAAGTGTTGTTCTTTAAATCTCGATAGAAGTCTCGACATAATCATTTTTATCGAGATTTAGTACTAAAGCTTGACACTAGCTATTTTTGTCGAGAATTACAAAATTAGACTTTTCAAATCTGATTACACACATATTCCTATGTATTTGGGTAGGATTTCTTTTTTCATAACCCTAGATATATATAAGGATTATTTTAAAGGTCGTCAAGAGACAATACAAAAAATAATACATGCAGAAAGTGGCCTAGTTCATCATTCTCTCTGAAGAAGTTACGGCGTCTTTACGCCAAGGGTTTTGTGATCAAGGAGCTTCTTGATCTTCATTGTTGCTGAAGTGTAGAACTTTGCAGCCAACATCTTCTTCAAGTTGGTGGAGTTAGTCACGTACTGGGATTTGTGCATCATTAATTAGTCACGTATTGAGATTCATGCATTAAACGGAAAGATTGCCACTACAATACAAGTCCAATTGAGTATTGAGGTAAGGGTTCAACTGTAGATTGGTATTTCGGGATAGGCCGAAGGGTTTGTAAGATTCCTTAGAGCATTCACAGCAGTGGAGCTAAATTTTTAGCAATTTAGCTCCATCAAAAGTTATTTTATCTATTTTACCTACACATATACTGCAACAGTGGATCTATTTTAGCTTTCAACACAATAAAATAATATATCCATCACAATAAAATAATATTTCTACTACAATAAAATAATAATATTTTTACTACAATAAAATAATATATCACCATCACCACCACCACCACCACCACCACACAGCACAAACATCCTCCACCACCACCACCAGTACACAACAAAGAAGAAAAAAAAAAAAAAAAAAACCCCAAATCCTTAATCTAGACCAAACAAAATCACCAACCGGAGACAAACCCAGCACAAATTAGAGACAAGCCCACGCATCGATGCTGCCCACACTACACTCCTCGCGACGTCATCCTCTCAATCCAGCGCCCAGATCCATCATCATGCTCATCAAGGCCGGCTCCCCGGTTGATCAAACCATCGCCGCCCTTTCCTCTTTCATGGAGCCAGGCGACTCCATGATTGACGGCGGCAACGAATGGTACCTAAACACCGAGCATCGTATCAAACAGGCCTCGTCGTAGATATTTTTAGGGTTAAGGATGAGTTTGGCGACAGCGTGGGACGGCGACGGTGTGGGCTGGAACGGCTAGGATGGGACGGCGAAGACGTGGGCTAAGAGATGAGAGAGATGAGAGCTTGACAGACGGCGTGGGACGGCGATGGCCTGGGCTGGGCTGGGATGGTGACAGGACGGCGATGGCGTGGAGAGCTTAAGAGAACTGAGAATGAGTGAGAGAGATGAAAGCTCTGAGAGAAATGGCATGGAGATTGAATAAAAGAATGAAGAAAAATAGAGTGAGTTTTATTATTTTAATAGAAGTTGGATTAATTTTTTTTTTTTTTTTTAGATGTGTGCTACAGTGCACATCTATCTATAGATATGCACTGTAGCAAATCAGCTAAAATTTTTAGCTTTGCCTCCACTGCTGCAAGTATTTTTTGGTATATTGGTGGAGCTAAAATAGCATTATAACTTTTTAGCTCCACCGCTACAAATGCTCTTATACTTGTAATTGATAGGCCAAGAATGTATTGATCCCTTGGGTAAATTAACCAATTAATTAGCCAAGTGAATTGATTAAGTCAATTTAACATACAATATGCGTGGTAGCACAAACAAATCACCAAATAACTAAATACAGCAAAAATTAAATTTGATACAAGTGATTTGTTTACGTATGGTGAAAGTTCAAATAGTGCAAAAACACCCTTGAACGTTTAGAACTCCAATTTACAAAATACCAATTCATGCCTTATATCAAACAATTAATGTGTGGAACATGAACTAAAAACATAACACAGAATTGGTAAACAATCTAAACCAATTAAAATCACATCTACAGCAGAAAATAAAAGGCAAAGATAAAGGGAAGAGAGATGCAAACACAAGGACAACACATTCAAAGAGGAAACCGAAGCCCTGGGAATAAAACCTCTCCGCCGCCCTCCAAGCGGTCAATAATCCACTAGAAAATGTAGTTGGGATACATGAACAGTAATAGATCCTCCAAGCCTAATTTACCCTATGTACCTAAGTCCTCCAAGCTTCTTGCTCTAACGAGGTTACGCCAAACCTTTTTCTTTTCTAGCTTACCGGATTCCGCTATAATCCATAGCATCCGTCATCCTTGGCATCTTCTAATACTTTCCAAAGCTCCAAAAACACTCAACACTCTAAATGGGTGTGGGTAGTATTTGAATAGAAATCTCCTCTCAATATGTATGACAATGAGAGAGGGAATGAGAAGAGACTACAAAGATTTCTCTCTAAGAATGAGTTGCTCTCTCTAATTGGGTGGGTGTTTTAAAGAAACCTCTCTTAGGGTTTTTCTTTCTGAATAGTCACACATATTTTGTGGGAATGAGGGGTATTTATACTGGTGTGAGAATGGAATGCGAAGAGTCAGTTTTTCCAAAATAAGGCTGACTAGCGACTTGACCTTGCGACTTAACTGAGTCGCGAGTTCAAGCCGCAAGCTAACTGAATAGCCAGTCTGGATTTTTGTCCTGTAGTGCTCCAGCTGGCATGACTGTTCAGCTCCCCTACATACTCTGCACGTGTGCAACTTTTGGCGGCTTGCAAGCCGCGACCCTCCCGTGAGATTCAGCCGCGAGTCCCTGCTTCACTGCACAGTCTTGAGCATTTCTTCATACCCTCTCACACACTACCCTTACAAGATTCCCACCTAAATACAGAGTTTCTAAGTCCTGTATTACAAGAAAATTTGTCACAAAATAAAGCCAACACATGGTTGATTAAATTCAACCTTACAATCTCCCCCTTTGGCTATTCCGTGACAAAACACCCTAAAACAGACTCTAAACTTAAACGTGAGTTTGGGAACAATAGGAAAACTCACTCACACCTAAATTTAGAAACTGTAAAGTACTTGAATCATATGAACATGAGACTCTTGAAACACAATAATACACCATGATCATTGTAAGCAGAAAATCGTGCATATGAAACAGGCAATATGTGATCAAGCAAAGATGGAGTTAAGAAACAAACCATGGCTTAATCAACCAAGTAATCACTACAAGGTAGTGACCTAAGACATGACATGGTAGACATGACAAGGGTAGGATGAAGAAGCAAGGTCTAGACCAATGCATGACAAGGGTAGCAAAGGTGTGTACAAGAAGTAGCTAAGTGCAATGCATGACCAATGCATGAAAAATGCACATGTGGGGCAGGTTGTGTTAAATACACAACCAATGAACCAAACATGTTCCTAATGAGGAAACATGAAAAACCCCAAAGTTTGGTACTCATCGAAGTCCAAACAAGCGAGAAAATGCCTAAGAAGCATTTTATCAAACACCTAGCATGCACACTATGAACAATAATGTGAAATAATGTATGAACATCAAGAAATCCACCCTTAATACATGTTCTTTCTGCCACAAGGGGCCAACATCCAATGCAAATCAACAAAAGAAACCAATCCCATGAAGAAATTTGACAAAAATTAAGTTTTCCCAACCTTTATGATAAAAATCCCAACCAAGAGCACAAAACTCTCCAAAACATAATCTAAGGATCAAAATTAATGAAAAGAGTTTATAATTACCTTAGAGATGTTAATGGAACGAAAAACCATTCAAATTGGTTGGGTTTTGATGTAAAAAATATTGAAAGAGGGGTTTTTGAGAAGATGGGAGAGGTTTAAAACAAGTTTCTCACGAAAAAGCTCTTTAAAAAGCTAATTCTGGGCGTTTCGCGACTGGCGAGTCACGAGCCGAGTCGCGAGTGAGTCGCGAAACCCCTCTGTATGAACTCACAGCTTAAACTCACTGGTGCAAGCCGCCAAAATGAGTAGCCAAAACTGGCAACTCACGCGAGTAGCCAAAATGAGTGGCCAAAAATTCTAACACTTGTTTTTTTAAAACAGAACATGTTTAAACAATGAAAAAACAAAGCAAGCACTAAACATGAACACGTAGAGTGATAAAAATCACTTCCAAAAGTATATAAAATGATCAAAAATCTTTTTAGATTAACCCATATATGATTGAGCACACACACATCACATTTAGACAAGTACAATCTAACAAATGAATAAGACATTCATTGAACATTAGGCATGTGTGTTGTGTGTGTGTATCAAATGTGGAATAGTCCTTAGTCTAGAGTGAAACTTCAATGATCAATTCAATCAAGTCATACACAGCTAGTACTAATTCAAGTGGTCTATCTCAATTATAGAAATGAACATATATGACCTCCCACAAGAAAATGATTACATACGATGAAGCTTTTCATTTGGCTTCTTTACAATTCATAACATTTGATCATTTTGAATCAAAACATCCCATTTTGAGATCGATGCCTGAAAGTTGTGATATTTCAATTTGATGAACAAGCCTTTGCCTTTTTGGGTATCATACATTTTCATATAAGTCGCTTTCCCTTTTTCCTAGTCGAATACTTGTATGCACGATGGCTTTTGCAGCTCATTATCTCTTTTCATTTTGAGATTTACATTTATTGAGCTCTTTAAGCAATAAAAATAAAAGATTGGGAAGAGATATAAGCACAAGTCTACGCATGTATCAAAACCAATATGACTATTGACTAATCATTCATGACAAGCTTGAAGATCGACTTACAACAATCACATAAAGATGTCAAGATTTTTCCCACAAAGATATAAGTGCAAAAATAACAAGCTAAGCTCATAAATGCACAAAGCCATTTGTACAAAGGTACAAGGCCAAACTCACATGTGATATGTGCTCAAACATGTACGATCAAACTTTTTGAATTTTTCACTTTTTATGTGGTTTTGGATTTTTTTTTTTTTTTTACTCACACAAAACTGAAATATAAAAGTAAGATCAAGAACAAAACAATGCATACTAATAAATGCAAGATGCACAAAATGCATGATGATATTTCATTTAATGCATGAAGGGTCCTCCAAAGATCGAAAGAATTAGATCAAGGACCAAAAGAGCAAAAGCTCAACCATAGGAACCCTTCCTCATCCAAACGGAATGATTGTTTAGAATGAGTGTCTCATGGGAAGTGAGACGAGGGTTGGAAGAATGAAAACTGGAGATGCACATAGATAAGGAGGTAAAAGCATTAACCACTTTTTTCAACAACTTACCATTTTCCATCCAATCCGGTTTAGCTTTCAAAGCACAAATTCCAAAAAGCTCAAGTTTTTTTTTTTTTTTTTTTTTTTTTAATTCTCTTAAGAGCTTGAAACTTAGAGCAATGAGGTCTTAGATGACCAAATTCACCACAATGGTGACAAACAATGTGTTTAGGTCCATTAGGCTTTTTGGGAAGGGATCTAACAACAAAGGTTTATTCTCTTTTCAACTTGGGGCATTGGGATCTTATGTGACCGATCACACCGCAATGGTGGCAAGTAGGAACAAACTTAAATCCATTCAATTCCCTAGAATGGGACCTAAACAAAGGCTTAGGCTTAAGAGCCTTTCTCTCTACTTTTTGATTTCTTTTGTGTGGAGGAATGTACACCGATTTGTCCTTTGAGGTTGAACACATAATAGGCACAAAATTGGGTACCACAACATGATTGCAACATATATTTTCTTCTATTTTAGCAGTAGGTTCAACAATCAAACACTTGGCATGCATCTTAAGAGATTCATTTTCAGATTTAAGATCATCAACAAGTTTGTTAGACAAAACAAGTTTAGCACCCAAGTCCTTATTTAAACATTCAAACTCTTTCAGCTTTTCAAGAGAAATTTCAACAAGATTCTTATATTTCTCAACCAATTTGTTGGATTTATTGAGTTTAGCAATCAAATCATTCTTTTCACAAACTAACTTGCTCAAATTCTTTTGAAACTTCTTAGCTCCTTTCTTTAAGAGTTTGTCAACAACACCCAGAGATTCAAGTAACATGTCATCACAATTATGAGGATTAACACTCATAGATGCATTTTCACAAACACATGGCATGTTACAATCCACAACATCTATAGAAGCGTACAAAGCATTATCCATGGCAAAACACACAAGGGGTCAAGGATCACACTTAGGTAATAAAACCAAAACAAGTGTACCTGCTCTGATACCAATTGAAAGTTCAAATAGTGTAAAAATACCCTTGAACGTTTAGACCCCCAATTTACAAAATACTAATTCAAGTTTTATATCAAACAATTAATGTGCAGAACATGAACTAAAGCATAACACAGAATTGGTAAACAATCTAAGCCAATTAAAATCACATCTACAGCAGAAAATAAAAGGCAAAGATAAAGGGAAGAGAGATGCAAACACAAGGACAACACACGATGTGTTATCGAAGAGGAAACCAAAGCCCTTGGCGTAAAACCTCTCCGCCGCCCTCCAAGCGGTCAATAATCTACTAGAAAATATAGTTGGGATACATGAACAACAATAGACCCTCCAAGCCTAATCTACCCGATGTACCTAAGCCCTCCAAACTTCTTGCTCCAACGAGGTTGCGCTGAACCTTTTTCTTTTCTAGCTTACCGGATTCAGCTATAATCCATAGCATCCGCCATCCTTGGCATCTTCCAATGCTTCCTAAAACTCCAAAAATACTCAACACTCTAAATGGGTGTGGGTAGTGTTTGGATAGAAATTTCCTCTCAATAGGTATGACAATGAGAGAGGGAATAAGAAGAGACTACAAAGATTTCTCTCTAAGAATGAGTAGCTCTCTCTAATTGGGTGGGTGTTTTAAAGAAACCTCTCTTAGGGTTTTTCTTTCTGAATAGCCACACATATTTTGTGGGAATGAGGGGTATTTATACTGGTGTGAAAATGGAATGCGAAGAGTCAGTTTTTCCAAAACAGGGCTGAATGGCGACTTGACCTCGCGACTTAACTGAGTCGCGAGTTCAAGCTGCGAGCTAACTGAATGGTCAGTCTAGATTTTTGTCCTGTAGTGCTCCAGCTGGCATGATTGTTCAGCTCCCTTACATGCTCTGCACGTGTGCAAATTTTGGCAGCTTGCAAGCCGCGAGCCTCCCGTGAGATCCAGCCACGAGTCCCTGCTTCACTGCACAATCTTGAGCATTTCTTTACACCCTCTCACACACTACCCTTACAAGATTCCCACCTAAATACAAAGTTTCTAAGTGTTGTATTACAAGAAAATTTGTCACGGAATAAAGCCAACACATAGTTGATTAAATTCAACCTTACATATAGGAAAAACCACTGAGGTAAAATCCCATCAATTGAATTTAAGATCACCACTCCTGAAAATCTACTATTATCAAAACAAACAATTACAAGTAAAGGAATCCTAGTATCTTATACCAACCTACAGTTGAACCCTTACCCCAATACACAATTGGACTATAATGTAGTGACAATCTCTCCTTTCAATGCACGACTCTAAGTACGTGACTAACCAATCAATGCACGGATCCTAGTACGTGACTAACACACCAACTTGTGAAAGATATTAGCTACAAAGTTCTTCAGTTCATCCATATGATGAAGATCAAGAAGCTCCTTGGTCACAAAACCCTACGGCGTACAAACACAACAATTTCTTCAAGAGAAAGATGAACTAGGGCAAATTATTTCTAATCACAATATGCATGAATAAAACCTTTGCATCAAGTTTTCATCAACTGAAATGGCCCTTAAAATAATCCTTATATATGTTTAGGGTTGTGAGAAAAGGAAACCTAAACACATAGATTGGATATGCGTGAAAAAAAGATTTGGAAATCTAATTTTTGTAATCTCGATAGATAAGGTATCTATCAAGCAGCTGTCGAGCATTGGGCTAAAATCTCCTTTTAAACCTCGATAGATACAATCTGTCGAGCAATCTGTCAAGATTTAAAATACAATACTTCTTTATTTTTTTCTTGAACAAATTTGCATGGTTTTAACTCTTGACTTGAACAAAATGTTTTTTGAAGACTCAAACCATCCTAGATCTACCCAATTATAAGTAAACTGTGTTTTGTCAAAAGATTAGCCAATACCAAATGACATATGTTCATAACATGTTCCACATATGTCCTAATAGTAACTGCTTATGATTGATAATAATGGATTCTTAGGAGTGGTGACCTTAAAATCACCTGATGGAGTTTTGTCTCAATAGTTTTCCCTATTCATAAACAAATCACCCGTATCAAATTTATTTTCCACTGCATTTAGTTTAGTTTATGATTTGTTTGTGCTACCATGCTATTGCATGTAATTGAACCTAATTAATTAACTTGGGTAACTAATTCATTTGCAAGGGGTCAATACATTTTTGCCCTATCAAGTGGTATCATAACTGGTTCTATCCGGTAGAGTGAGGCCCAACTTCGACCGAAACAACCACGAGTGGAGACGACAGATCCTGTAACTTCTTATGTTCTGCCTTTTTCCTTAACTCCTTCTACCTCTACAGCTGGTGGTGTGACCCTTGAGGCCATCATGGTGTAACTTCAGCGGATGGAGGCTGACTTTAGTGGTCATCTTGACTATCTCACAGATGAGATGTGTCAGATAAACACCTGAGTTGGTCGCATTGCCCACAGACAGGCTCACATCGGTGGCTTTGCACCTTCTCCCTCTCCTTCTCTAGAGGCCTCGATTAATGAGGTTGATGATGTTGATGATGATGAGGATGATGAGGATGATGCTAGCTCTTCCGATCATGATGAGATGACGACATCTCAATGACTTGCCGTTTGTCATTTGTGACAAAAAGGGTAAGTAGTTTTGGGATTTGGGATTGAGAGTAGTCTTGTATTTAGGGGGAAAGTTAGTATAGGATTTTTTGTTTTTTTTGATAGGGGGAGAGTATATAATTTTGAAGGATGTAGTGAGGTTTGTATGTACTTTTCTGTTCTTCTTTTTATATTAGCCTCTTGTACACCAATCTTTTAACCATTTTATTAATACATTGTACTTTATTTTTATACATATGATGATGATGTATGTGTCCCTTCACCTACCTCTACATGTGTTGTTTCTTTTTTTTCTTTATACACATGTTTCTTTATGTATGCAATCTTTATTTCTGTTTCATACATGATGCCTTGATGAGTTTTGTTTAAGTGTTTCAGAAAGACAGGTTGTGAAAGTCTACTGTGCCATGAACTCTCTTCTTGCAAAGTTTTTCAAGAGTTTGTAGTAGGGATAGATTTATTTTGTAATACAACAAGTGGTTATGAGTTTAGTGATTTAAGACTTCTCTCATGATTATTTATTTTGTTGTGGTTTTGTCATGGATTGCCAAAGTGGGAGATTGTTAAAGACATATTTTATGTAATTGGCTAATTTTTTGACAAAACACAATTTACTTGTAATTGGGTAGATTTAGGATGGGTTTAATACTTCAAGAAACAAGTGTTCAAGTTAAGAATTGAAGCCATGCAAATATGACCAAGAAACAAGTAAAGAAAGTGTTGTTCTTTAAAGCTCTACAGAAGTCTCAACAAAATCCTTTCTATCGAGATTTAGTGTTAAAGCTTGACAGAAGCTCGACACATGCTATTTCTGTTGAGAATTATGAAATCAGACTTTTCAAATTTGATTACACGCATATTCCTATGTATTTGTATACATGCAAAAAGCGACCTAGTTCATCATTCTCTTTAAAGAAGCTACCGAGTCTTCACGCCAAGAGTTTTGTGACCAAGGAGCTTCCTGATCTTCATTGTTAATGAAGTGAAGAACTTTGTAGCCAACATCTTCTTCAAGTTGGTGGAGTTAGTCACATAATAGGATTCATGCATCATTGGTTAGCCTCATATTGGGATTTGTGCATTGAACGGAAAGATTGCCACTACAATACAAGTCCAATTAGGTATTGGGGTGAGGGTTCAACTCGTTAGTAGATATGTGGAACTTGTTAGAACATATGTTATGTAATATTGGCTAATCCCTTGACAAAATACACTGTACTTGTAATTGGGTAGATTTAGGATAGGTTTAGTACTTCAAGGAACAAGAGTTCAAGTCTAGTATTGAAGTCATGAAAAACTGTCCAAGAAACAAGTGAAGAAGTGTTGTTCATTAAAGCTTGATAGATGATATCTATCAAGGTTTAATGCTGATGCTCGACAGAAACAATATCTATAAAAAATTATGAAATTTAGAATTCCAAATCTGTTTTCACGTATATCCATGTATAATTGTGTAAGATTTCTTTTTTCACAACCTTAGACATATATAAGGATTATTTTAAGGGTCATCTTAGATGATGCAAGGGTTATAGAAGTTGATGCAAAGTCATTGTGCATGTAAATTGTGACCGGAGATAGAATTTTCCCTAGTTCATCCTATTCCTTGTAGAAGTTGTTGTGTCTTTGCGCCAAGGGTTTTGTAACCAATAAGCTGTTGGGATTAGTGCCCTTAAATCCTATTGTATGATACTATGTATGTTATTATCTATGACATTATGTATGACTTAATGTTGTAATTAATAAAGTTGTTTTATTATTATCTAAAATAATGGTAACATGAATATTCGGACATTATCATATAGTCCTGAGATGCATAGTATGTGATTTATGTGGAAAGTCACAGAAGATATAAATCACAAGTTCTTTGTAAACTTAAAATATTAGTTCGTAGTTGGTGATGAATTTGGGCATTTCATCTGCGAAAACTATAACATATCAACTAAGATGATTTGTCTTGATCATGGAAGTGAAGGCTTCTAGTTGATGTGTTGATATGTTTTAAGAGTTAAGACATATTGAACTGAACCACTATGAGATTTATTATTCTCCTAATGACTGTCAAACGAATAATAAATTTCACGACTTATACTTCATGAACTCTTAATCCTGAGAGAATAATGGACTTGATCATGAAGTGTAGGTTGCTTTGATATATTAGGAGTGAGATCTAAGGTAACGGTCAAAACCTCAGTATATTGGACAGTTGCATTTAGTATTGATGGAACATATATTCTCAAGTTGGAATTCATAGTCTCTTAACGAAGATATAAAATATTTCCTTAAGATAAATTTAATGGGTTAATGACTGTCAAACGAATAATAAATTTCACGACTTATACTTCATGAACTCTTAATCCTGAGAGAATAATGGACTTGATCATGAAGTGTAGGTTGCTTTGATATATTAGGAGTGAGATCTAAGGTAACGGTCAAAACCTCAGTATATTGGACAGTTGCATTTAGTATTGATGGAACATATATTCTCAAGTTGGAATTCATAGTCTCTTAACGAAGATATAAAATATTTCCTTAAGATAAATTTAATGGGTTCGGTTATTCAGAGAGTTAGGCCTAACAACTTTAGTAAGAAGTTACTAAAGTATATATTTATGAAATTGCATTTCATAAATATATGATGAATAACTTAGAAGGTTTAAATCGGGTACTCAAGGATTAAGATGTAGTAATCTACAAAGTGAGAGTCTTCATTCATGACTTCGTATTACTACGAATATTTTATGAAGGGATTGCATGTATAATAAAGTCTTGGGATATAATTTATTAATAAGGACTAGAGTGCAATTATATTTATATAGTGGTATTAAATATAATTAATGGTAACTTTGAACTTGTCAAGAGTTGACAGAAAAGCCATAGTGTCTTATTTGTTCCCTTTTAGTCCCACTCTAAGTCACATACTAAAGCCCAATTGGAAAGGCCCAAAAGGCTAACCCAATTAGATAATCAGTTATTAGGAGAGAAACATTCAGATTTTACTACTGCAACAAGTTACATGAAATGGTATGTATATGAGTGTTGGACACTCTTTAATTCTCCCTAAAATATACACATATAACTAATTGAGAGACCACACTTCTTGGACATCAAGTGGAATTGGAGTGAAGATTAAAAGTGTTCCTAAGTGCTTCTAATATTTGGTTTTGAATTTCACCGCATCAAGGTACACTCTCTTGTTCTTATATTGTGAAACTTACATAGCATATGTTATCAATTGCGAATGAAGTAGATCCGTTAATTTTCTGCTGCGCACATTCATATTTCCATCAAATGGTATCAAAGCGGTCTTCAATTTCGAATTAGTATAAGATGTTTTTTGTGAGTTTTGGAATTAAAGATAACAGTTTCATGATGTTAGAAGATTATATATGTTGAAACTATTGATGACTTGCATAATTAAGTGTAATTTATCACTTCTCAACTTTAAAATTTAGTCTAATTTTATTTATTTTGTTGATTTTAGACTTGATTTTTGTTATTTAAATTTTATTCTAGATTTGAAGAAAATAAATATTTATTCAAATAAAAGAAATGTGAAGCATTTAAAGAGAATATTTTTGGCCTTGGAAGTTGGCAAGAAAAAGAGAATGAGGCGCTGAAAAAGAAAGAAGAAAAGGAGGCCCTGAACAAAAAGAAAAGGTGCGCTGAAAACAGAACCAACAAAAAGAAAAAAAAGGCTGAAACAAAACAAAAAGAGGCTGAAACAGTGGTGTGGGTTGAACTGAAAATGGTTTTGGACTGAAGCAAAAATGTTCTGAACTGAAAAAAAAGGTTTTGGGCTGAAGCAAAAATGTTTTGGGCTAAAAAAATGTTTTGGGGCTGAAGAGAGAATTGTTTTGGGGCTGAAAAAAAGGGCACACGTGAACTGAAAAGAAAAGAAAGGTAGGAAGAAAAGAAACAAAAGGGGAGGCTGAAAAGAAACAAAAGGGGGCGCTGAAAACAAAAGTAGAAAAAAGAAAAAAGAAAAGACGCTAAAACAAGAAGAAAAGAAGAAGGGGTGCTGAACTGAACAGAGGCTGAACGAGATCTTTTGAGCATTCTTTTTCTTTCCAATCTTCTTAGAAAAGATTATGGTGAACTCGTTTGTGTTGGATTTAATTTTTAGCATGAACTAAATTTTCTTTATTCTAGGAAAACAATGTAATCTAGTTCCAAACTATGCTTGCTTTTCTATGTTAATTTAAACAAATTCTCTTCATGTTTGTCTGATTTATTCTAAGCTTATTGTTTCTAATTAATTGGCCATTAATTAGATGATTTTAATCTTGTGATTTGCTATCAAAAGAGGGAATTATATGATAGATCTTCAATATTTCAGCATAGTTAAATATAGAAATCGAAAGACTTGTATGAATCTATGTAGTATTAAAATCATTGGTCTTAATGCTTTCTTACTTTATTAAATTGCATACTCTTGTGTAAAATGATGAACAAGAATGTTTCCAATTGACTGTCGAAAGAGGCTTTTGGAAGAGTTTGGAGATTGCTAACAAACAAAGAGAATTAAATTCAATTAGCTAGATGAGTAAAGCATAGTGAGGAATTAGGTGAAATCGATTTCCTAGAAGTTTTCTTCCCTTTAAATTGATTTTTGAGCAAAATCTTTTTTTTTTCTTTGCGTATTTTCTTTAATTTGATTTTATTTTAAATTCCAGTTACAAAAACCTTAGTGAGTTCTCTAGATAAAATCAAGATTAGCATAATTTTGGTATTTATCAAAAGTAAGTTAACAATCCCTGAGGACAATACTCTTCTCATCACTTTACTATAAAACTACGATACTGTGCACTTGTAGTTTTGCACCAATCAACTATGGTTTGATGAAAACTGATATTGATGTTATGATGTTGTTTAAATTTGAATTTAAGTATGTTAAATTTCTTCACAAGAAATTTGCAACCAACAACCTTCTCTAGTTGGTGATTGAAGTCGTGTACTAGGATCCGTGCATTTGGTTAGACACGTTGTCAGTTTTTAGACCCCTTAAACAATTGATTAAATCTAGGTAATTAGCCAAGTTGTTACTTACTCCAATTAAACAAGTCTAGGTTATCACAATAATAAAGATCAAATCAAGCAAAGCAGCAGAAAATAAATAACACACGATATGATCACCTAGGAAACCAAACCGGTAAAAACCTGGGGAGGATTTGACCTAGCTATTCTCAAGGTAAACTTGAATCCACTATCTTGAAAGAATCGAAGTTCATACAAAAGGACTTACAAGCACCCCCACTCGACTTCCGAATGCTACCAACCAGTAGAACTTACTGAGACAACCACGTGCAAGCTCCGAATCTACGGACTCCTTCTTTCTTGGATTCCCACCAGCTACAAGCACCCCCGCTTGTGTATTCTTTAAGCTTTAATGGCAGCAACTGTTTTGATCATCAAGGTGTAGAGAATATCTCTTCCTTAAAAACCCTAAGTTTGTGTAAAGGAAAGCTCCTCTAGATCTCACAAGAGATTTACACAAACCGCAATTATGAGCAACACTAAAATGTGGTTAGGGTTTGCCTTTTATACTTAGGACAAATAAGAAACCCTAAAAACGATTTAAAACACTTAGGGCTGAGTTGGAAAATTCTACAGAAAAGCGATAGACAGACGTTCAAATCTCGTGCAAATTTATTTTTCTGCGAAATTTTCAATTCAGCCTAAGCCCGATTTAACGTGTAGGATTTTATGTTTTACTTCAAGTATAAAAGGAAAAATCCTAGCTACGTTTTAAAAGTCTTTGATGTGTTGTATGTTGAATCTTTTATGTGATCTAAAAGTGTTTACTTTCATACACATTTAGGGTTGTCAAGATCAAAATTCATGTCAAGAACTTGGTAATCGCTTCAATTGCTGCTTAAAGAACTTAAAGAAAGCCACAAGTGGGAGTAATTATGATTGCAATAGATTAAGGAAAAAAGTAGTCGGTAGACTCATAGCTATCACGTGGTCGTGGTAGTAAGTTTTCTACTCAAGGTAGCAATAGGATGTTAGTGGTCTAAGTTCTATTGTACAAACTTCAATTCTTTCATAGTGGATTTGTTTTACCTTGAGGATAGATAGGTTAAGTCATCTCCAGGTTTTTTACCAGTTTGATTTTCCTGGGTTATCATATAGTGTGCTCTTTATATTTTCGCATTATTTACATGATATGATTTGAATATGTTAACCTAGAACTGAATAATTTATCTAAGCAATCACTTAGCTAAATAACTAGATTAAACAACTAATGTTATAAGGGGTCTAAAAACGTATATACACACACACACACATATATAATCATTATTTCACTCATGCCACATGCGATTGTTTGCCATTAGCTTGTAAGCTCAGTTTTTAGCTTTTAACTTTTATATACAATTTTTTAAAACCTCACATTTTCTTGTAATTTCTTATTTTTACAAATTTCTCCAATGTACAAGTATATTTTAACACACTTTCAGTAAAAAACTATATAAATTATTTATAAACAGACATAATACCATATTTTTTAAGCTTAATTGGATACTTCTCAAATTTGGAGTTTGATAGTTTTTAGACCCCTTAAAATCACAATTGGATTAACATAGGTAATTAACTAAGTTGTTACTTAGTTCAAATTCCAAATCTAGGTTATCACAATCAAACAATCATATCATGCAAAGCAGCGGAAAGATAAATAACACAAGATATGATCACCCAGAAAACCAAACCGGTAAAAACCTGGGGAGGATTTAACTTAGCTATCCTCAAGGTAAACTTGAATCCACTATCTTAAAAGAATCGAAGTTCATACAATAAGACTTACAAGCCCCCACACTCGACTTCTTATTGCTACCCACCAGTAGAACTTACTGACACGACCATGTGCAAGCTTCGAATCCATGGACTCCTTCTTTCTTGGATTCACCACCAGATACAAGCACACCCGCTTGTGTTTCTTTTAAGTTTCAATGGCAGCAATTGAATTGATCATCAAGGTGTAGATAATATCTCCTCCTTGAAAACCCTAAGCTTGTGTAAAGGAAAGCTCCTCAAGATTTAATACGAGATTTACACAAACAGCAATATAAGCAACACTAAAACGTGGTTAGGGTTTGCCTTTTATACCTAGGGTAAATTAGAAAACCCTAAACGTTTTAAAACAAAACTAAGGCTGAGTTGGAATTCTGTAGAAAACACTTCTGGCCCAATTTTCGATTGATCAAGCCTAAACTGCGATAGATCGAACCAGGCTGAGAAGCATAAAAGCCTTTTACATCAGCTTATTCTAACTTTACATAAACGAACCAACTTTGAGCAAGTCTAAACACGACTAAACACATTGTTTTGATCATGGTTTGACAACAATACACATTAGAGTTCTAAATACATAAAATCCTAAGTCTTTAAAACCTAACAGAGTTTAATTTGAATCCATACCTGAAGTTATATATTTTTATTTTTATTTTTATTTTTATTTTTTTGATAACTCAATAGTTGGAGAGGTGAAATTTGTTTATGCAAGATTAAAGAAGAGAGAATAAAAACAGACACATAGGGCCCGTTTGGTACATTTGTTTAAACAACAGTTTCAAGTTTTTTAGAAATGGGTGTGGATAAAAAAATGTGTGAAATTACGTATAATATTGTTTAAAAACTAAAAATATGTGTTTAAACACATATACCAAACGAGCTCATAAACTTCACACGATTCAGCACTATGTCTATATTTACGGATGGACAACGTCTGTCAATTTCTTATTGTATTTACATCAGGCGTCGCCAAGTCACTATCCCTCGTATGTGTGGGAGGTCCTCACTCGTCAGTCGTCACCCAAGTGTGGGTAGTTACGACATGATCCGATTTGGATGCTAAAAATAAATGAATTTGGCATTTTAGTCAATATAGCAGTTAGTGAAGTATAAATTATGCTACCTACCCTGCACAATTTTGGCCATTAGAGTTATCCACGTGTTATTGGACGGGAGAAAATTTTTTAAAAAATAGAAGGGGGCCACGTACGTTAAAGAACCGACATTTACTATTTCTGATTGGAAGCATGAAGATTGTTGACCTTAATTTTTATATTGCACGATGTGATCTAAGCTGTACGATGTGTGTAGCACCAATATGTAAACAGTAATTTCTTATATTTAGAACTTACAAGTCATGAGTTTATAAGCTAAAATACTATAATTTATTTAATTTTTATCGGTCTCTCAAACTTTGTCTCTCTTATTTTATATTTATATTATTATTTGATAGAGTAGTTTATATTATTTTAATAAATTTTATGTAAAAATATAAACTAAGATTTGGGATGAGTTGTTAAATGATATAGTAAAATATATAAAGTGATATTTAAGGATGTAAAATAAGTTTTTTTGTTTTATCCCCGGATACTAGAGCTTTTAGGCATTGGAAGTGTTCAAAGAATGAAATAGAATTATCTTTCCATTATCTGGTACAAGGTTTAACAGATTTTCAGTGATTAAACATATATAACATGATCAGTTTTCATTTCTATGGAATATGAAAACACCACCCAAGAAATAAAAGTATTAAACACAGAATACTTTTTGAAAGAAAACAAAGTCAGAATATGATACAATACGCATATCACAAGTAACAATACCATTTTTAGGTGTTACCGACACTAATAGTCATGATAATAATAAAAATAAAAAACACTACTTGTTATGGCCATACTGTAACTACTGTCTTAAAGGGGGAAAAAAAAAAAAAAAAACCGTATTGAACTACTATGCACACACCAATTATTACATTTTTAAGGCCATTTTGTAGTGGTACTTTGGGTTAAATAATGTGTTTGAGATTTATGAGAAAGTGTAATTAAGTGTGCGTGTGTAACAATTATTTTGTTTCTCAAAAAATAATTGTTACAATTTTAGAAATGATAATTTCACAATATTTTCATAAAACTCTCACAACAAATTTTAGGTAGTATGTGGTTACTAAAGCTTAAAAATTAGTAATTTCAACTTTGACTTTAAATTAAAACTTATAACAATTACTTGTCACTTAAGATTTGTTGTGAAAGCGTTGGAAAAAGGTTTAACTATATCACAAGTATTAACTACAAATCATCTACACTTTTAAGATAAATAATTTTGATTTTCTTTCGGCACCAGGACTTTTATCGTGACATCTATTATGTCTTTTTTCACCCTATTTGATAAAGTATTGTATTAGTGTTCTTCTTGATTCCACCATGTGGCATGTACATTGTCTTTATATATTTGGAAAATTATATTTTAATACCAAAATAAATTTAAATCTGACACTTTTAAGAGTTTCAAATTAAACCTGTATTAAAAAAAAAAAAAGAAGTTTCAAATTAAACTTGATACTTAAAATTTAAATACTTTTCAATTACTAAAAGTTTTATAACTCAATTAATTGACATTTTTTAATGCGTCCATAATGTTTAGATTCAAAATCTCCTCCTTCGCTGTAACCATCAAACAAAAATGAAAATATTTCAATTAACAACATAAACTTATTCATTATGATGTCATTAATAGAAATAGCTTATATAAAAAGATGTCACATGTGCACACACTACTAAAAATGTGCTCTATAGTCACGTTGAAAGCTCAAATTAGTGTGAAACACTAATACTTGTTTAGGCTCTCAATTTTAAAAATGCAGCTAGATTGCTTTTACTCTAACTTATCAAAGTGTGGAACAAGAGTAAATATGCGCAATAAACCAGTAACACTACTCTAGGCCATATTCAACCACAATGAAAAATAAAAGAAAAGCTTAAAGAGTAGGGAAGAAAGATGTAAACACATGATAAGACCAAGTCATGTTATCGAAGAGGAAACCGAAAAACTTGACAAAAACCTGCTCCGCGACCCTTCAAGTCAAAATTGATCCACTAGTGAATAAGTTGGAGTACACGAATAACAAAAGATCCTTCAAGCCTAGTCTACCTGTAAGGTTGAATTTATTCAATCATGTGTTGGTTTTATTCCGTGCCAAATTTAGCAATTAGATACCCTATATTTAGGTGGGATTTATGTAAGGGTTGTGTGTGAGAGAGTGTAAAGAAAACTCAAGATGTGCGCAATTCAAAGGAGTCTCGCGACTGGATCTCGCGACTGGCAAGTCGCTAGAATGGCACACGTGTGAAGCAACTATGCATTTTGGAAAGTCCGCATGAGGGCATTCCTGTGTTCCATTGATGTGAGTGTTTGGGATGCTGTAGATGTTGGATGGACTAGGCCGAAGGCCGCCAAATCCAAATGGGATAAGGCAGCCCTTGCGGCAGCTAACACTAATAGTAAAGCCCTAAATGCTATTTTCTGTGGAGTTTCCCCAGATGAATATCACGGGATTTCTCACATTACAATTGCCAAGGAGGCATAGCTGAAAGTTTAATTAGTGTATAAAACACCTTGAACGTTTAGACCCCCAATTTACAAATTACAAATTCAAACTTAATATCAAACAATTGATGTGCGGAATATGAACATAAGCTTAATACAGAATTGACAAACAATCTAAACCAAATAATATCACATCCATACCAGAAATTAAATGGCAAAGATTAAGGGATGAGAGATGCAAACACAAGGACAACACATGATGCGTTATCGAAGAGGAAACCGAAGCCCTCGGCGTAAAACCTCTCCGCCGCCCTCCAAGCGGTAAATAATCCACTAAAGAATGTAGTTGGGATACATGAACAGCAGAAGACCCTCCAAGCCTAATCTATCCAATGTACCTAAGCCCTCCAAGCTCCTACTCCAACGAGGTTACGCCAAACCTATTTCTTCTTCAGCGTACCGGATTCCGCTACTTGACCATAGCATCTATTAATATGAAATTGGTCCCTTCTTAACTGCTTCCTAAACACCAAAATGGCCTTCTCACAGATATGAGTATGGTGAGAAAAGGTTTTGGTAATGTACCTCTCAAGGATTTGACAATGGAGAGGAAGAGAGTAGAGGAATTTAAAAAGTCTCTATGTGAAGATTGTGGATAAATCAATCTTGTTTTTCTCTAGGGTTTCTCTCTCAAAATTCTCTCTGGAAGCTCTCTTAATATCGTAGGTATAAGGGTCTATATATAATAGGGTAAGAAGGAATGTGAAAAGTTAGTTTTTCCCAAACAAGGTTGTAAGGTTGAATTTAATCAACTATGTGTTGGATTTATTCCATAACAAATTTGCTTGTAATACAGCACTTAGAAACCTTGTATTTAGGTGGGAATCATGTAAGGGTAGTGTGTGAGAGAGTGTAAAGAAATGCTCAAGACAATGTAGTGAAGCAGAGATTCGCGGCTAGGACTCGCGGGTGGCTCGCGGCTTACAAGCCGCCAAAAGTTGCACACGTGCAGAGCATGTAGGGGAGCTGAACAGTCATGCCAGCTGGAGCACTACAGGACAAAAATCCAGACTGGCCATTCAACTAGCTCGCGGCTTGAACTCGCGACTCAGTCAAGTCGCGAGGTCAAGTCGCCAGCCAGCCCTATTTTTGGAAAAATTGACTCTTCGCATTCTATTCTCACACCAATATAAATACCCCTCATTCCCACAAAATATGTGTGGCTATTCACAAAGAAAAACCCTAAGAGAGGTTTCTTGAAAACACCCATCCAATTAGAGAGAGCTACTCATTCTTAGAGAAAAATCTTTGTAGTCTCTTCTCATTCCCTCTCTCATTGTCATACCTATTGAGAGGAGATTTCTATCCAAACACTACCCACACCCATTTAGAGTGTTGAGTGTTTTTGGAGTTTTGGGAAGCATTGGAAGATGCCAAGGATGGCGGATGCTATGGTCTAGTAGCGGAATCCGGTAAGCTAGAAAAGAAAAAGGTTCGGCGCAACCTCGTTGGAGCAAGAAACTTGGAGGGCTTAGGTACATCGGGTAGATTAGGCTTGGAGGGTCTATTGCTGTTCATGTATCCCAACTGTATTTTCTAGTGGATTGTTTACCGCTTGGAGGGCGGCGGAGAGGTTTTACGCTGAGGGCTTCGGTTTCCTCTTCGATAATACATCGCGTGTTGTCTTTGTGTTTGCATCTTCCTTCCTCTCTATCTTTGCCTTTATATTATCTGCTGTGGATTTTATTTTGTTATGGCTTAGATAGGTTTTAACCAATTTAGTATTATAGCATGTGTTAAGTTTCCGCACACTAGTTGTTTGACATATTGCTTGAATTGGTTGAGTTGTAATTTGGGGGTCTAAACGTTCAAAGGTGTTTTTGTACACGTTTTTGAACTTTCAATTGGTATCAGAGCGGGTACACTTGTTGTGGTTTAAATACCTAAGTGTGATCCTTGACCCTTTGTGTTTTTTTTGCCATGGATTGTGCTCTGTATGACTCTTTGCATGATTTGGTTGGTGATAAATGTAACATGCCACGTGTTTTTGAAAATGCCTCTATGAGTGTTAATCCTCATACGTGTGATGACATGTTATTTGAATCTATGGGTGTTGTTGACAAACTCTTCAAGAAAAATGCTAAGAAGTTTCAAAAGAATTTGAGCAAGTTATTTTGTGAAAAGGATGATTTGATTGCTAAGCTCAATGAATACTACAAATTGGTTGAGAAATATAAAAAACTTGCTGAAATTTCTCTTGAAAAACTGAAAGAGTTTGAATATTTGAATATGGACTTGGATGCTAAACTTGTTTTGTCTAACAAACTTGTTGATGATCTTAAATATGAAAATGAATCTCTTAAGATGCATGCCAAGTGTTTGATTGCTGAACCTAATGTTAAAAATGGTGAGAATATTTGTTGCAATCATGTTGTGGTGCCCGATTTTGTGCCTAGTGTGTGTTCTACCTTAAAGGACAAATCGGTGTACATTCCTCCACATAAAAGAAATCAAAAGGTGGAGAGAAAGGCTATTAAGTCAAAGCCTCCGTTTAGGTCTCAACCTAAGGTTTTGAATGGATCTAAGTTTGTTCCAACTTGCCACCATTGCGGTGTGATCGGTCATATAAGACCTCAATGCTCCAAGTTGAAAAGGGAACAAAACAATGTTGCTAGATCTCTTCCTAAAAAGCCTAGTAGACCTAAACGCATTGTTTGTCACCATTGTGGTGCCTTTGGTCATCTAAGACCTCAATGCTCTAAGTTTCATGCTTTTAAAAGAATTAAAAGAAAAGAGAAACTTGAGCTTCATGGAAATTGTACTAAAAAGAGTAAACCGGTTTTGAGTGAAAATAGCATGTTGTTAAAGAAAATGTTTAATGCTCTTAACTCCTTGTCTATGTGCATCTCCGGTTTTCATTCTTCCAACCCTCGTCTCACTTCACATGAGACACTCATTCCAAACAATCATTCCGTTTGGATGAGGAAGGGTTCCTATGGTTGAGTTTTTGCTCTTTTGGTCCTTGATCTAATTCTTTCGATCTTTGTAGGACTCTTCATGCATTAAATGTCATATCTACATGCCTTTTGTGCATCTTGCATTCATTTATATGCATTGTTTTGTTTTTTATCTTACTTTTATATTTTAGTTTTATGTGTGTAAAAAATCCAAAACCACATAAAAAGTAAAAAATTCAAAAAATTTGATCGTATATGTTTGAGCACATATCACATGTGAGTTTAGCCTTGTACCTTTGTACAAATGGCTTTGTGCATTTACGAGCTTAGCTTGTTATTTTTGCACTTATATCTTTGTGGGAAAAATCTTGACATCTTTCTGTGATTGTTGTAAATCGATCTTCAAGCTTATCATGAATGATTAGTCAATAGTCATGTTGGTTTTGATACATGCGTAGACTTGTGCTTATATCTCTTCCCACTCTTTTATTTTTATTGCTTAAAGAGCTCAATAAATGTAAATCTCAAAATGAAAAGAGATAATGAGCAGCAAAAGCCGTCGCACATACTAGTATTTGACTAGGAAAAAGGAAAAGCGACTTATATGAAAATGTATGATGCCCAAAAGCCAAAGACTTGTTCATCAAATTAAAATATCAAAAATTTCAGGCATCAATCTCAAAAATTGAGATATATTGCTCAAAATGAGTTGTATTGATTCAAAATGATCAAATGATATGAATTGTAAGAAGCCAAATGAAAAGCTTCAATCTTATGTAATCATTTTCTTGTGGGAGGTCATATATGTTCATTTCTATAATTGAGATAGATCACTTGACTTAGTACTAGTTGTGTATGACTTGATTGAATTGATCATTGAAGCTTCACTCTAGACTAAGGACTATTCCACATTTGATACACACACACAACACACATGCCTAATGTTCAATAAATGTCTTATTCATTTGTTAGATTGTACTTGTCTAAATGTGATGTGTGTGTGCTCAATCGTATATGGTTCAATCCAAAAAGATTTTTGATCATTTTATATGTTTTTGGAAGTGATTTTTATCACTTTTTGTGTTTATGTTTAGTGCTTACTTTGTTTTTCAATGTTTAAACATGTTCTGTTTTGAAAAACAAGTGTCAGAATTTTTGGCCACTCATTTTGGCTACTTGCGTGAGCTGCCAGCAAGCTGCCAATTTTGGCTACTTGGTTTGGCGGCTTGCAAGCCGTGAGTTTAAGCTACGAGTTCATACAGAGAGGTTTCGCGGCTCACTCGCGACTTGGCTCGCGACTCACCAGTCGCGAGATGCCAGAATCAGCTTTTTAAACAGCTTTTTCGTGGGAAACTTGTTTTAAACCTCTCCCATCCTCTCTAAAACCCCTCTTTCAATATTTTTACATCAAAACCCAATCAATTTGAATGGTTTTTCATTCCATTAACATCACTAAGGTAATTATAAACTCTTTTCATTGATTTTGATTTTTAGATTATGTTTTGGAGAGTTTTGTACTCTTGGTTGGGATTTTTATCATAGGGGTTGGGAAAACTTAATTTTTGTCAAACTTTTTCATGAGATTGGTTTCTTTTGTTGATTTGCATTGGATGTTGGCCCCCTGTGGCAGAAAGAACATGTATTAAGGGTGGATTTCATGATGTTCATGCATTATTTCACATTATTATTCATAGTGTGCATGCTAGGTGTTTGATAAAATGCCTCTTAGACATTTTCTCGCTTGTTTGGACTCCGATGAGTACCAAACTTTGGGGTTTATCATGTTTCCTCATTAGGAACATGTTTGGTTCATTAGTTGTGTATTTAACACACCTTGCCCCACATGTGCATTTTTCATGCATTGGTCATGCATTGCATTTAGCCACCTCTTGCACACACCTTTGCTACCCTTGTCATACATTGGTCTTTATCTTGCTTCTTCATCATAACATGTCATGTTTACCTTATGCTTTGTAGCATTTTGCTTTGTCTTGGGTTTGAGCTTCATTTTCTCATTCATCTTGCACCCCTCATGCATCATTATATCATTGTTCGTTCATTCATTTCTTGCCCTTTTTTCTCCTTGACCCTTTGTCTATTCCTGACAAAAAGGGGGAGAGTATACTCTAGAAAGTATACCGGAGTGTTTTGTCATTTCTATATGACTCTTGTGCACATCTTTAGGGGGATAAATTCTATTTCCCATGCACATTTATAGGGGGAGAGATTTTCCATAGTGGAGATGCATATACCAAGGGGAAGAAGACATTATGTTAACTTGAAAACTTTGTTCAGTTTGTTTTCTTGTTGGCTTTATGGTGCTTTGAGTTAAGCTTTGTTGTTCTCATTGCATCATGTTTGTGCTTTGGACTTGCGTATATTCCTTATGCTATTGTGTTTTATTGAATGCATGTTCGGATGATCAATTGCTTTGCTATGTGATCTTTGTAGTCATTTCTATATGACTGTTTTGGTGTTTGATCAAGTTTCTCATATGTTTCACAACATGTTTACTTGATCGCTTTTTACTTGTTACATTATACTTGTCCTTGTATTACTTGTTTTATCTTGAGTGTCTAATATGTTTTGTGCAAGTGTTTCAGGTTACAAGTATATATGTTCCAAGTGCATCACAGCTTCTCATCATTTTAAAGGGAAGAAATTTTAAGCACTTTTAGTTTATATTGTTTAAGTTTTTAATCAATATAATGTGATTTGTACCCATGTTGCTTCTGTAAGCTTTAAGGGTTTATGTTCTTGTAGGCTTTATGGTTTGTACCATGCTTTATGCAGCCTCTATGTTTTTGTTAAATCAGTACCTCTATCCAAATGTCATGCATTTTCTGGTTAAGTACTGTCACTCTTGTGCCCTTGTAGGATTGTTCCTAGATGCATATACTTAGTGTATTACGCATTGGTTGAGTGTTGAGCATACAAGTATCTTGCCTTGTGCTTGTTAACTTGTATGTTCTTGTGTTCATTCCAAGTGTGAATGAGCACTATGATCACTACCTTGTGGTGTTCACTTAGCTGATCAAGTCATGGTTTGTTTCTTAACTCCATCTTTGCTTGATCACATATTGCTTGCTTCGTATGCATTTCATGCTTTTCTGCATACAATGATCATGGTGTATTGTTGTGTTTTAGGAGATTCATGTTCATATGATTCAAGAGCTGCACAGCTTCTAGATTTAGGTGTGAGTGAGTTTTACCATTGTTCCCAAACTCATGTTTAAGTCTAGAGTCTGTTTTAGGGTGTTTTGTCATGGAATAGCCAAAGGGGGAGATTGTAAGGTTGAATTTAATCAACCATGTGTTGGATTTATTCCATGACAAATTTGCTTGTAATACAGCACTTAGAAACCTTGTATTTAGGTGAGAATCATGTAAGGGTAGTGTGTGAGAGAGTGTAAAGAAATGCTCAAGACAATGTAGTGAAGCAGAGATTCGCGGCTAGGACTCGCGGGTGGCTCGCGGCTTACAAGCCGCCAAAAGTTGCACACGTGCAGAGCATGCAGGGGAGCTGAACAGTCATGCCAGCTGGAGCACTACAAGACAAAAATCTAGACTGGCCATTCAACTAGCTCGCGGCTTGAACTCGCGACTCAGTCAAGTCGCGAGGTCAAGTCGCCAGCCAGCCCTGTTTTTGGAAAAACTGACTCTTCGCATTCTATTCTCACACCAATATAAATACCCCTCATTCCCACAAAATATGTGTGGCTATTCAGAAAGAAAAACCCTAAGAGAGGTTTCTTGAAAACACCCATCCAATTAGAGAGAGCTACTCATTCTTAGAGAAAAATCTTTGTAGTCTCTTCTCATTCCCTCTCTCATTGTCATACCTATTGAGAGGAAATTTCTATCCAAACACTACCCACACCCATTTAGAGTGTTGAGTGTTTTTGGAGTTTTGGGAAGCATTGGAAGATGCCAAGGATGGCAGATCCTGTGGTCTAGTAGCGGAATCCGGTAAGCTAGAAAAGAAAAAGGTTCGGCGCAACCTCGTTGGAGCAAGAAGCTTGGAGGGTTTAGGTACATCGGGTAGATTAGGCTTGGAGGGTCTATTGCTGTTCATGTATCCCAACTATATTTTCTAGTGGATTGTTTACCGCTTGGAGGGCGGCGGAGTGGTTTTACGCCGAGGGCTTCGGTTTCCTCTTCGATAACACATCGCGTGTTGTCTTTGTGTTTGCATCTTCCTTCCTCTCTATCTTTGCCTTTATATTATCTGCTGTGGATTTTATTTTGTTATGGCTTAGATAGGTTTTAACCAATTTAGTATTATAGCATGTGTTAAGTTTCCACACACTAGTTGTTTGACATATTGCTTGAATTGGTTGAGTTGTAATTTGAGGGTCTAAACGTTCAAAGGTGTTCAAAGAAAGAAAAGATTGATAAGAAGCAACAATGTAAAAAAAATGAAACCAACAAACAATGTTCAAAACTCATAATCAATAAACAAACCAACAGTCACACAACATAAGAAGTATTAATGCATGGACATTTGGTAATGCTTATGCATGAGTACCCTTCATCACCTACACGTCACGTGCGTTTGGGGTGATATCCTTATAGTATTGGGTACGAGAGTTAGGACTTTCAAATCTTCTAGTGAAGATTTCCAAGCAGTTGGTGAATAAACCAATCATCTTCAACACATCCATCATTCCGGGATCAACATTTCGATCTCTTAATGGCTTAACAGCCCAAGTCCTCTTGTCATTTCTTGGCCTTCTTGATCTTTGATCACTAGCATTCCTCAATGCTCTCAGCTTATGACAGTTGGGTCAGGTGTGCCCTTGAAGTCCGCAGTGATGACACACATGATTCATTCTAGGACCTTTTTGCGATCATGGAAGAGATTTTGCTTTATCTTCAAACCTGACCACAGATTGATTACGAGGCTTGTTCAACACCCGCTGGTCAGTAACATTCTTCTTCTTCTCAATATTTGCCTTTTCAACAGTAGAGGCAACTACAATTGGCTCTTTGGCCTTCACAAACTTCACTTCTTTGGAGATGTTCACAGCTGAACTACTTTCTCCGGCGTATCCTAATCCAGTTTTGTCGGAGAAGGTCTTTTGAGAAGAAAGGACATCATCAAGCTTCTTTGTAGAGACTCGTTCTACCTTGGCATTTGCTTGAACCACTTCAAGCTCAAGGAATTTTACCTCGGTGTAAGCTTCAGTTAGCTCACCATTTAACGTCTCTATCTCACACTTGGCCTCCTTATATCTCACTAGAAGACTTTTATAGTCCTCTTCAGCTTTCTTCATCTTTTTCACAACTGCCTTAGCCACCCTTGCATATTCTCTTGACTTCTCAAGTAGAGAGTTGTAGTTCTCTTTAAGACCAACTGTATCTTCATCTTCTTCAGCATTTGATTCTTTTATAATTCCCATTAATTCTCATCACTATGTTCCCCAAGCTCTTCTACAAGCAAATTCAAGTCCTCTGAAGACTCGACATGAGTAACAGTCATGAATGCTGATAAATTTCCTTCTTCATCACAGCTATCCTTAGAATTAGAGGTGAAGGAATCTGAGTCACTAAGAGTGGTTGCGTACACTTTGCCCTTCGATCTCAAGTAATTAGGACATTCCTTTTTGAAATGGCCATGTCCATTACATTAAAAACAAGTGACTCCTTGTGTAGATTGGGAACTCAATGCAATTTTTTGTAGTGTGGCCCCAGATGAGTTCCATTGGATTTCTCATATCACTGTTGCCAAGGAAGCATGGTAGATTTTGGAGACCACTTATGAGGGTACAAAGAAAGTTAAGGACACAAAGCTACAGATGCTGACTAGTTGGTTTGAGGAGCTCAAGATGAGCGAGGATGAGTCCTTTGACTCTTTCTATAGTAAGCTAAATGAAGTGGTCATCAGCAAGTTTAACTTGGGAGAGAAAATGGAGGACTCGAAAGTTGTACGAAAAATTCTTTGTTCATTGCTGGAGAGCTTCCGTGCAAAGGTGACTACAATTGAAGAGAGTAAGGGCCTTGATGAAATCAAAGTCCAAGAGCTGATTGGTTCTCCAAACGTATGAGCTTTCATTACCAAATCAAAGAAAGAGCAAATCATTGGCTCTCAAGATGATAAATGAAAAGGTAGAAGCTCATGGTTCATCAGATAAGGATGTAGTCGAAAAGGATGTTGCCTACCTTGTAAAGAATTTCCGCAAATTTCTAAAGTTCAAGAATAGTGAGAAATTTGGTGATAAAGGGAAATTCATGAATTCCGAAAAGGAGAAGGACTTCAAAAGGAGAGAAGGGAAGGAGTCCCAATCTACTCAAGGAGTTACTTGTTTTGAGTGTAATAGACATGGCCATTTCAAAAAGGAATGTCCTAATTGCCTGAGATCAAAGGGTAAGGCGTATGCCACCACTTTCAGTGACTCAGATTCCTCCACCTCTGATTCGGAGGAAAGCTGTGATGAAGAAGGGAATTTCTCAGCATTTATGACTGTTGCTCATGTTAAGTCTTCGGAGGACTTGAATTTGCTTGTGGAAGAACTTGGGGAGCATAGTGATGAGGAATCCATAGGAATTGTAGAAGAATCAGATGCTGATGAAGATGAAGATACAGCTGTTCTTCAAGAGAACTACAATTCACTCCTTGAGAAGTCTAGAGAATATGCAAGGGTGGCTAAGGCAGTTGTGAAAAGGATGAAGAAAGCTGAGGAGTACTATAGAAGTCTCCTAGTGAGATATAAGGAGGCCAAGTGTGAGATAGAGACGCTAAATGGCGAGCTAACTGAAGCTTACACCAAGGTGAAATTCCTTGAGCTTAAG
Source organism: Quercus engelmannii (assembly GCA_029955605.1). Lineage (NCBI taxonomy): Eukaryota > Viridiplantae > Streptophyta > Magnoliopsida > Fagales > Fagaceae > Quercus > Quercus engelmannii. Next base: position 78,871,591 of record JARPSG010000001.1, on the reverse strand, counting down.
GTGGTTCAAGCAAATGCCAAGATAGAGTGAGTCTCCACAAAGAAGCTTGATGATGTCCTTTCCTCTCAAAAGACCTTCTCCGTCAAAACCGGATTAGGATAAACCGGAGAAAGTAGTTCAGCTATTAACATCTCCAAAGAAGTGAAGTTTGTGAAGGCCAAAGAGTCGGTTGTAGTTGCCCCTACTATGGAGAAGGTAAATGTTGAGAAGAAGAAGAATGTGACTGACCAGCAGGTGTTGAACAAGCCCCGTAATCAATCTGTGGTCAGGTCTGAATCCAGAGCAAAATCTCTTCCATGATCGCAAAGAGGTCCTAGAATGAACCATGTGTGTCATCACTGCGAACTTCAAAGGCACACCCAATCCAATTGTCATAAGTTGAGAGCGTTGAGGAATGCAAGTGATCAAAGGTCAAGAAGACCAAGAAATGACAAGAGGACTTGGACTATTAAGCCATCAAGAGATCGAAATGGTGATCCCGGAATGATGGACATGATGAAGATGATTGGTGCATTCACCAACTGCTTGGAAAGCTTCACTAGAAGGTTTTAAAGTCTTAACTCTCATACCTAATCCTATAAGGATATCACCCCAAACGCACGTGACGTATGGGTGATGAAGGGTACTCATGGATAAGCATTACAACATGTCCTTACATTAATACTTCCTATGTTGTGTGACTATTGTTAGTTATGTGCCTATTGGTTTGTTTATTGATTATGTGAATTGGAAATTGTTTGTTTGTGTTTGCTTTCTTTTATTTAAAATGTTTTTACATTGTTGCCTTTGATCAATCTTTTCCTTCTTGTGTGTCAAAAATCCAAAAACCACATAAAAAGTAGAAAATCCAAAAAGTTTGATTGAAATTGTTGAGTTTTGTCTCAAAATATGTTTTATCTTGTACCTTTGTGCAAATGGCTTTGCGCATTTATAAGCATAGCTTGTTCCCTATGCACTCATATCATTGTGGGAGAAATCTTGAAATCTATGTGACTGTTGTAAATAGATCTTCAACCTTGTCATGAATGATTAGTGAATGGTTTTCTTGACCTTGAGACATGCATAGACTTGTGTCTATATATCTTCCCACTCTTTATTTTATTGGTTTTGCTAAAAGAGCTCACCAAATGTAAATCTCCAAATGAAAAGAGAATTGAGCTGCAAAAGCCTGTCGCACATACTAGTATTTGACTAGGAAAATAGAAAAGCGACCAAAAATAAAATTGTATGATGCCCAAAAAGCCAAAGGCTAACTCATCAAAGTGAAATATCAAAAATTTCAAGCATCGATCTCACAATGAGATGTGTTGATTCAAAAAGATCAAATGATATGTTAAACATGAAGCCAAATGAAAAGCTTCAAAGATATTGTACTCAAGTTTATGTGGGAGGTCATATATACATATTTCTATAATTGAGATGGGTCACATTATCTAGTTCTAGTTGTGTATGTCTTGATTGAATTGATCATTGAAGCTTCACATTAGATTAAAGACTATCTCATTTTTGATATCCACACACAACACACATGTCTATGTTCAATGAATGTCATATTCATTTGTGTGACTGTACTTGTTTAAATGTGTTTTCACATGCTCAATCTTTGTTGATCAATCACAAAAAGATTTTTGAGTTTTTTAGTTATTTTTTGAAAGTACTTTTTTTTTTACAAAAATTATCAAATATTCAAAAACTGTGTTGCCCTGTTCTGGCAACTCAATCGCTGTAGAACCAGTCGCATGCCCCAGTCATGAGTCCATATAGAGATTTTTTGCGACTCACTGGCGACTCATTGGTGGATAAATGCTTCAGTCGCGAAAAAGACTTAGAATATTTTTCAAAAATTTGGATTTTCATGCTTTTCATGGCTCAGGTTGGCAACTTGTTCGCGGGTGGAAAGTCCAGTTGCGAGAGGTACATAGAGATTTTTGCGGTTCAGATCACGACTTTCTCACGAGTGGAACTTCCAGTCGTGACAAACACTTAGAAAATTTTTCGAAAGTTTGTCTTTCAAGTGTTCTGGCAGCTGGCTCTGGCGACTTGCACGCGACTTGATTCAGTTGCGAAAATCACGTGTTTTGCGCAAATTGATCAGTTTTTAAAACTTTTCAGTTTTCCCTCGAACATTTCTGACTGTTCATTGTCTTCCTTACCTGAAACACTCTCAAACTCACCGTTTCACTTTCGAACAAACTTCCATTTTTACATCATTTCAACTTAAAATCTTCAAGAAAAAGGTATGGGTTTTCTCTTTCTCTCTTCATACTTCATGTTCTGAGTTTTGATTACTTAAATCTATGAGTTGTTGGTTTGATTTGGAATATTTTTTGTTTCGGTGATGGATTGGGTGAATGTTTGTTGTGTTTGGATTTTTGGGTATTGCTGATTAGGCTTTTAGGACTCTATTATGTTGCTCTCATGGTTGATATTGACTGAGTGTGTCTTTTGATCTTTTTGGAGTTTGAATCTCATACCCATTATGTTATGATTGTTTTCGGTTTAATGTAATGCACTTTGTGTCTATTTTTGGTTGATTCAAAATGGTTGTGTTTAGTTGGTTGGGCTATTTGTTTAAACTGTTTATAGTTATCATATGTGTTACTTCTGTCTTATGGATATTTTTTGCTCTGTGTTGGTTTGAACACTTCATACTCTTTATGACATATCTCAGAGTCTTATGCCCCCTTTTGGTTAAGTGTGTTTTACACTACTTGTGGGGTACTTTTGGCTCTTTACAATTGCTTACTGTGTGGTATAGTATATGTTTGGTACTATCCCCTAGAGCTTCGATGTTTAAGGTGTTATGATCTTTGATCATTGATATCACTATGCGTTATGCATTAGTATGAGCTATCTCTTTCAATGACTATTTTTAAGCTGAATATGGTCTTCTATTCTACTCTATACCACTAACTTGTTACTAATGGTTGTGTTCATCTATTATGCTTTGTTGTTGTGGACTTTTCTGCTTGTTTACAAATGACCTATCTTCTACAAAGAAGAAAACTCTTGCCAAGAAAGCTGACAAAAGGTTGAAAATGGACCATAACCTATTGAGGTCTGTTCAACATTTTGAGAGATATAGGATTCTTTCTTGAGGGGAACCATTATTCAGGAAAGGTTTGTTGACTTAGGGGATTTGAAGGACACCTTCATTCCAGGTTGTTTTGAGGGTAGAGGATGGGATAAATTGTTGAGTGACCTACCTGCTGTTTGTGAGCCTTTAATCAGGGAATTCTATGCAAATGTTGTGATAAAGGAGGATGAGTTCAGCTGTTGGGTTAGAAGAAAGGAATTCACTATAGATGCCCATGACATAGATGAGGTACTAGGGTTTGAAGGTTTACAGGACTATGACTTCACCAACTACAAGGACAGGATGTTATCTATAGAAACTGTCCAAACTCACATTGGTGGACAAAGAGAGGGGAGATGCCTCAACACTATAGCATTTCCAGCTGACATGAGGTGCCTAACCACCATCATGATGTTCAACTTGTACCCAGTGAGGAAGCTGACTACAATCAATAATGCCAGAGCTATTTTCCTCATGGAACTCAAGGAGAAAACCTTCATTGACATCAGCTCCCACATCTTTGACACTATTGTGGATGAGACTAGAACCACCTCTAGGCCCAAAATGATCTTTCCTAGCCTTCTTATGAGGCTTTTCAGAGCAAAAGTTGTTGAAATCCCTTAAGACATCAGCCCTATGCCTACAGCTTCAGCCATTAACAAGCTAACCATCATCAGAATACAAGTCTGTCTTCCAGGTGATGAAGAAGAAGGTGACCAAGGTGAAGGTGACCCAATAGAGACTGAGACAGTGGTTGTAGGACAAACTTCAACATCCAGAAGTCGAGGCAAGAGGAGCAGAGCTTCAACCTCATCAAAGGTACCTCCAGATGCATTCCAGATTATCCTGCAGAGGATTGATGGACTTAGAGAGGTCCAGAATGAGCATTCTGACAGGATGGCAGCAATTTAGGATTAGCTTAACATACTTTCAGCCAAGTTTGACAGCATCAACACGCAGCAGTGACCCTTTGGCCATTCTGGTCAAAAAGGGGGAGAATTTTTGAAGGGCAGCTCTTGAGAGGGAGTGCCATTTTAAGGGGGAGCATGCCATAAGCAGTGTTTTCAGTTTATGTTTCAGTTTTATTTTATGTTTCTTATGGTATTATGTTCTATGGGTTTAATACATTGTTGTTAAGTTTGGTTTAAAGGTTTAAACTCATGGATTTGTTTGGCTGTGATATTATTATTTAAAAATGTTATTCAATATTTTTTTGTATTTTGTATCCATATTGCTTTTGTAAGCTTTTAGGGTTTGTTTCCATGTGCTTTGTAGGCTTTTATGTTTTGTACCATACTTATGTAGCCTTTATGCTTTGTTGCCTATTACTTCTTGCTAATAGTTATGCATTTTCTTTAAATACTCTCACTCTTGTGCCCTAGTAGGATCTTGTTCCTAGATACATATACTTCATGTATTGTGCATTGGTTGAGTGTTGGGCATGCAAGTGATTTGTATTGAGCTTACTGGCTTGTATGTTCGAATGCCCATTCCAAGTGTGAATGAGCATTGTGGTCACTATTTTATAGTGATTGCTTGTTTGGTCAAGCTATGGTTTATTACTTAATTCCATTTTGCTTGATTGCATTGTAATTACCTCATATGCATTACAAGTTTTCCTACATACAATGATCATACTGTGTTATTGTGTTTCAGGAAATTCTTGTTCATATGATTCAATAGCTTATCAGATTCTAGAGTTAGGTGTGAGTGAGTTTTGTTCAACTGTTCTCAACTCACATGTTAAGTCTAGAGTTTGTTTTAGGGTTTTCTCACGGAATATCCAAAGGGAGAGATTGTAAGGTTGAATTTTATCAACCATCTTGTTGGTTTTATTCCGTGCCAAATTTTCTTGTATTTTAGCAATTAGTAAACCTATATTTAGGTGGGAATCATGTAAGGCGAGTGAGTGAGAGAGTGTAAAGAAATGCTAAGATTGTGCAAGGATGCAAAGACTCGCGACTGGGACTCGCGACTGGGACTCGCGGGTGACTTGCGACTTGCAAGTCGCCAACTGCAGCACATGAGTGAAGCGTGCAAAAAAGATGAACAGTCACACCAACTAGAGCAATATAGGACAAAAAGTCTAGCCTGGCCATTCTATTAACTCGCGACTCAATCAAGTCGTGAGGCCAAGCCGTCAGCCAGCTCTGTTTTAAAAAACCTGACTCTTCGCATTCTGTAAGGTTGAATTTTATCAACCATCTTGTTGACTTTATTTTGTGCCAAATTTGCTTGTATTTTAGCAATTAGTAACCCTATATTTAGGTGGAAATCATGTAAGGGTAGTGAGTAAGAGAGTGTGAGGAAATGCTCAAGATTGTGCAAAGAAGCAGGAACTCGCGACTGGATCTCGCAAGTAGCTCGTGGCTTACAAGCCACCAGAAAGTTACACACGAGCCAAGCATGCCAGAAACTGAAGAGTCATGCTAGCTATTGCACTATAGGACAAAAGTCCTAGGCTGGCCAGACCGTTAGCTCGCGGCTTGAACTCGCGACTCAACCCAGTCACGAGGTCAAGTCGCTAGAACACCCTGTTTGGGAAAAACTAACTTTCCACATTCCTTCTCACCCTACTATATATAGATCCTTATACAACGATAATAAGAGAGCTTCCAGAGAGAATTTTGAGAGAGAAACCCTAGAGAAAAATAAGATTGATTCATCCACAATCTTCACATAAGGACTCTTCAAATTCCTCTACTCTCTTCCTCTCCATTGTTAAATCCTTGAGAGGTACATTACCAAAACCTTTTCTCACCATACTCATATCTGTGAGAAGACCATTTGGTGTTTAGGAAGTAGTTAAGAAGGGACCAATTTCATATTGGTAGATGCTATGGTCAAGTAACGGAATCTGGTAAGCTAAGGAAGAAATAGGTTCAGCAGAACCTCGTTGGAGTAGGAGCTTGGAGGGCTTAGGTACATTGGATAGATTAGGCTTGGAGGGTCTTCTGCTGTTCATGTATCCTAACTTGATTCTTTAGTGGATTGTATACCGCTTGGAGGGCGACGGAGAGGTTTTACACCGAAGGCTTTGGTTTCCTCTTCGATAACACATCGTGTGTTGTCCTTGTATTTACATCTCTCTTCCCTTAATCTTTACCATTTAATTTCTGCTGTGGATGTGATTTTAATTGGTTTAGATTGTTTATCAATTTTAATTGGTTCATATTCCGCACATTAATTGTTTGATATTAAGCTTGAATTGGTAATTTGTTAATTGGGGGTCTAAATGTTCATAGTGTTTTATACACTGATTGAACTTTCAATTGGTATCTGAGCAGGTGCACTTGCAGGGGTTTAAATACCTAAGTGCGATCCTAGACCACATTGCTATGGATGCAGCTATGGAAAATGCCATGTTGAATTGCGGTTTAAATGTTTGTGATAATGACTCTATGAGTGTGTTTGAGGGTGTCCTATCAATGAACTCTTAGATTTATGAAAAACAAAGAAACATGCTAGGATGTTTGTTCACATACTGAAATATTTTGAGAATAAGAATCACATTTTACATGATAGCCTATCTAAACCTAACTCGTTGATTAATAAATACAAAAGAAAAAATAGAATATTGTGTGTGAAGGTTGATAATCTGAAAAAAAATAAAATAAAAGAATTTAGTCTAACAGAAGCATGAAAATTGAAGATAAATTTCTGATTGAAGGTCAAGAATATTTGTCTCATGCTTGTCTATGTGTGCACACCTCTCTAAAGGTATTTAATTCATGCTTATGGTATCTTGATAGTGGTTGTTCTCGGCATATGACAGGTGATAAATCACTATTTACGTCACTCAAAGAGAAGGTTGGTGACTATGTAACGTTTGGTGATGGGAGTCATGCTCAAGTTCTCGGCAAAGGGACTATTGAGATATCGAGATTACCTTTATTGAAAGATGTTTTATACATCAAAGGGCTGAAGGTGAATCTCTTAAGCATTACTCAAATATTTGATAAGGATTTCCTTGTTCAATTCTCAAAGAAGGGATGCATAATCATAAATGAAGAAAGGATTCAAGTCTTGGAGGGAAATAAGACTACTGATAATTGCTATGGAGTAGTCCCTACGACACCCATTTCGTGTAGAAGTGCTCGTGTTGACATATTGGAACTTTGGCATCACAGATTTGGGCATGCAAATTTCAAACAAGTAGCTAAAGTATCTAAACTTGAAGCTGTTGAGGGACTTCCAAAGTTTGAAAAGGTGGAGAAGACTATTTGTGGTGCATGCCAAATGGGAAAGCAAACAAAGACAAGCCATCACAAAGTGAATGTAATTTCTACTTCACAATGTTTATAATTTCTTCATGTCGATCTAATGGGGCCCACAAGAACTGAAAGTCTAGGAGGAAAGAGGTACATTATGGTCATTGTTGATGATTTCTCAAGATACACTTGGGTTGAATTTCTTAGAGAAAAATCAGAAGCAAGTGAGAAATTGGAAACTCTTTGCAAGAGACTACAAAATGAGAAAGGGGTTTCTATTGTTAAGATAAGAAGTGATCATGGCAAGGAATTTGAGAATGCAAGATTTGAGTAATTTTGTGAAAAGAATGGAATCAAAAGGGAATTTTCAGCCCCCAAAACTCCTCAGCAAAATGGAGTTGTAGAGAGAAAGAATCGGGTGATTCAAGAGATGGCAAGAGTTATGTTACTTAACAAGCAAATTCCTCAAAATTTTTGGGGAGAAGCTGTGAACACCTCATGTCACATTGGTAATCAAATATTCTTTTAAGCAGGAACAAAAAGGACTGCTTATGAGATTTGGAATAGAAATAAGCCAAGAGTAAAGTACTTCCGAGTGTTTGGAAGCAAGAGCTACATTCTAAATGATCAAGAGAACCTTGGGAAATTTGATGCAAAAAGTGATGAAGGCATTTTTCTTGGGTACTCTACTACAAGCCGGGCATATCAGGTTTTCAACAAGAGAACTAAGACTGTAATGGAGTCCATCAATGTAAAAATTGATGATGACATAGCAAAGGTAGAGATGGTTGATGATGGAGAAAGACCGAGCACCAAAGAACCCACTATTGAGATTGAAGCTCTTAACATAGAAGTTGAAGGACCTACACCGGAAGAAGAATCAACTCCCATAAACCCAAGAATGGAAACAAGATCAATATCCAGAACATCAAGTCCTCTCACTCCTCTGGAAGTTCATCCTCCCATCTCTCGGAATGATGAAATCTCCACATCAAAGAAGCCATCATCAAGAGTGATTAAGAACCATCCGAATAGCAACATTATAGGCTCTTTGAATGAAGGTCTTCGCCAAATATAAAGCCGGGATACCCAGAGGCCCGGGATCCTCGAGACGTGAAGCACAACTAATGTGAGATTGAGACAGCTCAAGAAAGTTACCACGAAATACAAGAAATAAAGAACAGATATGTCCTTCTCAAGTACCTAGTGGTGCAGCAAAGAATCAGAAAGTATAAAGCAAACATTCATGAACAAAGGAGCTGTACCACAAGGAACCAAGAATGAGAAAACCATAAGTAGAAGCGGCTGGAAGGGAACTTTCAACCCAGCAGTAAAAGATTCCAACTATTTGGGAATAATGACAAGGATGAAGGGTAGCCAAAAAGCTAAAAAGGTGAAGAAGACCAAATAGCTGAGCTCAGCAGCCTGAGGGGATCTTGGAATGGAAAGCCAGCTAGAGACTTTCAGCTTGGTCGCACCAAAAGGAGGAAATTATGAGAAAAAAGGGAAGAGACCAGCCCCTGAGCAACTGTCACAACACGAGCTCTGAGGGGCAAAAGAGAGAAATCACTAGTACCTCGGAGCCCTAGAAAACACATTATAAAAGGAAGAGAAAACCCATGTGGAGGGGGGGGGGGGGATTTTGAGTAGGTAGAATATCATAACAGAGCCATTAGAACTCTGTAAAATTTAAGAAAAACAGAGGAACGTCTCCCGGTATCCCAAAAAATAGCCACTATAGCACATACTCGGATTTAAAAGGATTCAAACTTTACAAGACTTAGAGGCTTGAATAGCCATCAAAGTCTGTAATTTTTGAGCTTATTTAAACCTTGTATCACGTCTTAGTGAGCACACTGTAAATATAATTATTACAATTTTAGAAATGATAATTTTACAATATTTTCATAAAACTCACAACGAATTTTAGGTAGTATGTGGTTACTAAAGCTTAAAAATTAGTAATTTCAACTTTGACTTTAAATCAAAACTTATAACAATTACTTGTCACCTAAGATTTATTGTGAAAGCGTTGGAAAAAGGTTTGACTATATCGCAAGTATTAACTACGAATCATCTACACTTTCAAGATAAATAATTTTGATTTTCTTTCGGCACTAGGACTTATATTGTGACATCTATTATGTTTTTTTTCACCCTATTTGATAAAGTATTATATTAGTGTTAGTCTTGATTCCTCCATGTGGCATGTACATTGTGTGTATATATTTGGAAAATTATATTTTAATACCAAAATAAATTTAAATCTTACACTTTCAAGAGCTTCAAATTAAACCTGTATAAAAAAAATAAAAAAATGTTTCAAATTAAACTTGATACTTAAAATTTAAATACTTTTCAATTACTAAAAGTTTTTAACTCAATTAATTGACATTTTTTAATGCGTCCATAATGTTTAGATGCAAACTCTCCTCCCTCACTGTAACCATCAAACAAAAATGAAAATATTTCAATTAACAGCATAAACTTATTCATTATGATGTCATTAATAGAAATAGCTTATATAAAAAGACGTCACATGAGCACACACTACTAAGAACGTGGTCTATTGCCGTGTTGAAAGCTAAAATTAGTGTGAAACACTAATACTTGTTTAGACACTCAATTTTAAAAATACGGCTAGATTGCTTTTACTCTAACTTATCAAAGTGTGGAAGAAGAGTAAATATGCGCAATAAACCAGTAACACTACTCTAGGCCATATTCAACCATAATAAACAATAAAAGAAAAGCTTAAAGAGTAGAGAAGAGAGATGCAAACACATGATAAGACCAAATCGTTTTATCGAAGAGGAAACCAAAAAACTTGATAAAAAACCGCTCTGCAACCCTCCAAGTCGAAATTGATCCATTAGTGAATAAGTTGGAGCATACAAATAACAAAAGACCCTCTAAGCCTAATCTACCTGTAAGGTTGAATTTATTCAATTATGTGTTGGCTTTATTCCGTGCCAAATTTGCTTGTAATTTAGCAATTAGATACCCTATATTTAGGTGGGATTTATGTAAGCGTTGTGTGTGAGAGAGTGTGAAGAAAACTCAAGATGTGTGCGCAATTCAAAGGAGTCTCACAACTAGATCTCGCGACTGGCTCGCGACTAGCTAGTCACCAGAATGGCACACGTGTGAAGCAACTATGCATTTTGGAAAGTCCACATGAGGGCATTCCTATGTTCTATTGATGAGAGTGTTTGGGATGCTATAGATATTGGATGGACTAGGCCAGAGGCCGCCAAATCCAAATGGGATAAGGCAGCCGTTGCGACAGCTAACGCTAATAGCAAAGCTTTAAATGCTATTTTCTTTGGTGTTTCCCCAGATGAATTTTACAAGATTTCTCACATTACAATTGCTAAGGAGGCGTGGCAAATTTTGGAAACAACTGATGAGGAAACCAAGAAGGTGATGGACAACAAGCTATAAATGCTCACCACACGCTTCGAAGAGATGAAGATAAGCGAAGATGAGTCATTTGACTCATTTTATGGGAAGATGAATGAGGTGGTAATTGGGAAGTTTAACTTGGGGGAAAGGACGGATGACTCCAAGATTTTAAGAAAAATTCTACGATCATTACCAGAAAACTTTCGTACAAAGGTTATTACCATTGAAGAGAGCCAAATTCCTATAATCTGGGATATCTGGGTGATGGATAAACCCAAATAATGTAGGAGTTCTCTATATAGGGTACTTAAGGGAAACCTAAGTCCCACCTTCAACATCTGTTCATATACTCCGACACCGTCTACCCCTCATAATAACATTTCTCTAACACATAGGGTAGACGAATTGAAATGTAGTCTGGAATCTGAAAAATGGCCCTAAAGGTGCTGAAGTGTTTCTACTTGATGACGGATGTGAATTTATGCACCGTCCACTTTGGTAACATGATGAACTCCCGAAGTCCATCTGCACCAATGACGGATCTTAATGGTTGATCCTCGCACTCAACAGAAATATTCTCTAGCTCAGCCATCTCCATATCCTTATTTGTTAAGGACAAGGAAGACGTAGACGGACTCCTCTCTTCGCCCAGACTCTCTTGGTCTTTATGACCGGACGGGTATACTTCCTCATAATCTGTCCCGTCACAAACTTCTGACTGATTACTTGACACACTAGACATTGCCTACAAGTGACGACAAAACCTAAGACTGACGGATCTAAAAGTGTTGATGGGTGTGTATGGAAGTCTGACCAAATAAAAAAGCACCAATGAAAGACTTGTAAAATCACAATAATTACTCACCAAGTCTCAGTTACTGAAGGTCGACGATTGTATAGATGACGGATACAGGTATTTTACGGATGGCTCTTTGATAATTGTGACGATCGTGCTCTGACAATGCGTTTTGACGGAGAAATGAAGAAATGATAGAAGGGAGGTGTGATATATATAGAAAAAATGCACGGAAGACGAAGCGACGCTTCAATCCAGGACAAAACCCAATCAAGCAATGACACGTGTCGTACCTTATAAATGCCTAACATCCTATCAGCATATTTTCGCAGTTCATGTCCCCTTAAAGAGCCATCGACCTCAAGAGTCTTCAACTGTCAACATAAATAATCCTGGATCGTCAACCCCAATAAAAATTTAACCGTCACCTTGATGGTCCGACCCCCTAAAACGTGACAGACCATAGGGTGAAGGGGGCAACTGATAGGGGAAAAATAGTATGATGTTGGGCCTGACGGATCCGAGCCCATGGGCTGAAAATATGGGAAAACCTAGGGCCTGACATAACTTGAAATACTTATGGCATACACTTGGAATCCGAAAGAATTCTAGAGGAAATCAGAATACTAGTGTGAGTGTAATTCTAGAAGATACGCATTTGATGAGAAACCCACTATACAAGGAAATGTTTGCTCATCACGTTTTGGATTGCTCAAGCAGAGTCCTACAAGGAAAAGACTTCGAGGTCAAGGAAGAGACCAACCTCGTACTACTATAAAAGCTCCAATACTCTCACAAATCAAGGTACGCATAATTTACCCTCTCTAGCACTTTAGAGTTGTGAAAATAATTCTAACTTGACCTTTGGAGGGTATTTGGCCGGCACCACACCGGTGCTCTCAAATGTTTTTCGTTATTTTGTTGTGCAGGTCCACTTTGAGTCGCGAGTGCTATGTAACCTATTGGTGATATTTTCAGCATCATCAGCTAGGTTAAGTCTTCTTCAGGTTTTTTACCAATTTGGTTTTTCTAGGTTATCATATCGTGTGTTTTTTATATTTTTGCATTATTTACATGATATGATTTGATGTTATAAGGGGTCTAAAAACATACACACACACACACACACACATATATATATAAAATCATTATTTCACTCATGCCACATGTGATTGTTTGCCATTAGCTTGTAAGCTTAGTTTTCAGCTTTTAACTTTTATATACAGTTTTTTAAAACTTCATATTTTCTTGTAATTTCTTATTTTTACAAATTTCTCCAAGTTACAAGTATACTTTAACATGGTTTTAGTAAAAAAACTAGATAAATTGTTTACAAACAGACATAATACTATATTTTTTAAGCTTAATTGGAAACTTCTCATATTTGGAGTTTAATATGAATCCATACCTGAAGTTATATATTTTTATTTTTATTTTTTTATAACTCAATAGTTGGAGAGGTGAAATTTGTTTATGCAAGATTAAAGACGAGGGAATAAAAACAAACACATAAAATTCACATGATTCAACACTATGTCTAATTTACAGATGGACAACGCCTGTCAATTTCTTATTGTATTTACATCACGCGTCACCAAGTCACTATCCCTCATATGTGTGGGAGGTCGTCACTCGTCAGTTGTCACCCAAGTGTGGGTAATTACGACAATAAATGAATTTGGCATGTTAGTCAATATAGCAGTTAGTGAAGTAAAAATTATGCTACCGACTCTACACAATTTTGGCCATTAGAGTTTTTGATGAACCAACATATTTATTAAACCAACAACAAAAACTACACAGCCAAGGAAAGAGCCTCAGCTCTAATAACAGAAGCAAAGCAAGGAGGCCCTAACCCCACATCAAAAGAACCAAAGTAGTTGTTTGACAAAGACCACTTGGCTAAAACATGAGCAGCAACATTTGCTTCTCTAGCTACCCAACTGAAACTACAATTAAAGAAATTCAATTGTAAAGCTAAAACATCAGTGCAGATGGTTTTTATTCTCCAAGGAGCTTCTTGGTTAGGACACCTCAGCGCATCAATGTAGGTCTTCGAGTCACTCTCAATGGAAATGGAGTCAACATCCAAGTTTGCTGCCAAGTTGAGAGCCCAGATTATAGCTTCCGCCTCTGCTTATAGAGGGAGTGTGGTGTTTACTCTTTTAGAACAAGCAAACACCACTTCCCCTCTCCAATCTCTAGCTATAGCTACAATGGATGAACTCTCAATGTTGTAGGTAGCATCAACATTGACCTTAATAGTGTCCCTATCTGGTTTAGACCAAGCTGATTGGATCCTATTGCTTGAAGACCCTAACGGGGACTCAAGAACCTTCCTGAACTCAGCAACAGATCTGGATATCTTTAACAACATCCCATCCAAATTAGGAGAAATTCCCTCAAATTGAACTTGGTTTCTTAACTTCCATACCACATCACATATCACTGCACCGTGTAGTAAAAACTCTGCCTTAATAGATGAATTCAACCCAACTGCATTCGGAGGAGATATTAAGGTTTGAATGAATTGGGAGGAGGAAGAGAGACCCAAACCATCAAACTTGAACCCCCAATGGCTATTAAACCAAATAGCTTTAGTCAATGGGCACATAACAAATAGATGGAGACAAGTCTCTTCTTCCATGCCACATAATGAGCAGGTCGTATCTCCAATATTAATATATCTAGCCAACAAGGATTTAGTAGGGAGACAATTTGCTGCAATCCTCCATAAATGCATTTTTAGTCTCTCATGAATCTTGGTTTTCCAAATTTCTCCCCTTGACACATCTTGACTAATAGGCAGGTTCTCTCTCCGGCCAAGCCAATAAGCTGATTTCACTGATATTTTCCCATTAGAAGTGGCAGTCCATATCCACTTGTCAGCTTGTGGGTGGAAGGAAATAGGAATTCTCTGAATAGCTTTGACAGTTTGTTCATCAAATAAGTTTCTGAGCTTCTGATAGTCCCACCCTTTAAGACTGGGATTAATGAGTTGAGATACAATCAGTGCATTGTCTGGATTAGAGCCTTCCTTTGGGCGAGGGATGAAAGAAGGTAAATCAGGAATCCACGGATCCAGCTAGGTTCTAATAGAGTTCCCACTGCCAACTTGAAAGCAAGCACATTGAGCTATAAGATGTTTTGTACCTTCAATGCTTCTCCAAGTGGGAGATGAGCTACCCGCTGTTTGATGGTTCAACCAGTTGGATCTAACCTTATACTTTGCTCTTAATATCGTAACACAAAGACTTTTTTTTTTCCGCCAGTGTCCACCAAGCCAATTTGGAGAGAAGGGCTTGGTTGAAATCCCACGCCTTCCTAAAGCCCAAACCACCTTCCTTCTGAGGCCAACATAAGGATGACCACGCCATTGGGGTCAAATATTGTCCCTCTCTTGATTTTGGGTTCCACCAGAACCGTCTAATCACCCCATCCAATTGCTCACAAAGAGCTTTTGGGAATTGGATGGTTGACATATGATAGGCTGGAATGGTCTGAGCAACTGACTTGATAAGGGTGGCTCTTCCTGACCATGATAGGTTCTTACTTTTCCAACCGCTCAATTTGTTTTCCAATCTCTCCTTCACTGGTAGATGATCCTTGCATCTACTAGAAGTGAAGAAAAGTGGAACTCCAAGGTATTTCGTATTGGGTGGGAGCCTATTGATACCCCAACAAGCTTTTATTTGATTTAAGAATTGCTGGCTTACCCCTTTAGAGGGAAAAAATCCAGATTTCGCTACATTAACTTTCTGCCCTGACCATGAGCAATATTTCTCTAGGAAAATCTTGAGCGAAGATAATTCAGACATCTTGGCCTTGGAAAATAAAATAACATCATCTGCATAGCACAATTTTGAGATGGGAGGAGCACTACTAGACACTTTTATTGCAGTAAGCTGCCCACGATCCACTTCTCTACTAATAAGCCTCATTAGCACTTCGCTTCCCAAAATAAACAAATATGGTGAAGGTGGATCTCCCTGTCTAATGCCCCTAGATGGGGTGAAGCTTGGGCATTTACCACCATTAAGTAGCACCGAGTATTGCACAGTGGACAAACATTAATGGATCAAGTTTGTAAACTTGTTGCTAAACCCAAATGCTTTGAGAGTCAGAGATAAGAACTTCCATTCCATTCGGTTGTAAGCCTTTTGAAAGTCAATTTTAATGCCCAAAAAACCCTTCTTCTTCTTTGTTTTCTTGAAGCTATGCACAACTTCTTGGGCGATTACTACATTCTCAGCGATCCATGTATTAGGGACAAATGCCACTTGAGCTGGGTCAATCATGCGAGATAAGAGAGGCCTTAATCTGCTCACAATGATTTTAGATATCACCTTATAGCAAACATTGCAAAGGCTGATAGGTCGAAACTGACTGAAGTTGCACGAGCCCTTCTTCTTGGGAATAAAAGCAATGAATGTTTCATTTAGCTCACTCAGAATCCTTCCACTTCGAAAAAAACTTTGTGTAGCTAAAATAATCTGGTCACCCACAGTTTCCCAATAATGTTTATAGAACAAAGCCGAGAAACCGTCAGGTCCGGGTGCCTTGAGAGACTTCATTTCAAAAATTACCTTCCGAATTTCTTCTCTGGAAGGAACTCTGCATAACTCCTCATTCTCTTCCACTGCAATACATGGCTCAATTAAATTCTCTAAATCTTCAGGGACATCATTGAACTCAGATTGATACAAGGATTTAAAATTTTTATTGAAATAGTTTTGGATTTCCTCCCTTGTATTTATCCATGTTCCATCTTCCAACTTGATTTCATTTATACGATTCCTTCTTCTCCTCACCAATGTGAAAAGATGGAAGAATCTTGTGTTCCTATCACCCTCCTTAGTCCATAACTCTCTTGATTTCTGCTTCCACTTTAGATCCTCTCTTTCCAGCCAATCATCAAGTTCCAAATTTAGTGATGCCTCAAGCTCAAGATTTTCCCTTCTAGGGTTTGAGACTTGTAGCCGAGCAATTTTTGCCTCCAGCTCTTTAATTCTTTCTCTTGAATTCCCAAAGCAATTTTTATTCCACCTTTTCAAGTCCTTTCTGGTGGCATCCAGCTTTCTAGCAAGTCTGTAACCTTGTGAACCCTCTACAGATGTTTGCCAAGCATTCTCCACTACCTCTTTACTTGATTCCTCCTTGGTCCACATTGCTTCAAATCGGAAAGGTCGATCTGGAGCTGTATCTTCCATATATGTATCCATAAGAATAGGGTTGTGATCTGAATTTGAATTACTTAAGTGCCTGATTCCAACTTTTGGAAAGATTGATTGCCATTCGTGATCACAAAAACATTGGTCTAGTCTTTCCTTGATATTGGCTAGCCCCTCTCTTCTATTTGTCCATGTGAATGCTGGCCCAGAAAATCCCAGATCAATAGCCCCAGTGTTGTTCATGAAGCTTCTAAGACCATTTACTGAACTCTCAGAGACATTGGATCCTCCTTTTTTTTCCCCTGACTCTTTAATGCTATTGAAGTCTCCAAACACAGCCCATGGCCCTGAAAATGCTTTCACCATCTCTTCAAGTTTGACCCAAAATCTCTTCCTTTTGGCTCTCCGTGGAGGACCATAAATGCAGAATAATAGCCAAGGAGATCTAATTGGGTCTGAGTAAATTAACGTAGCTATAACATTACCATTAGAGAACACCACCTCCAAATCCACTCCCATCCTCCAAAATAGGGCTAAACCCCCTGCTTTGCCCATCGCATCCACACAGTATGAATCAAAAAAATTCAGCTTAGTTTTTATCTTATCCCATCTGACTTTAATTTTGTTTCAGATAGGAAGACTAGATCCGGGCATGACTCACGGATTAGCTCGCTTATAGCCCGGATAGTCGGACTTCTACAAGCACCCCGACAATTCCAAGCGAGGGCTCTCATGGGTTCGCAACTTTCAGCTATATACCAGACCCAAGTTGATATAAAACCCCAATCAAGTCTAAGCTCTACAGGATGAAGTAACCCCCCTTCACTTCAACCGCACCACTTCCACACCACATACTACACGATATGAACTCAACCAGCAAACCAACAAAATTCTAGTAACAGAATATATAGATAAAAGCAAACAGAACTTACAAATTGGCCTTCCTCAAATTTAGACTGGGTCCTTGATGCACGGACTCAACGAGCCCACCTACAGCCAGAAAAAAGCCATCTCACACAGGGGCCAATCCAACCCGCACATCAGCAAGGAACCATAGAGGATCAAGAACAGCCACTTCCCGAAGCAAATCTCGCGAGAATGGCAGAGAAGAACTCGCGCGCACGATAGCGACTTAATCTTATCTTACGCCGAGAGAGAAAGGAGAGCACACAGGAGGCAATCCGACCCACACCACAGCAATGGGCCACAGGGATGCAAGAAACAGCCACTTCCCGAAGCAAAGCTCACGAGAAAGGCAACGAAAAGCTCGTGCGCACGATAGCGACTGAAGCTAATCGTGCGTCAAGGGAGAAAGGAGAGACTGGGCTCTCAGAGAGAAGCTCCTACAGGGGAGAGATTTGTTAAGCAGCTCGTATTGGTTTCGTTGGCCATTAGAGTTATCCACGTGATATTGGACGGGTGAAAATTTAAAAAAAAAAAAATTTAGTAGGGGGCCACGTACGTTAGAGTCATTTATTAGAGACGTAAAAGAACCGACATACATTATTTCTGATTGGAAGCATGAAGATTGTTGACCTTAATTTTTATATTGCACGATGTGATCTAAGCTGTACGATGTGTGTAGGCATCAATATGTGAACAGTAATCTCTTATTTAAATAAATTTTGTGTAAAAATAAAAATTAAGATGTGGGATGAGTTGTTAAATGATATGGGAAAATATATAAAGTAATATTTAAGGATGTAAAATAAATTTTTTTTGCAATCCCCATATACTGAGCTTTTAGCTAGGCATTGGAAGTGTTCAAAGAATGAAATAGAATTATCTTTCCATTATCTAGTACAAGGTTTAACAGATTTTCAGTGATTAAACATATATAACATGATCAGTATTCATTTCTATGGAATATGAAAACACCACCCAAGAAATAAAAGTATTAAACACATAATACTTTTTGATTGAAAAAAAAGTCAGAATATGATACAATACACATATCACAAGTAACAATACCATTTTTAGGTGTTACCGACACTAATAGTCATGATAATAATAAAAATAAAAAAACACTACCAGTTATGGCCATACTGTAACTACTGTTTTAAAGGGAAAAAAAAAAAAAAAACAAAACCGTATTGACTTACTATGCACGCACCAATTATTACATTTTTAAGGCTATTTTGTAGTGGTATTTTGGGTTAAGTAATGTGTTTGAGATTGATGAGAAAGTATAATTAAGTGTTTGTGTTCTGAATGTTCAATATGTGTATAAAACACTATGAACGTTTAGACCCCCAATTTCCAAATTATCAATTCAAGCTTATTATCAAAAAATTAATGTGCGGAATATGAACATAAGCATATAACAAAATTGATAAACAATCTAAACTAAATAAAATCACATCAACAACAGAAATTTAATGACAAAGATTAAGGGAAGAGAGATGCAAACACAAGGACAACACAATGATGTGTTATCGAAGAGGAAACCGAAACCCTCGGCGTAAAACCTCTCCGCCGCCCTCCAAGCGGTAAATGTAAAGTTGAATTTCATCAATCATCTTGTTGGCTTTGTTCCATGCCAAATTTGCTAGTATTTTAGCAATTAATAACCCTGTATTTAGGTAAGAATCACGTAAGGGTAGTGAGTGAGAGAGTGAAGAAATGCTCAAGATTATGCAAGGATGCAGAGACTCACAGTTGGGACTCGCGGCTGACTCGCAACTGGCAAGCCGCCAAAGCTGGCACACGTGCGAAGCATGCAGGGGAGCGGAAGAGTCATGCCAGCTGCTGCACTACAAGACAAAAGTCCCAGGTTGGCCAGGCCATTAGCTCGCGACTTAAACTCGAGACTCAGTCCAGTCGCGAGGCCAAGTTGCCAAACCACCCTGTTTGGGAAAAACTAACTCTTCACATTCCTTTTTCACCCCACTATATATAGACCCTTATACCCACGAAATATAGAGAGCTTCCAGAGAGAATTTTGAGAGAGAAACCCTAGAGGAAAGCAAGATTGACTCATCCACAATCTCCATATAGAGACTCTTCAAATTTCTCTACATGATGTTTATATATATATTGTACCCAAAAAAAATTTATGGTACAAAAATTTAATATTTTTTGCGTTTGTTTAAGGTGATGAAATCAATAATGAACTATAAATTGTATAAACTTAAGAATTTATATATAATTGAATTTTATTTTTAATTATTTTGTGATTTATTCTCTTATTTGCATTGAAAGAAAGATGAAGACAATATAGTCATATTATTATTGTTATTGCATGTGAAAAAATACGAGTCAATCCATAACGTAATTAATCCGTCCCATTTTCCGAGTCTACATATGTGTATCTATGTATGTTTATAGGTGTTTGAAGACATATGTATATAAACTATAATTGTTTCCCCTTGAAGTCAAATATTGATTTCGCCATTGTTTGGGGCAAATTATAACGGAAAGGGTGTAATTTAAAATGTCTTCCTAAGAAATATTTCGCGTGTGAGAACAACCTAAGCTACATATGGTATATATAAGAGTAATAACAGCAAAAATATTATTCATTAACCTGCAACAACAAACGTAAGAAAGATACGAATACTCACACATATATCCAACCAGTACCATATTGTGTGGTAGATCGAGTAACCAAAACAAAAGGAATAGCTAGCATAAATGAATAAAATGCTTGTAAATAGGAGATGAAACAAAATTTGGTATTTATTTTTTGGAAAAATTTTGTTATGTTTGTAAATAAGTATGTAATGGTATTTATGAAACATGTAATCTGCCTGTGTTATTTTACGTGTACTCATGAATCATGGTTAAACTTGTTGGAAAAACCACCCAAAAAAAAAATGTTTATGCTTGTTAACCAAAACAATTAAATAGAAAAAAGAAAAATGATTTAGGAGTGAAAAGAGGTAACCAAGGTTGTCAAAATCGGGATCCTACGTAAGATCGTTGGAGGTATGTGGGATCGTGAATCGTAGGATCGGATTGTGGATCGTAAGATCCTACATTATTTAAGGAAAAAACAAAAAATACACATTGGTATATTAAATAATTACATAAATTATACATTCATTGATATAATTACCATACATCATTACATCCATTTGCAAGCATCATTTAAAGAGACCAAAAACCTCAAAATATGACACTCTATTGGGATATTTTTTATTTGAGTCCAACTGACACTCTCTCTACATTAGAGTGGAAAAACTTGGTCTATTGGGATTTTATTTTTCATTTGGGTCCAACTGAGCATTCTGTCAAGTTAAAGAAGATTATAAGAAACCAAAGTTGTTTAGGATCGTCAAAATCATGTGATCCTACCGATCCTGAACGATCGCTAAGATCCTTGAAAGATCTAGATCGTTTTGAGTAGGTGGAATCGTAAAATCGTAGGATCGTAAGATCCAGATCGGGATTTTGACAACCATGGAGGTAACTATATCGAAGTTTGAATATCATTCTTACCTCAAATCATCCAATTAAAATCTGTCACTTTGCTTGATAGGACTAGTCCCAAAACAAGGATGCAATATTAGTAAGTTGATCAGGAATTGTCTAACTAATAAAGCAAAAGGAAATGACATTCATTGAAATTTAGAGAAGGAGACAGATCCATGCATGGTGGGATATATATATATATATATATATATGGACCCACTGGAAAAGCTACTAAATAAGCTTGAAAGAAAGTATTATTACATTTGAGTTGGACCAGGTAGCATAAGACTATAAAAAACCAAATCGAATAATTAGCATAAATGCTTGAAATTCTTCAAAATAGGAGATGAAGAAAATTTTGTATTTTGGTATTTCTTTTATGAAAAATTTGGTATGTTTGTAAATAAGTAAGTAATGGTATTTATGAAACATGTAATCTTCCTGTAGGATTTTATGTGCACTCAAGAATCATTCTTAAAATTGTTGGCACCAAAAAAAAAAAAAAAAAAAAAAAAAAACATGGTTAAGTTTGTTACCAAAAAATAAATAAATTTTAAAATAAATGATTGAATGGAAATAGGTAAAATCGAAATTTGAATTATCATTTTTACCTTCGACCTTTCCGATTAAAAGATTTGCAATCTTTCAGTAAAAAATAAAAAATAAAAGATTTGCAATGTTGCATGCCAGGACTTGTCCCAGATAAAGGATGCAATATAATAGAAGTAAGTGGGAAAGGTACTACCTAATAATGCAAAATAAAATGAGTTCCGCTGAAATTTGGAAAAGGAGATAGATCAATGCGGGGATAAATACAATATACGATACTATTCTAAAGAAAAATATCCAGATGCAGACAATTAAAATCCAACTACTCCAATTCTTCAAAAAAAAATAAAAATAAAAATCAACAACTCCATTAATTGGTCCAACCAAGGGTTAAAATGCTTACATGTGCCACACAAATGCTTTTGTTATATATATATATATATATATATATATATATATATATATATATATATATATGTTAGTTGTTAACCCGTGCAATGCATGAGAATAGTTAGGATATAAGTTTCAAGAAAAAAAAATGGTGTTTTATTTATTAGTTTTTGTGAAAATGAATAAGACTCATAATATTGCGTCTTTAGTTTAGTTTGTGTTGTATATATAGGTATATACAAGATATGTTGTAATATATATACCAAAATGTGCATTTTGAAAGGTCATAATCCTTTATATTAGATATATATTAAATGTGTCTATTGAACGAAAATGTGTCTATTGAATGAAAATGTGTCTATTGAAGCCTCATAATCCTTTGGTATTTTTCAAAATTGCTATTTGTAGAGCCCAATAAATTTGATTGTATCCTGAGGATAAATTTGTAGTAACTCTTTAACAACTCTTGTGTGGAGGCAAATATTGTTTAAGGATAACATTCAATTGTGCCTTCAAGTTAATTATTTTTGTTCGCTTTTTATATTATTAAGATTTTATTCTTTGTGATTTTGCTTTTAATCACTCAACTGCTTTAAGTTTCTTTTAATTTAATTTTTTATTTTATATTCAGGAAGACGTGGTAGAGATTAAGACCCTTTGAAATTGATGGCTATGATCATAGTGAGAATTAGACCATCAAAAAACGTAGAAGTATTATAGGATTTTCTATATTTGTGTGTGCGTGTGAAACCAAGGATGAAATTTATGGAATTGTGAAAGTAAGTTTATAAAGTTTTTTCTTCATGATAATTACTTTGAATTCTGGATGTGAATAGTAGAAGATTATAAAATATTTAGTTCGGAATCGTTTGAATTGTATATTACTTTTTCTTGCTATCTTTTTGGGTTGTTATATTGCTTGCTTGAATACAGAGGGAATTGGCAATAATTTAGAAAAAAGAAAATAAATTAAAAATTGAAAATTGAAAACTATATTAGTTTATTAATTATTTTTACATTGATAATCAGCCTGGAGAGCATTCAATATAACTTTGAATATTGAGTTGTAAATTTTTAGATATATAAAAATATATGTGGCATGCAGAATATACTAATTCTTGGGTTTGTTGAGAAGGGTTGCAACAACAACAATAATGCCTTAGCCTAAAACTTTGTGGTCAACTATATATAAAAACTAATAACCATCCAATGGAATGGTGCAACTGTACACCAACAGTAGGAAAAATAGGACTGATACAATTTGCCAAATGAAAAGTTGATGACAAAAATTTTCTAAGATTCCATTTTCTAACCTACTAGATTATATAAAAGCTTTATTTTATAGCCATCATCATATACACACACACAGAAACTCGTATTGAGATACACGCTTTCTGTGAAGCTACTGCGCTCCTATGCGCTGTAGCGATTTGTAACCAAGTTGCTTTCAAATCTACAAGCGTGGATTGAAAAACTTTGCATTCAACAACAACTATCAAGTTGCTGGGCAGTTAGTCACAGATTGGAGATTTGTTGAAAGAAGAAGTCTCTACAAGATCAAGTCTAGTTGGACATTAGTGTAAGATTTCAACTGTAGGTTAGCATTTTGGAATAGGCTTAATAGTGGTAAGATGTACAATACTTGTAACAGTTTATTCTTGATTAGTGGATTTTTTGGGAGTGGTGACCTAAAATTCACCCGGTAGGAGTTTTGCCTTATGAAAGTTTTCCTTATTAGTCAACAAATCACTATGTTATCAATTCAATTTCTGCTATACTCTAGTTTAGATTGGTGATTTGTTCATGTCTCTACAATATTGCATGTAATTTGGATAATTAATTAATTTGGGTAATTGAATTAATTAACTAGTGTCAATATTTAGCCCAACAAGTTTCAAAGAAAATATCATTGAATTTGAGTTCGAATTGTTATTATGAGACGCTTGAAAACAAGATGAATACTTGGCGTAAATGCATGAACTTCTACTAAATAGGAGTTAAAACAATTTAGTTATTTTGGTATTTCTTTTATGAAAAAATTCGTATGTTTGTTGTAAGGTTGAATTTATTCAACCATCTAATTGGCTTTATTCCGTGCCAAATTTGCTTGTAATTCAGCATTTAGTAACCCTGTATTTAGGTGGGTTTGATGTAAGGGTAGTAAGTGAGATAGAGTGAAGTTTGCTCAAGAGTGTGCAAGAAAACAGAGACTCGCGGCTGGGACTCGCGGGTGACTCGCGGCTGCAAGCCGCCAGAAGCTGCACACGTGCCAAGCATGCTGGAAGATGAACAGTCATGCTAGCTGGAGCACTACAGGACAAAACAGGACAACTGGCCATACGGTTATCTCGCGACTGGATCTCGCGACTCAGTCAAGCCGCGAGGTCAAGCCGCGAGCCACCCCTGTTTTGTAAAAACCTGACGTTTCACATTCCTCTCCACTCCAGTATAAATACCCCTATTACCCACGATTGAAAGAGAGCTTCCAGAGAGAATTTTGAGAGAGAAACCCTAAAGAAAAACTAGATTGATTCACACACAATCTATACCTTAGAGACTCTTCAAATTCCTCAACTCTCTTCCTCTCCATTGTCAAATCCTTGAGAGGCATTATACCGAACCTGGTTCTCACCATCATCATCACTGTGAGACAGTTGTTTGGAGTTCTGGGAAGCAGTTAGGAAGGAGCCAATTTTCATTGGTTGATGCTACGGTCTAGTAGCGGAATCCGGGAAGCTAGAAAAGAAAAAGGTTCGGCGCAACCTCGCTGGAGCAAGAAGCTTGGAGGGCTTAGGTGCACTGGGTAGATTAGGCTTGGAGGGTCTATTGCTGTCCTTGTATCCCAACTATATTTTCTAGTGGATTGATTACCGCTTGGAGGGCGGCGGAGAGGTTTTTCGCCGAGGGCTTCGGTTTCCTCTTCGATAACACATCGCGTGTTGTCTTTGTGTTTGCATCTTCCTTCCTCTCTATCTTTGCCTTTTTATTATCTGCTGTGGATTTTATTCTGTTATGGCTTAGATAATATTTAATCAATTTAGTATGATAGCATATGTTAAGTTTCCGCACACTAGTTGTTTGACATATTGCTTGAATTGATTAAGTTGTAATTTGGGGGTCTAAACGTTCAAAGGTGTTTTTACACGTTTTTGAACTTTCATTTGGTATCAGAGCGGGTACACTTGTTGTGGTTTTATTACCTAAGTGTGATCCTAGACCCCTGTGTAGTGATTTATTGTTTTGGAATATACCATGCTGAATTGTAGCTTAAGTGTTTGTGAAAATGACTCTATGCATATGTCTGAAAGGTGTCTTACTGATGTTTTTGTAGAGTTGTTAAAAACTAAGAAACATGTTAGAGCTTTTGTTCACATGCTGGAATGTCTTGAAAATCAGAATTATGTCTTACACAGTAGCATATCTGAATCTAAATCATTGATTAAGAAATATAAAAGAAAGAATAGAATGTTGTGTGAAATGATTGAGAATCTGAAAATGAAGAATCAAACTGAAAGAAGCATGAAAACAGATGATGAGTTTGTGTTTGAAGGTCAAGAATGTCTATCACATGTGAACCTATTTGTGCATACCTCATTGAAGGTGTTTAATGCGTGTTTGTGGTATCTTGACAGTGGGTGTTCTCGCCATATGACAGGGGATAAGTCTCTGTTCAAGACACTCAAAGAAAAGGTCGGTGACTATGTGACCTTTGGTGATGGAAGTCATGCTCAAGTCCTAGGCAAAGGAACCATTGAGATACCTGATTTGCCGCTGTTGAAAGATGTGCTGTACATAAAAGGGCTGAAGGCGAATTTGCTGAGCATCACTCAAATTTGTGATGATGATTTTCTGGTACAATTCTCTAAGAAGGGATGTTTGATCATCAATGAAGAGGGGATTCAGGTTTTGGAAGGAAATCGGACTACTGATAACTGTTATGGAATTGTTCCCACGGCACCCATATCGTGTAGAAGTGCTCGTGTGGATACGTTGGAGTTGTGGCATCACAGATTTGGGCATGCCAACTTCAAACAAGTAGCGAAAGTTTCAAAACTTGAAGCAGTCGAGGGACTTCCGAAGTTTGGAAAAGTGAAGAAGACCGTTTGTGGTGCGTGTCAAATGGGGAAGCAAACTAAGGCAAGTCATCACAAGGTGAGTGTGATAGCCACCTCTCGGTGCTTGGAGTTACTTCATGTTGATCTAATGGGGCCTACCAGAACAGAAAGCCTAGGGGGGAAGAGATACATTATGGTTATTGTGGACGACTACTCAAGATACACTTGGGTTGATTTCCTTAGAGAAAAATCAGAGGCTTGTGAGAGGTTGGAGATTCTGTGCAAGAAACTATAAAACGAAAAAGGGATTCCGATAGCCAAAGTTAGAAGTGATCATGGGAGGGAATTTGAAAATGCAAGATTCGAGTCCTTCTGTGAGAAGAATGGAATTAAAAGAGAATTTTCAGCTCCCAAAACTCCACAACAAAACGGAGTGGTAGAGAGAAAAAATCGTGTGATTCAGGAGATGGCAAGAGTCATGTTGCTTAACAAGCAAATATCTCAAAGATTTTGGGGAGAAGCTGTCAACACCTCGTGTCACATTGGCAATAGGATTTTCTTTCGAGTTGGTACAAAGAAGACTGCCTATGAGATATGGAATGGGAAGAAGCCAAAAGTGAAGTATTTCCGGGTGTTTGGAAGTAAATGCTATATCCTAAATGATCGAGAGAATCTTGGGAAGTTTGATGCGAGAAGTGATGAGGGTATTTTTCTTGGCTACTCTACTACAAGTCGAGCGTATAGAGTGTTTAACAAGAGAACAAAAACTGTGATGGAGTCCATAAATGTCAAGATTAATGATGCCTTACCTAAGGTGGAAATGATTGATGATGTAGAAGGGCCGAGCACCAAAGAGGCCGATGTTGAGGTAGAAGCTTTGGATATAGAAGGTGAAGAACCTATACCAGAAGTAGAATCGACTCCCATCAACCCAAGAATGGAAACGAGATCGATGTCTAGAACATCAAGCCCTCTTACTCCTCCGGAAGTCCATCCTCCTATCTCTCGTAGTGATGAAGTTTCCACTTCAAAAAGGCCATCTTCAAGAGTTATCAAGAATCATCCAGAAAGTAATATCATAGGATCTCTTGATGACGGTCTTCGCCTCAGGAAAGGAAACGTTCTGCTAGCCAATCATGTGACATATCACTGTTATCTTGCACAATTTGAACCAAAAAGGGTTGAAGAGGCTCTTCAAGATGAGAATTAGGTTAAGTCAATGCATGAAGAGCTGAATCAGTTTGTAAGGAATGATGTGTGGGAACTTGCTCCACGGTCCGAGAACACTCATGTTATAGGCACAAAATGGATTTTTAAAAACAAAACTGATGAAGATGGAGAAATAATTCGAAACAAATCTCGGTTAGTAGCCCAAGGATACACTCAAGTTGAAGGAGTGGATTTTGATGAATCTTTTGCTCCGGTGGCAAGACTCGAATCCATTCGCATCCTCATGTCCATTGTGTGCACCTTGAATTTCAAACTTTATCAAATGGATGTAAAGTGCGCGTTTTTGAATGGATATCTAAATGAAGAAGTATTTGTTGAGCAACCAAAAGGATTTGAAGATCCTCATTTTCCAGATCATGTACTAAGATTGAAGAAAGCCCTTTATGGCTTAAAACAAGCGCCTAGAGTCTGGTACGATCGTCTTACACATTATCTTCTAGACAGAGGTTTCAAGAGAGGGTATGCAGATCGAACTCTGTTTGTCAAAAATGATGAAGGTTATCTCCTTGTGGCACAAGTCTATGTTGATGACATAGTGTTTGGGGCAACCATCGAAGATCGTGCTACTGATTTTTCTGAAGAGATGAAGAAGGAGTTTGAGATGAGTATGGTGGGGGAGCTCACATTTTTCTTGGGTCTTCAAGTCAAACAACAGAAGGAGGGTATTTTTGTATCTCAAGAAAAGTATGCCAGAAACATCGTCAAGAAGTTTGGACTAGAATCCAAAAAACATGCCTCCACCCCCATGAGCTCTTCCACTAAACTAAATGTGGATTCGTCGGGAGTTGAAGTAAGTCCTACATTGTATAGGAGCATCATAGGAAGTTTGCTCTACCTTACAGCCAGTAGACCGGACATTGCTTTCAGTGTGGGCGTTTGTGCCAGGTACCAAGCTAATCCGAAGGAATCTCATCTGACTGCTGCTAAGCGAATCATTCGATATGTGAATGGTACTGCAAACTATGGTCTGTGGTATTCAAAAGACTCAAATGATTGTCTTGCTGGGTATTCAGATGCTGACTGGGCTGGCAGTGTGGACGATCGGAAAAGCACTTCAGGCGGCTGTTTTTATCTTGGTAACAATCTTGTCTCATGGATGAGCAAGAAGCAGAATTCAGTGTCTCTATCTACTGCAGAGGCAGAATACATCGCTGCTGGAAGTTGCTGCACTCAGCTTCTTTGGATGAAGAAATTACTTCATGACTATGGAATTCCTCAAGAAACGATGTGTGTCTTCTGTGACAACACCAGTGCCATCAATCTTTCCAAGAATCCTGTTCAGCATTCTAAGTCTAAACACATAGAGATACGCTACCATTTCATTCGGGATTTGGTAGAGGAAAGAGTTGTGTGTCTTGAGTTCATACACACCGACAATCAAAAGGCGGACATCTTCACCAAGCCTCTCGATGGTCCACGGTTTGAATCACTCCGTAAGACCATTGGTGTCGGTACAATTCCTTGATTCTCTTGTGTGTTGTGCGCTTCACATATTTATAACTTGATATATTTGCTTGTGATGTGGCACACACTTCCTTGTTAACCCTTTGTGCAATATGTTTATTGTTTGTTTGTCCTTCTATTAATTCTGTTGGTTCTTTCTTTGATTGTTCAATCATTTTTCTTCTTTTATGTCAAAAATCCAAAAATCACATAAAAATTAGAAAATCAAAAAGCTTGATTGACTCTGTTGAGCTTTTGTCTCAAAACTTGTTTTGCCTTGTACCTTTGTGCTAATGGCTTTGTGCATTTTCGAGCATTGCTTGTTTTCATGCACTTATATCACTGTGGGAAAAATCTTGAAATCTTTGTGATTGTTGTAAATAGATCTTCAAACTTGTCATGAATGATTAGTGAATGGTTTTGTTGATCTTGAGACTTGCATAGACTTGTGTCTATATATCTTCCCACTCTTTATTTTTGTTTTGCTAAAAAGAGCTCACCAAATGTAAATCTCCAAATGAAAAGAGATATTGAGCTGCAAAAGCCTGTCGCACATTCTAGTATTTGACTAGGAAAAAGGGTAAGCGACCTTATATTGAAGTGAATGTTTATTCAAAAAGCCAAAGGCTTATTCCTTAAAGTGAAATATCATATATCACTCTCACAATGAGAGGTGATTGACTCAAAAGATCAAAAAGATCAATTGCTATGATTGAAAGTGGAGTC
This sequence comes from Quercus engelmannii, assembly GCA_029955605.1. Classification (NCBI taxonomy): domain Eukaryota; kingdom Viridiplantae; phylum Streptophyta; class Magnoliopsida; order Fagales; family Fagaceae; genus Quercus; species Quercus engelmannii. The sequence continues at coordinate 78,842,126 of JARPSG010000001.1, read as the reverse complement.
AAATGTAAAGCTCCAAATCATGTTATCAAGTTTTGTGGGAGGTCATATATACATATTTCTATAATTGAGATGGGTCACATGATTTAGTGCTAATTGTGTATGCCTTGGTTGAATTGATCATTGAAGCTTCACATTAGACGAAGGACTATCTCATTGTTGATATCCACACACAACACACAAGTTTATGTTCAATAAATGCCATATTCATTTGTGTGATTGTACTTGATGAAATGTGTTTTCACATTCTCAATCTTTGTTAATTCAAGCACAAAAAGATTTTTGAGTGTTTTAGGTGTTTTTGGAAAGTATTTTGTTTGAAAAATCTGAAAATTTCAAATATCCAGTTTTGCCCTGTTTTGGCGGCTCAGTCGCGGGTATATCAAGTCGCGAGCCTCAGTCGCACCTTCGCTGGTCATTTTTGGCGACGTGTTCGCGAGTGGAAGGTCCAGTCGCGAGGTTCATTCAGAGATTTTCGCGGCTCAGATCGCGACTTACTCGCGGGTAGACCTTCCAGTCGCGAAAAACACTTAGAAAAATTTTCAAATTTTCGTCCTAGGGTGTTTTGGCGGCTTGATCTGGCGACTTTTTGGCGACTCGTCTCAGTCGCGAAAATCGCGTGTTTTGGACATACAGGGGCAGTTTTTAAAATGTTTTTTCCCTCGATCTTTTTGTGACTGTTCATTGTCTTTCTCATTTGCTCTTGTCCATTCACACCGTGCCTCCATTTTCGATCTCCATTGTTTGCCTCTTTTCAGCTCAAAATCGTCGACTAACAGACTGGTCATGTCACCATTCAAAAAGGCTGCTGTAAAAGGAGGTAGTTCCAAAGGGAAGGAACCAGTCATAGATGTTGATGATTTCTCACCTCAACCAAAAGGGACTCGTTCTTCATCGAAGAGATTCGATCCCGACAGGTTCAGATCATATGCAGCCTATCAGTCTTATGAGAATTTCTTTCTTCATGCCACACCATTACTAGAGAGAGCTTTGGATCAGTCATCACTTCATGACACTGACATTCCGAAATGGTTTGCTCACAAGGATTGGAATTACCTTCTCTCTGATCCGGATGACGCGTATGAAGAGTTGGTAAAAGAATTTTATGCCAACGCAATTGTGGAAGGAGATGAACTTAAGTGCTGGGTTCGGAAAAAGAGCTTTTCTGTCTCTCCTGCATATCTGGCAGAAATTCTTCACATCAACAGACCCATTTTCCGACATTCGCCAGTTTACGATGATCTCTGCCCTGATGAGGAGCTTCTTAAAGAAAGTCTTGGTCAAGATTTGGAGTTCTCGCCCAATGGCAAGTCCATCAGTGTTTTCTCTCTCTCTCCAAAGCTAAGAGTGCTTACAATTGTAATGTTTTACAATTTGTACCCTTTGTCAAGCACTGGGTATATGAACCTTGGACGGGCTTTGTTTCTTCATGATCTAATCTCTGATGTGGAAATAGACATCTGTGCTCATATCTTTCATGTTCTGCGCAAAACGGTTCTTCGAAATGAGTCTCGGATATGCGTTCCTTTTTGCAGTCTCATTTCCCGGATCTTGAAGCTCAAGGGAATTTATCCAATGGCTGATGAATCCCCTATGTCCAAACCAAGTCCTATCAACATGCGTACATTCAATGCAAGCATTGGACATAGTCGGACGAGAGCCAAACCAGAAACTTCTGCATCTCACAATGACTCTCAGTTTAGCACTCTCTCCCTGGATGAGAAACTTGTTCGCATTGCCTCCTCTGTCCACGAGTTGAGTACAAAGATGTCTGGACTCACAGCTTCTCTACACCATCAAAACACTCGGTGGGATATGAAGTTTACTTCTCTTCAAACTCAACTGGATCAAATTCAGAGAAAACTGGAAGAGGATGACTAGCCTATTCCATGACAAAAAGGGGGAGAGATAGGCTTGATCAAAGGGGGAGTAGGCATGATCAAAGGGGGAGTGTCTTTACATTCTTCTTCTCTTTAAGTTGATATTGTGTTTTGTAAACTGTTATTCAGGATGTTTGTGTTTTGTACCCATATGCTTGTGTAAGCTTTTAGGGTTTATGTCTTTTGCATAGTTTGTAGGCTTTATGGTATGTACCTTGCTTATTGCAGCCTTTATGCTATGTTGAAATCAGTACTTTAATCTAAATGGTATGCATTTTGGTTTATGTACTGTCACTCTTGTGCCCTTGTAGGATTGTTCCTAGATGCATATGCCTTGTGTGATATGCATTGGTTGAGTGTTGAGCATACAAGTGTCTTGCCATGTGCTTGTTAACTTGTATGTCCTTGTGCTCATCCCAAGTGTGAATGAGCACTGTGATCACTACCTTGTGGTGTTCACTTGGTTGATCAAGCCATGGTTTGTTTCATAACTCCATCTTTGCTTGATCACATATTGCCTGTTTCATATGCATTTTATAATTTTCTGCTTACAATGATCATGGTGTATTGTTGTGTTTCAGGAGTATTATGTTCATATGATTCAAATGCTTCACAGCTTCTAGAGTTAGGTGTGAGTGAGTTTTGTTCAACTGTTCCCAACTCACATGTTAAGTCTAGAGTCTGTTTTAGGGTTTTGTCACGGAATAGCCAAAGGGGGAGATTGTAAGGTTGAATTTATTCAACCATCTAATTGGCTTTATTCCGTGCCAAATTTGCTTGTAATTCAGCATTTAGTAACCCTGTATTTAGGTGGGTTTGATGTAAGGGTAGTGAGTGAGATAGAGTGAAGTTTGCTCAAGAGTGTGCAAGAAAACAGAGACTCGCGGCTGGGACTCGCGGGTGACTCGCGGCTGCAAGCCGCCAGAAGCTGCACACGTGCCAAGCATGCTGGAAGATGAACAGTCATGCTAGCTGGAGCACTACAGGACAAAACAGGACAACTGGCCATACGGTTATCTCGCGACTGGATCTCGCGACTCAGTCAAGCCGCGAGGTCAAGCCGCGAGCCACCTCTGTTTTGTAAAAACCTGACGTTTCACATTCCTCTCCACTCCAGTATAAATACCCCTATTACCCACGATTGAAAGAGAGCTTCCAGAGAGAATTTTGAGAGAGAAACCCTAAAGAAAAACTAGATTGATTCACACACAATCTATACCTTAGAGACTCTTCAAATTCCTCAACTCTCTTCCTCTCCATTGTCAAATCCTTGAAAGGCATTATACCGAACCTAGTTCTCACCATCATCATCACTGTGAGACAGTTGTTTGGAGTTCTGGGAAGCAGTTAGGAAGGAGCCAATCTTCATTGGTTGATGCTACGGTCTAGTAGCGGAATCCGGGAAGCTAGAAAAGAAAAAGGTTCGGCGCAACCTCGTTGGAGCAAGAAGCTTGGAGGGCTTAGGTGCACTGGGTAGATTAGGCTTGGAGGGTCTATTGCTGTCCTTGTATCCCAACTATATTTTCTAGTGGATTGATTACCGCTTGGAGGGCGGCGGAGAGGTTTTTCGCCGAGGGCTTCGGTTTCCTCTTCGATAACACATCGCGTGTTGTCTTTGTGTTTGCATCTTCCTTCCTCTCTATCTTTGCCTTTTTATTATCTGCTGTGGATTTTATTCTGTTATGGCTTAGATAATATTTAATCAATTTCGTATGATAGCATATGTTAAGTTTCCGCACACTAGTTGTTTGACATATTGCTTGAATTGATTAAGTTGTAATTTGAGGGTCTAAACGTTCAAAGGTGTTTTTACACGTTTTTGAACTTTCATTTGTAAATAAGAAAGTAACGGTATTTAACTGACATGTCATCTGCCTGTGCGATTTTATGTGCACTCATAAATCATGGTTAATCTTAATACCCAAAAAAATAAAAATTTTAAAACAAATGATTTAGGAGTGAAAATAGGTAAAATCGAATTTTTAATTATCATTTTTACCTTCAGCCTTTCCAATTAAAAGATTTGCAATGTTGCATGCTAGGACTTGTCCCAGAGAAACGATGCAATATAATAGAAGTAAGTGAGAAAGTCACTCCTAATGATGCAATACAAAATGACATCCACTAAATTTGGAAAAGGAGATAGAGATCAATGCGGGGATAAATACAATATACATTAGTATTCTAAAGAAAAATATCTAGATGCAGACAATTAAAATCCAACTACTCCATTAATTGGCCAACCAAGGGCTAAAAGGCTTCCATGTGCCACACAAATGCTTTCGTTATATATGTATATATGACCCACAGGAGAAGCTAGTAAATGAGTTTTGCTAAGGTAATATTTATATGTAAATGACATATCCTATGACAAAACGCACTTTACTTGTATTTAGGTAGATTTAAATGGGATCCAAATGATCATTACAAGTGGTTTAATTGAAGACAAGAAGTTTACTCAAGAAACAATATGAAAAAAGCTGAAACAGGTTGTCTTGATACCTAACTAGACATCATTGATCTATCGAGCTTTAATGAGTCACAATACCTCCCTTGATACCTCTCGATCTATCGAGGTATGCAAATTCTAAACATGCAAATCTGTTTTTAGCCCATGATCACAAGAATTTTCTAGGGTTTTGTTTTCTAACCTACTAGATGATATAAAAGCTTTATTTTATAGCCATCATCTGTTAAGCTTCTAGGTGGGAATTTAATGGTGGAATAGGGAATTATGAGTGGTTGCTACGAGGGAACCAGTCCTCCTTAAGATAGAGAAGAGATAGAGAGAATAATTAGAGAATCAATAACAATGAAACTCCTGTTATTTCTGTTATGAATCTGATGTACAAGATACAAGTCCTTTAATAGCTAATTCTATAACTACTGGCAGTTATTTTCAGTTAGTTATTATAACTAACCAACCTAACTAACTTCCCCCAACCACATCCTAACTGTACCAGCTTATCTATACAATAGATCCTAATCAATTACAACCAATCTAATAGCTTGTTACTAACCCAATTACAACATCTATACAGTGTCTTAACATCATCATATATAGACACACACACACAGAAACTTGTATTGAGATACACACTTTTTTGAAGCTACTACGCTCCTGTGCACCATAGGGATTTGTAACCAAGTTGCTTTCAAATCTAGAAGTGTTGATTGAAAAACTTTGCATCAACAACAACCATCAAGTTGTTGGCCAGTTAGTCACAGATTGGAGATTTGTGCAAAAAAGAAGTCTTTAGAAGATCAAGTCTAGTTGGAGATTAGCGTAAGGTTTCTACTGTAGGATGGTATTTTGGGATAGGCCTAATAGTGGTAAGATATATAATACTTGTAACCACTTGTTCTTGATTAGTGGATTCTTCAGGAGTTGTGATATGAAATTCACCCAATTTTTGCCTTATGAAAGTTTCCCCATTAGTCAACAAATCACTGTGTGATCAATTTAATTTCCGTTGCACTCTAGTTTAAATTGGTGATTTTTTCGTGCCTCCCAATATTACATATAAATTGGATAGTTAATCAACTTGAGTATTTCAATTAATTAATCGGGATCAATCTTTAACCAAACAAGTTTTAAAGAAAATATCATTGCGTTCGAGTTCGAATTGTTATTATAAGACTCTTGAAAGCATAAATGCATGAACTACTTCTAAATTGGAGATAAAACAATTTTGGTATTTTGGTATTTCTTTTATGAAAAATTTGGTGTGTTTGTAAATAAGAAAGTAACGGTATTTATCAGACATGTTATCTGCCTTTGTTATTTTATGTGCACTCATGAATCATTGTTAATCTTAATACCCAAAAAAATTAACTTTTAAAATAAATGATTTAGGAATGCAAATAGGTAAAATCGAAATTTTAAATATCATCTTTACCTTCAACCTTTCCGATTAAAAGATTTGCAATGTTGCATGCCAGGATTTGTCCCAGAGAAAGGATGCAATATAATAGAAAAAAGTGGGAAAGTCACTACCTAATAATGCAAAACAAAATGACATCCACTAAAATTTGGAAAAGGAGATAGAGATCAATGCGGGGATATATACAACATACGTTAGTATTCTAAAGAAAAATATCCAGATGCAGACAATTAAAATCCAACTACTCCAATTCTTCAAAAATTAAAAAAAAAAAAAAAAATTCAACTACTCCATTAATTGGCCAACCAGGGGCTAAAATGCTTCCATGTGCCACACAAATGCTTCCTCATTAGTTAACAAATCACTGTGTGATCAATTTTTTTTGTTTTTTTTGGAAAAATAATTACAACATACCACTAACCCTGCAGCTCGAACCCTTTCCCCCCTAAACCCCCAAGCATTTTGTACGTGTGGAGGTACCAATTTAGCTACAAGGCCTCTGGCACTGTGTGATCGATTTAATTTCTACTACATTAGGTAATATCAAATTAATTAACCGGGTTAATTTTTAACCCAACAAGTTTCAAAGAAAATATCATTGCATTTGAGTTCAAATTGTTGATATAAGATTGTTGAAAACAAGAGGAATAGTTAGCGTAAATGCATGAACTTCTTCTAAATAGGAGATAAAAAATTTAGGTATTTCTTTTATGAAAAACTTGGTATGTTGGTAAATAAGAAAGTAATGGTATTTATCAAACATGTTATCTGTCTGTGTTATTTATGTCCACTCATGAATCATGGTTAAGCTTAATACCCAAAAAAATTAAATTTTAAAATAAACGATTTATTGTTCAAATAGGTAAAATCGAAATCTGAATTATCATTTTTACCTTCAACCTTTCCAATTAAATGATTTGTGTAAGGTTGAATTTATTCAACCATCTAATTGGCTTTATTCCGTGCCAAATTTGCTTGTAATTCAGCATTTAGTAACCCTGTATTTAGGTGGGTTTGATGTAAGGGTAGTGAGTGAGATAGAGTGAAGTTTGCTCAAGAGTGTGCAAGAAAACAGAGTCTCGCGGCTGGGTCTCGCGGGTGACTCGCGGCTTCAAGCCGCCAGAAGCAACATCACGTGCCAAGCATGCTGGAAGGTGAACAGTCTGCTAGCTGGAGCACTACAGGACAAAACAGGACAACTGGCATACGGTTATCTCGCGACTGGATCTCGCGACTTAGTCAAGCCGCGAGGTCAAGCCGCGAGCCACCCCTGTTTTGTAGAATTCTGACGTTTCGCATTCCTCTTCACTCAAGTATAAATACCCCTATTACCCACGATTGAAAGAGAGCTTCCAGAGAGAATTTTGAGAGAGAAACCCTAAAGAAAAACCAGATTGTTTCACCCACAATCTCTACCTTAGAATCTCTTCAAATTCCTCATCTCTCTTCCTCTCCATTGTTAAACCCTTGAGAGGCATTATACCAGACCTGGTTCTCACCATCATCTTCATTGTGAGACAGTCGTTTGGATATCTGGGAAGCAGTTAGGAAGGAGCCAATCTTCATTGGTTGATGCTACGGTGTAGTAGCGGAATCCGGGAAGCTAGAAAAGAAAAAGGTTCGGCGCAACCTCGTTGGAGCAAGAAGCTTGGAGGGCTTAGGTGCACTGGGTAGATTAGGCTTGGAGGGTCTATTGCTGTCCTTGTATCCCAACTATATTTTCTAGTGGATTGATTACCGCTTGGAGGGCGGCGGAGAGGTTTTTCGCCGAGGACTTCGGTTTCCTCTTCGATAACACATCGCGTGTTGTCTTTGTGTTTGCATCTTCCTTCCTCTATCTTTGCCTTTAATTTATCTGCTGTGGATTTTATTTTATTATGGCTTAGATAGTATTTAATCAATTTCGTATGTTAGCATATGTTAAGTTTCCGCACACTTGTTGTTTGACATATTGCTTGAATTGATTAAGTTTTAATTTGGGGGTCTAAACGTTCAAAGGTGTTTTTACACGTTTTTGAACTTTCAATTGGTATCAGAGCGGGTACACTGATATTGGTTTCATTACCATTGTGTGATCCTTGACTCCCTTTTGAGATGGATAGGTCTCAATCCCTAAATGCACCTCCATATTTTGATGGTAGTAATTATGCATTTTGGAAGGTTCGAATGAGAGCTTTTCTGTGTTCGATTGATGAATCCGTTTGGGATGCTGTTGAGATTGGTTGGACCAAACCAGAAGCAGCAAAATCCACTTGGGATAAGGCAGCACTTGCTGCATCTAATGCTAACAGTAAAGCACTCAATGCTATTTTCTGTGGTGTGTCTCCAGATGAATTTCACAGGATTTCTCATATGACCGTGGCCAAAGAAGCATGGGAGATTTTGGAAACTACCTATGAAGGCACGAAGAAAGTGAAAGACACCAAGTTACAAATGCTGACCACTCGGTTTGAGGAGCTCAAAATGAGTGAGGATGAGTCTTTTGACTCTTTCTATGGGAAGTTAAATGAAGTGGTTGTCGGCAAATTCAACTTGGGGGAGAAAACGGATGACTCGAAGATTGTAAGGAAGATCCTTCGATCATTGCCGGAAAGTTTTCGAGCTAAAGTAACAGCAATTGAGGAGAGTAAGGACCTCGATGACATCAAAGTGCAGGAGCTGGTCGGTTCTCTGCAGACTTATGAAATGTCGCTGCCAAATCAACGGAAGAGTAAATCCCTTGCTCTAAAGACCATTAATGAGAAGGTGGAAGATCAAGACTCATCGGGAGAAGATGTGATTGACAAAGATGTTGCATACCTTGTCAAAAATTTCAAAAAGTTTTTGAAATTCAAAAATAATGGCAAATTTGATGATAAAAGAAGATTCCAAAGTTCTGGAAGGGAGAAAAGGGATTTCAAAAGGAAAGATGGAAAAGAATCCCAACCTACACAAGGTGTCACTTGTTTTGAGTGTAACGGGCATGGACACTTCAAGAAGGAATGTCCGAATTATTTGAAATCGAAGGGTAAAGTGTATGCCACGACCTTGAGTGACTCGGATTCGTTTGACTCAGAATCTGAAGAGAGCTGTGATGGTGAGGGGAACTATTCGGCTTTTATGACTGTTGCTCATGTTGAGTCTTCAGAGGAGCTGAATCTGCTTGTGCAAGACCTCGGAGAACATAGTGATGATGAATCACTAGGACTTATTGAAGAATCGGATGCTGAAGAAGATGGTAGCACAGCGAATCTTCAGGAGAAGTATAACTCACTCTTGGAGAAGTCCGGGGAATACACAAGAGTGGCCAAGGCAGCTGTGAGAAAAATGAAGAAAGCTGAGGAGGACTACAAAAGTCTCCTAATCCGATATAAGGAGGCCAAATGCGAGATAGAAACTCTGAATGGAGAGTTGTCCGAAGCTTACACAAAAGTAAGGTTTCTTGAGAGTGAGGTTGTGCAAGCTAATGCCAAAGTGGAGAGGGTGACCACCAGGAAGCTTGATGAAGTTATCTCATCTCAAAAGAACTTTTCAGACAAGTCCGGATTGGGATATACCGGAGGAGGGAGTTCGTCTGGAAATGTTAGTAAAGGAGTGAAGTTTGTAAAGGCTGAAGCTCCAGTTGTGGCTAACCTTAGTGGTGAGAAGCTTGAGGTGGAGGAGAAGAAGAATTTGGTGAACCAACGGATGTCAAATTCTCGCAATCAGTATGCAGACAGATCTGAATCTCGTGCGAAGTCACGTCCTCGACCACAAAGAGGTCCTAGAGGAACCTATGTGTGCCACTATTGCGGACTTCAAGGGCATACTCGACCGAATTGTCAAAAGTTGAAAGCAAGGAATAGTGCAACTCCTCAAAGGTCAGGAGGACCCAGAAATGATAGGAGAATTTGGGCTGGAGATCAATCTAGAGATCAGAATGGTGATCCCGGAATGATGAACGTGATGAAGATGATTGGTGCTTTCACCAACTGCTTGGAAAGCTTCTCACGAAGGTTTGATAGCCCTAACTCCCGTACCCAATCCTATAAGGAAATCACCCCAAACGCAAGTGATGTGAGGGTGATTAAGGGTACTCATGCATAAGCATTATAACATGTCCATGCATTAATACTTCCTATGCTTTGTGACTATGTTTGTTTGGTTTGCTTGCTATTTTTGCTGTTTAATTGATTGCTTGTCTTCTTGTGAATTTTTTTTTGTCGTATCAATCTTTTTGTTTATTGTGTCAAAAATCCAAAAACCACATAAAAAATTGGAAAATCAAAAAGCTTGATTGACTTTGTTGAGATTTTGTCTCAAAACTTGTTTTGCCTTGTACCTTTGTGCTAATGGCTTTGTGCATTTTCGAACATTACTTGTTTTTATGCACGTATATCTCTGTGGGAGAAATCTTGAAATCTTTGTGATTGTTGTAAATAGATCTTCAAACTTGTCATGAATGATTAGTGAATGGTTTTGTTGATCTTGAGACTTGCATAGACTTGTGTCTATATATCTTCCCACTCTTTATTTTTGTTTTGTTAAAAAGAGCTCACCAAATGTAAATCTCCAAATGAAAAGAGATATAGAGCTGCAAAAGCCTGTCGCACATTCTAGTATTTGACTAGGAAAAAGGGTAAGCGACCTTATATTGAAGTCAATGTTTATTCAAAAAGCCAAAGGCTTATTCATTAAAGTGAAATATCTTATATCACTCTCACAATGAGAGGTGATTGTCTCAAATAGATCAAAAAGATCAATTGTGTTGATTGAAAGTGGAGTCAAATGTAAAGCTCCAAATCATGTTATCAAGTTTATGTGGGAGGTCATATATACATATTTCTATAATTGAGATGGGTCACATGATCTAGTGCTAATTGTGTATGCCTTGGTTGAATTGATCATTGAAGCTTCACATTAGACGACGGACTATCTCATGGTTGATATCCACACACAACACACAAGTTTATGTTCAAATAAATGCCATATTCATTTGTGTGATTGTACTTGTTGAAATGTGTTTTCACATGCTCAATCTTTGTTAATTCAAGCACAAAAAGATTTTTGAGTGTTTTAGGTGTTTTTGGAAAGTATTTTGTTTAAAAAATTCTGAAAATTTCAAAAAGCCTGTTTTGCCCTGTTTTGGCGGCTCTGTCGCGGGTGTGTCAAGTCGCGAGCCTCAGTCGCACCTTCGCTGGTCATTTTTGGCGACTTGTTCGCGGGTGGAAGGTCCAGTCGCGAGGTTCACTCAGAGATTTTCGCGGCTCAGCTCGCGACTCACTCGCGGGTAGACCTTCCAGTCGCGAAAAACACTTAGAAAAATTTTTCAAAATTTTGTTCTTGAGTGCTTTGGCGGCTTGATCTGGCGACTGTGTGGCGACTTACTCCAGTCGCGAAAATCGCGTGTTTGGCAGAAATAAGAGCAGTTTTTTTTTAAAATTTGTTTCAGTTTTTCCCTCGAATATTTGTGTCTGTTCATCTTCTTCCTCCCAAACACTCCGTGCTCCCTTTTCAATCTCCATTGTTGCACACTTAAAGCTCAAAATCTTCGAGACACAGGTATGGGTTTTCTGTTCTGCACTCTTTTCTACTTGATTTTGTGTTTTTCCCCTTGTTCTTTCGCATATTTTTGTGTTTAAGAAATGGGTTTATGGTTTCGGTTTTTGCTCCTTGTTCATGTTTAGATTGCTCATACTACTGCTAGGATATGATTTGTTCTTAGTTGTTACACTATTACTCTTCATTCTGTACTTAGCTATGTGTTTCTTTGAGGTTAACTGATCTTTGAGCAGTTGAGTAGTTTCAATTTTTTTTGGTTGTGAGTTTATTGTGCTAAATATGCCTGCTCCTTTGTGTTGATCTGTTGGGAACATATGTGTGATGCTCAATGATGTTTCTGTGTCGCATCATTTTCCAGTTTTGTCTCATTGACTCATAACTGCCTCTAAGTTAGTCTCTTTATCTGATGCTTTTATGTGTATTTCCTATCTTAGGCTTATCTTTCCATATGATTGATCCAAGTAACTTGTGTTTAAATGCTTCAAGCTCATTTGTATGGAAGATATCTTGTTGATAATTACATGGGACTGACTTGTCTTACACATATATTGCTCTGTACTGTTGTGGCCTTTTCTGCTTGATCACAGATGGCTCCCTCACCTCCCAAGAAGAAAACTTCTGCTAAGAAGGGTGACAAAAGGTTGAAGATGGACTCTAAGCTTTTTAGGTCGGTTCATCACTTTGAGAGATATAGGGATAACTTCTTGAGTGCAGGAATTATCCAAGAGCGATTTGTTGATTTGGAGGATTTAAGACAAACATTTATTCCAGGTTGTTTTGAAGGTAGAGGATGGGAAAAACTTCTGAGTGATTTCCCTGTAGTTTGTGAGCCCTTGATTAGAGAATTCTATTCCAATGCAGTGATAAAAGAGAATGAGTTAAGCTGCTGGGTTAGAGGGAAAGAATTCATTTTAGATGCTCATGTTATAGATGATGCACTAGGGCTTGAAGGGTTAGATGATGAGGAGTTTATCAACTACAAGGATAGGAGTGTGTCCATTGAAACAATTCAACAAAGGTTAGGTGGGAAGAGAGAAGGAAAATGTTTGAATACCACTACCTTTCCAGTGGACATGAGGTGTCTAACAATCATCATGATGTTTAACCTCTACCCAATTAAGAAGTTGACTACCATCAATTGTGCTAGAGCAATCTTTCTGATGGATCTCAAAGAAAAGAACTTCATAGACATAAGTTCCCACATATATGACATCATTGTGGATGAGACAAGAACAACCTCTAGGCCAAAACTGATCTTTCCTAGTTTGCTTATGAGGATTTTTAGAAGAAAGGGTGTTCCTATCCCACAGGATATCAGTCCCATGTCCACACCTTCAGCAATTAACAGACTTACATGCAAAAGGATAAGTGTTAGACTTCCAGAAGAAGAAGATGAAGGTGATGAAGGTGAAGGTGTCCCAATGGAGACTGCAGCAGAGGCAGCAGGGCATGCATCAACCTCAACACCCAGGAGGAGTGGCAAAAGACCCAGAGCCTCAACTTCTTCAGATATTCCTCCAGATGCTTTCCAAATCATTCTGGAAAGACTTGATGGGATCAGAGAAGTCCAGACTGAGCACTCTGAGAGGATGAAAGCTATGCAGGATCAGATTGATGTTTTGTCTGCAACACTTGACAGCTTCACCACTCAGCCTGACCACTGATCATTTGGCCATTCCTGACAAAAAGGGGGAGATGTTTCTGTTAATGATCGACTGAGAAACAGAAGAGCAGCCCTTAAGGGGGAGTAATGTGTTGAGGGGGAGCCATGTCAAACTCTAAAACTTTGTTTATACATTTATGTTTTTAAGTACTTTTATGGGTTTTATGGGTTTTGTTACACACTATGTTTTTGGTGCATTGTTTCCAACTCTTAACTTATAATTTTTTTTAAGTTTAATATATTTTGATGATGTTATTCAGATGTTTGTGTGTTTGTACCCATGTGCTTATGTAAGCTTTTAGGGTTTATGTGTTTTGCATAGTTTGTAGGCTTTATGGTTTGTACCTTGCTTAAGTGCAGCCTTTATGCTATGATGAAATCAGTACTTTAATCTAAATGTTATGCATTTTGGTTTATGTACTGTCACTCTTGTGCCCTTGTAGGATTGTTCCTAGATGCATATGCCTTGTGTGATATGCATTGGTTGAGTGTTGTGCATACAAGTGTCTTGCCTTGTGCATGTCAACTTGTATGTCCTTGTGTTCATTCCAAGTGTGAATGAGCACTGTGATCACTACATTGTGGTGTTCACTTGGATGATCAAGCCATGGTTTGTTTCTTTACTCCATTTTTGCTTGATCACATATAGCCTGTTTCATATGCATTTTATAATTTTCTGCTTACAATGATCATGGTGTATTGTTGTGTTTCAGGAGTATTATGTTCATATGATTCAAGTGCTTCACAGCTTCTAGAGTTAGGTGTGAGTGAGTTTTGTTCAACTGTTCCCAACTCACATGTTAAGTCTAGAGTCTGTTTTAGGGTTTTGTCACGGAATAGCCAAAGGGGGAGATTGTAAGGTTGAATTTATTCAACCATCTAATTGGCTTTATTCCGTGCCAAATTTGCTTGTAATTCAGCATTTAGTAACCCTGTATTTAGGTGGGTTTGATGTAAGGGTAGTGAGTGAGATAGAGTGAAGTTTGCTCAAGAGTGTGCAAGAAAACAGAGTCTCGCGGCTGGGTCTCGCGGGTGACTCGCGGCTTCAAGCCGCCAGAAGCAACATCACGTGCCAAGCATGCTGGAAGGTGAACAGTCTGCTAGCTGGAGCACTACAGGACAAAACAGGACAACTGGCATACGGTTATCTCGCGACTGGATCTCGCGACTTAGTCAAGCCGCGAGGTCAAGCCGCGAGCCACCCCTGTTTTGTAGAATTCTGACGTTTCGCATTCCTCTTCACTCAAGTATAAATACCCCTATTACCCACGATTGAAAGAGAGCTTCCAGAGAGAATTTTGAGAGAGAAACCCTAAAGAAAAACCAGATTGTTTCACCCACAATCTCTACCTTAGAATCTCTTCAAATTCCTCATCTCTCTTCCTCTCCATTGTTAAACCCTTGAGAGGCATTATACCAGACCTGGTTCTCACCATCATCTTCATTGTGAGACAGTCGTTTGGATATCTGGGAAGCAGTTAGGAAGGAGCCAATCTTCATTGGTTGATGCTACGGTGTAGTAGCGGAATCCGGGAAGCTAGAAAAGAAAAAGGTTCGGCGCAACCTCGTTGGAGCAAGAAGCTTGGAGGGCTTAGGTGCACTGGGTAGATTAGGCTTGGAGGGTCTATTGCTGTCCTTGTATCCCAACTATATTTTCTAGTGGATTGATTACCGCTTGGAGGGCGGCGGAGAGGTTTTTCGCCGAGGACTTCGGTTTCCTCTTCGATAACACATCGCGTGTTGTCTTTGTGTTTGCATCTTCCTTCCTCTATCTTTGCCTTTAATTTATCTGCTGTGGATTTTATTTTATTATGGCTTAGATAGTATTTAATCAATTTCGTATGTTAGCATATGTTAAGTTTCCGCACACTTGTTGTTTGACATATTGCTTGAATTGATTAAGTTTTAATTTGGGGGTCTAAACGTTCAAAGGTGTTTTTACACGTTTTTGAACTTTCAATTTGCAATGTTGCATGCCAGGACTTGTCCCCGATAAAGGATGCAATATAATAGAAGTGGGAAAGTCACAACTTTTTTTTTTTTTTTTTTTGAGAGATATGCCACTACCTAATAATGCAGAACAAAATGACATCCACTGAAATTTGGGAAAGGAGATAGATCAGTGCTGGGATAAATACAATATACGTTAGTATTCTAAAGAAAAATATCCAGATACAGACAATTAAAATCCAACTACCCCAATTCTTCAAAAATTAAAAAAATTCAACTTCACCATTAATTAGTCCAACCAGGGGCTAAAATGCTTCCATGTGCCACAGAAATGCTTATGATTTTATATATTAAAATCCAACCACCCCAATTCTTCAAAAAATTAAAAATTAAAAATTAAAAAAAATTCAACTTCACCATTAATTGGTCCAACTAGGGGCTAGAATGCTTCCATGTGCCACACAAATGCTTATGATTTTATATATATATATATATATATATATATGAGCCACTGGAAAAGTGTTGGGTTTAGACTTTAGACCCCTGTCAAAACACTCTATTTAACCCATTTCATGCCAAGTTGATTATTTGACATGTTAAGAAAGCTTTAGATTAAACACATAATCGTCAATATCATGCATGTACGGAAATTTAAATAAGACACGGTATAATGGCCCAAGAAACCTATGAAACAAAAACATTTCACAAGAAAAACCTAAGAGGACTTGACCTTATTAATCCCGAGGTGAACAGATTCACTGTTAGATAGAGATTCACAGTCAGAATAACCTTATTCTTTGTAAATCTAACTATAGTTATCAAACTGAGATCTATATTATTCTGACTGTAAATCTAACTATAGTTATCGAATTGAGATCTATATCCCATAAACATCTCTAATAGTAATTTGCTGCATCGTGAACCTCTAGTCGACAAGTTCAATGTCTCCTTGAAGATTTGAATTCAATATACTTGATATTTGGAGATCAACAACTTGAATCCACCGGTTCAAGGAGTATGTGAGTGATCACCAATTGAAACTTGAAAGAGCAATAGGTACAAACCTTTTAGATTTTAAACTATGTGTAGCATTGTACAATAGAGAGAGAGAGAGAGAGAGTATCGTTTGAGCTACAAGTCATTGGCTTGAAAAGTATTTCATAATGCCCCATATATTGTTAACAATATAGTGTAAGAGAGAGGAGAGAGAGAGAGAGTGAGTGAATAGTCTATATGTTGATGTATATTCAGTGTGTGCAACATTGTAAAAGAGATAACCTTATATAGTTATAGTATGTGTGAAGTATAAGTAATATGAGTATACTACAAGTATATTATACTGGTCTAAGTGTAGACACCGCATTTTTTACCCCTTACGACTCAAGCCTCCGTTCCCCAATGATGCTGAAATTCTAAGGCTCAAGGTTGGTTTAAGGCCAAATCAAATTACAAATTGACTAGAGAGATGTTATAATGGAAAATATAACTTTTTATGAGCAAATAAATCTATTTTTGAAAAATAAAAGCAAAGGAAACCCTCGCCTTGCATATGCAGTCACACGCATGTGTACGCAGGCCTGGTCCTTACGTACGTAGCTTCATGCCTGTGTACGCAGCTAGGGTTCAAGAAAGATATTAGGCAAGTTTTCTGCATTAAAAACTGAGGTTTTGAATGAATCTTATATTGTCTGGGAGCCATGTTAGGACATATGTGATTCACTTGTTAGGAACATATGTCACTATTTTATGTAATTGGCTAATCCTTTGACAAAACGCACTTTACTTGTATTTGGGTAGAACTAGGATGTGTTTAATACTCCAAGAAACTTTGTTTCAAGATAAAGTGTTGAAACCATGCAAGTTTGTCCAAGATTCAAGTTTGAAAAGTTCTTGTCATTAAAGCTCGACAGCTAGCCATTTATCGAGCTTGAAGAGCTGTTCCAGCCCCGTGGCTCGATAGCAGATCAACAGATAGGGTATCCATCGAGGTTTATGAAAAACAAAATTTCATATTTGTTTTAACTCTAATCCATGATTATGTGTTTGGGCTTTCTTTTCTCACAACCCTAAACATATAAAAAGATTATTTTAAGGGTGGTAAAAGTGGACACAAGTTGCACAAGTGTTGAGCAAAGTTTTGTTCAAGCAAAATTGTGATCAGAGATAGAGTTTGCCCTAGTTCATCGTTCTTGTGTAGAAGTTGCTGTGTTTGTGCACCGTAGGGTTTTGTAACCAAGTATCTTCTTGGTCTTCATCGTCTAGAAGAACTAAAGAACTTTGCAACCAACAACCTTCTCTAGTTGGTGATTGAAGTCATGTACTGAGATCCGCACAATTGGTTAATCACGTACTGTGAGCCGTGCATAAAAAGGAGAGATTGTTACTACAAAATAAGTCCAATTGGATATTGGGGTAAAGGTTCAACTATAGGTTGGTATAAGGTATTGGGATTCCTTGTAACCGCTTGTTTTGATAATAGTGAATTCTCGGGAGTGGTGACTTTAAAATCACCTGATAGAGTTTTTGTCGTGTTGGTTTTCCTCATTCGTAAACAATTCACTGTGTCAATTTAATTTCTATTACATTTAGTTTAATTGATGATTTGTTTGTGCTATCATGCTCATTACATGTAATTGAGCCTAATTAATTCACTTAGCTAATTAATTAGTTAATTCATCACAAGGGGTCAATACGTTTTTGGCCTATCAAGTGATATTAGAACAAGCACACTCTGATTAGGGATAATCTTTGTTGTGTTGATCCATTGACCCCTATTTGTCATGGATAGAAGACAGTCATTAATTATACCTTCTTTATTTGATGGTACTAACTATGCATACTGGAAAGTACGCATGAGAGCTTTCTTGTAATCTCTAGATGAGAAGGTGTGGTAAGCTATAGAGATTGGCTGGACCAAGCCAAAGGAAGCGTTGACCGATTGGGATGAAGCTAAGATCAAGGCAGCAAATTTCAAAAGCAGAGCGTTGAATGCTTTATTTAGTGCGGTCACCAATGAGGAGTTTAAGAAGATATCCTCTACTAAAACTGCTAAGGAAGCAAGGACCATCCTCTAGACAACCTATGAGGGAATAAAGGTTGTCAGGGACTTGAAGCTTCAAAGGCTCACTACTAGCTTTGAAGAGATTAAGATGGAGGAGGATGAGTCGTTTGATGAGTTCTATGCCAAACTCAAAGACATAGTGAACTCAGCTTTCAATCTTGGAGAAACCATTCCTGAACCCAAGATTATGAGAAAGGTGCTCAGATCTCTACTTGAGAGATTCCATGCTAAGATTACAGCGATCGAGGAATCAAAGGACATTAATAAGATTCCTTTGATAGAGCTGGTTGGTAATGTGCAGACTTACGAGCTAGGGTGAACAAGGATTGGTAAGTCAGGAAAGAGTAAGTGCATGGCTTTGAAGGCCAAAAGCAGTGATACGGATGAGTGTTCAGATGATGAAGATTCTAAGATGAAGTCCTACATTACTAGGCAATTCAAGAAGTTCATGAAGAATACAAATAGGAAGGGCTTCGACAAGAATTGTAGGCAATCTAGTTCTTCTCAATTCAAGAGTTAAGACAAAGGGAAGAAGGATGCTAGGGATGGCAGTCAGTACACTGTTCTCGCAGGACCTAAGTGCTTTAGGTGTCAAGGCTTCGGTCACATGAAACAGGAGTGTCCTACATATCTCAAAAGCATTAAGGAAAAGCAAGGCACTTGCTGCTACTTTGAGTGACACCGAGCTTGAGGATGATTCTGACAATGAGGATAACAAAATCTTGAATTCCTTCACTGCCACTATCAATCCTATTGAGGGGATTGTTGAAGATATGGATGAAGAAGAGGAATTGGTGGAGTCCAAGTTTGAGAAGATGGATGATCAAGATGATATCTATACAGCCTATGAGAAACTATACAAGCTTTCTGAGAAATATGAGAAACTTTATAGGCTGGCCACCATAAAGCTCAATGATATGGAACTTGATCGTAAAAAGCTTTCCACAAAGTTTGATGAAGCTAATCAGACTATTGGAGCAATGAGGTTTGAAAATAATTTCTTGGCTGAGAAAACCAAGAAGTTTGAAGCGAAGCTGTTCCAAGTCAAAGCTCAATTGGAGAGGACTTAAGTGCAAAGCTTGATGAAATGCTCAGTCTCCAGAAATCTACTTCTGATCAAACCGATATTGGGTATGATTTCTCTTCTCCTAGTATTACTTCTACTAGTACTACTATTTTTATTCCTCTTGCTAATAATGTTGAAATTGAGAACAATGTTGTTAAAAATGAATTATCTAGTGAGAGCTTAGGCAAGTGTAAATCTATTTTAGGAGCACCCCTTAAGCAAGATAAGAATGAAGCTAAAAACCCTAGAGCTAAGAAGGCTAACTCTCAAAAGCTTAAACAAAAGAAGCAGCATCTCTGTCATCATTATGGAGTTGTCGGTCATACTCGACCAAATTGCTATAAGTAGTTAGCTACTCAACAGAACAATGGTATGATAGCATTTGGAAGCCAGAATCAGCTTCAATCCTCTCTTGCTCCCCTTGGAGATCTTTTCAAAACCCTCATGTTCCTTTCGAACTTGAACAGTTTCAATTCTTCCCCCTCCCCGCCAGTTCAAGGGTTTAATCAAAGGAAATGTTCTTCCAAGGTGTGGAAGGAAAAGGGCTCTAAGTGATTTTATCACTTTCTTCTCTCTCTTCGTGTTTTTTTGTTTTTGCATAGCTTGTGTGTTTTACTTTTATTTTTAGTCAATCTAGTTTTATGTTTTGCTTTGCTTTGCTTAACATATTTTTGTTTGTTTATTTTTAGTTTTGTTTATTTTGTTTTTCATATAAAAATTTTAAAAAAATATTTGAAAAATTAGAAAAATATAAAAACAATGTGTGTTTTGTGTATATTGGTACTTGTGTACCTTGGATGACCATTGAAACAAAGTTTTCTCAACTTTGTATCTCTTGTAGCTTAAATGAGTATCTCTATGCACAACTAAGCAAGTGAGCTTTGTGGCTCGTGTTTGTGATGAGTACGATTAAGTCATCTCTTGTACTTAACACTCATATCACTCTTTTTGACGGAAAGGACTAGAAAATCCTAAGAGAAAGGCATAAATAACCATCTAACCACTGTTATCCACCAATCATAAAATGACATCTGTATGCTTCGGCATAGCAAAAGTGCAATGTCAATGACATTTGTGTGCTTCAGCATAGCAAAATTGTAATGTTAAATGCTTAAAATCATTGGGTATTTCTTTTTTCTCTCTTATATACCCATGCATGATTTGCTTAAAATGAAAAATATTCAAAGTAAAATAAAAAGCAAAAAGATCAAAATGCTTTATATATGATTACAAGCATATATTCTAGGAGATGTGGGAGTTATAAGATGTACCTCAAAAGTGATAGTCCCCATCAAATAGTTATGATTGTTGATAGTTTTTAGACCCCTTAAAGTACAATTGATTTAACCTAGGTAATTAGCCAAGTTGTTACTTAGTCCAATTTAACAAATCTAGGTTATCACAATTACAAAGATCATATCATACAAAGCAGCGGAAAGATAAATAACACAAGATATGATCACCCAGGAAACCAAATCGGTAAAAACCTGGGGAGGATTTGACCTAGTTATCCTCAGGGTAAACTTGAATCCACTATCTTGAAAGAATCGAAGTTCATACAATATGACTTACAAGCCCCCACACTCGACTTCTTATTGCTACCAACCAGTAGAACTTACTGACACAAGCACGTGCAAGCTCCGAATCCACGAACTCCTTCTTTCTTGGATTCACCACCAGATACAAACACACCCGCTTGTGTTTTCTTTAAGTTTCAATGGCAACAACCGAGTTGATCATCAAGGTATAGATAAATCTTCTCCTTGAAAAACCCTAACTTTGTGTAAATGAAAGCTCCTTTAAATCTCACAAGAGATTTACACAAACCGCAATATGAGCAATACTAAAATGTGGCTAGGGTTTGCCTTTTATACTTAGGACAAATAAGAAACCCTAAATACGTTTTAAAACAACTAGGGCTGAGTTGGAAAATTCTGCAGAAAAATATTCTGCCCGAGCTTCGATCGATCGAGCCAAACCGAAATGCATTAATCTTTTATGCATTTAGCTCGATTCCAACTTTACATAAATGCACAACTTTGAGCAAGACTAAAACACTTCTAAATACATTTTTTTAATTATGGTTTGCCAACAATACAAATTAAAGTTCTAAATACGTAAAAACCTAAGTCTTTAGAACCTAACAATTGTGTGTGAGTTAAAGTGATTTTCTCATATCTCAGATCATCATAACATGTATACACTTATGCAATCTTACGATGTTTTTCACACACAACACGCAATATTCTTTGCTACTCTTGATACATGTGCAGGTACAATGTGATTTGACCATCACAAGGTTTATATGTGTTAATGTATGCTTGCTAAACTGTCTTGACTTGTTTTTGAAATATAAAATTGGTTAAACTTGTTTAGTGTGTGTGTGTGTGTTTTAGGATTGTTGTGCTTAACATTTTTATTGTTGAGAGATGTTTTGAAGAGTTCAAAATGATGTTTGGATCCTCGGTTGTGTTGCATGCTTGATTGCATTCATATCTATGTTTTTCCCTTCTTGAAAAGCTGTTTTTAAGAAATCTGTCAAGATTTTCAGTTGATTTTATATCACAATCTCGACACCTCTCGATATCTACGTGGATCGATCAAGAAATCTCCTGTCTCCTCGATAGCTCTTCGATCCATCAAGCCTACTTTGTTGTGGACACTTGAACACCTCTCGATAGCTGCATCTGTCGAAGCTTTTAAAGCTTGACACCTGTCTCGATACCTCTTGACACCTCTATTTGTCAAGATTTATAGAGGTTCTATATATAGGTTCTTGTGTGATCTGGACTTCATTTCCTCGATCTCTATCGATCTATCCGTGGCTGTTCATCTCCCAAACACTCTCTTCTCACCCTTAAACCTCTTCGTCAAGCATTTTTCAAGCTTAATCAAGTTTTTCCTCACTCAGTAAGTCTCTAATCCCTCATTTTCATGCATTTCATTCTTTGAAACCTAAGTTTTTGGGATTTTTGCAAAATTTGGGGTTTTTCAAAATCAAAGAGGTTTTTGTAAAATTTTTTGGATGGGTTTTGAGGATTTGATCTTAAAAACTTCATGCATTGCATTCCATGTGCATTATAATTGTATTTTCATCCATTTAGTTGTGTGTTATACATGTTGAACTGTTTGAGTGCTGGTAGGTTTGGATTGGGCTGAGCCCATGATGCTTTTTACTTTGCACGACACATTCTCATGCATTTTCATTCATACGTACCTTACATTTAATATATTTATGTATATTTGAAATTTTTGGGACTTTTCTGAGTGTTTCTTTCTTTCCCCCCTCTCTTTCTAGTTTACGTTAATGCGTCAATGGCACCAAAATGTAAATCTACTCCTTCCCAGAACCCTCTTCGTTCTAAAGCATCATCTTCTTCTGATCCTACCCCTTCATCTATTCGGTTCCGTGACGAGGATGCTCAAAAGGACTTCTCGGAGAACTTTTCTCGACGAGGTGTTCATTCAGAACACTAAGTTATTTTGGCGGATTTCGTCGACACTGACCTACCCGATGTCATTCACAGTCGAGGTTGGGAGTCACTGTGTGATGTCCTGGTCACATATCCTTCCATGCTGATCCAGGAGTTTTACTCCAACATGCATGGAATTGATTCTTCAGTACCTCTCTTTCATACTCGTGTTCGAGGTACGTGCATTGTTGTCACACCAGAGTTGGTATCAAATCTGCTCCGTGTCCTGAGGGTAGAGCATCTTGACTACCCCGGTTGTGAGCATCTGAGGACTGTATCTAAAGATGAGATGATTTCTGCTTTCTGTGAGCGCCCTTCTGATTGGGGTGATCGTTAGTTTACACCATGTAAGGCCTTTGCTAAAGGTCCTAGATTCATGAACATGGTGATGAATTTTTTTTTTGCACCCACTCTCTCACTATAACTCTATCACAGAGCCTCGTGCTCGATTTTTGCTTTTTTTGTTAGAGCACCTCATTATAGATTTTCCTTCACATTTTATTCTTTCTATTATAGATGTGTATAGGGATACGACAACCCGTGTTAAGCTTATTTTCCCTTCGGCTATCACATGAATTTTATGCCATTTTTCTGTTCCTTTTCCCTCTTTTGACCACTTCCTTGTTATATGTGCCATTGACTATGCTACCTCGTCTTCTACGAGTGGAGTGACACTCAAGGACATTGTGGCTCAGCTTCAACATATGGATGCTCATCTCAAAACTCTCAATGATGAGTTGTGTTGGGTGAACACCCGTGTTGGCCACATTGCTCGACGCTAGGTTGAGATGGGTGGTTATACCATGCCTTCCACTCTTATAGCCCCTACGGATGAGAGTGATGCTGATGATGATGATGCTATTGCTTCTAATGATGAGGATGATGGCGATGCTAGCTCACCTAGCGATGACGAGATGTCTACTTGACACTCTTACCCTTTGTCACTCGTGACAAAAATGGGGAGTAGTTTTGGTTATGAGAGTAGTCATACTTAGGGGAAGGGTTAGCATAGGAGATTTTTGCTAGGGGGAGAGTGCACATTGAGGGATGTAGTGAGGATTACTTGTATCTTTTTCTTTTTTCTACTTTGGATACATTTATTCTTGTACCTTAGGTCTTGTGACCATTATTGACATACATTGTACTTATTTTTTTTATATGTTGATGTATGTTTCTTTCACCTACCCTTACATGTGTTGTTTCATTTCTCTCTTTATGCACATGCTTCTTATTACTTTTATGCAATCTATTATTTTTGTTTCACACAAAGATGCCTTGATGAGTTTTATTTAAAGTGTTTCAGAAATGTTAGGACATATGTGATTCACTTGTTAGGAACATATGTCACTATTTTATATAATTGGCTTATCCTTTGACAAAACGTGCTTTACTTGTATTTGGGTAGATCTAGGATGTGTTTAATACTTCAAGAAACTATGTTTCAAGATCAAGTGTTAAAGACATGCAAGTTTGTCCAAGATTCAAGCTGAAAAAGTGTTGTTCATTAAAGCTCGACAACTATCTCGACAGCTAGCTATCCACCAAGCTTAAGAAGCTATTCCAGTCCCGTGGCTCGATAGTTGCTCGACAACACCTCTACAGACAGCTATCTGCCAAGCTTTATGAAAAATAGAATTCCAGTTCTGTTTTGACTCTAATCCGTGATTATGTATTTGAGCCTTCTTTTCTTCTAACCCTAGACATATAAAAGGATTATTTTAAGGGCCGTCAAAGTGTACACAAGTTGTACAAGTGTTGAGCAAAGTTTGTTCAAGAAATTTGTAACCGGAGACAAAGTTTTGCCCTAGTTCATCGTTCTTGTGAAGAAGTTGCTATGTATGTGCACCATAGGGTTTTGTGACTAAGTGTCTTCTTGATCTTAATCGTTGGGATGAACTGAAGAACTTTATAGCCAATAACCTTCTTTAGTTGGTGATTGAAGTCGCGTATTGGGATCCGCACATTGGTTAGTCACGTACTTGGGAGCCATGCATCGAAAAGAGAAATTGTCATTACAGAACAGTCCAATTGGGTATTGGGATAAGGGTTCAACTGTAGGTTGGTATAAGGTACTGGAATTCTTTTACATGTAACCACTTGTTGTGATAATAGTAGAATTTCGGGAGTGGTGACCTGAAAATCACCCAATGGGGTTTTTGCAGTTAGGTTTTCCCAATTTGTAAACAAATCACCGTGTCATTTATTTTCTGCTTCATAATTAGTTTATTGGTGATTTTTTTATGCTACCACACGTTTGCATGTTAATTAACATAATTAATTCACTTGACTAAATTAATTGGTTAATTTATCACAATGGGTCAATTCGTTTTTGGCCTATCAAGTGGTATCAGAGCAGGCACACTTTGATTAGGGTTTAATCTTTGCTGTGTTGATCCATTGACCCCTGTTTGTCATGGATAGAGGACAATTGTTAATCATACCTTCTTTATTTGATGGCACTAACTATGCATACTAGAAAGTACGCATAAGAGCTTTCTTGCGGTCTTTAGATGAGAAAGTGTGGCAACCTGTTGAGATAGGCTGGACCAAGTTGAAGGAAGTGCCAGCTGACTGGGATGATGCCAAGATCAAGGCACTAAACTTCAACAGCAAAGCGTTGAATGCCTTATTCAGTGCGGTCACCAATGAGGAATTCATGAAGATATCCTCCACTGAAACTGCTAAGGAAGCATGAACCATCCTCCAGACAACCTATGAGGGAACAAAAGGGTTAAGGATTCAAAACTTCAGAGGCTCACTACAAGTTTTGAAGAAATTAAGACGGAGGAGGATGAGTCGTTTGATGAATTCTATGCCAAGCTCAAGGACATAGTAAACTCAACTTTCAATCTTGGGGAAACAATTCATGAACCCAAGATTGTGAGAAAGGTACTCAGATCTTTACCTGAGAGATTTCATGCCAAGATTACGGCAATCGAGTAATCAAAGGACATTGACAAGATTCCTTTGACAAAGTTAGTTGGAAATCTACAGACCTACGAGCTAGGGCTGACTAGGATTGGCAAGATGGGTAAAGGCAAGAGCATGGCACTGAAGGTCAAGAGCAGTGAGACAGATGAGTCTTTAGATGATGAAGATTCTAAGATGAAGTCTTACATTACTAGGTAGTTCAAGAAGTTTATGAAGAATTCCAATGGAAACGGCACCGACAAGGACCGTAGGCAATCCAGTTCTTCTCAGTTCAAGATCCAAGACAAAGGGAAGAAGAATGCAAGGGATGGCGGTCAGTACACTGTTCCCGTAGGACCTAAGTACTTTGGGTGTCAAGGCTTTGGTCACATGAAACAAGAGTGTCCTACATATCTCAAGAGCATTGGGAAAAGAAAGGCACTTGTTGCTACCTTGAGTGACACCGAGCTTGAGAATGATTCCGACAATAAGGATGACGGAATCTTGAATGCCTTCACTGCCACTATCAATTCTACTGATGGGATTATTGAAAATGTGGTTGAAGAAGAGGAATTGATGGAATCCAAGTTTGAGAAGATGGATGATCAAGATGATATCCATACAGCCTATGAGAAATTATACAAGCTTTCTGAGAAACATGAAAAACTTTACAGGCTGACCACCAAGAAGATCAGTGATGTGGAACTTAATCGTGAAGAGCTATCCACAAAGTTTGATGAGGCTAATTAGACTTTTGGAGCATTGAGGTACGAGAACAATTTCTTGGTTAAGAAGACCAAGAAGCTTGAAGCGGAGCTATTTCAAGTCAGAGCTCAATTGGAGAGGACTTCAAGTGCAAAGCTTGATAAGATGCTCAGTCTTCAGAAATCTACTTTTGATCGAACAGGTTTAGGGTATGGTTTCTCTTCCTCTAATACTGCTTCTACTAGTACTACTATTTTTGTTCCTCCTAGCAATAATGTTGAAATTGAGAACAATAATGTTAAAACTGTTTTAGCTATTGAGAATTTAGACAAGAGAAAATATATCTTAGGATCACCCCCTAAGCAAGATAAGAAGGAAGCTAAGAATCCCAGGACTAAGAAGGCTAACTCTCAAAAGCCTAAACAAAAGAAGCAGCATCTCTGTCATCATTGTGGAGTTACCGGTCATACTCGACCAAATTGCTATAAGTGGCTTGCCACTCAACAGAGCAATGGCATGATAGTATCTGGAAGCCAGAATCAACTTCAATCCTCTCTTGCTCCCCTTGGAGATCTTCTCAAAGCCCTTATGTTCCTTTCGAACTTAAATGGTTTTAATTCTCCCCCCTCATTGCCGGTTCAAGGGTTTAATCAAAGGAAAGGTTCTTTCAGGGTGTGGAAGGAAAAGGGTACCAAGTGATTCTATCACTTTTCTCTCTATCTTTTCTTGTTTTTGTATGTTTTTTGCTTTCATTTTTTGAGTCAGTCTAGTTTTTGTACTTTGCATTGATTAACTTATTTTTGTTTGTTTTCAGTTTTGATTATTTTGTTTTTAATATAAAATTTTTTTTTGAAAAATCAGAAAAATATAAAAACAATGTGTGTTATGTGTACATTGGTACTTGTGTATCTTGGATGTCCATTGAAACAAAGTTTTCTAAAATTTGTATCTCTTGTAGCTTAGATGAGCATCTCTATGCACAACTAAGCAAGTGAGCTTTGTGGCTCTTGTTTGTGATGAGTAAGATTAAATTATCTCTTATTCTTAACACTCGTATCACTCTTTTTGACGGGAAGGACTAGAAAATCCTAAGAGAAATACATAAATAACTATCTCACCACTGTTGCCTGCCAATCATAATATGACATCTGTAAGCTTCGGCATGGCAAAAGTGTAGTGTCATGACATTTTTGTGCTTCAGCATAGCAAAATTGGAATGTCAAATGCTTACCATCATTGGGTATTTCTTTTCTCTCCCTTATATGCCCATGCATGATTTGCTTAAAGAAAAATATGCAAAGAAAATGAAAAAAAAAAAAGATAAAAAATGCTTTAAATATATGATTGCAAGCACGTATTCTAGGAGATGTGGGAGTCATAAGATGTACCTCGAAGATGATAGTCCCTATCAAACAGTTATGATTGTGTGTAAGTTAAAGTGATTTTCTCATATCTCAAATCGTCATAACATGTATACACTTATGCAATCTTGTGATGTTTTTCACACACAACATGCAACATTCTTTGCTACTTTTGATACATGTGCAGGTACAATGTGATTTGGTCATCACAGGGTTTTACATGTGTTAATGTATGCTCACTAAACTATCTTGACTTGTTTTTGAAAAATAAAATTGGTTAGACTTGTTTAGTGTGTGTGTGTGTGTGTGTTTTTAGGATCATTGCACTTGAAATTTTTGTTGAGAGATGATTTTGAAAGCTTAAAATGTTGATTGGATCCTTGGTTGAGTTGCATGCTTGATTGCATTCATATCTGTGTTTTTCCCTTCTTGAAAAATGATTTTTAAGCTATCTCGACACCTCTTAGATACCTCCTCGACGCCTAGCTATCTGTCGAGCTCTTAAGGTCTTTTCTTATTGCAATCTCTATAGATCCTCGATAGCTGGTGGATAGAACGAGAAAGTTCCTAGATCCTCAATAGCTTCTCGACAACTGGTGGATCGATTGAGCTTGTTTTCTTGTGTCTTTGCTTTGTTTCTCAACACTTTCTCGTCACCTGTATCTATCGATGGCAAATCCTTGACACTTGGCTTGACACCTTTCTCGACACCTCTCGACACCTCATCTATCGAGCTTTACTGAGGTTCTATATATACTTCCTTGTGCAATCCAAACCTCATTTCTCTCGATCTCTCTCTCAATACCTCTTTTTTTTCTCCTCCCAAACCTTTCTCACTCACTCTTAACCTCTTTCCCAAGGGATTCTCAAGCTTAATCAAGTTTTTCCTCACTTGGTATCTCTCTAATCCCTCATTTTCATGCATCTCATTCTCTAAAACCTAAGTTTTTGGGGTTTTTTGAAAAATTTTGGGGTTTTTCAAAATTGATGATGTTAGGTTCTAAAGACTTAGGTTTTATGTATTTTAGAATTCTAATGTGTATTGTTGGCAAACTACGATCAAAACAATATGTTTAGTTGTGTTTAATCTTGCTCAAAGTTGTATGTTTTATGTAAAGTTGGAATCAAGCTAATGCAGAAGTTATTATGCATTTCGACCTGGCTTGATTGATTGAAGCTTAGGCTCGATCAATCGAATCTCGGGCAGAATGCGTTTTTCTGCAAATTTCCAACTCAGCCCTAGTTTGTTTAAAACGTTTAGGGTTTTCTAATTTGTCCTAAGTATAAAAGGCAAACCCTAGCCACGTTTTAGTGTTACTCATATTGCTGTTTGTGTAAATCTCTTGTAAGATCTAGAGGATCTTTCCTTTACACAAACTTAGGATTTTCAAGGAGGAGATATTTTCTACACCTTGATGATCAACTCAGTTGCTGCCATTGGAGCTTAAAGAAAACACAAGCGGGTGTGCTTGTATCTGATGGTGAATCCAAGAAAGAAGGAGTTCGTGGATTCGGAACTTGCACGTGGTCGTGTCAGTAAGTTCTATTGGTAGGTAGCAATAAGAAGTCAAGTGTGGGGGCTTGTAAGTCTTATTGTATGAACTTCGATTCTTTTAAGATAGTGGATTCAGGTTTACCTTGAGGATAGCTAGGTTAAATCCTCCCCAGGTTTTTACTGGTTTGGTTTCTTGGGTGATCATATCATTATCTTATTTATTTTTCGCTACTATGCATGATATGATTGTTTGATTGTGATAACCTAGATTTGGAATTTGAACTAAGTAACAACTTGGCTAATTGACTAGGTTAATCCAATTGTGTTTTAAGGGGTCTAAAAACTATCAAGTGGTATCAGAGCAGGTAGCTCTTTTGTTTTAGATCTTTTGATCTAAGAGCTGATCCTTGACCCCTATTGTCATGGATAATTTGAAGTGTCTTTTTTATCATGTTTCTACTGATGCTTCTGTTGATTTTATTGATGCTTGTGAAACTCTTCGTAAGGAATTATTGAAATCTATGAAAATTGCTAAGAAATTCAAGAAGAGTTAAAATTGGCTAATCTTGAAAGAGAGGAATTGGTTGTTAGATTAGATGAATCTAATAAAAAGAATGAATTTTTGAGAAATCAAATTTCCTCTCAAGATGAGAAGATGAAAAGCTTGGAACAAGAGTTAGTTGAATCTAAAGCTAAAATTGAAAATTTGACTAGTACCAAGCCTGCTGTTGATAACAAAAGTGTTTCTGTTTCTCTTAAGCCTAAAACTGAGAAAGTTTACATCCCTCCTTTTAAGAGGAATAATAAAGAAAAGGCTTATTTTGCTAGGTTAGATAAAGGTAAAAGTTATGATGTAGACGTTGAAGTTTCTAAACCTAAGTCTAAACCTACTATTAGAGAGCATAATAAATCTGTTTTTTTGCCTACCTATCACCTTGGTGGTGTTGTTGGTCATATTAGACCAAATTGTTCTTTGTTGAGGCAAAAACCAAAATTTGAGACTAGATTTGCTGTTAGGAATACTAACGTTCCTAAATTTGTTCCTGTTTGTCACTTTTGTGGTGCCTCCAGTCACATTCGTCCTAATTGTCATAAACTGAAATTTAAGCATTCTGTGTTTCAGTCTAGGATATGTGATGATATTTCTCTTGCCATAAGTCCATATAAATTGTTTCATATTCTTTTGAAAAATTTGAGCTTGTTGGCTTGTGAAAGGAATTTGCAGGATTTTAGTCTTTCTTAGAAGATTGGTGTAATTCCTCAAATACACTCTGCTTCACATGGATTTTCACCTACAAAGCCGAAGACTCGTGCTAGATGGGTGAGAAAAGATTCTCTAAGGTGAGTGTTGTTGACTTGTCTCTGATTTAATTCTTTCAATTGTTTATGGACATGTTTTATTTTTTTTGTTTTTGGTTGTGTTGTTTTTTAGGGTTTTTTTTTTTTTTTTTTTTTTTTTTTTAAATCCAAAAACTTTGAAAATTTTCAAAAAGACAAAAATATTTTATTTTGTGTCTTGTTTTATTTTTTTTGAGGATTACATGAATTATGATATCTCTCTCTTGATTTAGAACATGCTTGACTTTATAGAGAAATTTGAATAGTATGTGTTATATATGTGCTAAGCTATTTCTGATTTTGTGTGAGTATGTACTAGTTTGTACATGTACTCAAGGTTTAATTAAGAAATTGATCTTTCTTGTTTGTGTACCCTCTATAGCTTAATTAAGCACTGTCATGCATTGCATTTGCATTGTTCATTTAGCATAATATGTGCTTTTTTGTTTTTGGTCATATAGTTTTTAAAACCAAAAAGATTTCTGTGTTTTGTATTTCACATCTTGGATTTATAATCAAGGATTGGCCATATTATCTTTACATAACAAGTTTATGTACCTTGTTTAGCTTTGATGAACTTATTTATTGCACTTGACTAGTTGAAGCTTTGTAGTGCATGTTGTGTGGAAAAGATGTTTATGGTGTTTATCACTTTGTGTTAATCTTGAAGTCACATGTTATTTGACTGTCGGACTTGATCCTTTTGAGAAATGCATAAAGAACCATCTCACCACTGTTCACTAGCCAATCACGAACACCTTAGTGCATATCGTAAGATTTTATACTCGAGAATGTGTAGCACATGCACAAAAAGAACATAAGGTGTAGTCTCGGTTTAATTGCTTAATGCTTAAAATTGGTGTGTACTATTAGGCTTGATGCCAAATCACATAATTAAAATTGGTGTGTACATTATCCTGACTTTTTAATAATTTTCTGAATAAATTAAAATTGGTGTGTATATTATGAGGCAAAATTCAAGAAACTTACATGATTGCAAGTTTATGTTCTAAAAGATGTGGGAGTTATATGATGTAACTCTTTAGGTGATAGTCTCTTTTAAATTCTGTGTGATGAATTTTGTAGACTTTGTGATTGATTGCTATTCACATATCACCTCACATGTATCTCAAGCTTTTGCTAGTTGCACATACTACACAAGTTACTCTTTCCTAAACTTGGTACATTATATTGTGTGTGATTTTGTTGTGGCCATCCAAGATTAAAAATTTCTTGATTTTAATGCAAAATATGTTTAATGTTTGCGCTTTAAGGATAAATTGATTGAAAATCTTGATTTTGGAGGATCTGGGTTGAATTCAAGTGTTTTTGAAAAACTTTTCATCTCATACTCATGCATTTTTTTATAAAACAATGTGCTTTGAGGAGTTTTCGCATTAAAATGCTCTGTTTTTCAAAAATTTGATTTTTCCAGACTATCGATCGATCAAACCTATTTTTCGATCAATCGAAATTGCGATTAAAATTTTTGGTTTGAGTCTGCCTGACTTGATTAATGTTCGATCGATTCTCGATCGATCGAAACTAAAAAATTTCAGTTTTTAAGTATTTGACCAAATTTTTTCATGCATCATTTATGTTTAGGATTCACATGCATTGCATTGATTTTTTGTATCCATCTTGCAGTTTTGCAGTCATATCTCTTATTGTTTCACACATAACATGCATACACTTTGCTAAATTGGATACGCAACTTGATTTAAAAATTGATTGATTAATTTTTGAGTTATGTACCTATTAGTATATGCTATTTTTATTTGTAAATTGTAGAAAATATTTTTTCTTAAGAGATATGATAGATAATCAATGTGCAAATATTTTCTCTACTCAAGCAACTGTTTATGGGTCACATAGTGTCAAGTTTGCATTTATTGAAAGAGATAATATATTTTCTTCATGTGTATCCTCAACTTAGTTTTTTTCTTTTAAACTTGGTTTGTGTCTTTTTATTTACCCCCACCCCCTTTATTTTTCCCTAAAACTATTTTTCCCAAAACTTGTTTTGTTTTTCCCTATTTTTATAGGGCGAAATTTTTTTTAACCTTTGTGGTTCTTAGGGGGAGTTGTTGCTCTTTATAGGGGGAGTTGTCTCTATTTTATATAGAGTTGAATTGTTCTGTATTCCCTTAATTCTCTTGACTTTGTTGCGTATGTTGTCTATTTACTCTTTGTATGAGTAGTCTTTGTCAATACGTGACAAAAAGGGGAAGATTTATTTGAGAATATGTGTGGAAAATACAAGAATGTTCTGCTTAGGGGGAGTTAACATTGTTTTTGATGTATCTAACTTAGAGGGAGAGTTAGTTTGCATATTTGTTGATTTACTGTTTTTGTTTTTTTGTCACACATGCGGTTATGCATTTTGTTTAGTGTTTCAGGAAATATATAGGTTGATTCAATTGAGCTGCTGTCTACACTTGCAACTGATGGATAGTAGTTAGGATTGAATTTGGTTTCATGAGTATTATTTTTGTAAAGGGCTTTTCTTTGTAACCTTTGAGCTTCTAGTGTGTTTTGTCACGGATTGCCAAATGGGGAGTTTGTTAGGTTCTAAAGACTTAGGTTTTATGTATTTTAGAACATTAATGTGTATTGTTGGCAAATCATGATCAAAACAATATGTTTAGTAGTGTTTAACCTTGCTCAAAGTTGTATGTTTTATGTAAAGTTGGAATCGAGCTGATGTAGAAGTTATTATGCATTTCGGCCTGGCTCAATCAATCGAAGCTTAGGCTCGATTGATCGAATCTCGGGCAGAATGTATTTTTCTGCAGATTTCCAACTCAGTCCTAGTTTGTTTAAAATGTTTAGGGTTTTCTAATTTGTCCTAAGTATAAAAGGAAAACCCTATCCATATTTTAGTATTGCTCATATTGTTGTTTGTGTAAATCTCTTGTAAGATCTAGAGGAGCTTTCCTTTATACAAACTTAGGGTTTTCAAGGAGGAGATATTTTCTACACCTTGATGATTAACTCAGTTGCTGCCATTGGAGCTTAAAGAAAACACAAGTGGGTGGGCTTGTATCTGGTGGTGAATCCAAGGAAGAAGGAGTCCGTGGATTCGGAGCTTGCACGTGGTCGTGTCAGTAAGTTCTACTGGTGGATAGCAATAAGAAGTCGAGCGTGAAGGCTTGTAAGTCTTATTGTATGAACTTCGATTCTTTCAAAATAATGGATTCAAGTTTACCCTGAGGATAGCTAGGTTAAATCCTCCCTAGGTTTTTACCGGTTTGGTTTCCTGGGTGATCATATCATTGTCTTATTTATTTTTCGCTACTATGTATGATATGATTGTTTGATTGTGATAACCTAAATTTGGAATTTGAACTAAGTAATAACTTGGCTAATTAACTAGGTTAATCCAATTGTGTTTTAAGGGGTCTAAAAACTATCAGATGAGTTATTGTTGAAATTTTGGGCTGGATTTTGCTTAAATGAGTTTAAAATCTTATGCATTGCATCACATTAGCATAATAACAGTATTATCATGCATTTCAGAAGTGTGCAATTGATTGTTTACTAGCAGGATTGAATTGGGCTGAGCCCATGATGCGATTTCTTTTGCATATCACATGTTCATGCATTCCCCATACATACGTACTTTCTTTTCAATATGCTTGTTATATTTGAACTGCTTTGGACCTTTTCTGATTGTCTTTCTTTCTCTCCCCCTTCCTTCTGTTTATGTTAGTCATGTCTATGGCACCTAAGCATAAGTTAGCTTCGTCCCAGAACCCTTTGCGTTCTAGGACATCGTCATCTTCTGATCCTACTCCTTCTCATATTCGGTTCCATGATGAGGATGCCCGAAAGGACTTCTCGAAGAACTTTTCTCGACGAGGTTTTCATTCGGAATGTCGAGTCATTTTGGCAGACTTCACCAACACTGACCTTTCCACTGTCATTCACAATTGACGTCCCGGTCACTTATCCGACCATGCTGATCCAGGAGTTTTACTTCAACATGCATGGTTTCGATTTTTCAATACCTTTGTTTTCTACTCGCATTCGAGGTACGCATATTGTAGTCACACCGCAACTTATTGCAGATATGCTTCATGTTCCGAGGGTAGAGCATCTTGACTACCTTGGTTGTAAGCATCTGTAGACTATGTCCAAAGACGAGATGATTTCCGCTTTCTGTGAGCGTCCCACAAATTGGGGTAATTGTCAGTTCACACCATGTCGACTTTTTGCTAAAGGTCCCAGATTTATGAACATGGTGATGATTTTTGTTTTGCACCCACTCTCTCACTATAACTCTATCACAGAGCCTCGTGCTCGATTTTTGCTTTCTTTATTAGAGCACCTCACTATAGATTTTCCTTCACATTTCATTCTTTCTATCTTAGATGTGTATAGGGATATGGGCTACCCGTGATAAGCTCATTTTCCCTTTGGCTATCATGCGGATTTTGTGCCATTTTTCTATTCCATTTCCCTCTTCCGACCATTTGCCTGTCATATGTGCCATAGACTACACTACTGTTAAAAGTAGTGAAGTGCAGTTTTGGTCTAGGCAGT
Source organism: Quercus engelmannii (assembly GCA_029955605.1). NCBI lineage: Eukaryota > Viridiplantae > Streptophyta > Magnoliopsida > Fagales > Fagaceae > Quercus > Quercus engelmannii. The sequence continues at coordinate 78,807,278 of JARPSG010000001.1, read as the reverse complement.
TGGATTCAACAGCTCCTCCCTCCCGTTCTACTCCATCCACATCCGCTCCCTCTTCTTCTTCGGGCGATGTGACCCTAGGAGACATCATGGAGCAGCCACAGTGCATGGATGCTCGCCTTGATACACTTTCTACGAAATTGTATTAGGTGAACATTCGTGTCGGTCATATTGCATAGTGATAGGTGACCATAGGTGGTTATGCTCCTAAGGCTTCTCCTCCACCACCTCCTCCAGTGGCTTCTGAGTCTGAGGGTGATGATGGTGATGATGATAATGCTTCAGATGATGATGATGGAGATGCTAGCTCTACCTATGAGATGTCTACTTAACACTCTTACCTTTTGTCACTCGTGACAAAAAGGGGAAGTAGTTTTAGATATGAGAGTAGTCGTTCTTAGGGGGAGAGTTAGTATAGGAAATTTTGTTAAGGGGAGTGTTGATATCTGAGGAATGCGGTGAGGATTACATGTATCTTTTTCTTTTCTCTATTTTAGATACATTTGTTCTTGTACATGGGTCTTGTGACCATTTTGACATACATTGTACTTATCTTCTTTATATATGTTGATGTATGTTTCTTTCACCTACCCTTACATGTGTTGTTTCTTTTCTCTCTTTATGCACATGCTTCTTATTACATGTATACAATCTATTATTTCTGTTTCATACAAAGATGCCTTGATGAGTTTTGTTTAAAGTGTTTCAGAAATACAGGTTGTCAAAGTCTACTAGCCATAAACTCTCTTCTTGCAAAGTTTTTCAAGAGTTTGTGTTAGGATAGATTTTATTGTATTAAACAAGTGAATATAAGTTAAGTGATTTATGACTTCTCTCATATGTTCATTTGTTTGTTGTGGTTTTTTTACGAATTGCCAAAGGGAAAGATTGTTAGGACATATGCGATTTACTTGTTAGGAACATATGTCACTATTTTCTGTAATTAGCTAATCCTTTGACAAAATGCACTTTACTTGTATTTAGGTAGAACTAGGATGTGTTTAATACTTCAAGAAAATTTGTTTCAAGATTAAGTGTTGAAGCTATGCAAGTCTGTCTAAGATTTAAGTTTGAAAAGTGTCTATCATTAAAGCTCGACAACCACGACAACTAGCCATCTATCGAGCTTGAAGACCTATTCTAGCCTCATGGCTCGACAGCAGCTTGACAGATAGGGTATCTATCAAGGTTTATGAAAAACAGAATTTCAGATCTGCTTTAACTCTAATTCGTGATTATGTGTTTGGGTTTTCTTTTCTCACAATCCTAAACATATAAAAGGATTATTTTAAGGGCCGTCAAAGTAAACACAAGTTGCACAAGTGTTGAGCAAAGTTTTGTTCAAGAAAAATTGTGACCAAAGACAAAGTTTGCCCTAGTTCATTGTTCTTGTGTAGAAGTTGCTGTATTTGTGCACTGTAGGGTTTTGTAACCAAGTGTCTTCTTGATCTTCATCATCTGAATGAATTGAAGAACTTTGCAGCCAACAACCTTCTCTAGTTGGTGATTGAAGTCACATAATGGGATCTGCGCAATTGGTTAGTCACGTACTAGGAGCTGTGCATAAAAAGGAGAGTGTTGAGGTCCAAAATTTCACAAGAAAGCTCATTCCATGAAAAATTAAAAAGGCCAAATTCATGCAGCAAGAAGAATCAACATCAAGGCCCTACGTATGTTCAGATTTCCAGCAAAAAGACCATTAAAAAATCCAGCAAAATCTAGTAAAAGAACTGGGCCAAGATACCTAGAGACTACCAGAGGCTCGGGATCCTCGGGACATGCAGCACAGCTAACGTGGAATTGAGATAGCTCAAGAAGGGTACCACGAAATACAAGAAACGAAGAACAGATATGTCCTTCTCAAGCACCCAGTGGTGCAGCAAAGAACCAAAAAGCTTGGAGTGATAATTCATGAACAAAAAAAATGGTACATCGGGAACCTAGAATGAAGAACTATAAAGAGAAGTGGCTGGGAAAACCTTCAACCTAGCAGGAATAGATTCTGCTCACTTGGGAAAAATGACAGCAAGAAAAGACAACCAAAAGTTGAGTCTGAAAAGTAAAAAGCCTTGAAAGAAGAGAGGGTGAAGGTTAACTATCTAAAGACATCCCGGAATGGAAGGTTAGCAAGTGGCTTTTAGGAAAACAGAATTTAAAGAAGAAACCTATGAGAAACAGAGAAAGAATCAGCTGTCAGAAATGGTTGGCATAACAGAGGCTCTGATACCCAGGGAGCCAAAAGGAGGGAATCAATGGTTTCTTGAACCCTAAAATGACACTATAAAAGGGGAAGGCAGCCAACATTGAAAGGGGATCCAGTAATAGAAAATCACCATAGAATCGTTGAGAAACTCTATCAAAAACTCAAAGAAAGCAGTGAAATATCTCCCGGTATCTCAAAAACAGCCACTATAGCACATACTTGGATTCAGAAGGATTCAAACTTTGCAAGTCTTAGAGGCTTGGATAGCCATCAAAGTCTATAACTTTTGAGCTTATTTGAACCTTGTATCACATCTTAGTGAGCACATTTGTAATCCAAAATTAAGAAAAACTAATGAAGTATTTCTTATTAATTTGAGGGTCCTTAACAATTGTTTTGTCTATTTTCTGATTACTTTGCATTCCTTTTGCTTTTTCCATTGTTATTCAATACAAATATTCTTGTTTGCTAGTTTATGTGTATTGTAGGAAGCTTGCCTTGTGCACCACTTGGTTCTTAAACAGCCCCTTTAGCTGCGGTGAGCCAAGCCTAGTCTACCAAACTACAACTATTTGGCCTAGGATCCTTAGGTCTATATGCTAAGAAAAAAAGCACTCTCACAGAGAGATTGTCACTACTATACAAGTCCAATTGGGTATTGGGGTAATGGTCCAATTGTAAATTGGTATAAGGTATTGGGATTCCTTTGCTTGTAACCGCTTGTTTTGATAATAGTGGATTTTCAGAAGTGGTGACCTTAAAATCACCCGATGGGGTTTTTGCCGTGTTGGTTTTCCTCATTCGTAAATAAATCACCATGTTAATTTAATTTCCGCTGCACTTAGTTTAATTGGTGATTTGTTTATACTACCACACTCATTGCATCTAATAGAACCTAATTAATTCACTTGGCTAATTAATTGGTTAATTCATCACAAGGGGTCAATACATTTTTAGCCTATTAAGCCGTTCCAAGCCCAATTTTTTCAACTATATAAAGCCTTACATGGTGTGCTTCAAAAACACACAGAAATCCCACAGGAAAACACTAAGATTCACTAGAAATAGTGAATCAAAGAGGGAGTTTTTCACAAAACATCCTTAAGTCAATTTTCTTTTGGTTGGGGCCTTTTCTGCCCTTAACCTTTGAGAAATCAAGCTTCAAGAGCTTTTGTTTTGAGGTATAAGTCTAAACCTTCTTTTTCTTTCTTTTGCTTTTTGTTGTTTTAATCTTTCTGTTTGTTTATTTTATGTTTTATATGTGTTTTAGTTTATATTTGTGTAGTTTTTAGCTTTTAAAACATATTAGGTTTTTAGATTTATAACTTTTAGTTTCTGCTCTATTTTTCTGCTTATTGTGTTCTAGGATAGGGTTCTTCAAGGTGTGCCTATGTGCACATGCTTCTACATGCGTAGGTAACCTCAACGCACGCATACACATACAACTAGCCTGCGTACGCAGGCCTATGTATGCGCACGCATGCCTTTACCCAAAAATCCTAATTCAGTTTTCTGCTTCTTTTTCTTTGATTATTTCACATAATATGCTTCAATTTGGACCACTTTTTCATGCTTTTAAGTTTCTATTTCAATGTTTATTTGTTTGTTTGTCTTCCATGTGCTAGATTAGGGTTTATTTCCCTTTTCCTTTGCTTTGCCATGAACATGCATTAATATGATCATGCATTGGTACCATGGGTGCTGAGATGTAGTGAGGGTAGTAAAGATAAGTCATGCATTCACACGAGCATGCCTTGATAAGTATGAACATGTTTGTTTGGATATGCCCTTGAATGTTTGATGCAATCACATGTTTGCTTTGATCATATCATGCCAAAGTTTCTGCCTTGACAAAAGATGTGATATGCCTTGTTTATAATGCTACCCTGGATATAATATGACATGTTTTATATGGTGCTAGATGAATGCTAGGATAGATGTATGCCCTAGGTTTGGATGACTGCCATGATAGATTTATGCCTAGGATGTATGATATGTATGATAGATGTATGATAGGTATGATAGATGTATGCTAGGGTTTTGGGATGAAATGCCATGTTGGTTACTAGTGAATGTTAGTGTGTGTGTGTGTGTGTGTGTGTGTGTGTGAGCCTAGTATGCAATGTTGAACATGCCTTTAACAAGATTAAGACGTAAGACACAATGAGTGAAAGCTGACTTACCAGTTGGGCAGTTTTGGGTGCCTAACACCTTCCCAAGACCATACCCAAACTTTGAACCCATACTCGAGTAGTAAAATTAGTCCTTCCACGTAAGGGCACTATATACATCGTTCCTAGATGTAAGGTTAAACTTTATCAACCATTTTATTGGCTTTATTCGATGCCAAATTTGCTTGTATTTTAGCAATTAGTAACCCTGTATTTATGTGGGATTCATGTAAGGGCAATGTGTGAGAGAGTGTGAAGAAATGCTTAAGATTGTGCAAAGTAGCAGGGACTCGTGACTGGATCTTGCGGGTGGCGCACGGCTTGCAAGCATGCCAGTAGTTGAAGCGTCATGCTAGCTAGAGCACTACAGAACAAAAGGTATAGACTAGCAATTCAATTACCTCGCGGTTGGCACTCGCGACTTATTTAAGTCGCGAGGCCAAGCCGCCAGCCAGCTCTGTTTTGAAAAACCTGACTCTTCGCATTCCACTCTCACCCTAGTATATATACCCCTTATACCCACAAAATGTAGAGAGCTTCCAAAGAGAATTTTAAGAGAAAAACCACAGAGAAAAACAAGATTGACTAATCCACAATCTTCACATAGAAACTCTTCAAATTCCTCTACTCTCTTCCTCTCCATTGTTATATCCTTGAGAGGTACATTACCAAAACCTTTTCTCACCATACCCATATCTGTGAGATGGCCATTTGGTGCTTTGGGAAGCAGTTAAGAAGAGACTAATTTCATATTGGTTGATGCTATGGTCAAGTAGCGAAATCCGGTAAGCTAAAGAAGAAATAGGTTCGGCGTAACCTCGTTGGAGTAGGAGCTTGAAGAGCTTAGGAACACTAGGTTGATTAGGCTTGGAGGGTCTTTTGCTGTTCATGTGTCCCAACTACATTCTTTAGTGGATTATTTACCGCTTGGAGGGTGGCGGAGAGGTTTTACGCCGAGAGCTTCGGTTTCCTCTTCGATAACACATCATTATGTTGTCCTTGTGTTTGCAACTCTCTTCCCTTAATCTTTGTCATTTAATTCCTGTTGTGGATGTGATTTTATTTGGTTTAGATTGTTTATCAATTTTGTATTAAGCTTATGTTCATATTTGGCACATTAAATGTTTGATTTTAAGCTTGAATTGGTAATTTGTTAATTGAGGGTCTAAACGTTCATAATATTTTATACACTAATTGAACTTTCAATTGGTATCAGAGTGGGTTCACTTATATTGGTTTCATTGCCTTAGTGTGATCCTTGACCTCATATTGGGATGGACCGGTCTCAATCTTTGAATGCTCCACCATATTTTGATGGTAGCAACTATGCCTTTTGGAAGGTGAGGATGAGAGCATTTTTGTGTTCTATAGATGAGGCTGTTTGGGATGTCGTTGAAATAGGTTGGACAAAGCCAGAGGCAGCCAAATTCACATGGGATAAGGCAACCCTCGCGGCGTCAAATGCTAATAGCAAAGTACTTAACGCTATTTTTTGTGTCGTGTCTGCAGATGAGTTCCATCGGATTTCGCACATGACCGTTGCCAAGGAGGCATGGCAATATTGGAGACCACATACGAGGGAACGAAGAAAGTTAAAGACACCAAGTTGCAAATGCTGACCACTCGGTTTGAGGAGCTGAGAATGAGTGAGGATGAGTCTTTTAAATCTTTCTATAGCAAGCTAAATGAAGTGGTCAACGGCAAGTTTAACTTGGGAGAGAAAACGGAGGACTCGAAAGTTGTACGAAAAATTCTTCATTCATTGCCAGAGAGCTTCCGTGCAAAGGTGATTGCAATTGAGGAGAGCAAGGACCTTGATGAAATCAAAGTCCAAGAGTTGATTGGTTCTCTCCAAACGTATGAGCTTTCATTACCAAATCAAAGAAAGAACAAATCACTTGCTTTTAAGACAATAAATGAAAGGGTAGAAGCTTACAGTTCATCAGATGAGGATGTAGTTGAAAAGGATGTTCCATACCCTGCAAAGAATTTTCGCAAATTTCTAAAGTTCAAGGACAATGAGAAATTTGGTGATAAAGGGAAATTCATGAGTTCTAGAAAGGAGAAGAAGGACTTCAAAAGGAGAGAAGGGAAGGAGTCCCAATCTACTCAAGGAGTCACTTGTTTTGAGTGTAATGGACATGGTCATTTCAAAAAGGAATGTCCTAATTATTTGAGATTGAAGGGCAAGGCGTATGCCACCACTCTTAGTGACTCAGATTCCTCCACCTCTAATTCGGAGGATAGCTGTAATGAAGAAGGGAATTTCTCAGCACTCATGACTGTTGCTTATATTGAGTCTTTGAAGGACTTGAATTTGCTTATGGAAGAGCTTGGGGAGCATAGTGATGAGGAATCCATAGGAATTGTAGAAGAATCAGATGCTGAAAAAGATGAAGATACAGCTGGTCTTCGAGAGAACTACAATTCACTACTTGAGAAGTTGAGAGAATATGCAAAGGTGGCCAAGGCAGCTGTGAAAAAGATGAAGAAAGCTAAGTCTCCTAGTGAGATATAAGGGGGCCAAGTGTGAGATAGAGATGCTAAATGGTGAGCTAACCGAAGCTTACACCAAGGTGAAATTCCTTGAGCTTGAGGTGGTTCAAGCAAATGCCAAGGTAGAGCGAGTCTCCAAAAAGAAGATTGATGATGTCCTTCTTCTCAAAAGACCTTCTCCGACAAAACCGGATTAGGATACATTGGAGAAAGTAGTTCAGCTGTGAACATCTCCAAAGAAGTGAAGTTTATGAAGGCCAAAGAGCGGTTGTAGTTGCCCCTACTATGGAAAAGGCAAATGTTAAGAAAAAGAAGAATGTGCTGACCAGCGGGTGTTGAACAAACCCCGTAATCAATCTATGGTCAGGTCTGAAGCCAGAGCAAGATCTCTTCCACGATCGCAAAGAGGTCCTAGAACGAACCATGAGTGTCATCACTGCGGACTTCAAAGGCACACCCGACCCAATTGTCATAAGCTGAGAGCATTGAGGAATGCAAGTGATCAAAGGTCAGAAAGACCAAGAAATGACAAGAGGACTTGGGCTGTTGAACCATCAAGAAATCAAAATGGTAATCCTGGAATGATGGACGTGATGAAGATGATTGGTGCATTCACCAACTACTTGGAAAGCTTCAGTAGAAGGTTTGAAAGTCCTAACTCTCGTACCCAATCCTATAAGGATATCACCTCAAATGCACGTGACGTGTGAGTGATGAAAGGTACTCATGCATAAGCATTACAACATGTCCATGCATTAATACTTCCAATGTTGTGTGGCTATGTTTGGTTATGTGCCTATTGGTTTGTTTATTGATTATGTGAATTGAAAAATGTTTGTTTGTTTTTGCTTTCTTTCATTTAAATTTTTTTTACATTTTTGCCTTTGATCAACCTTTTCCTTCTTGTGTCAAAAATCCAAAAACCACATAAAAAGTAGAAAATCCAAAAAGTTTGATCGACATTGTTGAGTTTTTGTCTCAAAATATGGTTTACCCTATACCTTTGTGCAAATGGCTTTGTGCATCTATGAGCATAGCTTGTTTCCTATGCATTTATATCATTGTGGGAAAAATCTTGACATCTATGTGATTGTTGTAAATAAATCTTCAAACTTGTCATGAATGATTAGTGAATGGTTTTGTTGATTTTAAGATATGCATAGACTTGTGCCTATATATCTTCCCACTCTTTATTTTATTGTTTTTGCTAAAAGAGCTCACCAAATGCAAATCTCCAAATGAAAAGAGATAATGAGCTGTAAAAGCCTGTCGCACATACTAGTATTTGACTAGGAAAAAGGTAAAGCGACCTAAAATAAAGTATATGATGCCCAAAAAAGCCAAAAGACTAACTCATCAAATTGAAATATCAAAAATTTCAGGCATCAATCTCAAAATGGGATGTATTGTTTCAAAAAGATTAAACGATATGTTGAATGTGAAGCCAAATGAAAAGCTTCAAAGAAATGTAATCTAGTTTATGTGGGAGGTCATATACGCATATTTCTATAATTGAGATAGGTCACATTATCTAGTGCTAGTTGTGTATGTCTTGATTGAATTGATCATTGAAGCTTCACATTAGACTAAGTACTATCTCATTTTTATTATCCAGACACAACACACATGTCTATGTTCAATGAATGTCATATTCATTCGTGTGATTATACTTGTTTAAATGTGTTTTCACATGCTCAATCTCTGTTGAACAAACACAAAAAGATTTCTGAGCGTTTTAGTTGTTTTTGGAAAAGTACTTTGTTTCTACAAAAATTGTCAAAATTTCAAAAAATGTGTTGCCCTGTTCTGGTGACTCAATCACAGGTAGGACTAGTCGCATGCCCCAGTCGTGAGTCCATATAGAGATTTTTCGCGACTTATTGGCAACTCATTAGAGGGTAAATGCTTCAGTCGCGAATAAAACATAGAATATTTTTCAAAAATTTGGATTTTCATGCTTTTCGCGGCTTAGGTTGGCGACTTGTTCGTTGGTGGAAGGTCCAGTCGCGAGAGGTACACAGAGATTTTCGCGGCTAGATCGCGACTCTCTTGAGAGTGGAACTTCCAATCTTGAAAAACACTTAGAAAGTTTTTCAAAAGTTTTTCTTTCAAGTGTTCTGGCGGCTGGCCCTGGCGACTTGCACACGACTTGACTCAGTCGTGAAAATCGCATGTTTTGCACAAATTGGTCAGTTTTTTAAAACTTTTCAGTTTCCCTCGAACATTTCTGACTGTTCATTGTCTTTCCCATTTACACTCTCTCTCAAACTCACCGTATTACTCTTCAAAAACCTCCATTTTTGCATCATTTCATCCTCAAATCTTCAAGGAAAAGGTATGGGCTTTCTCTTTCTCACTTCATATCTCATGATTATGGTTTTGTTTTCTTAATTTGTGAGTTATTTTTGTGATTTGAGTATTATAGTTTTTGACCATGGGTTTGGTTTATTTTGTTGAGTAAATTTGAGTGAGTGTTGGTGATATTGATTGTGATATTTTTCTCAATTTTTTTTCTATGATGATGTTTGTGTTCTGTGTTGTGCCTCATGAATGTGTTGCTCTGTTCATATCATGTTCATGGTAGAATGTCACAATGACAGTTATTTGTGACCGTGTGATGCTCATTGATTACTTTGTTCAGAATTGTAATTGATCACCATCATTTTTGGACACCTGCTAACTTCTTAAATATATAATCCTTAAGTGTTGCTTATGATTCTTACTGCTAACTTGGTTCAAGTTCTATGATTGATTGAGTTAGTTCTCTATCTAAATTTCATTTTTTTAATGAATCTAATCAAATTGATGTTTGTGTCTTGTGGTGTCGCACTTGGTTCTCTGCTGTGTGTCTTGTCTTTTGCAGATGTCACACTGTTCATCTAAAGGAAAAGAGATTGAAATTGATGTTCCGTCCCCTGTTGCTAAGCAGACTCGTCGCTCGACTCAGTCGTCTCAAGGCTCAAACAATGAGAGATTCAGGACTCATTTTGATTCACAGACCTACTCAAACATTTTTATAGATGCTACTCCTATTGTGGAACGTGTAGTAAAATTTGATACCTTGAGCACAACATTTGTCCCTAGGATTTTTGAAGCAAGAGATTGGGTTGATCTGTTTGGGAATTTTGAGGACCCGATTGATGAATTAGTTAAGGAATTTTACTCTAATGCCAGATACACCGGAGTAGAGTTGAAATGTTGGGTAAGATGAACCGAATTCTCCATCAATACAGAATACATTGTAAAGGTTCTTCGCATCACTAGACCAGTAAATGTGGACCTCACTCCGTATGATGACAGATCACTTCAAGTACAAGACATTCTCCAAGTTCATGGGCCTGATTATGAGGTTAGAAGCAAAGGATCATCTATCGGCACTGCACAGTTTTCGCCTGAACTGACGACTCTAAAACTGATCATGTTCTCCAACCTCTACCCACTGTCTAACACTGCTTTCATAAATCTTGGAAGAGCATAATTTCTGTGTGATCTCATTACCAAAGTTCCAATTGACATTCGTGCCCACATCTTTCAAATAATTGGGAAAATAGCGGCTCGATCGGCAGCACAAACCAATATTCCTTTTTGTAGTCTCATCATAAAGATCATGCTTCTTGAAGGTGTTCGTCCACCAACAGATGGAAAAATTATTTCACGTCCTCAACCAATTTCCATGATAACTCTCCATGCAAGCAAGAGTCACTCCTCTAAAACACCTAAGAGTGAGTCATTCTCCCATGCCACTTCATCTAGCCATGATTCTGCTACACCTGTGCATACCACAACTGTTTCCCCGATTCCTTCTAAGAAGCAAACAACCAGCACTCCATCTACACCTAGCTCTCAAGATGATAGATTGAGCACTTTAATTGAGGGCTATATCAGCGTATTTCCGGATTAGAAAGATCTTTCTACTCCACTAACAATCACGTTCAAATGCGTCTCATTGCAATTGAGACACAGTTAGATGCTATTCAACAAAAGCTCGAGGACAACCTTTAGCTATTCGTGCAAAAAAAGGGGAGAGATAGCATATAGCAAGGGGGAGATAGCAATGTGCGCATTGAAAGAGGGACACTGAAAGGGGGAGTTATATGCTCAAGAAGAGGAAGCTGATACATATACACTCACATATACTTTTAAGTAGTCTAATTTTTTTCGTTTTGCCTGTGTATAGCTATTTGCTTACTGTTTATATAAACTCTACTCTTGTGTGGATATGGTTCTAATGGTTTAAAGGTTTAAAACTCATGGATTTGTTTGGCTGTGATACTTTGGTTTATTAGTATTTAAAGATGTTATTTAGTATTTCTTTTAGTTTGTACCCATGTTGCTTTTGTAAGCTTTTAGAGTTTGTTTTCTCGCATTTGTAGGCTTTTATGGTTTGTACCATGCTTATTCAGCCTTTATGCTTTGTTGCCTAGTACTTCTAGCTAATTGTTATGCATTTCCTTTAAGTACTCTCACTCTTGTGCCCTAGTAGGATCTTGTTCCTAGATGCATATACTTCATGTATTGTGCATTGGTTGAGTGTTGGACATGCAAGTGATTTGCATGAAGCTTATTAGCTCGTATGTCCGGATGTTCATTCCAAGTGTGAATAAGCATTGTGATCACTATTTTATAGTGATTGCCTCTATGGTCAAGCCAAGGTTTATTACTTAATTCCATTTTGCTTGATCGCATTGTGCTTGCCTCATATACATTACAAGTTTTTCTACATACAATGATCATATTGTGTTGTTGTGTTTTAGGAGATTCTTGTTCATATGATTCAAGAGCTACAAAAATTCTAGAGTTAGGTGTGAGTGAGTTTTGTTCAATTGTTCCCAACTCATATGTTAAGTCTAGAGTTTGTTTTATGGTTTTGTCACGAAATAGCCAAAGGGGGAGATTGTAAGGTTGAATTTTATTAACCATCTTGTTGGCTTTATTCCGTGCCAAATTTGCTTGTATTTTAGCAATTAGTAACCCTGTATTTAGGTAGAAATCTTGTAAGGGTAGTGTGTGAGAGAGTGTGAAGAAATGCTCAAGATTGTGCAAAGTAGCAGGGACTCGCGACTGGATCTCGTGGGTGACTCGCAGCGTGCAAGCCATTAGAAGTTGCACAGGTGCCAAGCATGCCAGAAGTTAAAGCATCATGCCAGCTGGAGCACTACAGGACAAAAGGTATAGACTGACCATTCAGTTACCTCGTGGCTGGAAATCGCGACTTAGTCAAGTCGCGAGGCCAAGCCGCCAGCCAGCTCTGTTTTGAAAAACTTGACTCTTCGCATTCCACTCTCACCCAAGTATATATACCCCTTATACCCACAAAATGTAGAGAGCTTTCAGAGAGAATTTTAAGAGAGAAACCCTAGAGAAAAACAAGATTAACTCATCCACAATCTTCACATAGAGACTTTTCAAATTCTTCTACTCTCTTCCTCTCCATTGTTACATCCTTCAGAGGTACATTACCAAAACCTTTTCTCATCATACCCATATCTATGAAAAGGTCATTTGGTGCTTTGGGAAGCAGTTAAGAAGGGACCAATTTCATATTGGTTGATGCTATCGTCAAGAAGCAGAATCCGATAAGCTAAAGAAGAAATAGGTTCGGAGTAACCTCGTTGGAGTAGGACCTTGGAGGGCTTAGGTACAATGGGTAGATTAGGCTTGGAGAGTCTTCTGCTGTTCATGTATCCCAATTACATTCTTTAGTGGATTATTTACCGCTTGGAGGGTAGTGGAGAGGTTTTACGCCAAGGGTTTCGGTTTCCTCTTCGATAACACATCGTTGTGTTGTCCTTGTGTTTGCATCTCTCTTTCTTTAATCTTTGCCATTTAATCTCTGAGATTTGATTTTATTTAGTTTAGATTGTTTATCAATTTTGTATTAAGCTTATGTTCATATTCCGCACATTAATTGTTTGATTTTAAGCTTGAATTGGTAATTTGTTAATTGGGAGTCTAAACCTTCATAGTGTTTTATACACTAATTGAACTTTCACTAGACCATAAAACTAGGTAACAACTCCTTTTTTATTTTATCCCCCCTAAAACCCATTCGGCACTTGCGCCCACATTGCGACTCTACTGGGGATAGAGAGTTTAATTCTAATGTGTCTTATTTCTTAATCTTAATAAAGGCATGTTCATACTTGTTTGCACACCCTTTCACCTCAGTTGGTGATGAGTGGGAAGATGGAAGGCTCCACTTAGGCCCAAATCTTCTAGAGTTCATCCCACCAACTCACAATCAATGTTATTGCCAATGATAGGCTTTGAGTATGTTAACGGTTTGCCATCAATCCACAAAGGTCCACTTAGGCCCTCGGTTGGAATCATGGCCCGCCTAATTGTGAGTGACCTACTAATCTATCCCTTTAACTCTAAGGAGCCTACCTACACTTAGAGAGATCCTAGATCCTATCCATGAAAGGGTATATATCTCTTTTTTGTTCAACCATATATCATGTGATCACCTAATCTTAAAGGAAAAATAAAAATGTAAAATTGGAAGGATAACCCAAAAGTTATGGCATAACCTAAGATGTGAGGGATAAAAGAAAAGTTCTCACATATAAGAGACTTATTCCAAGTACCAAAGGTATACCTTAACTTGAAAGGTTCATAAGACCATAGCCTAATTGCTATCATAAGCCCAAATTAAAAAGGCCTTTTGAAAAAGAGATCCTTAGGCTTAAGGTAACAAGTATGCTATGAACTTAGCATCCAACATCCTACAAAGCCAATATGAAATTTCCTAATTTTGGGCTTCCTTGTTACATGCCTAGGCCCAAAATGATGAGAATTCCATGGACTTTGAGAGGAAGACTACAATGTATTCTAGCTAGAGGGCCATATCAAAAAAATAGTGATAATAAAATGAAAAAGGAAGAGACCAAAAGTGATGAACACATTGTAAGCCCATGTTTGAGACAAAGGGTTGAAAAATCTCTAAGTGCATCCTAATGAAAGCCTACAAGAGTAAGATGAGAGTCTTATTGTAAATGGACTAAAGCCTAATGAAACAAAGTGGCAATATCCATGAGAGGAAAGGGAGTGATTTTGTAATTGGGCTTTCATTAAAAATGAACTTAAAGACTTTTCTAAGGACGTCTAATAAAGGACTTCTAAGTGGGACATGGACTTAATAAAAATGGGACTCCTTTTCAAGCACCATTGCACCACTAAGATCAAGAAAGCATGTCCTTATGGACACAAAAGGGAGTCGCCACCTAGTTTTTGCAATGGTTTAGGAACCATATATATAGCTTCCCCTCAAGGAAGGACCTTTTGATTTTACTGCCAGAATATGGGTTTAGAGTTTAGGTACGTTCTTAGGAAGGTGTTAGGCACCTAAGATCACCCAACCCTAAGGTTGGCCTTCCATCATTGTGTCTTACGTCTTAACCTTATCAAAAACATTTTCAATACTTGTATTCTAACTCACACACACACTAGCATACATCTAAGCACACAACATGGCATCAATCATCCCAAAAAGACCTAATCATATATCTATCATGTTACTATCAGAAATATCATATCCAAGGCAGCAACATAGGCATAGAAAGATCAAAGTAAATATGTGATTGCATTTATACTTCAAGCAGAACTCAACCTAACAAACATGTTTATCTCTATCATCAAGGCAAAATCATATTCAAATATGCATGAGAATGTGAATGCATGACTTTAAAGAAGGGAAGACACTTATTAGTGGCCTTCGAGACAAACCTATTCAATGCTGCCACTCGCCCTGTCAACCTTTGAACCTCCTTGACTATCTTTGGGGAAGTCATGTGAAGTATGGCTCTGGCCTTTTCTGGATTTGTCTCAATCCCTCACTGAGATACGATGAAGCCTAGGAATTTTCCTGATGAGATCCAGAAAACACACTTTGCAAGGTTAAGCTTCATTCTATACCTTCTCAAGGTATCGAACATCTCTTGGAGGTCTTCCGAGTGGGTTTTGGCTTCCTTAATTTTTACGAGCATATTGTCCACATAGAGCTCTATATTCCTACCTATTTTCTTGCTGAACATCTGGTTCACCAATCTCTGGTATGTGACACCTGCATTCTTTAGTCCAACGGCATGACTTTATAGCAATATAGGCCTTAGCTAGTGATGAACACAGTTTTCTCCTAATCTTCCTTCTTCATTAGGATTTGGTTATAACCTGAAAAAACATCCATGAAGGTTAGCAGTTCATGACCAGCTGTCAAATCAACGAGTTTGTCAATTCTGAGAAGGGGAAAACTATCTTTTGGGCACGCATTATTTAAGTCGGTAAAGTCCACACACATTCTCCACCTTCCATTGGACTTTTTTACCATGACAACATTGGCAAGCCACTCGGGGTAATAAACCTCTCGAATAAATCTAGTGGCTAAGAGCTTTTCCACCTCTTCCACAACTGCTTTGTTCCATTCTGGGGTGAATACTCGTCTCTTCTATTGGACGGATTTCTTTGTTGGGTCAACATTGAGACTGTGCTCTATTACCTTTTCTTCAATCCTTGGCATATCTTCATGACTCCATCCAAAGATGTCTAGGTTCCTTTTCAAGAACTTTACTAGCTTATATTTTAAGGCCTTTTGGAGCTCCTTCCCTACCTTGGTAGTCTTGGATGGGTCTCCTTTCACCAGCTATACATTTTTTGCTTCTCCATGGGCTTGGGTGGTTCCTCCTCGACCATCCAAGTGTGATTTTCTCTGGACACTAAGACTGCTTGGTAACATTCCCTGGCTAAGAGTTGGTCTCCACATATTTCTCCAATCCCGTGAGGGGTTGGGAATTTTACTTTCAAGTAGTATGTGGAAGTTGTAGCCTTAAGGTGGTTAAGGGTTGGCCATCCAAGAATCACATTATAAAATGAAGGGCAATTGACGATCAGAAAATCTACTATCCTTGTTACCTGAGCGGGGTATGTCCCTACTATAATCTGCAATGAAATGATACCCTTGGGATAAACACGGACTCCACTAAAGCTGACCAATGGGGATCTAAAGGGTTTAAGATGTTTTGGATCCAACTTCATTTGCTGGAATGCCGTCATGTACATTACATCTGCTAAGCTTCTGTTATCCACCAACACTCTTCGGGTGTTGTACCCTTCAATGGTTAGCATAATGACGAGTGGGTCATTGTGTAGCTGCTTGATTCCCTTCACATCTCATTTGGAAAAACCTTTGTCGTCATTCCTAGTTTGATGATGTTTTGCTATTGGCTATTTGATATGAACCCTATTTACTTGCCTTAGGACTACCTTTCTCAAGGACTTTTACGATCCCCCAACAACCGATCCTCCAGTGATCATCCTTATTTCTTCCACGATTTTCTTGGAATATTTTTGATCTTCTTCCTTATGGTTGTCAATAGACTTCTCTTCTGTCCGCTGGCGGGCCTGATAATATTTCTTTACAAACTTTTGAAGTTTCCCCCTCTAGATCAACTCCTCTATCTATTCTTTCAAATATCGACATTCATCAATGTAATGACCATGGTCCTTATGAAAACAACAATACTTTTTTGTATCTCTCCATGTTGAGGACGAGCTCAAAGGTTTGGGCCATTTCAGCGTAGAGTCGTCCTTTATCTACATAAGGATTTTGTCTACGAGCAATAGCAAAGGAGTGAAATTCAGCTTTTTCTTCGATGACGTTTCTAGAGCACTTTTGTTGGCCCTAGCATCTGTGATATTATCCTTGTGATCCCTTTTCTTGCCTTGGGACTCAGTGCTTTATTCCTTCTTTTGCTTACTCGTTAATCACTTTGTTGTCAATGCATCTTCCCCATTCATGTATTTTTGTGCCTTGAACAACAAGTTCATCATTGAAGTTAGAGAAGTCTTCCCTAGAGAGAAGATGAGGTATGGATTGTTCAACCCTACTTGGAAGGTCGTCATTATCACCTGATCATCTACTTCATCAATTTCTAGTACTGCTTTGTTGAATCATTTTACGTACTCTCTCTGGGTTTCTCCTTCCTGCTACTTCACAATTAACAAATACGAGGTGGGCGTCTTATGGTGTTGGCCCCCAATGAAATGACGGAAAAAGGAGTTGCTTAGCTGATCAAAATTGGCAATAGATGCTGCGAGCAATTTACTAAACCACACCCTTGCTACTCCCTTAAGGGTTGCTGGGAATGTCCTGCAAATGGCTTTATCTGGGGTTTGCTGGAGGCTTAGAATTGTCTTGAATGCCCCTATATGACCCAAGGGATCCTTTGTGCTATTGTAAACTTCCAACTGAGGGAGACAATTTAGGAGGCAAAAGGTACTCCAAAACACTAGCAGTGAAGGGTAAGTCTATCCTATTGATCATGCCATTAGGGTTTATTGCTGTCTTACCCTTCATGGCATTTTTGACTTTGTCTAGCTCCTTCCTCATGTTTTTCATCATTTGATCACTGCCACGAGTTGACTGCATGGTGTGTTCTAAAGTTTCTCTTTTGCTATTCCCTAAGCTCTGGGCTTCATCGTCATTGTCGTTGTAGTTACACCGAGACAGCGACATACTTGTGCCTTCCGCTTCAAGTCTTCATTCTGTTTCATCAATTCTTGCACATTAGCTATCAGTGCTTGAATTTGTTGAGCCATCACCACCGAATCTGGTGGTGCAATAGTGTTTGAGTCCATCGGTTCTATGGAACTTAGTCAATAGAGAGTTCGACGGCTTATGGTCAACTCCCCACAAATGGCGTCAAACTGATGAAGCATGATTTTGCCTCATCAGTATGGTCCTCATCAGTACAATGGATGAACTGAGATCTTGTGTAAGAGAAAACACTATATGCATAATGACACCAATTTGGGGCCTGCCAAGGACCCTCTAATGCTTAAGTTAACTTAAGCTATTTAGGAATCTCAATTCTGTAGAGTAATTTATGTATGTTCATGTCTTTTTACATGTCTTTCCTAGCTTTGTATAGCTTTATGCTGAGTTAATACTCAGTAGAACGTTACACTATAGCTGGAGGATTTAATGCTCAATGATGGCCATTTAATCCCGACGTTTGTTGTCTGTAACAAACCTTTAACTGCACATTATTGGATGGAGATAATGGTTCCATGCTTATTTATCACTCAATCATTGAATGTTGCCTGGAATTAATGCACTTATGCTCATCTATACTCTTGCTCGTCATTATTATGGACAGTTTACAAGTGATAGACGACCATTTATGTGCTACTCGTCAAGAACAAAACACAAAACCCAATCGAATCACAAAACATAGTCTTTCTCTTCAAACTAATGAAATTAGAAGTCAGAACATTTTTTTTTTTAAAGCAATTCTAAGTTCTGACCCATTTAGGCTGCATGTTGTTGGCGGTGGGGACGAAGATAAGCGGTGGTGGAGGAGGAGCATGCGATGGAGGACGAAGATGATTTCCCTCTCTCTCTCTCTCTCTCTCTCTCTCTCTCTCTCTCTCTCTCTCTCTCTCTCTCTCTCTCTCTCTCTCTCTCTCTCTCTCTCCATATGATGAATGATAAGTAGATTTTTTTTTTTTAAGAACATGTATGATAGAAGATGAATGGTCTAGTTTTGACTTTTGATCAAATGAAATGTATGGCCTTTATTGCTTTTTATGGGAGAAACGTGTGAGTGTGACCCTTAAAATGTGTGGTCCTTAAAATTTGATAGTTTTTTTTTTTTTTTTTTTAAGAAAAAGAAAAAAAGAGAGTAGTTAGTAAATAATAATAATAATCTAAAAAATATATATAAACTAAGCAATAATTAATGATTTTTTATTGAAATTTTAATGAATAAATTCATTCCAAATTACATAGATGTGATAAATAAAAACTATGATCATTAAAAAAAATAAAAAATAAAAACCATTGAAAAATATGATTGTTGAAAATTTTGAAAACATTAAATAAAGAAAGATTAAAAAAATAATAAAAGAAGATTAAAGAATGAATGAAGAAATAATATTTTAATGTAATAAAGAAAAGATAGTATTAGAAAAAGTAGGTAATTAAAAGGTAAAAGTCATTGTTCACTCTTTAAACAGTACAAAAATTTAAAGAAACTGCTAAAGATGCTCTTAACAAATATAAATTTGACTATTAATGTTGGATTATATTTCTTTGCTCAATATACTGGCAAAAGTGTGTGGTGCAATAGGTTATGAAGTCACTTTTTTACCTCTAAAAGCATTTACATAAACTTAAAGTTTTTTTGGGCTTTTCATTCTGGTACTTCCTTGGAAACTTCGGCAACCTCTCTTGCTCTTTCACTACTTTCCATTGATTGTCTCTCTTGCGTTCAGCTAACTCATTTGTTTCGACATTGAAGGTATTTTTATTTTTATTTTCTTTCATCTTTATTTATTAAATTAGTATATACCATTGCGTTTTGTAGTTGATAAAGAAGCTAACGAATTAGATTGTTTGGGCCCACCTCTAACATCACTTTTTTACCCACCAATAATAGTCTGCAGCCAAAATTTTATTATAAAAATGTTGTGAAAGTGTTGTGAACCCAACATTTCTCTTTGATAGAATTGTTGTTTACTTTTAAATATTATATTTCTTGTGCCAACGATAATTATGTTTACTTGTAATTGCTTTTGCTGATGAACACCTTACATATTTTTTGCATTTTCATATTTAAGGATCAAGGCAAATCGGTTCAGGCAAACCATGACAATATCATTTGATAAATACAGGTAATAGATCTAGCTAACTTTGCATTTAAGCACTTCACTAAAAATTTTATTTAAAGAAAGTTAACTTTTATTGAAGCAAGTTTTACACACATTGTGTGGAATTCAAGTAAAAGCCCATTGGGTAGAATTTTTTTTGAGCCCATTGGGTAGAATTTAAACAAAGGTTTGTGCGCGTACAGGATTATTCTTACACCAGAGAGAAGCAGATTGTGGACATAGAAATAATCGCTACCACTCGAGCAACAATGATAGCATCTTTAGATTAAATTCAGCTTAAAGGTCTTGTATTTGCTCACTATTATATGTTGTAGGAACGGTAGATTTCTGGCTATATTTGTAATATTAATTACTCGTGCACACCAAGTTACTCTTTGTATATAAATTATTAGTGTTCATTCTAAATTATATAGAGAAATTAATTTTTAATGAAAAAATGATATGACAGAATCATAACATTATTTATGATTAATATTCTCTCAGTAATTTACATGTGCCTTGCACGTGCTTTAAAACTAGTACTCATAAACTAGTGAGTCAATAAGAGTTAATTATTAAGTCAATTAAATAATATATAATAAATAAATAAAACAAAAACTACCCTTTCATTGACACACTCCACAGAAGATTCAGAATTTTTATTTTATCTTAATCTCATTGACACATTCCACACGAGATATTCAGATTTTTATTTTATCTTACAACCTTATCACCATGACGAGTGATCATTGGAGCTGGAAATGTATAGCTGGTTTCTAAGCTTTATCATTTAAAAAAAAATTGATGGAAATTTTGAAAAATGTACCATTGGAATTTTTTTTTCCTTGTAAACTCTGTACTTACCAAACTTCAAGATAATCCGAAATTAATAACTGCTATTTTATTTATAAATACTTCATTTTTTTCTTTTTTTTAAGTTTATGTGTTTTAAAATTATTCATATATAAAATATGAATTTATGGATCAAATATAAATAACATTTGATTGACATAAAATATAGTATGCGCATGTAAAGAATATAGAAAATATGTATTCAATTGTGAAAATTTTAAAATATTAATTCAATAAAGAATTATTAAGTGGTATAGTATTATTTGAAATTACAATAAGTGTAATTTGATCTTGAATATATATATATATATATATATATATATAAGTTATTTTTCAATATATAAGTTTCTTTGACCTAGGGGGAGGCTTTCAAACCCTAGACGGTGCAGTAGAAAGTTGTGCTTGCCTAAAGCAGCTTTCCAAGTTCTCTTCGTTGCTTTGGTAGTGAGTGAGAGGTTCTCGTTCAGTTATGGAGAATTTATCTATGTTGTGGGAGAGATTATCTTTGTCAGGGGAAGAAGGGAATCAATATAAGTCTAACATTATTGACTGGGGGGGAAAGAGAACAAGTGGTGGCAACAAAGTTTTTTACTCACAAAGCTCTGAATATGGAGGCTATTGTTAGGACTTTCAAACCCCTATGGTGAATGAAGAAGGGTTTGGAGGTGAAGGACCTGGGTAATCACATGGTGTTGTTTGCTTTTGCGAATGGAGTTGGCGTAGAGAGAGTCCTCATGGGTGAGCCGTGGTGTTATGATAAGCATTTGGTATCGCTTAGACATTTGGATAAGAGTGTTCTAGTTAAGGAGTTAGAATTCAATAAGACGCTCTTCTTGGTTCAACTTCATGATCTCCCTATAGGTGACATGAATCCTCAGACAACATGTGATATTGGGAAGATTATCAGGGAAGTTCAAACGGGGATGAAAGAGTGGGGTACTCAGGATGGAAGCAACTATATGCGTATTAGGGTGCTGGTTCATACATTGAAATTGCTATGCAGGGGACGAAAAATTTGTAAGGAAGATGGTAAGGTTGGATGGATAAGGTTCAAATATGAAAGATTGCCTAACCTATGCTATTGGTGTGGGCTTCTGACGCATAGTGATAAAGACTATGATTTATGGGTCCGAAGTCGAGGAAATCTGACAGAGAAGGATTAACAATTCAGGGGATGGATGAGAGCTCCGCCAACCATTCCTAAGAAGTGCTCTGTTGTAAGAGTTGAGGGTTGTGAAGGTGATACGGAGGAGGAGGTGTTGCATTCATCGCCAGTGAACATCTATGAAGAGATGGATACTAGTGAGAATGAAACAAATGGTCAGCGTAAGGATGAGGAGATCCAAGGGGGTCAGAATGAGGGTGATCCTTGGCTCAAGGGTGGAGAGGAGATATATAGGCTTTCCCTTGAGAAGAAGGTGAGTTTCCGCACGAATTTTCATGAAATTCTTACAGAGATTGATTTAGCATTGGCTAAGTTTGATGGTATAGTAGCAACAAGTTTTCAACCAATGGCAAAGGTCTCTATGGTTTCCCAAATGGGTGATCTAGAGAGGGTTTTGGTGGAAGGGGAAGGAATTCTCGTTACTCATGAAGTGGATAACCATCATGTTTCTGCTGATTTGGAGGGGAGTACTTCCTCGTGTGGTCAAGTTTAGGGATGGAAAAGACTAGCTAGAGAGAAGGTTGCAATAGTGCAGGTTAGCATCCTAACTTATGCAAAATGAGGTATCCAGGAGTGTTTGGAGGAGGTGGAAGATTTGGTACCAACAAAATGACAGTGTGCTAGCGTTAAAAGCAATGAAACGGTGGAGGCTGGTGATCATCCCCGTCGAGAGCAATGAGTTGTTTAGCTTGGAATTGCCACGAGCTTGGGAACCCGCGTGCAAAGAGAGAGCTTGAAGACTTGATTCAAGCACAAGCTCCGCTAATTGTATTCTTATCAGAGACATGGGCTAATAAGGAGCAATTAGAAAGATTGAAACGTAAGATTAAGTATGTTGGTTTATTTTTTGTTCAAAGTCAAGATAGAGAGGGTGGTTTGACACTTTTGGTAGCAAGGAGTTTTTGTGTGGGTTGATAGTTTTTCTAGATTTCATATTGATGCAGTGGATAATGGGGGCACAATTGAAGCTTGGAGGTTTACCGGATTTTACGGTGAGCCAAATACAAATGAGAGGGAAAAGGCATGGAATATGCTTCGTATGTTGAACTTGAAGCCGCATTTACCTTGGGTGTGCATAGGAGATTTTAACAAAATTCTTCTTACTGAGGAGAAGCAAGGGAGTAGGGTGCACCCCCATAATCAAATGCAAGCTTTTAGGGATGTTTTGGATACTTGTGGTTTCGTGGATTTAGGATTCACGAGTCCAAAATTTACTTGGCAAGGTAATAGGCATGGGTATGTTATTTGGGAGAGGTTGGACAGAGGGGTTACGAACTATGATTGGATGGCTAAATTCCCCACAACAACTGTTAGGCATCTTAATTGTGTAGCTTTAGACCATTGAAAAATTTTGTTGTTGCTTGATCTGAATGATGAGATGGTTAGATGGAAACACACACCTTTCTACTTAGAGGAAATGTGGCTGGTTGATTGGGGCTATGGTGATACTGTAAAAAAGGGTTGGGAAATGTAGCCAAGTGGACAACTAATGTATTGAGTGGTGACCAAAATTAAGAAGCGTAAAAAAATGCTAAAATCATGGAGTAAAAATCATTTTGGTAGTGTAAAAAATCAGATTAGATCGAAGAAAAAGCTTCTATGGAAGGTAGAGAAGGCTTCGGCTAAAGGGAGGTAATCATGATATGGTGGTTTAGTTGAGAAGGGAGCTCAATGTTCTACTAGATAAGGAGAGTTGCATGTGGTCTCAAAGGTCTAGTGCTCAATGGTTGGCAAATGGAAACTGTAATACAAAATTTTTTCATGGGGTAGCAACACTGAGAAAATGTAGGAACTTCATCAAAGGTATTTGGGACAAGCATGGTGAATGGGTCACGGATGAGAAGGCTATTGGGGATATTTTCATTGATTTCTATACAAGGCTGTTCACGACTTTGAACCCAACAAATTTAGAAAGAGTCTTAGCAAGGGTTCAAACTGGGGTTAGTGCACCCATGAATGATGAGTTGACTAAACCATATGTTAGAGAGGAGGTAGAAGTAGCAATAAAACAAATGGCTCCTCTAAAGGCATCAGGTCCGGACGAGATGCCTCCCCTTTTCTATCAAACCTTTTTGCTAGATATTGGGGTGGAAGTTTCAAATGGGGTGCTTTCTTGTCTTAAATCAGGCACTCTTCTAAAGTCGATTAATCACGCGTTTATCACTTTGATTCGAAAGGTAAATAATATTGAAACCATTGCTCAATTTAGGCCTATCAGTCTTTGTAATGTTATTTATAAAATTCTAAGTAAAGTAATTGCAAATAGGCTAAAACCTATTTGGAATTATATTATTTCGGAAGCTCAAAGTTTTTATTGCATACATAGTTATAACTGATAATGACTTGATTGCCTTTGAGTCTTTACATCACATGAAAACTCAATGTTCAGGAAAGACAGGTTTTATGGCCTTAAAGCTTGATATGAGTAAGACTTATGATAGAGTGGAATGGGTTTTTTTTGGAGAAAATTCTTTTGAAGTTGGGCTTTTAGGATACTTGGGTGGCTGTGATAATGCAATGTATCACAAAAGTTTCTTATTAGATCATGGTGAATGGTGAGCCTAAGGGTCTTATTTACCCCTCTAGGGGTTTGAGACAAGGAGATTCTTTGTCTCCTTTTCTATTTTTGTTCTGTGCGAAAGGGTTAAATGCCCTTATCACACCAGCCGCAAGTGATGGGGAGATTAGAGATTGTATTTGTAGAGCAGGGCTGAAAATAACTCATCTATTTTTTGCAGATGACTATTTGTTATTTTGTAGAGAAACTTCCACTGAATGTGCAAAAGTTCAAAACATTCTGGCCTGTACGAAGCAACTTCAGGACAACAAGTCAATTCAGATAAGACCATGGCATTCTTTAGCAGGAACACCTTTGAGGAGGTTCAGGAGGAGCTAAAGGTATTGTTAGGGGTGCCAGTGATAAAAAATTATGAGAAATATTTAGGGCTTCCTTCTTTTGTGGGGTGTCAAAAAAAAGTTTTTCTCAATAAGGTTAAGAAGTGGATTCGGGCAAAGATGCAAGGGTGGAAGGAGAAATTACTTTCCCAGGCTGGCAAGGAGGTAATGATTAAAGCAGTAGTTCAATCCATCCCTACTTACTCAATGATTGTATTTTGTCTTCCCATCGAACTCCTCAAGGATATCGAGGCAATGATTAGGAAGTTTTGGTGGGGATGCTTAGAAAATTCTAGGAAGATTCATTGGGTGAAGTGGGAGACACTATGCTCTTCGAAATCAATTGGAGGAACGGGTTTTAGAGACTTAAAGTTGTTTAATGATGCAATGTTGGGTAAGCAAGTTTGGCAGCTATTTTATGAAAGGAATTCTCTAGTGTTTAAGGTGTTTCAAGCAAAATATTTTCCGTTAGGCAATATTTTTGATGTGGAGGAGTCTCCAAGAAGTTCTTTTGCTTGGCGAAGTATTATGCAAGTTAGAGAAGGGGTTTTAAGGGGTGCTAGGTGGAGGGTGAGTGATGGGAATAATATTAATATATGGTGGCACCACTGGCTTCCTTCTGAAAGGGTGGTGGAAGCTTATCTCTGCAGCTGGATCACTCTTTACAAGTTGTTAGCGATCTATTTATACCGGGTTAAAAAATTTGGAATGATGAGCTCATTGATTTGAATTTCTATCCTTGGGAAGCTAAAGTTAGGAAAAGAATCCTTGTCAGTCAATATGTGGATTCTGATGCTCTAATTTGGCCTCTTTCTTTTGATAAGGTGTATTCAATTAGGAGTGCATATCATTTATTCATCAAGGTTCAATGCCATGATCAGCCTAGCTCTTCGAATGTGGAGGAGGGTAAAGGTCTGTGGAATGGTATATGGAAGCTTCGAGTTCCTAACAAAGTTCATCATTTCATTTGGCGAGCTGTTTGAGAGTCTTTACCCACTAAGTTGATTTGCATAAGCGTTAGGTGGTGGCAGATGGTCTTTGTTTTCTATGTCGTGACTGCAATGAGGATAGTGTTATGCCTTGTGGTATTGTGATTCGGTGAAGCCCATTTGAATGTCTGATAACCATTTCTCTTTTCTTCAAGCCCAGAAATTCTCCAAATTTGAAGACGTGTTCCAGTTCCTATGTATGAATGTTTCTCCTAAACTAGTTGCTCTATTCGCCATGGTTGCATGGAGTATTTAGGAGCGAAGGAATAGGGAGAAAGGGGGGCAGAAGACATGGGGTATTGAGGAAGCTTTTAATTGGGGTTCAGATCTTTTATAGGAGTTTCAGGATGTGCATAAGAAGGCTCCTCGGGTGGTTGATCATAGTGAGGACATTCGTTAGAAGCCGCCTAATTTTGGTCTTTATAAATCAATTTTGATGGGGCTTTAGTTGCAGATCAGGCTAGTGCAGGCTTAGGTGTGGTCATCAGGGACTCGGGTGGGCAGATTATAGTGGCCTTAAGTTAGAAAGTGAGACATCTGGGTTCAGTTGATATGGTAGAGGCTTTAGCAGCTAGCAGAGTCGTTAGTTTTGCCAAGAAGCTCAGTATTCATCATATGGTGGTTGAAGGGGACTCGTTGCAGGTTATTAAGGACTCGTTGTAGGTTATTAAGGCCATTACCAATGAGGCCAATGAAGACTATGTATGGACATGTTATCGAAGAAATTAGAAATTTGTCTTCCACTGTTTGTTTTAGTTTTTTTTTCATGTTAAGAGAGAGGGGCCCTCACTCGTAGAGCAATTTTATCTACAGATACTAATGTGTGGTTGGAAGATCTACCACAGGATTTGGATGATGTATTCTAGTTTGATTTACTATAATAAAATTTCCTTATCTTTTTCTCAATATATATATATATAAGTTTAACTCAGTTTTATTGTCAATAAATAAGTTTAAACATAATGCTAATTATTCCAAATAATTTGATCATATGCTAAACATCTGGAATTTTTGGATCTCTCTCTCTCTCTCTCTCTCTCTCTCTCTCTCTCTCTCTCTCTCTCAAATAGTTTAAACATCCTAAATTTTTTTATCACCCTCTAAAGCCCCTAGAAGGAGTTTCCAACTCATATTTGACTCAGACCAGTCCATACCGACTGATTTCCTCCTTCAGCTACCAAACCCCTGTATCTCCAGGATATTCCTTATTTAATACCATTCTATTGATTTGTAAGAATGTTGTTTGGTTTAAAAACCATTCACATGTGTTGTTTTGTTTTGTTTTATCTTTTTTTTCTGTCATGAGTCATTGTCGATGCTTAATGACGATACTTAGGTATAGCTTCACTTTGCAAGCAACCTTTGATGAAAAGATATTTCTTGGTAAGTGTCATTCACACTTCAATCATAAACAACCTTTATTCTATCATTTCCTATATGTGTATATATATATATATATAGAGAGAGAGAGAGAGAGAGATGGGTTCAAGTTACACATGGTGTAACTCTAAGTAGTACTACACCACTCAATATTTTTTTAATTGAGAGTTTTTGGATTAAGATAGCTTGACCCCGGTTAATTAATTCAATTACCCAAGTTGATTAATTAGATTAAATTTCATGCAAATCATGGAGACACCAACAAATCACCAAATAAAATAAATGCAGCGGAAATTAAATTGACATGGTGATTTGTTGACAAATAAGGAAAACTTCTCGCAAGGCAAAAAACTCCATTGAGTGATTTTAAGGTACCACTCTCAAGAATCCACAAATCAACAGTCAAGCGGTTACAAATATAAGGAATCTTGCCACGGCCCTGGCCTATCCCGAAATACCAACCTACAGTTGAACCCTTGCAGCAATATCCAATTGGACTTGATCTTGTGGTAGACTTCTTTCCTTTGTTGCACAAATCTCCAATTTGTGACAAACTCCTTTGCACGGATCCTATAACGTGACTAACTCCAGCAACTTAAATGGTTGTTGGCTATAAAGTTCTTCACTTCATCAATAATGAAGATCAGGAAGCACTTGGTTACAAAACCCTATGGCCGAATCACCTGCTGAGCATTATCTGATTTTGGCTGCTTCCTCTAAATCACCTGTAATTGTCCTTCATCTAAGTTTGGCCAAAACCATCCCCCATGCCTTTGTCCTTTGTTGAATAGGATTTCCCTGGATTATGAAGGAGGGCTTATAACCATTCACCATACCCTTGTTGGTCTACACTCAATGTACCTTTGTTGGCTAGCCACTTATCACACTCTTTTTTAGTATGAGAAACTTTTCTGCACCGATAGCAGAAATTCAGCAGCTTTTCGTACTTAAGAGAGACCCAAACTTCGTCTTTGTCATTGAAAACTACTCTTCGACCCCTACAAAGAGGTTTAGAGTAATCGATTTCAACTCAAACTCAAATAAAATCACCCCCAATCATTTCATTTGTGTGATCCATGGACAAGACCATGCCTATCTTCTCTCCTAATTCAATAGCTATCTCTGGTGTTAACATATTGACTGGTAGTCTATGCATTTGAACCTAAAACTTCATAGATGTAAACCGAGGGATTTTTGTTGGAACGGAGAAATCATACCGTTGAAACAGAACCACATGCTTATTAAAAGACCAAGGCTCCATAGCTAGGATCCATTCAGCATCCATTTATAACTCAAAAAAAAATAGAAGAACATGATCCCCAACCTCCTTAATCTCAAAATCTTTATGTGCCCTCAATAGTGGCTTAAAAGTTCTACCCACTACCTCCACATTGAGAGCTCTTCTTGTCATAAATCTTGCTACCAAGACGTGTTCACTTTTCTCTTAGCAGTGAGAATTCTTTAGTTTAACATTTTCCCCTTCCTGACCTATCCAAGAAAGTTTTCTCCAATCCTTAAGAACATCATCCATTCTCAAAAAGAAAAAAGGAAAAACCACATGCCCTACGAATAATGTTGTTATTAGAGGGAATATATTATCATTCTGTGAAAGACCTCGACAAAAAGCATCCCTCAAAAAAGAGATTTAGGTACCTTTTAGGGCACCTCTCTTTTTGGGTAAGTGGTATGGAGTCGCCACTTATTTTTCTTTATACAAAAAATAAGAAAAAAATACTAATTACAAAATACATGACTGAATAGTTCCATTCATTGATTGAATAAAATTACATATTTGAAAGAAAATTAAAAAGTTACATAGTTTTGGGTCCTAGTTACAATCTACCAAATATTTACATGACTTGTTGTCCTATTTACATTCTACCCAAAACAAATGAAGACAAGACTAGATCTACTTAACCAATGACCTAAATCTGGAGGCCAGGTTATAGAATGGGAAGGTGTTAGGCACCCATTCCGCCCAGACAGAGTCTGGTCTTCTAGACTCTCGTTATCAATGTACTATGTTATACATGTCATGAATAATATGTTGAATATATGAAAAAAAAATTAAATCACACAAATTTATTTATGAATGAAATCTCTTCTTTTGTTTAAGAAAATTCAGATCTATTTTGGTGATTAAGAAAATTGATTTTGGTTTATTAAAATACCAGATATGGTTTGTAGTATGTAGAAAAAAGTGGTTTTTGGAGATAAAAATTCAGATCTATGTTGTGATGATAATAAAAATAAAAAAAATTAAAAATTAAAAAAAAAAAAAGATCTTTCATGACAGAAAAATCATATCTATTTTTATTGTTAAAAAAAGAATGAAAAAGTTTTTTTTTCTTTTTTTAATTTTAAGAAGAGAGTTTCACTCACAATATGAATTTATGCAATTATGAATTAAAACAAACACAAACATAGTAGTATATGATCTCTTTTTTATTTCAAAAATTTGCATGTATTAAAAAAAATCATATTTGTATCTTAAGAAATATATAAATAAGTTTTGATTTGAAAAAAATTCAGATCTGCATCTAAGAAAGATGTAGATTTGTTTTGATTGAAGAAAAATTAAGATCTATATCTAAGAAAGATGCAGATCCGTTTTATTTGAAGAAAAATTCATATTTGCATGTGAAAAAGATGCAAATCTGTTTTATTTGAAGAAAAATAGTTGACTACATGCAGATCTTTAAAATTAAGAAACAAATTATATCAACAATAAAGAAATCAAGAACATGTTTTTATAAACAAGATTAACAAGGAAGAATAAAAATATTTGAAACAATTAAACATACATTACCATGACAAGAAAAGCATAGAAATAAAAGGGTTAGAAAACAACCTCTTGCATGAGCACTCTTCTACTTAAGAGGATGTTTTAGGGTTCAAAGAAACTTATTCAGTTATCTTTGAAACCTAAAAACCCTAGGTTCAATAGAAAATCTGAGAAGAAATCAGAAAATATGAGCAATTTAAGAGTAAAAAACGTCTGCCTCTCAGAGCATAAAAAAAAAATGCTGAATTATGAGGTTCAGTCTCTATATATAGAGGCCAAAAGACTCTAAAAAATAGGCATGGACAATTTGGGTTTGAATCAGGACACATCCTTTTGTGAAAGGTTCGAAAAAGGTGTGCCTAATTGTCACCCGAAGGCCGTTGGGCCAAAGCCCACATCAGGGAAATTCGGCCCTTTCAGAGTGTCGTTAGGACTCCAAAAGTGCCGTTCGGCACTCCAAATGTGCCGAATTGGCCCTATGGCTCTGAATGTACTTTCGTGTTTGGGTGCTGTTTGGACTCCTCTTCTAGGGTTTTTTGGCCGGTCCTTGTACCTAGATGCGTTTTCATCCTCCGCCTATGATTTTTCATCTCTTTTTTGGATAATTCAGGATATTTAAGGACAATTATCTTGTAGATAAATACCCTAAAATAAATCTTGATAAAATTCAAATTATCCACAGTTTTATTGTTATCTAATCATCCCTTTTATTCCCATGCATGTATCCCTATTTTAAACACTAATTATCAACCAATCACAAAATTATTTAATTAATTTTAATTGTTTAACCAGTCAGAATTAATTTAAATTGATCATGTGTGGTCGATTCTACCTAAACATAATGCATGTTGACCGTGCAAACTTGATCATGCGATATCTTTCGATCTGATAGTTCGATTTGATAACCAGAAACACCACTACAACTGTTAGAATCTCAAGATAATTTTTATGATATGTAATAAATGAATTAATGCATGTAATGCAAGAACAAATTGATGCATGTAATGTAATTATGATTTTTGGGGTACATGGATTGATCATTCAAGTCATTCTCCTTGATTAAATTATGGGTGCAAAATTAAGTGTTTACAGAATGCCCCTCATTAACTGAGCTTGAAAAGCGAATGTCAATGTAAAACAAAGACACTGATTTTAGCGACCATGATTTAATTGAGGTTGATTCTTCAAAGATTACCTAGCTCTTGAACCTAAAACCTTGGAACATAGAACTAGCCTTATTTTTTAACTAAAAAAATGAAAATACTGGACTTAGATGGTAGTTGATGACTCTGGAAATGATTCTTAGCAATTGGGGTGACCAGGAAACTTTCCTATCCTAATCTTGAAAATGGAGTTGTCTGGGATGACGATCAAAGGGATCTCCTCTACCACGATAATCTAGAACTAAAATGATGATCAAGGAGGTCTCCTCTACCTCGATCTGGATTTGCTTTCTGCAAAAAGTCAAAATTTTGAATTAGACTTTAACTGATAGGTGCTTCATGGTCGTACCATTTCTGAGATGTATGATTTTCATTTGCTCACTCTTAATTTGAATTTTTTTCAAAAAAAGTTTAATTAACAAAAGATTTTTCTTTTGAGAAACATTTGATCTTTGAAACTTGGAAGTTTTGAAATTCTTATTTCAAATTCTAAGACTTTGGAAGTTAGAAATCTTTTGTTTGAAATCTGAAATTTTGAGCCTTAGAATTTTGAAAATTGAGGTTTGGAATTTTGATCATGAAATTTGAAGTTTGAAATTTAAAAAAAAAAAAAAAAAAAAAAAAACTAGAGATTTGGGTTTTAAAATTTGGCCATTGAGAATGTGAAATTGAAAAGCTTGGGAATGAAATTCTTTTTTGAGTTGAAAATTTGGGATTTGGGAAGATACTTGAGAACTTTGAAAAGAAAGTTTTTTTTTTTTTGGGTTGACTGAGTCAACTCAGTTTGACTGAGTTGACTTAGCTTTTGCTGAGTTAAAGAGTGTGGGGGCCGAAATTTTGGCCCACCACTTCATTGTTTCTCTCTTTTTGCTTTTTAACTTCATCTTCCATCAATTTCTCTTCTTCCATTGGCACTATTCACCTTCTTCTTCCCCTTGGTTTTTCTTCTTTATTTCACCATTTCTTCTCACAAAAAACACTTTTCTAAGCTTCTCCACTCTCCTTCATCCATCTTTGTCAATATTTCTTTAGATCTTTGTGTTTTGCGCATTTTCATCCCACACCCATTTTTGGTGAAACCCATTTTCTAAAACTCATTTTCTTTGCATTAAAATGGCTTCTTCCTCCAAAGGATCTTCTTTTCTAGCTTCTCATAGTAAGAAATATGATCCAACATTTGATTGGAATGATGATGATGGACTTCTTCAAGACCCTAGGACCCATGCTTCATATTGTCATGTGGACACCAAGGTGAGTTTTTCTTTGGTTTCTTTACTTGGAAAAATGTTGTTGCATGTTTCATTGAAAGTTTCATGGTGAGATATTGTCACTTTTGAAATTTTGGGGGCATTGTGTGATTGATCATGTTTAGAATGTTGGCTTTGGAGCATTCTTGAAGTGTTTTTTTTTTCTTTGATCATAGTGCAATTTGGGCAATGTTGATGGCTTTTGGAATTTTGACAATGTAGGTAATTTGTGATGTTGTTGGATGAATTCTAATTTGGATTTTGGGAGTATTGGCAATGTGAAAACTTTGTGTTTGACTTATATGAGTGTGTTCATGATGTATGTGGGAAAACTTGTTGGCATGTGTAA
This sequence comes from Quercus engelmannii, assembly GCA_029955605.1. NCBI lineage: Eukaryota > Viridiplantae > Streptophyta > Magnoliopsida > Fagales > Fagaceae > Quercus > Quercus engelmannii. Next base: position 78,774,941 of record JARPSG010000001.1, on the reverse strand, counting down.
ACTTTGTTTTATGAACATGGAAAAAATTTGTGGGTACATGCATGGATATATTTATGGGTATTGGTAAATTTTGTGGGTACTGTGGAAAAATTTTGTTGGGTATGTGAGAACTTATTTGTGCATGAAGTTCTGGGAATTTTTTCTTGGACATGTAGAAATTTTCTTTTTGCATGGCTATGGCAAAATTTGGTGGTTGTATGGATAAGTGATAAATTTGTTAGTCGTGACATTTTGGTGGGGAATTGATTTGATTTTATGGTGGTGGGGTATTGATTGTGAGGATATTTTTTTTGGGTATGGAAATTTATTGGTTATATGTTTTGGGTTATGGAAATTGATGAGCTAAATTTTTATGTTGCAAAGCCTCAAGAGTCGAAGGAGTCTCCAAATGTTGAAAAGTGCATGGCAACATTGTCTCCTAGCATTAAAAACATCATCAATGAATTGGGCTTTGGCACCTTCTTCGAAGCGTTGTCAAATTATGAGACACATGAGTGCAAGGATCTTTAGTTACTTCTTTCCTTAACAAAGTGCTTTTTGGACACTACCTGTACCTTCCATTTTCCAAACATTGGGGAGGTAATGTTGACACCTTATGACTTTTTTGTCATCACTGGTCTGAGGTTGGGTGGTAAAAGAATTCTTGTGAATGATTCCCTTACTTCAACTAAGCTCAAGAAACTTCTAGGTGTAATGCCTTCTAGAATGAGGAGTAACAATATTCCTTTGTCTTGGTTATGTAAGAGTATTCCCCAATGTGAGACTATGGCAAAGGGTGCTCATATGTTCATGCTTCTTTTTATTGGGACTTTCTTGTGTCTGGATTTAGGAAGTACTGTGAATCGACGCTACTTGGGGAGCTTGAGAAAAATTGAACAAATCCGGAATTATGACTAGGGCGGCATGGCCTATGCTACTCCAATGCATTTCGTGACCCAACTCTCTAGGCGGAGTCTTTCAAGTTTGGGTGGGGCTCCATTTGTTTGGCAGGTGAGGTTTGGTATTTATTGTGGCTATGTGTAGGTTGTGGAAATTATTTTGGCTATGTGGTAATTGTGTTGTGAATTTTTCAAGTTCAGATGTATGAGTAATTCGGGGTTGGTTCCGAGATCCGGGAGGACGTTACTAGCATTTTTCCTAGATTTCTTCGTTGGTTGCCCAAACATTGCTTATCTCCACCCTCTAGGCATTCTTTGGAGATTTGGCGTTTGGTGATTGACAATCTAACAATTGATGATGTGAGTTCTTTCTTTCTCCTTTTTAAATCCTTGGCACTTGGTTATGATCCAATCTCTTCTCTTTCTGAGTTTCTTTGTGACTGTTCAGATGAACTTAAATCCTTGGGGTAGATGTAAGGGGTATGTTGAGTGTGAGCGGGCTCTAGAATTGAATAGCCGCCAAGTATTGTTTGAATGTGGGCATGGAAAGTACTGGTATCTTGGTGATCAGGTGCTGCCCCCAAGTTGAACATGTGTATACTCCTGCTACAATTCCAACTCATCCTTGTCACACTATTCGGTTGGCTGACTTTCTGGCTGATGAAGAGATTGCTTGGGCCTGTGATGGCTATATTGTTATAGGAGCGGAAGGAACTTATTCTAAATTTTTTCGGGGATCATCTGCAAGGCTGTTTGTTTGGCAGAACGGTATTTTCATTCCCTGCTAAAATCAGAGTTCTACCAATTACTTTTCCATATTTCTGCTTGGTAACAATATTTTCACGTTGGATTTTCAGCCTCCATCTTCTGAAGGAGATGAAGAGGAAGAGGAATAGATTCCCTCACTTCACCATGCTGGTGGTTCTTCTAGTTCTTTCACAGAGACTTATCCTCATTTTTCGGCATGGCAATATGATGTGATGAATCCTGATGGAATGTATAGTTCCATGCCTTCGACTAGGCAATAGCATGTGCCAAATGTTCCTTGGCCCGATCCGGTGTGTTCTTGAATTTTCAATTCTTTGTCCTTATTTCTTGAATGGATTCTAACTCGGTAGAGTTGTGCTTCAAGTTGATGTGGATCTTGTGGAGGAAAGCATGCGGATTATTGGAGGCTTGCAATCACTGGGTCATACTCAGACCTCCCAATATGTGATCAATGATTCTAACTAGGTATGCCATGTTGTTTTTTGAGTATCTTTGGCTTGAGGTTTGCTTGATAGTGTCTTTAACACTTAATTTTGCTAACTTTTTAGGCATGTCAAATGGAAATTGCTGAGCCTACTAGGAGAGCTTTAGAGGAAAGTCTCAGGAGCCTTGAATTTGAAAATCGTTAGTACGATCCTCACTTTTTCGCAAGTCAGGAAGGAAATACTGAAGGTGGCTCCTCTAAAGGTGGATTAAGGAGATCCTCCTGTAGGTGGACTCGAAGTCCTAATGATGCATGACTTGTATGTTTATTTTTCCTAGAAAACAAAAGGAAGTGTTCCTTAGACAATCTTGTATTATTTTCCATGTTTAGCTCTTTGTCCTTGGTATCACCTTGGATCATGTAGAAACTTTAACTAAGACAAGTTTAGAATTCACCTGATGAGGTCTTGTAGTACTAATTTAAACTTATCTTGCTTGGCTCTATTGGAATCTGCACTTACTTGCATGAGGTGGAGCCGAATGCCCCTAGTTTAAAATGAATGCATGATTTTTGAAAACCTTGATGTGATTTTTTTTAAGAAAATGATGGTGGATTTTTTTTTTTTTTTTGAAAAATGAGCCATGGGTGAATGCCCCTAGTATATAAAAGGATGCATGATTCTTGGAAATCTTTATGATGATTTTCTTCTTCTCTTTTTTTTTTAATAAAAAAAATGATGGTGGTTTTTTTTTTTTTTTTCTTTAAAAAAATGCATGAGGCGTGGGTGAATGCCCCTAGTTTGGAACATAAATCCATGAGTCTTAAGAAAACTTGAGTTGATCACTTTTTGATAACAATGATGCAAATGATGATTTTTTGAAAACAAGGGTGTTAGAATTGTTAGAATGTCTCAATTTGATTTTTTTAAAAAAATATTTTTTTAGTGTCAAACGATCTTAAAAAATTACACGAGAACATAAAACTGCATGGAATTGCATGAGTGTAGGACCAAGGGGCTGTGTGCCACTTGGCAACTGATGAGTGCCATTTGGCACTTCTAGAGTGCCGAATTGCACTGAGCCACACCCTGACTCTCACACCATGGTGGGCCAACTCCTCATGGTCTCCCAATACGTGCTTTGCGTTTTCGCATTTTTTGAACTACATTTACTTTGTTTGTGATCATGAAACTCTCTCCTAGTTAGCCGCAAACTCTCTGAAACCTATTTCAAACCTAATTAGGAATTGATGCAGCTTATTTAAACAAATTCTCCTACAACAAATATCTGCATAAAGGTTAGCAAAACACAATAATCATAAGTAAAAGTCATTCATGGCTAGCAATCATAATTTTTCTCATTCAACAATTCATGACATCAATAGATGGGTTTGTAGCTTTGATTTCAGTACCAAAACCAATTTTACAGCCTTTAAATTATAGGGAATCAAGGCTCTGAGGAATGTCAAAATCAAGTGGGACTTCCTTCGTGCTGCTGTGAAATTCTAGGATCTCGAAGATCATGTGTTCCTATTTAACACTGCTAAACTCTGTTCGACAATTGAAGAATTCTCCGCTATCTTGGGCTACGATCTGGGTAAAAAATCTATAACGGTTTCATGTGACCCTAGGCATAAGGAATCTTTGTCTGATGCTCTCGGTCTTCCTACTTCCATTTCTGGTAGTATGATTGAAGGTCATATGGTGAATCTTCGTGCCATTATCTCTCGGCTGATTGACAAATGCACCTATGGAGTGACCAACAACATGCAAAAAAACTTCGGTTTGGCTTTATGTTTTGTGGGAGAACTTTTGCTTTGCTCTGGAAGACACAACTTTATGGATGCTCAAGCCATAAGTGTTGTGAGTCAGATTAAGGATGGTGATAATCCTGTTTCTTTGATCTTGGCAAAAACTCTTCTAGGACTGGATGTTGTATTTCATGGTGGAGAAACTCAAAACTTTTTAGGGAGCCCTTTAACTTTGCAGATATGGCTAATGAAGTGATTGGACTTGGTTGCCAAGCCTATAATCGGTAATTATGAGCCTAGCAGTTTTCTTAGTAGGGCTGTAATCAAGACTAAATGCCAAACTGAGAGTGATTGGGTGAAATTCTTAGACAAGAAATCTAGTACCTCAATTCAATGAGACTGTTATTGGTGGAAGTGCCCACCCCCTACTTAGGTCTCCAGGATCATATCATATTTTCCTTGTTGGATTGTGGAGAGCAACTTTCTACAAGGGAGATAGACTCTTAAGGAAATTCAAACATGAGCAAGGAATGCCTAGTGGTAAAAGAAGAAGACCTCTCTCTCCTGTGGATACAAATCCTACTTCTGCACAAAACATGCTATTGGGTTTAGAGATGGCTGACCGAGTGGACCAATCTTTTGTCAAGGTTCAGTTCCACAAGATGAATACAAAATACTCCAACTAGTTGATAGACAAGATTGTTGACAAGGAAGCTGAAAGGATTGCTATGAGATAACAGTTTCTCAGAGACAACGGGGAAAAACTCGATGAAGACAACTATGAATTCAAAAGAAGAGACAATGCTGATAAAGTACCTATCACATAGGGAATTAATGATCAACAGAAAAAGAAAAGACTGAAGACAAAGTGACCCTTTTTTTTTTTTTTTTTTTGGCTTTAAGTCATGTTGATTTTAGAAGTTGATGTAAAAAACTCTTATTTAGGAATTATTTAGGATTTGCAGGTTAGGAATTTTGTTTAAAGTGTAGGCTTCTACGGTTTTGGAATTTTTATGGTTTGGTTTAGGGTTTGGGCTTTTGGACTTTGTGCAATGGAATGGTTGAATTTTTTGTAATTTTGGTTAATGGGCAAATGGTAGGTTTTGGGAAATTGTGACTGAACCAATGCAGGGTTGCCTACGTACCCCCTTAATAGAAGGATCAGGTCATCATGTAGTTCATGGATGATAATGGTTTTTTTTTTTTTTTTTTGCCTTAACTTTTGCCTAGGTCATCCTTTCAGGTTTTCAACCTAACAGGCTCTCTCACTTTTTTTTTTTTTTTTTTTTTAACTCTCCTTTTGTGTAGACTGCCTTTTTGGGTTTTCAACTTACCTTTTTTTTGGTTTTTTTTTTTTTTTTTTGCTCTGACTTTTGCCTAGACCGCCCTTTCGGGTTTTTAACCTAGTGAGCTCTTTTTTTTTTTTTAGTCAAACCTAGGAAAGGAAATAACTCTATTTACAACCACCTCAAACGTGGTATTTCTTCAATTGATCCATGTTGGTTGGCTCAGTGAAAGGGTTTGCATCTAAGTCCATCAATCTTACTGCTCCCCTAGAATATATTGTTTGATAATGTATGGGCCTACCCAATTTTGCTTGAAATTGCTATTTGCATCTTGAATCGGGGCCTGAATTTCTTTCAACACTAAGTCCCCCAACTTTAAATCTCTGGTTCTCACTTTTTTGTTAAAAGCTTTCCTAAGCCTCCTCTGATATCCTTGAATGTGATACAAGGCTTTGAGTCTTTTCTCATCTAGCATGCATAACTAATCATATCTGCTTTGCAACCAACCTGCTTCAAAGATTTCACTTTCCAATATTGTCCTTAGTGAATGGACACCCATCTCAATGGGAAGGACTACTTCCATCCCATACACCAATGAGTAAGGAGTGGCTCCTGTGGAAGATCGGATTGATGTTCTATACCCCCAGAGTGCATAGGGCAACTGTAGGTGCTAGTCCTTGTAGTTCTTTGTGCTCTTCTTCAAGATTCGCCCAATGTTTTTATTAGTAGCCTCAACTACTCCATTAGTCTGAGAATGATAAGGTGAAGACTTGTGTTGCTGAATATTAAATTATCGTAGCAACTTTTATATTTCTCCCTTGAGTTGCTACCCATTGTCGGAGATGATATTGGTCTGAATAAACTGAGCAACTTTCTTTGAATTCAAAACCTTGAATGTGGCAACTTCTACCCATTTAGCAAAGTAATCAATGGCTACAAGTATAAATTCATGGCCATTAGATGTTGTAGGGTGGATCTTCCCAATAATGTCTATTCCCTATGTAGAGAATGGCTAAGGTGATGCCATGGTATGTAATGGCATGGGTGGCATGTGTTTTAGATCTCCATGGACTTGACATTGATGGCATCTTCAAACATGAGTTGCACAGTCGACTTCCATAGTGGTCCAGTAATAACCCTGTCTCATTATCTTCCTTGATAGTATATGCACATTCATATATGGCCCATAACTTGACTCATGAACCTCTTCAATTATCTGTTGTGTTTCCTTGGTAGTTAAAAAAAGGAGATGAATTCCATCGTATGATCTTTGGTAAAGTCTTTCACCACAAATGATGTAATTAGTAGACAACCTCTGGATGGTTAACTAATCATTCTTGTCTCCAAACTCCAAGTATGTTCCATTCTTGAGGTATTGTAGGATGTCTGAGTACCATTTGCCTACCCCATTCTTTTCCTCATCTTCTTCTATTGTTATGTAGTAGGCTGGTTCTTCTTTTCATTTCAACACTATCAGTCAAGCTTCATCTTCTTTTGGCCCATCCATCATGGTTGCTAAAGCATCTGCAACTTGATTCTACATCCTTGGCACATACTAATATTGGATCTTGCTGAATTTTGATGACCACTTTTGGAGAGATTGATGATAAGGCATAAGCCATTCTTCTTTGATCTTCCATTTATTCTGTGCCTGAGAGATTATTAGAGCGGAGTCTCCATACACTTCTAACTCTTTCACTCCTAGACCTAAGGCTACTTCATATTTTGTGGCATTATTGGTAGCAGGAAATTTGAGTCTACCAGAAAATGGAATGTGTGCCATTTTTGGAGAAATCAAGAGAACTCCAATTCCACTTCCGTTTTGGTTTGTTGCTTCATCAAAATACAACTTCCATGATTCTACTTCAATCCCCATGATGTCTTCATCCGAAAAGTCTCCTTGGATCTCTTCAGCTTCTTTTGGTGAACAATGGGCTAAATGATTGACAATTGCTCTTCCTTTCACAAATTTCTAAGTCACAAACTTAATATCAAACTTTGACAAAAGCAAAACCCATTTAGCAGTCTTTCCATCTTGCGCAGGTTTTTCCATTAAGTACTTCAAAGGATCCATTCTTGCAATCAATAGAACCTTGTAAGCAAGCATATAATGTTTGAGTTTACAGGTTGCCCATACAAGTGCTACACATGTCTTCTCTAATGGCGAGTACTTCTCTTCATAGGGCAACATCTTCTTACTGATGTAGTATATGACATTCTTCTTTCTAGTCTCCTCTAGGTATTGAGCAAGTAAAGCCCCCATTGTTGTATCTCTAGTGGTGAGATACAACAACAATGGCTTTTCGGGAACTAGTGGAACAAGTATTTATGGTTTCATCAGATAACTCTTGATCTTCTCATAGGCTTCTTGGCATTGTTCATTCCATACAATTGGGACCCCTTTCTTAAGCAGTCTGAAGATTGGTTCACACGTCATAGTGAGTTGGGCTATGAACCTGCTGATATACTGTATCCTCCCTAGAAATCCTCAGATCTCTTTTTCAATCCTTGGAGGCTTCATCTCTACAATTGTCTTGATTTTGTCAGGATTAACTTCTATTCCCCTCTGGCCTACCATAAACCCTAATAGTTTTCCGGATGTGACCCCGAAAGTACACTTCTTTGGATTCAACCACAACTTGTAGAACCAGATTCTCTTAAAGAACTTCCTCAAAGCTGGTATGTGCCATTTATGGTCTTTGGACTTTACTATCATGTCATCAACATAAACTTCTACTTCTTTGTGGATCAAATCATGTAGCAAAATGGTGGCTGGTCGTTGGTAAGTAGCACCAACATTCTTAAGGCCAAATGGCATGACCTTATAGCAATATGTCCTCCATGGAGTGATAAAGGAGGTTTTCTCCATATCTTCTGGAGCCATCTTAATCTGGTTGTATCTTGAAAATCCATCCATAAATGAGAGCAACACATGCCTTGCTATGTTGTCAACCAGGACATCAATGTGAGGTAAAGGAAAGTCGTCTTTTGGGCTAGCCTTATTCAAATCTCAGAAATCTACACACATTTTGACATTCCCATCCTTCTTTGGTACTGGAACCACATTAGCTAACCACTCTAAAAAGTTGACCACTCTCAAGAATCCTGCGTTTTACTATTTTTCTACTTCTTATTTGATCTTGAGAGTCCATTCTAGCTTCATTCTCCTTAACTTCTGCTTGACCGGCTTCATGGTTGGATCTGTTGGAATGCAATGCTGTACTATATCTGTATCAATCCCAAGCATGTCTTCATATGACCAGGCAAAGACCTCGTTGAACTCGATCAGCAGTGCCACTAATGCATCTTTCTCTGAGGTGGTTAGGGTATTGCCAACTTAGATCATTTTGGGATCATCATCAATTCCCAGGTTAATGGGTTGAGTTTCTTCTTTTATGGGTTCTAGGTATCCATGTTTTAATTCCTTATTATTAAAAGTTTCTTTAACAATTTCAGAAATAAAAACATTCAAAGCCAGCAAATAAGCATAATCAAAAATCATATTAAAAGGGGAAAGAGTTTTTAATAGATGCTATAGACTCAACAGACTCAGCTAGAAAACTATCACACACAAATTTAATAGGAATAGAGACATTAGCAGAAATAGACTCAATAGGAATGGAAACAATGTTCTTGGTAGGAGTGATTGACTCGGCAGTCTTGATCTTCTTGGCAAAAGTGACTGACTTAACAGTCTTGATCTTCCTCATAGAGTCCTCCATAGGGTCAGCGGCTCCCTCCCATGCCCAATTCTTCAACTTGGTCATGGCTTCCATAATGGTAGGTGGCTCCCAATAAGCTCCTTCTTCCCCCAGCATCAATACCGTGGGATCTACATCCATATAATCTGTAACTTCTTTTTCAACCTCCATATTTGTGGGCTTTTTGGTCACAAAAGCATCCAGGCGCTCCATGCTATCCATCCATTCATCAAATAGCTCGTACTTGCCTTTGTTGCCCAAATTAGTAGGGTAGGGGAGATGCTCTAGCTCACTTCCTTCCATTCTCTCCTCATTATGTTCAACATTCTCAAGTGTCATGATTCTGAGACCGTGGACCATCAGTTTTTAGTTTAGAGCGGCCAACCTAGCATCTATGTCATCATCCTCTACAGTATGTAGGGTTGGTGTACTTGAATCTGAATCATAATATGACCCCAATTCAAGAACCTCTCTTCCATGCTTGTCATACCTAGGACCAAACCTTGAGCTAACATTAGTGATATCGCTCCAATCTAAAAGATGCCTATATGGATATTCTTCATGATACATTTGATTGGCTTGTGCATTCTCCTCTCTCGCATTCTTTAACACATTTATCAACCTGTATTGATCACTATTAGTATTGCTCCACCTGTTAGCTTCAGTATCATCTTCAATATTTTGATCATAATAGTCCATATCACTGTCATATTCCTCATATCATAGGTCTGCATCTTCATCTTCTCTTTCACTAGGGGGTTCACCCCAATCATCTCCGTTGTACGGGCTATCATAACTTCTGTTGCTGTTGTCATCACTATTGGTACTGTTGTCAGCATCACCAAGTCCACCATCACTGCTACTGTTGTCACTACTACTATCACTCTTGTCATCACCTTCATCTTCATCATCACTAGGGGCTGCTTCCCCTTCCTCGTCTTCATCATTAGCTCTTAGTTCATATGGGCTCTTAAATGTATAGTGGTAGGCCTCTAAATATTCTTCTTCTTCTATGTTCTAGATATGATCTCCAAGAAGTATAGTCATGGCGCCAGGATCCATATGATCAATCCAATCAGTAGGAACCCAAGTGGTATCTTCTTTCTTCTATTCTGGAACCACATTGTTGCAATCAAGTAGTATCTCAAAACCGAGCACCATTGTCTTTGTTATAGGATAGAATCTCGGTTCTGGGAATCCCCAATAACGTTGACTTTCTCCATCTTTTACAAACTTCCTATTCAGTGTAGAAGTGTAGGGCTTCAAAGGTTCTAGAGGACAAGGAAGTCCTTTTGCTTTGGCCTTGGTTTGAGCCATCCTTCTTGCTTCCATTTCCAACAAATCATCGTCAGTGGGCTTATAGCCTAGCCCAAAAGGTGGTGGTATGGCAATAGGAATTGCCAAGTCTTGAACGGTTGGTTTCTTCATAGCGCTCCCCAAATTCATCCTAGGAAGGTAGTTCATTATCCTCATCATTGCTACCATATTGTTGTTACCATAAGGAGAAAAGTCCATTGGGATCTTTTCAACTTCTTTTCCTCTCTTTTCAACGCCAGGCTTCTTGATCTCAAAGACATCCAAGGTCAATGGCTCTTTCTCATAATCAATACCATAAGGCATAGTTAAAGTATCTCCATAAATGGTCACAATAGCCCCTTCATGTGGAAACCGAACCTTTTGATATAAGGAAGAAGGTACTGCTTCTGTGTCATGGATCAATGATCGCCCAAAGAGCATATTGAAGCATAAGGCTATATTAAGGACTTGAAAATCCACCTTCTTGACCATCAGTCCTATGGTAAGCTCTAATGTTATGGTTCCCAAGACTTCTCTTCTACTATTGTCGTATGCCCTTACATGTTGATCAGTAGGCACAAGGTCTTCAATGCTCAGGCCAAGATAGCTTGCAGTCTTTAAAGGACAAACATTCAAGGCAATTCCATCATCTACCAAAACCATCGATATTCTCTTCCCCATGGAATCTATAGTGATATGCAACGGATCATTGTGATGCTTCCCCTTCTTGGTTAGATCCTTGTCGAAATAGGAAATAATGAGTTCCCTATTTATGGACCCAATCATAGCATTCAGATCTTGGGAGGTTGTGGTTGTTGGGACTTGGATTTGGTTGAGCAAGTCTACTAGGTTTTGTCGGTGTTTGTATGAGGCCATGAGTAAACCCCATAAGGATATATTGGCTTGTGTCTTCTGTAGTTGCTTGAGGACTTCATCTTCTTCGGTGGATGTTTGTTGAATGGATCTGTTTAGAGCTTCCATCGGGTTATCGGTCTCTAAATGTGGGGGTTTGAAGTGTCTCCCCCCCTTATGATGTGGGCAATTTTGGTTGAATCATGGGGATCAGTGTCTCGGGGTTTGAAATGTCTCCCCCGTTTTACGAGTGTTGGTTTTTCTCTTGGGGTTTGAAGTTTCTCCCCCCATTTGTGGGTGTTTGGCTATTCCTTTAGGGTTTGGAGTGTCTCCCCCCATTTGTGGATGTTTGGCTATTTTCCAGTTTTGGTACTTCATTCCATATGTCATATCCTGTGGTGGTAGTAGAGGTTCTATCAATTAATTCTTCCCATGTCATCATGAAACACTTGGATAGGTCATAGATCAAGTCGAATGAGTTTTCCTTATTCTCTTCTTCGGTCATCAAGCAATTAACCCTTGGTCCTTTCCCAAAATTATGATTGGGCAAGGGATTGTTAGTGATGCTAGGCCTTGTAGGCGACGCAATCACTTTATTGTCTATTAGGTCTTGAATTGCATGACGAAGGGAGAAACAACTATCAGTGTCATGACTAGGGATTTAATGGTAAGCACATCTGTTATTCACATCAACTTTGAGGGCAAGGGGTTTGGAATTGGTCTTAGGTCTAAGGGCTTTAGTAACCCTTTTGCTTTTAGCTTATCAAACACTTGACTCATGGGCATGTACAACTCATGAAATTCTCTTTTGGGTCTAGGCCCTTGGGGTTCTTGCATAAGTGCAATGGGTGCAATCAATTGATAAGGATCATTTTTATGAATATTGGAAATTTCCACAGCCTTAGAATTAGACCGTACATTCTTTCTAAATCTTGGAAGGTTATCAATCTTTATAATGCCATTGTTTAAAACATCCTCAATTTGAGTTTGAACAGTAATTAAAGCTTTAAAATTGGGAAAATACTATGCAAAAAAATATATATGGTATACAGGCAATAAGTTCTTTACAACCATGGCTAACTGTTCTTCTTCACTTGGCCTACTCATCATCTGTGCAGCCTTAGCTCTCCACTTGGAAATGAAAGTAGAGAAGGATTCTTTCGGCTCTTGCTTGGTAGTCTCAAGGTCTCTTCTTGTAATGTCCACTTCCATATTGTACTTGTATTGCTTGTGAAACGCTCGGCAGATGTCCTCCTAACTTCTTACTCTTGCATCATCCAGGTTGAGGAACCACCTAAGAGCAGCTCTGGTCAATGTGTTTTGGAACGTCTAGGCAAGTACTTCTTCGGTTGTGCCTAGGGGCTGCATAGCCTTCATATACATCTTCAGATGGGACTTTAGGCAGCCGGTCCCATCAAACTTGTCTAGGGTTGGCATCTTGAACTTGGGTGGTAGCCTTTCATTAGGGAATAGGGAGAGTGAATCGCAGTCCATAACTTTCTCCATCTTGCGGGCTCTTCTAATCATCTCCTCCATTTTATTCATCCTCTTGTTGATCTTATTCTCATTCTCTAGGGTTGGTGGATCATGACCAGCCTTGTCCCCCTCTTGATTACTCTTCAAATTTTGAAATTGTTGCATCATACGGTTCATGTCTTCCCTCAGCTGAATCTGACTAGCTACCATAGTGTTAAGTAGCTCTTGGGTGTTCATGGGTTCCTCTGTGTTTGGGTGCTCTCCCTCTTCTACCATGTTACTAGGTGCTTCAGACTTCTTGTGACTTGAACTATCTTAGAGGTCGAAGATGGGGTTGTGATGTTGTAGCAGTTGAGTCTCTTCTATGCTTGAAGGCTTCAGTATTATGATGGGAGTGAAAGGCTTGGAGCTAGAGCTACTGGCTTAAGTATCAGGCTTTAGTTCTCTTTGTAGCCTTCCTTCAAATCTTGACTAGATTTTCCCCTAATGATAGGCTTGGTCGGGTTAATCAAAGCTAAGGCCCCATCCACATCCATAGTCAATCAAAACACACACAACATGCAATGCAATTTTACTCGAGACCGATCTAAGGGTAGGTTCTAAGTCATTATGTTGTAAGGTAGGTTTGTTGTTTCATTTTTTCCCATAGCTAGGACGTTAGACCGCCCAACTTGTAATGTAATGAACATTGTGTTGGTCCAAACGGCATGATTTGTCCTTTACAGTCAACGGGAAATGATCCAGTGACTTTGGGCTATGAGTTGGTTAGTTCGCCACTAGGTACTCGAATCTAATGAAGATCAGTGATCCATGGTTACTACTACCACAAATTTTTGAAAGGGATGCATACATTGTTGTTTAGATGGCACACACTATGACAATTAGGGAAAGACTTTAACAACCATAACAAACAACAAAATATCATACACCAGAATATTATGCAACATCCCATCAATCATAGATAAACAAACAAACAACTATATCATGCAAAATCATACAAAACAAAGGTACATATTTGGTCACTTAAGTCTAATACGAAGCTTAGCCCTTGACATCCCCAATGGAGTTGCCACTATGAGAGATCTCAACGAAAAGCATCCCTCAAAAAAGAGATTCAGGTACCTTTTAAGGCACCTCTCTTTTTGGGTAAGTGGTATGGAGTCGCCACTTATTTTTCTTTATACCAAAAATAAGAAAAAAAAATACTAATTGTAAAATACATGACTGAATAGTTCCATTCATTGATTGAGAATAAAATTACATATCTGAAAGAAAATTAAAAAGTTACATAGCTTTGGGTCCTAGTTACAATCTACCAAAAACAAATAAAGACAAGGCTAGATCTACTTAACCAATGACCTAAATCTAGAGGCTAGGTTACAGAATGGGAAGGTGTTAGGTACCTTTTCCACCCAGAAAGAGTCTGGTCTTCTAGACTCTCATGATCAATGTACTATGTTATGCATGTCATGAACGATATGTTGAACATATGAAAAAAAAAATTAAAACACACAAAATTATTTATGAATGAAATCTCTTCTTTTGTTTAAGAAAATTCGGATCTGTTTTGGTGATTAAGAAAATTGATTTTGGTTTGTTAAAATACCAAATCTGTTTTGTAGTATGTAGAAAAAAGTGGTTTTTGGAGATAAAAATTCCGATCTGTTTTGTGATGATAAAAATAAAAATAAATAAATGATCTTTAACGACGGAAAAATCATATCTATTTTTATTGTTAAAAAAAGGAATGAAAAAGATTTTGTTTTTAGAAGAGTGTTTCACTCACAATATTAATTTATGCAATCAAGGATTAAAACAAACACAAACATAGTAGTACATGATCTCTTTCTTTATTTCAAAAATTTGCATTTATTAAAAAAAATCAGATTTGTATCTTAAGAAAGATATAAATCAGTTTTGATTTGAGAAAAATTCAGATCTGCATCTAAGAAAGATGCAAATCTATTTTGATTGAAGAAAAATTCAAATCTACATCTAAAAAAGATGCAGATCTGTTTTATTTGAAGAAAAATTCAGATTTGCATCTAAGAAAGATGCAGATCCGTTTTATTTGAAGAAAAATAGTTGACTACATGTAGATCTTTAAAATTAAGAAACAGATTATATCAACAATAAAGAAATCAAGAACATTTTTTTATAAACAAGATTAACAAGGAAGAATAAAAAATATTTGAAACAATTAAACATACATTACCATGACAAGAAAAGCATAGAAATAAATGGGTTAGAAAACAACCTCTTGCATGAGCACTCTTCTAATTAAGAGGATGTTTTAGGGTTCAAAGAAACTTATTCAGTTATCTTTGAAACCTAAAAACCCTAGATTTAACAGAAAATCAGATAGTAGATTAGAAAATATGAGCTGTTTGAGAGTAAAAAACGTTTGCCTCTTAGAGCGTAAAAAAAAAGGTGCTGAATTATGAGGTTTAGTCTCTATTTATAGAGGCTAGAAGACTCTAAAAAATAGGCACGAATGATTAGGGTTTGAATCGGGACGCATCCTTTTGCGAAAAGGGTGTGCCTTATTGTCACCCGAAGGCCGTTGGGCCAAAGCCCACGTTAGGGAAATTCGGCCCTTTTAGAGTGCCATTCGACACTCCAAAAGTGCCATTCGACACTCCAAATGTGCCGAATTAGCCCTATGGCTCCTAATGCACTTTCATGTTTGGGTACTGTTTGGACTCCTCTTCTAGGGTTTTTTTGGCCGATCTTTGTACCTAGATGTGTTTTCATCCTCGGCCTATTATTTTTCATCTCTTTTTTGGATAATTCAAGATATTTAAGGACAATTATCTTGTAGACAAATACCCTAAAATAAATCTCAATAAAGTTTAAATTATCCACAATTTTATTGTTATCCAATCTTCTCTTTTATTCTCATGCATGCATCCCTATTTTAAACAGTAATTATCAACCAATCACAAAATTATTTAATTAATTTTAATTGTTGAACCAATCATAATTAATTTAAATTGATCATGTATGGTCGATTCTATCTAGACACAATGCATATTGACCATGCAAACTTGATCATGTGATATCTTTCGATCCGGTAGTCCGATTTGATAACCAGAAATACCCTGTGACTGTTAGAATCTCAAGATCATTTTTATGATATGCAATAAATGAATTAATGCATGTAATGCAAAGACAAAATGATGCATGTAATGCAAGAACAAATTGATGCATGTAATGTAACTATGATTTTTGGGGTACATGGATTGGTCATTCAAGTCATTCTCCTTGATTAAATTATGGGTGCAAAATTGAGTGTCTACACATTCAAAGGAAGATAATGGGATTCCACACTCTAGTCTCTCAGCAGAGTGTATTGGGAGTGTGGTCCTATTTTGTAGATAATGTTTTACGTAGGAGTTATTGAAAGCATTTTTACCAAGTTTTGCCACTACTTAAACTTCCGTAAATTGAAGATTTATCCCATAAAAAAGTCACCGACCCCACGCGCATTGATCTATTATATATATATATATATATATATATATGGACATCTATTTCTCTTTCTCTACAAGGAGCTGCCTACAAATATACTTATAGGGATTACATCTCCAATCCAAGTTGATAACTCTCAAAATATTTTTTTTTTTTTTAGATTTAATTTTCACTTTCTCCTCTGATATGAAGTTGGTGTTTATTTGATTCTCTTTTAGTGGTTTTCAATGATGAATTTCATTTGATTTGGTGGAAAGATTGTGATTGAAGACAGAAATTTGCAACCAGTATCACATCTCTTTCTTTCTCTCTCACACACTCTTTCTTTTACTTTTTCGTTCCTGTACAAGATAAAATTCTCACTCTAAATATCTTTGGGATTATATTTGTATTTTATGGTTAGAACTTAGAAAATTTATATTTGTGTTCATGGAATTCCCTACTAGAAATTCTACTGCGCACAAGCTAGCTGTGTTTAGATGCCTACACTAATCTATGTTTTTATATCCATTCAATATCCTTTTCTGATTATTTAATCATTTGGAATTTTTTTTAGAAATAGTATCCACTTCTGGTGATAGTTATTTATTATTAGACCAAGATCCCTTTTTTCTTTTCTTTTTTGGTAGGTGAGGAACGAACTCAAAATATCTTATTTAATAACAAGAGCTTTTACCAATTGAGCAAACTAAAACTCACATTTCACATTTGGGAATTTAAAGAGAAAGGAGAAACTTACCTTGGACCAAAAGCACATGTGAATAACGTTTCTTTAAAGGAAATAATGAAATAGAGGCAAAACTGGAGTTTATGTAGTTTTAAGGCAGGTTTGATGCAAGAACAAGGCTGCATACGTACCTTGGAGGTAGAAACCCCTAAATGCTTACTGCCTAAGTGTATTGTTACTCTTACTTGAACAATAGCAAGGAAACAAAAGTAAACTAATTAAAGGGCAGAAACTAAATTTGAAGTGCTGATAATTCAAGCCAAACATTTTAACTGAAAAAAAAAAAATCTAAATTAGAAATTGGGTGCACATCATTGTAATAAAATTTCTTTCTCTGGCTTACCTTCTTTAATTATTCTGAAAATGTCACCAAACTAGGGTTGTTTTACATTGTCTTGGGGACTCGCTCCAATACTCCAGAGAACCACGGGACTACAGCTTTGTCTTACTTACATAGCTTCTTACAGTTCCGACTTTGCTTAACCAATATCTCACGGTGATGGTGTACACTACGAGAGTGATACACGTGATTTCTATAAACTAAGAACCTCACTCGCTTAAAGAATACACTCACAAAGAGATATTTTTGCTTCAAGGTAATTATTTACCTTTTTGTTTCTCATACGTACCGCATTCATTACAGTAGAAGTAAAAAAAATGATATGTCAATCAAAAAAGAAATCGAGAGTATAGGTTCAAATAGAATAGAATGGAGAAAAAAAAAAAAAAAATACATGCATGTGACAAACCCTAACTAATATGTTGAAGTTTCATAGTCAACCACAAAATTTTGGTTATAAGGAGGGTATTATTGTTGTTTTCTAATACCATTGGTCTCAATGGGAAGGCTACATATTTAGCCACATCCCACTTATAGACATGCGATGAGTTATGTCTAGGCTTTATTCCACTTGCATGTTACAAGGTGTTAAGTAGCCCTTATTTTTTGTTGACTTACTTTCGTACCAATTTGCTTGTAATTCTTTCAAATTTTTTTGTGATTTTGTTGGGACCTCAATCCCAATTCACATATCTTGTTCCTATCCACAAAAAAACTCTAAGGAGAATTGAAGAGCAATATTCAAACCACCCATTTGAGAGAGAGAGAGAACCATACCCATTGAGATAGTTATACAAAGCCTTTCTCTCTTCTCTTTCCCTCTCACCATTGCCATACCAACGAAGAGGAGATTATTTCCATCACTATCTTCATTATTGTAGCAATACCACAAATCCAAGGAGACTAAGTTGCTTGTGGTTGGCAGCACAACTTACGAATCTCGCAACTGGATGAAGAAATGACTCAACGTAGTAGGTTGTTAGCTGGAGCTTGGAGAGCTCAAGTACTATGATAGCATTTGGCTTGGAGGGTTTGTTGTGGATTTTTGTACTGCAACTATTTTTTAGTCTGGTTTTTAGATTTTCCTCTTCAATAATACATCCAATGTTATATTGTGATTTGCATCCTTATGCTTTAGATGTTTATATCTATGTCCATGCAATATTCAATCGGTTAATAATTTATATTTGAAATTAATTGATAGCTTAACTTAGAAGCGGTTAAGTTGTGAAATTGAAATTTTGGGTCTATATCATTACCTAGGTTTTTAATTAAGTTTCTCACACGGCTTGTGGAGTAACTCCTCAAGCATAATTAAAATAAGACAAGATCAAAAGTTGAGAATCAAATATACAATTTTCACATTTAAAATAAGGTGAAACTACACTATTGGCTCTTAAAATTTACCTTGATTGCGCAATTAATCCCTTAAGTTTCAAGTGAGTGCTATTGGTCCCTCAAATTTAAAAAATGAATGATGTTAGTCCTTTTGTTAACTGATGTTAGTATTATTGTTTATGTGACTAACGGAATAATAAGAAGGCATGTTTTTAACTTGTGCACATTTTATTATAAGAGCTTTACAAACTTACGTGGCTTAATGCCACATCATCTACTAAAATACTAAATTCACACATCAAATTTTAATTAAAAATACGTTATTATAATTTTATATATACAAAAATCACCAAAACTGAATAATAAAAAATCTCATGAGATTGTTCGTCTCCTTTACCACTAGCGTCAAGCTTGAATCTCTACTTCTCCGACATTTAAGCCTCCACTCCTCTTGAGTCGTCAAAACTCAACAAAACTTTCCCTCCTTTTTAGGCTGGTTGTAAAGGAATTCAACCATAAACAATGGACAAATAACCATAACCATGGAATTCCTTATGGGTCAACACCGAATCAAACACTACCAGTATGTTTCGGAATAGTGTATTGCAACTTATTGAATTATAAGCCAACAATTTTCCTAAAAATTTCAGCTTTAAATTAGTTCCTTTCAAATCTTATTCTAATCTAAATGTCCTATTTTATTTTGATTTCATTAGGGGGTTTCAAATCTAAATCTCCCATGGCTACACAATTTTTATTTGTTGTAGATAATAATAAGCCGACATCATTTATTAGTTATATAGAAATGTATTTGTAGACACATAGAAAGAGAAAGAAGTTGTCGTGTTTGTGAACTGTGGTGAAATTGTGATAATATAGACTTTGAAATTTCTAAGAAGAAGATTCCATTGAAGACAAGCAAGTCTATTTTGGGGTTACAGTTGTGATTTGAGAAATCATTGGGGGCATAAAATTGTACTTTGGTGAGTTCTTAGGTATCTCTATATTTGTTGGAAGTTCCTCAATAGGTATAACTGTGTAGTTATGGAGGAAAGAACAAGTCAAAAAATAATCTAAACTAAACCTACCTGTTGTGAAATTTATAAGTACTCACAAATGCATGAATTGTACCGAAGTATAGTTTGGAAGAATGAGGTCAAACCCACAAGAACTTGTATGAACATAGGAAAATTAATCAAACCTTAACCAAATTAATCCTAATCTAGTTTTAATAAAAATTGATTGATTTGAAATTAAATAAACTAAGAAAATAATTAAACTAAGCAAAGATATAATATAACGCAATAAAAAGATGTAAACAAACAAGAGAAATGAATTAATGTTTCGGAATTTGCCTTGTTAATTCATATCAGCATTCATATCAGCAAATATTTATAATCATTAATTTTTCCAAACTACTGCATGATAATTTAGAAATCAATCTTGTTATCATGGAAAATATTTACATTAAAAACTACATTTTAAAAATCTAAAGCAAGCTTTTCTTCGCTTCCAAGGTATAAAATCAAATAATCAATTGTATCCATTGACAAACAAATCACAAGAGATATTCAATCCTAAAAATCAAATCATCAATTGTATCCATTGACAAATAAATCACAAGAGATATCCAATTTTAAAATCAAGAAATAATAAACCAAGTATTCTATCCATTAAGATAAATCCAAAATCGTGAGAAAATTGAAGTCATATTAAGAATCCTTCCCTAGTCAATTGAGATGAAGCAAGAGCAGTTTAAATCATTAAAGAGCAACCGTTGTAAGAAAAATCAAATCATATAAATAAAACTAATAATCCTTAACAAGGTTTCACCCTTAACCTTAATTGAAAATTTAGTTATTCATAGTAATTGAAAAAAAAAACACCAAAATAAAATACTAAGCATTAAACTAGACAAATAAGATAAAACTAGAATGAAAAAAAGAAATCACAGTGTTAGAGAAAAGCCATAGATGCGGCACTGCCACTTACTCCAATTTTCTGTTTTGAGTTCCAGCCGTAGCACTAGCCTCCCTTTATTTTTCTGTTTTCTCTTCTATTTATAATCTCCACAAAACGCTTGTCAACGACAAATGCACACCCACAATACAAGTCAGTTTGGCCTTGTTTTCTATTACTTTGTTTATCTCCTCATATTCACACAACACGCTGACCTTAAAGCCTTTCTTCACAAAACCAAAACAAAAGCAGCCCATTAAAAACTCTTTTCAAATTCATTGGATTAATGGATAGCCCATCAAATTAGGACCTTAAAGCCCTGTAGATCTTTTATCCCACGAAACTTCCTTAGTTCCTTTTTTTTTCTTTTTTTCCTTCGCTTTCACGTATGCATCCTGGGGCTCACTTCTTATTCTTTTCCTTTACGATTTTTTTCTTCTTCTTTTCTTCACTTCAAGCTTCACTAGTTCACTTTGCTTCACATATGCCTGAGCTGAGTCTCTCAAATTGGGCCCTCATGTAGCATGTCCACCTAAATAAATAGCCTTTAATATCTATAAGACAAGGATACCTTATAATCAATCACAAAATAGCACAAACGTAAGGCAAAAATATGCAAATATGAGAGTACTTTACTGTCTATATTTCATGCACTTCACCACCCCACTCCCACTTTCTCCCTTACACTACAACAACAATAGTGAAACTTGAATTTTTCACAACCAACCACGGTTGGCAGTTTTGTTAGTTTTAAGTAGATGGATCACTTGGGCTTGATTTTTCAGAGTGAATCTCACCTAGATCGTATTCATTGATGGCCACGATATATTGAGAGGTGACCACTATAGATTGGGCAAAGACCAGAGACGAGAGAGGGATTAAGGATGTGAACAACAAATGATTTTATTTTATTTTTTATTATATAATAATTAATGAGATAATGATGTGTGTTAAGTTTTAGACACCTGGAAAACACAATATGTTTAACCTAATTCAAGTCAAATTGTTACTTAGTTCAATTATGATGGTCTAGGTTAGACATACATCAATCATATCATAAACAGCGGAAAAGTAAAGAACACAATGATACGATGACTCAGGAAAACCAATAAAACAATCCAATTTCAAAGTAAAAAACCTGAGGATGATTTAACCTAAACAATCCACAAGGCAGCAATTCACTAATAGAATGGAAGTTGTTACAATAGACTTAATCCTAAATTTACTGCTACCTCATGTAGTACTTACTCGTGACCACACGGAGCTTCGAATCCATAGATACTTCTATTATGAATATGTTACATACAAACACTTTAGTTTGTGACTCTGAGAACTCCACTCAAAGATTTAGATCATCAACTGTAGTTGATTTGATTCAACAACTTTAATACTAGCTATGTAATCTTGAACTCTAGTAGGCGCTTGATAGAATTAGAAGGTATAGAACCTAACATATCTCACAAGAGTAGCTTTCAAGACTTTCAAAATGTGTATTAGAGTTTTCCTTTTATACCTAGTTGTGTTTGACTCAAACCCTAGACGTTTTGCGGGCTATTGGTCCTGATTTAAAAATCTACAGAATCATAGTTCAATTGGTCGAACTCTTCAGTTTCTGAATTCCTTTTTCTATAGCTTGTATGTTCTTGAATCTTGACTTGTATCAACTTGAGCAATGTCTAAAACACTTTAAAGACATTAAGATCTTACACTAGACAAGTTTTTGTTCTCAGTTTGCCATCATGCACCTAATTTAGAAACTAAACCTTTATAACTAAATATTTAGAACCTAACAATGTGGAAACTGTGTTAAATTCATTATGTGGAATTATACTTAAAAATATGTCACATAAGTTAACAAGATGTCACGTCATTGTTCCGTTAGCCACATAGGCTATAAAATTAATGACAATTCATAAAAAGACTAATATTGGTCATTTTTTAAACTTAAGGAACTAGTAGCACTCACTTGAAACTTAAAGGACTAATTGTGTACACATGATAAATTTCAGGAACCAATAGTATAGTTTTGCCTTAAAATAATAACCGTCCCCTAAAACAAACTTGTTGTAGATATAATTTTTAAAGGTAATTTACAAATAAACGTGAACCAATTAAAGTTTCTCAAAAAAAAAAAACGTGAACCAATTAAGCATCTAGACAAATGTTAGGATGAAGTTTTCATTATTCCATTCTCCAAACAGAAGGTTTGTCACCGACAACAAATCATTAAGACAAAAGAACGTAATCTTTTCGGCTTATCACCCACCGGCAACATATAGACAAATCATCTAACTGATAATGAACTTCAAATTAAAGGTACACCATTCCTCCACAATAGAATAGTAGGCGAGGCTTCTTTGCAAGCCTACAAAACTTCATACAACTCCGATGGCCATACTTTTGTACCCAGAGATACTTGTAGCAACTTTGAGGCCTAAAGAAAACTATCATGTTCAAATGGTTGAAGCCTAACAAGATCCACTCTATTTCATTAGAATTGAAGGAAGTATATCTCAGTTGAGATATACTTTGATGTAGAAGTCCATACACTTTTAGAAGTCCATACACTTTTAAAATTGTAATATTTAATTTGAAATTATGAATTAGATCCATTTCAAATGGAGTTGATTCTTTTTCAGTTGAGGCAATCTTGTTAATACCTTATCAAAGTTCATTTTGTATTGATAACTAAAATAAAATATTTGGATATTGTTGAATATAGTTGGTATATTACCATTAATTTAATAAGTATTTGTCCAAGCCAATATAATTTGTTCATAGTGCTTAAAATTGGAAGTCTATGCCACAACCAAAATGCCAACCCATAGCCTAAGATACCAATCAATTAACTTAGGCTAAGAAAAGGGAAAAAAAATTAAACATAAGTGGAGGAAAATTAAGAATATGTCACTTAGTTAATTTCCCTTGGAAGATAAAATATTTTGGCCTCATGTGAAAAAGGCGGAGGAGATAGGAATTACTATGGCCATTATGGAAGGAGATTAATAGTCCATTGTGAATTCTTTGAAAGCGGAGGAGGAATCCTTAGCCTCCCTTGGTCACTTGATTTCGGATGCTATGTTGTTTGTAGATTCCTAAGTATGTTAGCTTCTCTGGTATTCATTGCCAAGAAAATTCTGCTTCTCATAATTTTGCTAGATATGCTAAACATGTTATAAGTTTTTTTTTTTTTTTTTTTTTTTTTTTTTTTTTTTTGAATGGAGAATGTTTCATTACATCTTAATGTTGTAATCCAAGCTGATAAGACTTTTCTTAAATAGAACTTTTATCCTTCTTCCAATAAAATTAAAAAATAAAAAATAAATTCAATTAAATACACGTAATGAAAAATTAAAATATTTTTCATCTTGGCCTTCCATTTTTCTATCATTCCCTAAATTTCTAATTTTCTCATATTTTTATTCAATTAACTACACGTAATGAAACATACTCTTTGTATAAGAATTCTTTCTTTCTTTTAACGAATAAGAAAATCAATTCATAAATTTGGAAACAAGAATTCCTTTACCTTAGTACTATCCTAAACTCAGGGATGGACCCAAGATTCAAGCTAAAGGGGGCTAGAATATAAGAAAAAAAAAATTCAAATAAGCATTTGTATAGTATTAACAAATCATAAATACAAAAAATCGTTGTTTCTTAATACATTAAAATGCAATCATCTACCAACAAAGACAAATAATAATAATAATAATAATAATGTTTTTTTTTTAATACTAGGTTGGTTAGGATTAATTTTTTTTTGTGTGGAAGTTAAAGCATTCACAGTAGTAGTGCTAAAAAATTTAGCTTTTTGCATCTCAAAAAGCTACTTTATCTATTTTACCACCTCACTTTATAATACATCCAGCATCAAATGTTCTATTTGTTTTATCACTTCATTTAAAATAATATAAGTAACTCATTAAAATAATAAAAGAAGAGAGAGAATTTGAGTTTTTTAATTGATGAAAAATTGATAATCTTAATAAAATATTGTCTTTTATTTTTAACAAATTACTATAATCAATTGGTATTTATACCGGTTTAAAAAAAATTTAGCTTTAGCTTTTCAAGTAACACATGGTTTTTTGATTGTAAAATAGTTTTTTTGCTAAAATACAATTACTATTGGGAATCTTTTTATTATTTTTTGTTAAGTTTTTGAGTGAAATAGTTGTTAGTTGAGCTAAGCTAACTAGGCTAGTTAAACTGATGGGAGAGAAGGGGCCTAATTAACTACCAAAAAAAAAAAGAAATATATAATAATAAAAAAATTAAAAAAAAAAATAGGCCAAGGGGGCTCGGGCCCCCACCTCATCCGTCCCTGCCTAGACTATCAATAAATGCGTCACACCTAAGAAAAGTCTCCTTGAAATAAATGACACTAACGTGGCTTTTGTTTTTTTATTTCACAACCTAATTAGTAGTACACTTCCAAGTAGAATATATGTATCGTGCCGTAGAGGGGTATCCAATAACAATCAATTGTGAGGTGTGACTTTAACTAATTTTAGTTAAAGCATAAAATTTGGCAACAAACTTGATTTCAATATTTTTTTAATTGGATATGAATTTTGACAAATTCGTTATTAGATTATATTTTTTTCTTATATCTTTCATAATTGCAAAATTTCAAAAAAATCAATAAATAGCCATGTCATCAATCAAATATTTAAATTTTAAATTTTTGTAGTTTAAAATTATGCATAAGAAATAAGTTTATGG
Source organism: Quercus engelmannii (assembly GCA_029955605.1). NCBI lineage: Eukaryota > Viridiplantae > Streptophyta > Magnoliopsida > Fagales > Fagaceae > Quercus > Quercus engelmannii. Next base: position 78,749,948 of record JARPSG010000001.1, on the reverse strand, counting down.
ATTGAATAATAAATAACATCTGATTTACACAAAATTTGATATGTATGTTAAAAATATAAAGAACTTGCCATGTAAAAAAAGTGGACGTTGTTGGCCAACTCAATCTAGTATCGGTCGAATCTTTTTGTGTGTATGAATTATAATACAGGCTGATATTGACCAATATTTTAAATGATATGTTTTATTGGATGATTTTTTGTTTCCAAAAACTAGTTTTCAACAAGAAAAATGAAAAATATGTTTCTTATATTTTCAAAATCAAACACATGATTGGTTAGTTAAAAACAAAAATTGTTTTTCAAAAAAAGAAAAGTTTGAAAACTAAAAAATAATAATAATAATAATAACAATAATAATAATTTATTGTGATTTGGATGGTGCGTAACAAGATTATATACTTTTCACAAAAGGCAAATAGCAATGACTATCCAAATCTGAGATATAGCAGGCAGAGTGATTTTGGTTGGGTTTATGTATATAGAGAGAGAAAAAGGTTCAAGTTATACCATAACACTACAAGAGTTACACATTTTTTAAAACATTAATTCCCATTAGATCTAATGGTTAACAAATCACTAGTCCCACGTCAGATCTAATATCATTAAAGTCATTAAATTACCTTTTAAAAGAAAGCAATTATTAAATTCTTTCCTCCATTAACCACTGTCTTCTTCATCTTCCACCTCTCTCTCTCTCTCTCTCATATTTGCTGGACCTCCATGAACCCCTCCATTTGAAAAACTCTCTCTATATCTCTCTCTCTATGTTTTGCTTCAATCTTCCGACATAAACTCTAATTTTATAATTTATATGCTAAAAAGAAAAAATTTAATATTTGAATTAACAAAATACTGAGAGAGTGAATAAAAATCAATCCCTACTTTTTTCAAAAAAAAAAAAAAAACTTTTCTTTAGTAGCATAGGAGGCCATTCGGTTGTCTTTTCCATCATCCACTGTTCAAAATGACCCAAAAAAATAACAAAAACCCAAAAAAATAAAAAATAAAAAAAATAAAAGAAGGAAGAAAGAAAAGAAACCCGTAGATCCTAAAAGGCTAAAACCCATAGAAGAAGAAAAATGAAAGAGAAAAATGTGAAAACAGCTTATTAATCATAAAAGCATTAGAGGATTAATTGTGTTGTTCCTGAGTTGCATTTTGTAAATTAAGTCATTGTTATTGGAATAACCTTTGCCCTTTGGTAGAATGGATTGATAGTTTGATACAATTCTCAATTTGTAAACTACCTTAATTTTCGTATCACATGTTTTTTAATCCTTATTTATGTTAGTTTTGAGTTACTTTTATTGTTTCGAATGTGTAATGGCCTAGAGGCCTACCTTTTCAGATTGTGATTTTTCAATACTCGATTAAGCTTCCAAACGATATGTTTTGGTTTATTGTGGTGTTTTTCATAGATGATTTCCCTTATTCTGTTTTTCTCCCCTACCAATATTTGTTGTCTCTACATATATAGGAATCCATCCCTTAATATTTTATGCCTGAGTTTTATAAACTGGAAGGTGATTTATAAAGCCATTTGGAGAAGAAAATTACAAAACGATGTGAGCTTGGAGAGTTCCAGGCAAGAGAGAGAGAGAGAGAGAAAGAGATGTAACAGATGGAGTGGAGAGGCTTAATAAACATTTAATGCTCTTACTCATTAATTTCTAAAATGTAATTGACATGACTCTTTTTAATCATTAGATTTAATGGAAATCAATGGTTTTAACCCATCTATATATATATATATATATGGCTAAAGTGTAAAATACACCTTTAAAGTTTAGGGTCTTTGAATTTTACAACCTGAAGTTTCAAAATTTAATTTTTACTCTTAAAATTTTGTAACTATTAAATATATAAAAAAATAAAAAAGTTGCCAAGTATCTTACAATTTCGCCATCTAGAGTATTGAAGTATCTTCATATCTTATATATTAACATTGCTTTGTTACATCTTTAATATAATTCATTTTTATTATTATATTAACTTCCTTGTTCTTCCACTATATTCATAATGCACGTCCTTCTCAGTGAAATTTCCTGGAAGGTCACTCTGAGTGATAGAATATATGTTTGATCTATGCTTTGTTTATCTGAGGAGACAATCCTCCTCGGACCACCTTCCCCAACCTTTCCACATGCATGTTACTTATGGGACTCTGAACTTAACACTCTTACTATTGTTTATTCGTCCTCAGACCAATCAACGTGCTTCGTTTATCTGATGAGACAATCCTCCAGACCACCTTCCCCAATTTTTTCACATGCATGTTACTTATGAGACTCTTAACTTAACACTTTTACTATTGTTTATTCGTTCTCAGACTAATCAATGTCCTCGACCAAAGTCCAAGGCCCAATATACAATTTTGGGCCCCTATCCCTACAATACCAATTTACTGTAATTTCAAAAAATTTAGCTTTAACTTCTCAAGTAACACATGGTTTTTTTTTTTTATTGTAAAATAGTTTTTTGCTAAAATACAATCACTATTGTAAATGTTTTTATTATTTTTTGTTAAGTTTTTGAGTTGGATAGTTGTTAGTTGAGCTAAGCTAAGCTAAGCTAACTAGGCTAGTTAGACTAATTGGGGAGAAGAGGGTTAGAGGCCTAATTAACTAAAAAAATAATTTCAGCAAAAAAAAAAAAAAAAAAAACTACAAAAAATAAAATATATAATAAGTAAAATAATAATAATAATAATAATAATAATAAATAAATAAATAAATTAGGCCAAGGGGAGCTCGGGCCCCCACTTGATCCGTCCCTGCCTAGACTATCAATAAATGCGTCACACCTAAGAAAAGTCTCCTTGAAGTAAATGACACTAACATGGCTTTTGTTTTTTATTTCACAACCTAATTAGTAGTACACTTCCAAGTAGAATATATGTAGTATCATGTTGTAGAGGAGAAATTATACAATTCTCTAGTGAACCACATCACTTGTCTACAATTTTATTAAAATATTTTCATTTGTTTGAAATTGCTAAGTCAGTAATCGGTTTTTGTTAAATTTTTTTTTTAATTCAGCAATTTTAAATAAGTGGGAGTCTTTTAATGAAATGGTGGACCACGTCACTTGTCCACCATGAGGACCTTATAATTTCTCACCGTAGAGGGGTATCCCAATAACAATTATGTTATTGTGAGGTGTGACTTTAACTAATTTTAGTTAAGCATAAAATTTGGCAACAAACTTGATTTCGATATCTTTTTGATTGGATATGAATTTTGACAAATTCACTATTAGATTACATTTTCTTCTTATATCCTTCATAATTCCAAAATTTCAAGAAGATCAATGAATAGCCATGTCATCAATCAAACATTTAAATTTCAAGTTTTTGTAGTCTAAAATTATGCATAAAAAATAATTTTATGGATTGAATAATAAATAACATCTGATTTATACAAAATTTAATACATATGTTAAGAATGTAAAGAACTTCCCATGTCAAAAAAGTGGACATTGTTGGCCAACTCAATCTATTATTGGTTGAATCTTTTGTATGTATGAATTATAATACAGTCCGATATTGACCAATATTTTAAATGATATGTTTCATTGGATGATTTTTTTGTTTCCAAAAACTAATTTTTAACAAGAAAAATGAAAAATATGTTTCTTATATTTTCGAAATCAAACACATGATTGGTTAGTTAAAAATCAAAAAAAAAATTCAAAATAATAATAATAATAATAATTTTTTGTGATTTTTTTATTATAATTTATTATGATTTGGATTGTGCTTAACAAGATTATATACTTTTCACTAAAGGCATATAGCAATTACTATCCAAATCTGAGATGTAGCAGGCAGAGTGATTTTGGTTGGGTTTATATATATATATATATATATATATATATATATATAGAGAGAGAGAGAGAGAGAGAGAGAGAGAGAGAGAGAGAGAGAGAGAGAGAGAGAGAGAGAGAGAGAGAGAGAGGTTCAAGTTAGACCGTAACACCATAAGAATTACACATATTTTAAACCATTGATTCTCATTAGATCTAATGGTTAACAAATCACTAGTGCCACATCAGATCTAATATCATTAAAGTCATTAAATTACCTTCTTAAAAAAAGCAATTATTAAATTCTTTCCTCCATTAACCGTTGTCTTCTTCATCTTCTCTCTCTCTCTCTCTCTCTCTCTCTCTCTCTCTCTCTCTCTCTCTCTCTCTCTCTCTCTCTCTTTGGTTGTCTTTTCCATCATCCACTGTACAAAATGACCCAAAAAAATAACAAAAACCCAAAATAAAAAGAAGAAAGAAAAGAAACCCGTAGATCCTAAAAGGCTAAAACCCAGAGATGAAGAAAACTGAAAGAGAAAAATGTGAAAACAGCTTATTAATCATAAAAGAATTAGAGGATTAATTGTGTTGTTCCTGAGTTGCATTTTGTAAATTAAGTCATTGTTATTGGAATAAGCTTTACCCTTTGGTAGAATGGATTGATAGTTTGATACAATTCTCAATTTGTAAACTTCCTTAATTTTCATATCACATGTTTTTTAATCCTTATTTATGTTAATTTTTATTGGTGCAAACACAATAATAATGGAAATAACACAATGAGAAACTGAATAGTACTTCTGAATATTATTAATTCAATGAGAAAAATTACACAACACTATTTGGATTGAGGCGCAACACTCGCTCTCTTTAAAGAGATTCAAGCTCTTGGTTGGTTAAACTTTATAACCAAAGCAGATCTTCTCTGACTTGTCTCCCCTAGGATACAACAGCCCAACAAGTGTTGTATGGTTAGAACAACCTCTGCACAAAGTGTTCAAGCCCAAAACTCTACCAAAAAGAACACCATTCCTTACCAAGAACCTCTCTATTTTTTTAGTGTATTTTTTCAATTACTTGGATTGGGTCTGACTGAGGCTATTTATAGGGTCAATTGGTCTCACGAAATTACTATTCAAATTAATCTGATTAATTAGGTCCATTATTTTGATGTAGTGGGTGTTACAAGATTAATTGTTGGATATTAATCTGATGGGCTAGAGTTACACGATTAATGGTGAGATAAGGAGTTTCTAAAGAATGAAGCCATTTACTCACCAACGGATATGGTAATTACTTTGAATAGGCTGTCAAGTAGAAGGATCCAACAGGCTAATTCATTTCCATTTTTGATTCCTCCACCCTTCACCTCCTCTTTGCGCATGTATCTAGTCCAATATCTGAGACAATTCATGTTAGTCCATTAATCACCACAATTAAAAAGAATAAAATAGTCTTTCTCATTTTCAATGTAGGATTAAACATTTTCACTAACTCCTTATCTTCCATATTCACTCCCACATCTTTACATTTATGTCATAACATTATTCATTTTAATTATTTAATATTAAAATGCTCCAAGAGTTTTGAGTTACTTTTATTGTTTTGAATGTGTAATGGTCTAGAGGCCTACCTTTTCAGATTGTGTTATGTTTTGGTTTATTGTGGTGTTTTTCATATATGATTTCCCTTATTATGTTTTTCTCCCCTACCAATATTTTTTTGTCTCTGCATATATAGGAAACCATCCCTTAATATTTTATTCTTGAGTTTTATAAATTGGAAGGTGATTTATAAAGCCATTTGGAGAAGAAAATTACAGAAGGATGTGAGGTTGGAGAGAGAGAGAGAGAGAGAGAGAGAGAGAGAGAGAGAGAGAGAGAGAGAGAGAGAGAGAGAGAGAGAGAGAGAGAGAGAGAGAGGCTTAATAATCATTTAATGCTCGTACTCATTAATTTCTAAAAAGTAATTGTCATGACTCTTTTTAACCATTAGATTTAATGGAAATCAATGGTTTAAAAAAAGTGTAACTTAAACCCATATATATGTGTGTGTGTGTGTGTGTGTGTGTGTGTGTGTGTGTGTGGCTAAAGTGCAAAATAAACCTTCAAAGTTTGGGGTCTTTGGATTTCACAACCTGAAGTTTCAAAATTTAATTTTTACCCCTAAAATTATTGTAACTATTGAATATATAAAATTAAATAAATAAAAATGGTTCCAAGTATCTTACAATTTCGCAATCTAGAGTATTGAAGTATCTTCATAGTCAAAAGTCTTGTAGTTGAATTGGCACATTCCCATGCACAAAGTGCTTGGGGGTCTAGGGAAGAAAAAGTTCAAACTGCGGGGTTAGCAGCATGTTTTAATTATTTCAAAAAAAAAAATGTATCTTTATATCTTATATATTAACATTGCTTTGTGTTTCTCAAAAAAAAAAAAAAAAAACATTGCTTTATTACATCTTTAATATAATTCATTTTAATTATTATGTTCATTTCCTTGTTTTTCATTTTTTAACGAAGAAAAAAGTGCATTATACTTTTAGTTGCTTTTTAAAAAATATAAAATGAATGAGTTGGGAAAGAAGTTAAAATTATATAATAATTGTGATGTGCCACACTTTAACTGATTCAGTTAATCATTTTTTTTCCTTACATTTAAATTGAATGATATATATATATATATATATATATATATATATATATATATAATTAGGGTACGTTTGGTACACTGAATGAGGATTATGACAAGAATTGTAATATATATATATAATTAGGGTACATTTGGTACACTGAATGAGGATTATGACAAGAATTGTAATCTTTATTATTAGGAATAAAATGTGTTGTAATGTAATAACTAAACCTATTCATTAGTTTGGTTGTGAGTTATAACATTAAAATGAAATTTAACATTTATTTTAGGAAATTTCTTGCTCATACAATTATATATCCTTAAAAAATTTTATTTTTAAATTTAAGAGAGATATGTGTTATTTTTATAATTTTTTTATTTTAATAATTGTTAGATGTATATGAAAAGTTTGTTTATTTGGAAATATATTAAGTATTGAAATTATTGTACTTACTAAGGAATAACTAATACAACCTTTTAAAGGGGAATGATTATTCCTCATTTTGAAGAATAGCTAGCTATTTATAAGGAATGATTATTCCTTGTAATAAAAATATAACCAAACTAAAGAATAATCAAACCATAGGAATAACTATTACATTACAACACCTATTAAAGTCTACCAAACATGCCCTTATTATGATGATTTGCTCGCTTTATAAGATGTGACCCTTACTAATTTTTTGATAATTTTTTTCCATATATAATAAAGAAAGATTTTAAATCTTATATACTATTTCACAATTAGTTTTAATATAATAATGGCATAATAGTAAATTTAGAAAATATCATTTTTGTTTCCAACAAAACAAAATAAATTCAATTAAATATACGTAATGAACAACTAAATTCTTTTTCATATTCCCATTTTTCTATCATTCCCTCATTTTCCATTTTTCATATATTTTTTATTCAATTAAATACATGTAATGAAACAAACTCTTTGTCTAAGGTTCCGGAAAGCAATTCTTCTTTTTTTTTTTAATGAATAATAAAGAAAATCAATTCATAAATGTAGAACAAAAGGTCTTTTACCTACTATCCTAGACTAATCGATAAGTGCATCACACCTAAGAAAAGTATTCTCGAAATAAATGACACTAATGAAATAAATGACAGTAACGTGGCTTTCATTCCGTACAAATTTATGGATAATTATTGAGTATTTTTATAATATCATAAATGCGTATTTTTTATTCCTATATGACTATGAATTTTACTAATTAAATTTATGGTGAGATTCATAATTCATGTGAAAAGGGAGAGTACATATTTATGATACTCGCAAAGTATTCAATAATTATCCCAAATTCTATGTCACGATAGTAGTGTCATTTATTAAATGAAGGATAGCCCTAGGGGGAATCAGGATCTTCTATACCACTCTATATACCACAAATTAAAATTTGCCATCTGTCAATTAAAACCTAATTTTTTGCCTTTCGTTTCACTTGCCAAAAAAAAAAAAAAAGTCATCCCCTCCAGTTTCCAATTAATTTGTACTACCGCGCGTGCCTTATAGGGGTAGCCCATTAGTAACTCATGTGCCAAGATACTATGTGTAAAGTATCTTACAATTTTGTGGTTTAGAGGATTGAAATATTTCCCTTTCTTGTATATTAACACTGCTTTGTTATTTTCTCCCAAAAAAAAAAAAAAACACTGCTTTGTCATTTCTTTAATAATTTATTTTAATATTATCTTAATTTCTTCATTTTTCACTTTCTAATGAAGAAAGAAAGTGCATTTTACTTTTAGTTGGTCACATTTTTATTGGCAATGAAAAAAGAATAAATAGGGAACGAAGTTAAAATCATATAATAATTGTGAAGCATTACTTTAACTAATTCAACTAATAATATATTACCATAGCTTTTGAGTGGAGTTGTAGTGTGTCTTTATATTAGAATTGCATTTCCTTCTCCCTTGTGTGTGTATTTGTTTCTCAAAAAAAAAAAAAAAAACTAATAACATATATATATATATATATATATATATTTTTTTTTTTTCACTTACATATAAAATGGATAACAAATAAAAAATAAAGTAATATAATATATGTGTGACGAGTTCACTTTTATAAGATGTTATTTTTACTGATTTAATTGATAATTCTTATTTCTTAAGTAACAATGGAAAATTTTACTCCTTATATACCTATGAGATCTTAATTATGAGATAATAATGACATAATAATAAAGTCAAAAAAACTAATTTTTCTATCATCTCATTTTTCCTCTTAACCAATTAAAATAATATCATATTGAATGCACATAATGAAAAATTGAAATATTTTTCATCCTCCCATTTTTCTATCTTCTATTAGTGTTAACACAAAAAAGAAAAAAGAAAAAGTAGATATAATTATTTAAAGGGAAAAATTAATGGACCAATAAAAAAAAAGCTTGCATTCATTTATTTTGTTTTGAAATTTGTTATTCATATTTATACTCATATTAGATGTTTGTAAATTTTGCATAATACCTCGAGTATTTTTTTAACTAGACATTAAAAAAAAAAAAAAAAACTAGACATCTTCTTTTGTTTTAAATATATAATGGCAAATGGTAGTGGGTTTAATCTCCACATTTTATTTAGTTAGTAAGTGTGTGACAATTTCTAATTAAAATAAAAGAAAATTTCAATTAAAAAAGTACTAGAGGTAAGCCAAACCCTAAAATTTATAATAGTTATTTATTTATTTATTTATTTAAGAACTACTCTAACAAAACATGCCCATATATAGTATCCCCAACTAACCTTCAACGTTTCATGCAACCGCAGGCATCCTTTTATTATTCTAATTAAATAACTGGTGATGATATTGAGTGGCCTTAATTGCTCTCCATTTCCTTTCTTTGCCTTCTTTGATTGATTTCTTCAAGTGATGGAGGATTTTCATTAAATTATGGTTGATTATCTTCTTTCTTAAATTAATGTTAGTACAACAAGCGCCGCGGCGCCCCCGGGGGGGGGGGGGGAGCTAAAATTTATGCATAAATTTAAATAATGGTCCCCCTAGATTTGAAAAATACATATTTTTGTTTCCTAAAATACTCTTATACCATACATAATTCATTAATTCAAAATGTATTTAATGTATTTTGTAAAAATAGAAAAATTTATAAATTATTTATACACTTTATTTTTCCTCTAATTACTCTTATACCATAAGAGCTGATTGAACCAAATAATATTTGGGAGACATCCTAGAAATATAAAAGTAAAATATTTTTGATAAAAACCTTCTTTATTCATTTTTTTTAAATGTTGTTTTAAGAAAATTAGGGATACAAATTTTATTTATTTATTATTATTATTTTTTTCTTTTAGAAGAAACCATAAATGTCGATTTCATGGTTAGGAGTTAAGAATCCTTTAATTTTTATTTTTATTAATTAATGTTATATATATACTTGATGTAAATGCTTTGTTAAATGTAAGAAAATAACATATATTAAATCATGATACAAACATATTTATGTGTGTGTATATATATATACAAGTCCAAATCTTTTGTCCCATTTTTCTTGCTCCACCCTATACTCCACCAATAAAAATTTGCCACATACACACCTATTAAATTCAAATATAATTTTCAGCCTTTTCTTACTTAGTTTCCTAAAATAAATAAAAAAAATAGATAAAAAAAACTCAAACAATCACAACCACCACCACCAGTCCTCCACCTCCGCCCTCGCCAACCACTGCCAGCAACCTTCGCCGGTACCACTATGAATGGATCGTCGACGACATCAACAGCCACCCATGACAGAGGAGACCAAAGGCTCAAATCAAAAAGTTCTCTTCAATTTTTACGTTTCTTTTGCTTCCTCTTCAATCTTTATGGCACTGACTATTTTTCTTTTTTCATTCTTATCTTTTAAATTACCACAGCATGCATGGTTTTTGACTTTTAATCCAAATCAGTGAATTATTTTTGGCTTGGTATGGTACATAAAGATGCAAATCTAGAGGAAACAGTGAGTCATAGAAGAGAGGAGTTAACGGAGAGTTAAGAGAAATGTTTGGGTTTGTTGAATTAGGTGGTGTGGTTCGTGTGGGCCTGGTGGTGGTGGATGGCGGTGATTAGCGGTGTAGTTGATGCTAGCTAAGGTTGTTGGTGGTGGTGAAGGATCGGTGGTAGTAGGGGACGTTTTGGGTTTTTATTTTTATTTTTCTGGGTATATGAAAAAAAAAAAAAATATAAAGTTAAAATCTAATTAAATTGGGGGACACATGGAAAGTTTTGATTTGTGGAGTATAGAGTGGAATAGAGAAAGTGAGACAGAGGATGTGGACTCATATATATATACACACACATGTTACTCTTTGGATTTAATTTATATATATATATTTAGCTTCATCCCCCTAAAGAAATTTTTTAGCTTCGCCACTGAACACAAGCCTAACCATCCTAAAGTTGGCGGTAAATAAATATACCTAGCCATGCATACTTATAAAAGCCATCCACCTTGAGACTTCATGAAACCACAAATCTTCTATCAACTCCAATGGCCATTCTTATTTTGTACCCGGAGTTACTTGTAGCAATATTTTTATGCTTCCTTTTTCTTTGTCATTGGAGATGGAGCAAAACCCGAACCATCACCAATTGGCCTCTTGTCGGAATGCTCCCGGGCCTTCTTCAAAATCGGTTGAATGTGCATGAGTATTTTACTTGGCACCTACAACATAATGGGGGCACTTTCTTATTTAAGGGTCCTTGGTTCACTGGCGCGAACTTGGTGCTCACTAGTGATCCCATGAACATCCACCACATTTGCAGCAAAAACTTTTCTAACTACCCAAAAGGGCTGGAGTTCCAAGAGATTTTTGATGTGCTGGGGGATGGGATTTTCAATTCTGATCATGACTCATGGAGATATCAAAGGAAGCTACTTCAGACAATGTTAAAGGACAACAAGTTCAAGTTGTTCTTTGAGGAAGTTGTCAAGGGAAAGGTGGAAAAGGGCCTCATTCCAATTCTTGATCACGTCTCAAGTTTGGGAATTGAGGTTGATTTACAAGACATTTTTCAACAATTCACCTTTGATAGTGTTTGCTTAATGGTTTTAGGTCACGATCCAAATTGCCTCTCCATTGAATTCTCTAAAGTTGCACATTCAAAAGCATTTGATGAAGTGGAGGAAAGTCTGTTATATCGACACTTTGTACCAGAAAGATGGTGGAAGTTACAAAGAAAGCTTCAAATTGGATCAGAGAAGAAGCTATCACATGCTTGGAAAGTTTTGGATGAATTTGTATATGAATGCATCTCAACCAAGCGAGAAGAACTACTGACCCTGAAAAAGGAGGAAATAAAATTCAACTTGTTTTCAGCTATAGTTATGGAGGAACAAGAAGGAGAAATGAGTAGTAATATTACAAAATCCAATAAGTTTCTAAAGGACACTACAGTTAATCTCTTGGCAGCAGGTAGAGACACTGTAAGTGCCGGACTTACGTGGCTTTTTTGGCTTGTTGCAACACACCCATCAGCGGAAGCCAAGATTTTAGAAGAGATTAAGGAGCATTTGTTGGACAACGGAAAGTCCAAGGATTTGAACATAAATGAGCTAAGTAAGCTAGTCTATCTCCACGGGGTAATATGCGAATCCTTACGCCTTTTTCCACCTGTACCTTTCAATCTAAAATGTTCAGTTCAATCTGATATTCTTCCAAGCGGTCACTCTATCAGGCCAAATACAAGAATTTTAAACTATTTATACGCAATGGGAAGGATGGAGAGCATATGGGGTCAAGATTGCTTGGACTTCAAGCCAGAGAGATGGATTTCAAAGTGTGGAGGAATAGTGCATGTACCATCCTTTAAGTTCATAGCGTTTAATGCAGGACCAAGGACTTGTTTAGGTAAGGATATGACCTTCATTCAAATGAAAATAATTGCAAGTGCCATCCTTTGGAATTATCGTGTTCAAGTGGTTGAAGGTCATCCTATTTCACCGAATACCTCTATTCTTCTTCACATGAAACATGGTTTGAAGGTGAGAATCACCAAAAGGTTTGTTTGACAAGGGAATTACTGAATTAGCTAAATAATGTTGGAAGTACTGTTTCCGAATAAATATAGTTTGTGTAAGACTTTGTTGTAATCTAAATCTGTTGTATCACTTTCTCTATACCACAATTCAAAATCTACTATGTGTCCACCCATTTAATTGACTCCCTATTTTATGCCTTTTCTTATTTCACATACCTAAAATAATTATAAATAAATAAAAATCCTCACACATCTCAGCACCACCAGTCACGGCCATGCTTTTGTTGCCAGAAAATTTGATAAAAAATTGTAATTAAAAAATTATTTTTGGTAATTAAATTGAGAAACGCATATTGGGAGAATTTAATTAAATAAGAAGATATGTGGCAAGGTTTTATTTGTGGAACATATAGTGGTATAGAAAAAGTGGTGCAAATATTTTCATTCTGTGGGTTATGCACTTGCAATATTTCATGTAAGCAGCATATACTATATATAATAGCAGAAGCTTTTCCCTGCAATTAAGGAGGCGCTATCACGTTTCATTTAAAAAAGCGATACATTATATTGTTTGGCAACGCTATAACACTGTTTAAAAGGGTATAAAGCGAAAACTAACTGGTTAAAATCCAATTACAAGGGCTTGCAATACTCCCAAATAAAACCTACGATACAGAAAACGGAGAAGGAGAGAGAGATCGAGAGATCAAAAATTGCACGCTCTAAAAACTGAAACCCAAAACGTCAGACACCATTCAAGATGGAGAAGAGTACGAGTGTTTGAATTGACTAATCTCACAACCGAGCTGAAGCGTTGTGTTTCTATGTTTCGGAAGCTTGGGATCTTTTTCGGAGAAACAGTTGAAAGAAATAGCGATGGGTTTAGAAAACAACGATCAAAGATTTTTGTGAAATCCACTGCTAGATAAGGATAAAGATCCAAAGTTCTCATTTGGCCGATTAAGCAAACCGCTTCACTATTTTTCCTACCATTCTTTCACTTCATCGAAACCTTTACCGGTAAGGGTTTTTGTTTTGTTTTAAAATTATATCATTTAAATATTATTTATGCTTGGTTATTTCAATTGAATTGATTTTGATTTAGGGTTAGGTCTGGGCAGCCACCACCATAGTGCAGCCGAAACTATTACTGGTAAAGGTTTTCTTTATTCATTTTAAAATTACGCCATAATTATGATTTATGTTTGGGTGTTTGGTACTATAGATTCGATTTAGGCATTTGGGTTAGATTTGATTTTGATTAAGGTTATTGGATTAGATTTGGTGTATGGTTAGGTTGTTATGTGATTAATTTTACAATATGCATACTATGCTGCCAACCATATTTTCTTTGTCAGATGCCGCTTCTCTCTCTACAACAATCTGTCACTAAATAGTTACTTATTCTTTTACGTATTTCTTATATGAGTTATTCTATTCTCTTTTCTATTCGTTTATAGGACTTCTACTAGATGTTTCTAAGTTTCTTTACTTATATTTAATTTGAATATACTTTAACCAGATATACCCAAGGTTAGCATAATGTTTTTTTTTTATTATTTTTTTTTTAATCAAATATTGTTTCTGCCAGTAGTTTATGCAATTCCCAGTTCATTGTTTCCCACGGTTGCTTTTCCTATTCAAATACTATTACTTCCACTGCATAGTTAATTGATGGGGTAATGCTCTTTCTTTGTATGTTTTTCCTTGGCATTTATAACCTTTGGCTTTCTATTTGCTTTCTAATGTATTCTGTGTTTTTTTTTAATTGAAATGTCTTTCATTAATGTTTCCTTTACATTTTTGCTTTCTCTATTTCTTATTGTGTTGATTATAGGGTTTTGATTGAGGCATTTGGGTTAAATATGGTTTCGATAAAGGTATTTTGGCTATAATTTGTTTTTGCTTAGCTTTGGTTTTGGTTTGGATATTTGGATGATTTTTTTTTGGGGGTAATTTTGCAATCATCATAGATAGCAGACTGAATCAATATTGGATAGTGTCTTTTGCTTTTTTGTTAGATTTCTGATTCAATATCTTGGTTTCTCTGTTTGTGTTTGGCTTTTGGTGGGCATCCGGATTGGAATATATATTGACTTTATATGTATGACATTGAAAATTTCATTATAATGTGGCAACTGTGGAATGATAAGGTAATGGGCAATGATTACGATCATTGGCAAAGACAATTGTGAAGAAGGCTTTAGACCTTTTGATTTGTTCTATTAATGTTCTCTAGGTTTTTTGCTTTCTTACTCTTTTTTCATGCTTGATTTGTTTTTTTCCCCCTATGTGTGATGCTTTTATTAGATTTTTTTTTCCTGTTCATCTATCATTGACATGATTTTTCCATCAAAGGATGTAATTTCCCCATGATTGGTTGGAGATTTGGAGTTGACGGAGTACCTCTTCACTCTCTTTAAAGCAATCTTTCACTAACACAGGTTTTATTTCTTCTTCACCTTTCTTATATGAGATGCTTTGTAATTTTTCCTATTTGTTTTGGGACTTATATTATTTCTATTAAATACCTTTTCACATTGATCTTATTTTAAAATATTTTTTTATGCCATTTTTTAGTGTATGCTGCCATGATCAGCATGAAGATTAGTTTTATGGTGTTTATTAATTATATGTTGTTGAATCACAACTATTAGGTCCTAAGAATGGCCTTAAGTTCAAGTTTTGTACAAGTTGCATCGGTCCACTTAAGTTTGTAGCCTAAGATATATGGTTATTTATATTTGTATAATTGGGGCACGTGAGGATTGATATGAAAGTATGTACGTAATTAGCTATATGTGCTGATTCAATAATTACAGAGTATGGCTTGCACGATTGAATTTATGGCCTATGGGACCAAGGTTAGAGTTTGATTTGGGCCTTATTCCCAATGTTAACCATGCAATTCATTTTGTTATGAGTTTCCCTTGATAAGTTGTTGATAGCACGGTCCTTAGAAATCAACTATTTTTAAATTTGTGATTGTCCCTTCCTACTGCTTGCAGTTCATTTGTACGGCCATGTTGTAGTTTTTGAGCACCATGGTTAGTAGCCAAAAAAAAAAAAAAAAATCAATGTTATGTAGAAGGTAGAAGTGTTTAAGGGTATGAAACTGCCTTGAGTACTGTTTCTTTTTTGGGAATTTTGGTTAAGAAGGCCAATGATAGGAGGGTTTAAATATTTCCTTGCAATTAAGGCCATTGCGACATGTAGGAAAACTCCCCACTTAAAAATCTGCCACGTATAGAATTTAATTAGAAAAGTTACACTGTATGAAAAACTCAAAACCAAACGATAAACCCATTTGTTCAATACCCAAAAAAAAAAAAAAAAAACCCTTCCCTTCCTCTCTCAATATTCACTCTAAACTGACATTTGCTATTCCACTTTGTTCCGTTTCTTCATTGCAATATCATATTCACAAGGTTAGCATAGCGTTCTTAATTTTCCTCTTTCATATACTCTTCCTGTTGTGTAATTTAGCAATTTTCTGCCACCTGAAGGATAAACTCATTGTTTCAGCCACTTTCTTACAGTTTGCACATTCCATTCTGAACCAACAGTCGGAGGAAAAAGAAAACCCAAAATCAGCCTCTTTAGAAATTGAACAGAGCCGTTCTCTTTGGTCAAGAACCAATAGCATCTCTTACAATCTAAACCATTTTGTGACTTTCAAATCCTCCAAAAATAAAATAATTATTGTCCTATAAATACAACTTATCCCATGATTTCAAACTCTATTGTACATTTTTGTCTGATCTTTCATTGAACAAATATTGATTCTTGGCTTAGAATATAATTTTTAAAATTTTTTTTTATTATGCCTTCTAGAACAGTTGTTAAAGAGAGAGAGAAATCCGAGGGTTAGCAAGTTTTTTGGCCTTGCAGAGAAAGAGAGAGAGATAAATCTGAAGGTCGCTGCCACCATTTGGCTAGCATCCCGCCATCGTCAAACTCAAATTTTAATGATGAGGTTATTCGACAATGAAATGGGCAACAATAGCTTTCATTGGCAAGCTAATATAAATACTTGAATTCTGCAATATATGTTTTGGTATATTTGCACTGTTTAATATAAGTAAATTTTGGTATTCTATATATTCATTTTTATTGCATTTCACACGCTCGATGAAATCTCTTTTAGACCTTAACATGTGATGATTGTATTTGATTTTTTCACTTATAAAAATGAATATGAACAAAAGTTTTCAAGGATGAATGCTAGAAGATATCAGCATGGTGGATAGAATAAATTATCAACCAAATATGATGCAATTGGTAATATTACATAACATGTACATAGTTTTTTGTCATAACGATGTGATGATGTGTTTACTTATTGCAGATAGTATTGCACCACAATTTCAGATGAATAAGCAACAATCCTCCAAGAACTTCTCTGGCATTTCCTACCCAAACATCAACCCAACTGTATATAATTTGATGGTCTCTACGTTAGAAAAATTGCTCTAATGGTAACGGTAACTACATTTTAGTAACACGCTTGCCAATTTTTTGATAAAATTTTAATGTTATTCTAAAATTCCTTTTGTATTGTTCATAGTTTTAAGTTTAATAAATGATGTGTATAATTCTCCCTAAATTACTTACATTACCTGACTACGTAAAGAGTTCACTATCTACATTGGCCATGGTCAATAATATTTCAAATCAGTGCCTTCTTTCTCCTCCGTGTTTGTATGAGTTTGTTTTATATTTTCCTTTTTTTTTTTTTTTAATGTAATTACTAATGTACTTCATATATTATAATTGTTTTCTTAATTTTATAATCACTATGAAATTAGAGGGTGGGAGAGAGAGACTAACTTTGACTACGATATTGGTCAAAGATTAATGAAAATGTTGGGCAATGATGGCATTATCCTTAGAAAGAGCATGTAATTCAGTAACTTACCACTATGTTTAGCTATTTGATTCCAGGAAATTTCAAGTTAATTGAGCCACGAGTGAAAGGAAAAGATTTACTCCGACTGTGATATTGCTTTAAGTCCTTTCTCTTTCGGGTTTGTTTTCTACTAAATTATCTCTATCTTTATCTTTATCTTTCTTATAATTCTTTTGTTCACATTGTATAGATTTTCATTATTAACATAATAAAGTGTTGTATTAAAGTTACCTAATATATGTGTTAGATGAAGATGATGTTGCCAGTTTTATTTTGTGCAGCAATTGGTTATATGATTTTATTCCTAGGTCACAAATTTCATGTCTTTGATTATTAATAAAGTCAAAAATTTCCAAAATCAAAAGATGAAAAAAAAAATAAAGAGAAATAAAGGAAAGTCAAAGAAAGAAAAACAAAATGAAAAATTAAAGGGTAGACAAAATAATAGTTGTTATAGGTGTCATAGACATTGCAAAAATCATCCTGAGTTTGACTCAAATTTATAAGTCCTGGAAGTATTTTATGTGTTGATATTACTCCAACAAATGGTATTTTAAGGATTACAAGGAATTTTATCATTAGCAGAACCTATATTATATTTTAGTTACTCACTAAAAAAGAAAAACATATTTAGTGGCTTTCTTGGTAGATTTCTATTGATAATTGTTTGTTCTAAGTTTATTTTATGTTTTTACTGTCAGATTGTATATGAAAAACCAATGACTTAAATCATGGTGCTAATATCCTATAAACCATTACATCTTTGTTGGGCTAATATTACATCTTTGTGGCATTCTAACTAATATTATGGTTTTGTATTTTCAACCAAATCAACTTATAGATAAATATTGACAAATGGTATGTGGTAGTTATATAGTTGACTAAAATCATAATAAATGTTGGTTAGGGTTAAAAATGTGTCTTTGTTTCAACCTATATGTATTAATCCGAAGGATAACACACTCTATCATGTCTATGAAATTCTATATGTATCATTTTTGTGATCTTTTAAATTTACGAAATTCTATGCCAAGTATTTTATGTTTTTGTTAGTACCGTGGGTTAAAAATGAATGTTTAGAACCTTTGAACATTTGGATTTCTATATTGAAATCATGTAGGTTTAATAAGCATTTGGAATTTACAAGAGATGTGAAATGAGTCATCTTTCTTCTTCTTTTTTCCTTTGTAGATAGTATAATACATTTGATTAATCAAATTTTTTATTATTATTTGTAAGGTTAAAGGTAAAAATTATTAATATTTTTTATTGTGCAAGTTTTTTTTTTCATTACCATTATAATTTTTTTTTATTTGACTAATATTTTTCTAACTCTCTGTTTCACAAACTAGTAGCCATTTTTATTTTTCTCTTTTAAACTTTTTGGTTGTAAAATTCTCTAATCTCATGGTTTAATTCATTGTGGTTCCTAGGAATGGCAGATTTGGTATTTGAAATTGTCTTGCAAGTTTTAGTTCGGTGTGATTCATTGTGGTTCCTAGGAATAGCAGATTTGCTATTTGAAATTGTCATGTAAGTTTTAATTGCTTAAAGTTAGATTTTTTTTTTTTTTTGAGTCTCTCATAACAAGGAGGTACACATGAGTGATTTGAAGAAACTAATTTTTTAAAATTTTAGGTGATATTGGGCACTACATGCTTAAATATACTACATTATTTAAGTTTGAATATATGTACTAGAAGTATGATAACTAAGTTTATGTTGGATGCAAAGTTTGTTAATATATAAAATGATCCCGCTCATTGCGCGGGTTAAACACTAGTTTAGTATAAGTATCGCATGCTTTGGGTTGAATGTAAATTACAACATATGAAAAAGGCTTTGATTGTTTTACACTATTCTTTCACAACATTTTCACATTCTTTCATATTATCTGTGAATTGTTGGTACTTAGTGTGAAAGTATGAACATTTTATGAAACGTTTTACGTCCGAGAGGGTGAAACAATAATTACCCCAAATGAAAATAATTGCAAGCTCAATCACTTTAGACCATCATGTTCAAGTAATTGAAGTCAAACAAGATCCTCTTTGTTTAGTTAGAATTGAAGATTGTATCTTCCAGAATTAAGATTTTATTCGATGTATAATTTCGTACACATTTAAAATTATACTATTTAATTATAAATTATGAAATAGATCCATTTCAAATGGAGACCATTCTTTTTCAATTGAAGCAATGTTGTTAATACCACATCAATATTTGTCATGAATTTATATCTGAAATAAAATATTTTGATATTGGTGGGTACTAGTATATTATCATTAATTTAATTGGTATTTTTCAAAGCTAATAGAATTTGTTAAGAGCATTTAAAATTGGAAGTTTATGCCCATGGATAGAGATACCCTTGGACTTTGGGGGGCAATGACCCCTCAATTTTTTTTTAAAAAATATTTTTAAAAAAATTGAGCAAAAAAAATATTAGAATATATATAGGTACTAATTTTAGTAATTTTGTTCTATAAAATTATAATTTGCCCTCCTTAACAATATCATTGATTCTTTTCAAAATAAGTCAAAATTTTTTTTACAAACTGTTGATCCACATTTGAGCCCCATCACTTTTTTACTTACCAATACTACTTATCACATTAATAATCTGTAAAAAAAATTTGTAATTCTAACATTTTCTGCCTTTTAAAGGCCATAAAAAAATTTATAAATTTAATTTTATTCAAAACAAACAACCCGGCCCTTTAAAAAAATTTAAACAAAATAAATTTTTTCTTACTCAGCAAACACATCCCAAAAAAAAAAAAAAAAAAAAAAAAACTCAAAAGTTAAGCAGCAGAGTCGGAGGTTGACCCAGCTAGTAGTAGAGCCACCCCTCTCCCTCTACCCTCCTAACTCTAAATCGTGGCTCTATCCTGTCTATGCCTAAACCAAAATGCCAACCCCTAGCCTAAGATACCCATCAATTAACTTAGACTAGAAAAAGGGGAAAAAATTAAAATTTAAGGGAGATAAATGGAGCAAAATTTCTGACATAAGGGGCTCTTGGCTAAAAATGTAGAAAGCCACCATGGGCTTAAGCTTATTTTATAAAGGGTTAATAATAATACATAGGGACACCACTAAAATCCAAAAGTTAGATTTATAAGCTTGGGTCCAACCTCATTCTTCTGTTTATTATTTCAATCGCACGTGAATTCCCTACAAAGAGAGAGAGAATAAGAGCTGTATAACACGGTTGACATGGGCTGGGGTTATGGGTGACCAACAACGTCGAAGAAGTGGACGATGCCAGCAAGCTCAATCTAGTATTGGTCGAATCTTTTGGTATGTATGAATTATGATACAGTCTGATATTTTAAATGATACATTTCATTGGTGGATTTTGTACCAGTTCATCCTTCATTCCGATATATTTCAATCGTACAAGCTTATATGTTACAATATTGACTACTAATTGATCTTGATGTTAAACATGGTTGAAGGTGGAATCATCAATATGGGCGATGAAGAAATTAACTTCAGTAACGGCCAAAAGTAGTGCTAGCAATATAGTTGTCTACCCCCACGTATATATATAGATATAGAGATGGGTTTAAGTTACACCTGGTGTAACTCTTATGGAGTTACACCTTTTTTGTACCGTAGATTTCTAATAGATCCAATGGTTGTAAAAAATAGCATTAAATAATTATTTTGTTTCCCTTCCTTATTTATGACAAATTAATTCTATCCTTTTTTCTCTCTCTTTCTTACCCAATATAAAAAGAAATTTTCTTCTTCTTTCTCTCACCTATTTTCTCTCTCTTGCTTACCCAATAAAAAAACAAAATTCTCTGCTTCTTTCTCTCATCGTGATCTGAGCAAAGGAAGAAAAGATTAAACAAAATGATTTTTTTATGAATTAAAAAATTACCAAATTAAGAAGCTTAACCAATGCTTCGCAAGAAAATAAATTCCATGAGGTTTTTTAAGCTTTAATTTTGAGATATTTTTTCCCCGTTTAGGAGACTTGGTTAATTGGTTTTGAAGTAGAAATATAAGTATGATGTTTGAGTTATGATTTTTTTTGAGGCTTTGCTTTGTCTCTGTGGCTGTCACCTCTATCCATAAAGTTTTCTATCATTTTTTTTTTAAAGAGAGTATGTGAATTAGGAGATTAGGAAAATTGAAACCTCAAAACCATTTGAAACACAAAACAAGTCTAACAAAGAAGAAGGAACGTTGTCTAACAACAGAAATTTTAGGAAGAAAGAGACACCATTAAACAAAATCCAATATCTAAGGTTGGCGGTCGCTTTGTCATATCTAATATCTAAGGGATTTTGACAACTTATATAATGCAAGAAGAGAGTTTTTAATTGATGATTAGTTGAATATGTGACATTCTAAAAAAATGTTTTCATTTTGCTGTATTAAACTTGTTTTTGGTTGAACACAGAGAACCTTTTCCATTGACTTGAATTTTCCTCCATAGAAGAAACGTTGTCTAACAACAGAAATTTTAGGAAGAAAGGGACACCATTAAACAAAATCCAATGAGATCTATGGAAAGTAATAAATGAGGATAGAGAAAAACTATTATTAATTAGGTAAATAAGTGGAAAGAAATAATCATTTAATGCTATTTTTTTAACCGTTGGATCTATTAAAAATTTACGGTACAAAAAAGGTGTAACTCTTAAGGAGTTACATCAGGTGTAACTTGAATCCATAAGAGTTATATATATGAGATGAGTTCAAGTTACACATAGTGTAACTTTATAAGAGCCTTTTTTGTACCATAGATTTCTAATAAATCCAACAGTTGAAAAAATAGCATTAAATGATTAAGGATTTCCAACTTATTTACCTAATTAATAACTGATTTTCTCTATCCTCATTTATTACTTTCCATAGATCTCATTGGATGTTGTTTAACAGTGTCCCTTTCTTCTTGAAAAAAAAAAAAAAAAAAAAAAAATCTTTTGCAAGCTTAGTAACAAAAATTATTTTTATTATAGAACACAGTTTTGACACTCTGCCACCTTCTCTCATTGATTGACACTCCACAAAATCTGATGCTTTCTTTACATAAACACTCTTCTTGTCCTGCTCCCTTCTTTATTTTATTTTTTGATCTCAGATCCGCCCTATCTTCAATAGATTTGAGTTTTGTCATGTGTTTTTGCTATAATGCATTGAAACTGGAAACCACAAGGCTCTTGCTCATTTTGTGAATTGTTTAGGGGTAGTTCTGGTAGACATAGTGTACTTATAAAATCACAAATTATATATCTTTAAATCTTTCTCAAGGGATACACTTTTTAAGTAACAAGCCTCTCTGGGTTGCCTAAATATTTACCGCCATGTACCAGTCAGTAATTGAGACATTGGTGTTTTGGGCTCCTCGATATACCCACACTTTTTTTTTCTTTGTGAACCTGAGGGGAAGAGGAGTCCATTCTTCACTGAAATCAAAAGTGGAATTCATACCCACCTGGAAATCCTCCACCAAATCCACCACCACCAGGGAAGTCGCCTCCCCCAAATCCACCACCACTAGGGAAGCCTCCCTCAAAAGTAAATGTAAATGGCTATCCCCCACCAAAGTTGAAACCACCCCCACCCTGTCCCCCCATGTCTATACCGTCTTCTCCTCTATCATATCTCATTCATTTTTCTTGATTGTTGAGAACCTGGCACCCAAGGATTTTGAGAGAAGAAAATTTTAAACTTTTTTAGTCTTTGTTTTTTTGCCTAGATTCATATATATCCAGCAATTTTAGGAAGAAAGGGACAAGCTATGGAAAGTAATAAATGAGGATAGAGAAAAATTATTATTAATTAGGAAAATAAGGTGGATCCCCCTAAAAAAAAAAAGGAAAATAAGGTGGAGAGCAATAATTATTTAATGCTATTTTTTCAACCGTTGGATTTATTAGAAATCTATTGTATAGAAAAAGTGTAACTTGAACCCATCTTTTATATATATATATATATATATGACTTGAAATGGTCAACATATATTAAACAAAATAAATAGGATGGATATCAACAAAGATATAAACATTGCCAATCTTGATGAACCAATATACTTTGCATTGGTCCAAGAACAAATGCATTAGTTTTAATAATTGTTCCAGAGTGAATGATGTAAATGATAAAAAGTTTAAAAAATTAAAGAGTGAGAACGTTCAGAAAAATTAAAAATTGAAAATAAAGGTATTGGAATTTAAGGGGCACGACTTTTGCACTTGAAGGAAGTTTGCCAAAGTCTGAAATGTGGCTTTTAAGTGAGGAAACAGCAAAGGTAGGTAACCTAGCACAAAAAAAAAGAAGAAGACAGTTTGTGAATTTCCCTCAATTTGCTCTTGCTAAGAGCCTTTGCACTTAACTTAAACAACTCAAAATCAGAACCAAATATAGCAAACCATTAATTAAATTAAATATAAAAATTCAATGACAATTTGTTAGGTTCTAAAAGTTTAGAACAATTGGCAAATCGTGAATACAAACTTGTCTAGATATAAATCCTAGAGTCTATAGGTATTGTTATTAGACAATGCTCAAGGTGATTCAAGAACAAGTAAGCTGTAGAAGGAATTCAGAATTTGCCTAGTTCAATTGATCGAGAGACAGGCCCGACTAATTGAAACACAGGTTTGCAGAATTTTAATTAAGCCCAAACAGCAGTTCAAGCCCAAAAAGGATTAGGGTTTCAAATCTACTTCTCCTAGTATATAAAGGAAACCCTAAGCACGTTTTTATAAGAATTTTCAGAGAGATTAGAGTGCATCTCATGCCTCTTTTGTAGATCTAGGGTTTTGTACGCAAAAGCTCTCTAAAGTCTTATACTGTTGTTATTCCTTAAAGAATCTCAAGATCCAGTGATGTAGAAGTTACTGCAAACAAGATCAACGTCTAAGGAGATCCAAAACCTTTGAGTGGAGTTTCAAAGTCACAAGTTTGGGTGCTTGTGTTGCAAAGGCCTAATAAAGAAGGAGTTCGTGGATTCGAAACTTGCATGTGGTCGTGTCAATAGGTTCTACATGTGGTAGCAATAGGATGTTAATGGTCTAAGTCTTATTGTAAACTTCGATTCTCTATAGTGGATTTGTTTTTTACCTTGAGGATAGTTAGGTTAAATTCTCCTCAAGTTTTTTACCAGTTTGGTTTTCTAGGGTGATCATATTATTGTGTTATTTACTTTTTTGTTGCTTTGCATGATATGATTGTTTTGTTTTAACCTAGATCTGAATAATAAATCTAAGTATTCACTTGGTTAATTAATTAGGTTAAACAATCTAGTTTACATGGATTAAAAAATCTAACACAATTCAATTTTTACAAATCGAACATCATAAACTATTTGATTGTTAATTTTAACAATAATTGAAACCATAACTTAAAAATTTGTATAATTTGGATCTAATCAAAAGAAGATAAGGTAGGGCCTTAGCAAACAAACCTTTTGGATTCGATTTCATGGAGAAGTTGGTCATGGTGTTTGTCTCACGAATGATCTTGCACACAGTGGATTGAGATCTCTACAATGAAGAGAGAGAGAGAGAGAGGTAGCTATCTTCTCCACTAGGTTCTGCCAATGGACATGTATCTCATGTGCCCCTCTAAATAATTTCATTGTTTATCTTTTTCTCATTTCTAATGCCTAGTCTCTTCGGTTTTAGTGTGTCGTAAATATCTATGCATTATAATTAAGAAAGTTTTTAGGACAAATGGCACAAAATTAGAGCTCAATTTTAGAATCTAATTGGATTTTCTTTGAACTTTACCTATTTATATATATATATATATATATATATATAGAGAGAGAGAGAGAGAGAGAGAGAGAGAGAGAGAGAGAGAGAGAGAGAGAGAAAGAGAGAGAGAGAGAGAGAGAGAGATGGGTTCAAGTTACATCTGGTGTAACTTCAAAAGAGTTACACCTTTTTGTAGCCATTGATTTTTATAAGATCTAATGGTGAGAAAGAGAGCAATTTCTGCTATCATTAATATTCTAGAAATTAATAACTTAGCTGTCTCCACAATAAATGTATATTATTTTATTCTTTATTTTCTCAATTTCCCTTCTCTTTTTGGCGTCACCTCTACCACAGCTCCATCCTCTTCACCATAAAACCAGTTGGGTTTCAGATGGAGACCCACCCTCACAAATACTAGTTATAAGTATTGATTGTCTCTTCATGGTTAAAGATTGAAAAAGGAAGTATTGATTTTGTTTGCCCTTTAGAAGCAGATGGTACACACAGAGAAAACTGGATCAATAATTTACAGAGTCTCCTTTATTAAGCTCTCACCAATATCTTTATGTATATGAACACAAACCAAGCCTGAAATGGTGAAATCATCAAGTTTTATCTCTAACAATTACTTCTTTGTTGTAAACTTTGGACACCAATTTTGCCACACGGTGACAGTCCCCGCACATTTTAATGTTCTTTATGATTCAAAATGATAGCTGCACATGTATTACAAAGTAATAATGGGTTTAGACCAAAACCATCATTTTTAACCAAGGACCAAGCCTTTCTTGCCACTGTCGAGTTTTACTGAGACCCACCCTTTTTGAAAAACCCAACTAAGAATTAAAAACCACCTCCAAAAAAATTTTCTTTTTGAGAAAAACAACCTCCACAAACATGGTTAAGTATGTTTTGTTCCTTTGCTGGTTTTGTGGCCAGCGTAATAAGGTGGAGCCATGGGAGAGATGAATTAGAGAGAGAAGGTGCATAGTTTTTGTAAAAAAATGAATAATAAAGTGATGTACATTAATTTCGGGGGCAGTTATGTAATTAAATTTTAATATATTAATAATGTGAAAATTAGTGTCTTTCTCACCCTTAGATCTTATAAGAATCAAAGGTTATAAAAATGTGTAACTCTTTTGAAGTTACACTAGGTGTAACTTGAACCCATCTCATATATATATATATATAGATTATACAGAAACTAAATTTTTAATAGAATATAAGTTTTAAAATCTTCCTTTATTGTATACTAGAATGTAACTCGTGCTTACGCACAGGAATAATGAATTGTAATGGTTCTATTGATGTTAGCTTGAGTTATAAAATATATAGAATATTAGTTCAACAAGGACATTTGGAAATACTAAAATAATTTTTTCTTGCAATTTTCATGATATTGACTAAGCCAAGTTTCTCATTACACTGCTATTATATATATAAATTTGTTACGTTCAAGATCCTAATATACAAAATATCTAAATAGAAATAGTATAAAAAATATGCTCATTAGTTCAGAGAAAAAATAACAGTAAAAATCTAAATAATTTAATTTGTATGGAAAACTAACAAAAGCAAAATTCAATTTTGAATCTAATTAAATTTTTTCTAAGTATTAGTTATATATATATATATTGAACTCCTCATTTTCTACATGGAATTAACTCATTTTGGCACAAAAATTAAAAACTTACATTAGATGAGACACATGACGCAGAATTAACTTTTAATTGAATTCTAATTTTTAGACTGAATTAATTAACTTAGCACAAAAATCTAAAAACTTAAATTAAATGGGACATATGACACAAAATTAGACTCTAATTGAATTTCAATTTGAAATCTATTTGGATTTTCTCTTAGTTTTACCTATTAACATTTATATATTTATATATATATATATATATATATATATATATATGATATGGAAAAAATAATTATCATTTAAATTAGGAAAGATAACATGTTATAAAAGTGAGCAAATCATCGTATTACATTTTTTTTTTTTTTTTTACTTATCATTCAATTTAAATCTAAGAAAAATAATTGTGATTAAATGAATTATTGTCAGTGGCACATCACAATTATTATATAATTTTAGTGGAAATTACATTTTACCATCTTAAACTATACCATATATTATATAAACTTTGCCCCCTAAACTTTTCGAATGCATGTTTTGCACCGTAAATTATGACATTTGTTACACTTTGCACCTCGATGTTAAGTTTTTTGTTAACTTGGATGAAAATTCAAAATTTAAGGTGCAAAGTATAATCAAAGTATAGTTTAGGGTGTAAAGTATAATTTATCTTTTGTTTTTAAAGCGTTGAGAAGAAAGGCAATTAGGTCTTTTCACGTAGTGCCATATTTTTCCATTCATGTAAACAGAAACCTTAACGTCAGGATGTAAAGTGTAACAAATGTCATAGTTTAGGGTGCAAAATGATGTAATTTCCCCTATAATTTTAACTTCTTTCCCTACTCATTTATTTTATATCCCAAAAAAAAAAAAAAAAACCTACTAACTAAAAGTATAATGCACTTTTTTTCTTTATTAAAAAGTGAAAAACAAAGAAAAGAAGATACTAATTAAAATGAATTATATTAAAGACGTAACAAAGTAATGTTAATATATATAAGATATGGAAATAATTCAATACTCTATATAGAAAGTAAGATACTTTACTCATATTGGGGTGTATGAATATTCAATAGTTACAATGAGGAGAATGAGGATGAGGAATTTGACCCTTTTATGTCTTCAGCGAAAATATTAAAAAGTATTAGTTAAGCTACAAAGTGATTGACAAGACGTTTTCCAGTTATATGATTGAAAGAAAACATAGATTATATGCGCATACAAATCAAATATTCAAATTTTAAGCACTTACCTCTTAGTTTCAAAAAGAAACCATAGGATACTGTTTCGACTTCAATAATGTTTCCAAGTGCAGGATTGTCACAATGTAATAATTTGGTGAGTCCAAGGTCGACTCCACAAGAAAGGGAGTTGATTAGCAATCCAAGAGATAAATGAATATAACAGAATTTAATTGAAGAGAAATCGCGACTTGGTTGGTAAAAAACAACTAAATTGAGAATAACAACAATATCTTAAAACACTAAGGTTTAGAGATCTACACACAACATATATATTGAAACTTCTAAATTTTTTTTTTTTTTTTTTTTTTTTTTAACTCAACTAAAACTCATACAAAGGATGATTTTAGGGGATGATTTAGCAATAAGAATAATAATTAATTTTCTAAAGGTAATTCTATGAATTTAATTGTTTTTAGGTAAGAGAAAACTAGTGATTTAATTTGCAAGAAATACTAAGTGTTTAACGTGCCCAAAAGTTCAGGTTAAATCAAAGAATTATACATAATAAAAAACTTTGTTAGATAGATAAATCAATCAAAAACAAAATAACTTAAAGCATTTAAATCTTGAAACTATTGTTAAGAAAATACAAATATAAGATTGATTTTCACCCTTTGCCTTAACAAGGCTTCTAGCAAACCATTACACCAAAGAAAACAATGAAAATTGAAAAGGAACTCTAAAAAAAATACCTAATTTTGTTTTAAGGCTACCACCCCTTGAAGTTGACCTAAAGAGCCTTGAAATATGCCAAGAAATCCTAATGCAAGAAGATTATTCAGTTGGACAAAATCCCTAATTTTCAAGCTTCACTTAATCACCTTTTTTGATCCCTTAAATGTCAGAATTTAGACTCTTCATGAACTACAAAGTTGTATCCCTTTGAATTATCTTTCTAACCTAACTTGAATCAAATCAATCTGATTGGTACTCGGATCGAAAAACCATCTAACTAGAGAAAATCTGGAATTGATATTTTTCATCATAAAATAATTGTCAATACCTAAAACCTAAACCTTTGGTGCCCTAAAAAATCAAGGTGGCCCTCCTTGCTTCTGCAACTAAACTCCTTGGGACGTGACTTTTCAAGGGTCCTCCAAATATCTAACACACTTATCTAACAGCCATAAAAATTAGTGCAAACAATGTGTTCAGTGTCTTGCCAAATTTAACTTTTGCTGCCTCTTATCAGCTTCAAGTTCAGGTGAATTAGTCATACTGACAAGTAAAAATAATGAATTTAAACTCTATAAATACTAAATCTATTCATCAAATTAAGGGACTTTTGGGGAAGGAATTTCAACCCATTTTTAGATTGACTCATACAATACCACTCTATTTAAGCTACCAAATCCTAGCAACTTTAGTCTACAATCACCATCATCCACACAATCTCCTACATACATCCACACGGACAACACCCTCAAACACTTAAAGTGGAAGACTTGTGGATTAATTTGAAGAGTTAAGTACTTCAAATCAATTCATTTCCATAGAAGAAATCCACTATCACGCCACTTGCAAATAGGTGCCTGGAATTTACAGTACACCTCCCACCCCTTTTAAGTATCACTTTGTATTACTATTTTCTATATATAGAAGAAGCTGACAGAAAGCCTTTTTTGAGAAGAGAGGTAGAGCAGAGACAAAGTTAAAATTCAAAACATTAAATTCACTCATGACAAGTGAGATTATATAATATGGTCTAAATTTTTTAAGTGGCCTATTAAACTTTGTAGAAATCAAGATAAACACTTGCCGGTTTAGGCCCACTTTTACCATTTGATGTGGGCCGTTAACAAAAGTTTCATTTTAGAAGGTAAAAAAAAAGGGGTCTGAGACCAATAGAGATTCAGTAGTAATAGTAAGGTGCTGTGGGGGGACAGAAATCTCAAGGCTACCACCACTGTCAGCCTCCAACTATCGAAAAATTGGCCTCCCTCCACGGTAGGACTGGATGAGGGTGCTACCAATGTAAAAAGAATATAATTTTAAGTGGTAAAATCTAAATTTTGAAATTTCAAAGTGTGTGTAAAGTTGAATTTATTCAACTATATGTTGGCTATATTCCATGCCAAATTTGCTTGTAATTCAGCATTTAGGTGAGAATAATGTAAGGGTTGTGTGTGAGAGTGTGTGAAAATTTGATCAAGAGTGTGCAATAAGGTGACTCGCGATTGGACTCGTGAGTGGTGACTCGCCAAAATGAAGCACACGTGTGAAGTATGCAAGAAGATGAAGAGTAAGACTAGCTGGATCACTACAGGACAAAAAGTACAGTCTGGCCTAGTCTGATATCTGGTGACTAGAACTCACGACTTATCGCAGTCGCGAGTGACTTGCCAATGCACCCTATTTCGAGGAGGGGGGGGGGGGTGAAGGGACAGAAATCTCAAGGCTGCCACCACTATTAGCCTCCAACTATCGAAAAATTGGCCTCCCTCCACTGTCGAACTGGATGAGGGTGCTACCAATGTAAACAAAATATAATTTTAGGTGGTAAAATCTAAATTTTGAAATTTCAAAGTGTGTAAAGTTGAATTTATTCAATTATGTGTTGGCTTTATTCTATGCCAAATTTGCTTGTAATTTAGCATTTAAAAACCCTGAATTTAGGTAGGAATAATGTAAGGGTTGTGTGTGAGAGAGTGTGAAGATTTGATCAAGAGTGTGCAACAAGAAGGTGACTCACGATTAGACTTGCAAGTGGTGACTCGCCAAAATGAAGCACACGTGTGAAGTATGCAAGAAGATGAAGAATCAGACTAGCTGGATTACTACAGGACAAAACATATAGTCTGGCCTAGTCTGGTAACAGGCGACTGGAACTCGCGACTCATTGCAGTCGCGAATGACTCGCCAGTGCACCTTGTTTTGTTGAAAAATGACTTTTCACATTCTATCTCATACCCTATTATAAATACTCTTATACCCACGAAATGTAGAGAGCTTTCAGAGAGAATTTTGAGAGAGAAACCCTAGAGAAAAACAAGATTGATTCATCCACAAACAATCTTATACACTTGATTCTCCAAATTCTTCTACTCTCACCCTCTCCATTATCATACCCATAGAATCATAAACCAAATCCTTACCTCACCAAATTCAGAGTAGTGAGAAGGTTTTTGGTGTTTGGGAAGCAGTTCAAGAGAGAACCAATTCATATTGGTTGATGCAATAGGCTAATTGCAGAATCCGGAAGTTAGAGAAGACACGATTTGGTGTAACCGTTAGAGCAAGAAGCTTGGAGGGCTTAGGTGCATTGGGTAGATTAGGCTTGGAGGGTCTATTGCTATTCATGTATCCCAATCAATTTTCTAGTGGATCATTTATCGCTTAGAGTGCGACGAAGAGGTTTTTCACCGAGTTCTTTGGTTTTCTCTTCAATAACATGTGTTGGTGTTATCTTGTATTTTTATCTCTCTTTCCCTTACTCTTAGCTTTTAATTTCTGCTAGTTGTGATTAATTAATGGCTTAGAGTAGTTTGCTAATTTGGGTATTGCTTATATTTTATATTCTGCACATATATTGTTTGAATATAAGCTTGTATTGGAAAATTTGTATTTGGGCGTCTAAACATTCACAAATGTTTTATACACTAAGTGAGTTTTCAGTGTGAAATTTAACCCCCAAATAAAAATCCAACTAAAATCACCACTAGGTGAATAGAAAATGCAAAAAATACTATAAAAAAACTTACAAACTGATATGCCAAGAATATGATTTGTCCTACTTAAACAATATAATAAAATAATGTTTGAATTGATGATTTCGATGGGTGAAACATCAATTTATAAGGCCTATGTAGTAGAATTTTTAGTATCCCTAACATCGCTAATAATGAATTTTAAAATAAAAATTTATAATATAGAACATTAACTAAATTATTGGTTAATAAACTAAATATCATTTGAGTGATATTTAAATATAAAAAGGTCCATATAAAATTTTTGTCTTAAACCTCAAATTGTATTGGGCGGTCCTATGAGGGGCAAGTAATTTTTGCCATATACTAAATAAGGGCTCACAAATCATGTAGAAATTTATGCACCTCAAGGTATATATATATATATATATATATTTATGGTTTTGAGTCTTAGGACTTAACCTAGCATAATCAGTACCCATAATCGTCATTTTATCCATTGAATGGATATCCTCCTTGCCAAGGAGTTGACAAATGAGATTCTCATTAACCTCAATTCCTGCCTCAAGGTTTACTAGGTGTAATTCTAGTTCCTCTACAGTGTACAGGAACAGTTCTCCAGAAAAGCAAGGGGACAAACCACTATTCTATGAACAGTGACAGTTTCTGTTCCTCAAACAGTGCCCTGACAAAATCATGTGAGTTACTGTTTGCTTTTGGTGGAAAAGATATTCACCTCAGTAAAAGAAAACTTACCTCCCGTAATTTCAGCAATCTCCTGAAGAATAAATGGTTTAGCAAAACAAGAAATCCTAAACAAGATTCAGCATATGACCATGGTAGCCAATAACTACCTAAATGAAGGACATCTCAACAAAGAGGTCATAGAGCTTTTAACTTTAGGATTTATTGGAAAAATTCTGCAATGGTGGAATAACTGCCTAATGGAAGTGTTTAGGGAAGAAATTATGCATGTTGTTCAAAAAGATGAGGCAGATAACCCTATCTTTGATGAACACATAGGAAGAGGTATCCCTGACGGAGTCAATACCCTGATCTATATGATCATGAAACACTTCGTAGGTAAACCTAGCAACATTACATCAAGGATTTATGACCAGTTGAGTAACCTTAGGTGTAAAACCCTTGGAGAATACAGGTGGTACGAAGATGTGTTCACCACCAGAGTCATGCATAGAAGCGATTGTAACTCTCCATTTTGGAAGGAGAAGTTTATCAATGGCTTACCCAGATTGTTCGGCAAGAAGGTCAAAGAAACCCTTTGTAGCCCCTTAGGTGTCATAGATTATGCTAACCTAACCTATGGAAACATCTCTAGCACCATTCGAAGTGAAGGAATGAAGATGTGCAGAGAACTCAAAATCCAAAGCCAAGCCACTAAGAGTAAAGCCAAGTACGAAGTAGGAAACTTTTGTAGATGGTATGGCTTACCCTCAGTCATCCCCAAGAAAAGGTCCAAGCACAGAGGAAAAGAACCCTCTGAGAAGTTCCACAGGAAAAAACCCGCAGCCAGGTATTATAGAAAACATAAGTTTAAGAATGATGATTTCTATAAGAAAAGTAAATCCAATTCCACAGGGAAGTTCATTCCCAGAACATCAGGAAAATGTTTTCAGTGTGGAAAGACAGGTCATTTCCAGAAAGAGTGTAAAGCTAAGGCCAAATCCCTTATCAACACCCTTGTTAGTGACCAAGCCAGTAAAGAAGAAATCTTTAAACTCCTAAGACTTGATCACTCGGATAGTGAGTCTTTTCGAGAAGAAGAGATTCCCCAGATTGATAGGTCATCCTCAGAAACCTCTAGAGTTTCCTCTAGCTCCTCTAGCGGCCTAGACGAACCTTTAGATTGCAAAGATAGTTGCTGTAGGAACAGGACTATCAATGTTCTTTCTAAGCAAGAAGAACTCCTCTTAGATCTCATTGAACAGATCGAAGACCCTGTCACCAAAGCTCAAAAGTTTACAGAGTTCCATAAAACCCTAGTTAAGGAAGCTAGTACATCTAAACCTAGGATACAGGAACCCTAAGTTAATTTGGAGAAAATCTACAATAGGTTTACCAAATCCAAAAAGGAAGTTAGCATCCAAGACCTCTAGAAAGAGTTCAAGGATACCAAGTCTGAACTGAGAAACCTTAAGCAAGAGTTAACCATCCTTAAGGTAGATCACACCCTCCTTGACCAAAGAGTCAAATATTTGGAAAACACTTCTCATCAAAACAATGAGGAAGGAACCTCATTACAGAACCCTTCTGATGTTGAAGATGAAACAGTTAACCCTACAACAGAAATGGTACAAGAACCATCCAGTGAGAAGTTCTTAGAGAACATCAGTAGGATTAACTTTAAAAAATGGCACTCCAAAGTCAGGATTGTCATAAGCAAAGATTTTGAATTTGAGGTAGTAGCCTTAATAGATTCAGGTGCTGATCTCAACTGCATTCAAGAAGGAATTATTCCCTCTAAGTACTTCAGAAAAACCAAAGAAAGGTTGACTTTTGCAAGTGGAGGAAAAATGCAGATTGAATTCAAAATCCCAAAGAAAGGTTGACTTTCCCTCTCTCTTTCTCTTTCTAAATATTTGTTTTTTAATGTTCATTGGCTTTGCTTCTTTTTGTTGATTCCTAGACTGAATTACTGTTGTTGCGTAAGTAATATTTTGATTTTCTATTCAATTCTTTTGCTAATACTGTTGTTGGGTACTGTTAGGTTTTTTTTTTTTTTTTTTTTGGATTTAATTTTGTGAATTCTTATCTGGGTTCATGTGGCTACCACTTAGAAACTTGATTTTAGTGTATAGTTTCTCTGTAGGCATTGATCTATGAGCCTTTTAATTCTAGATATAAATTTGAAATTCATTAGGAATTTTAAATTCTGATTCTTTGAGATTGTGTATTTGAAATTTTAGTGGAAATTAAGCTATGGGTTTGAATTTTTTATGATTTATATGTTAGATGTTGGGATTGATATTGATGGTGAGATAGGTTTATATAGTAGAAAGGAGATTAATTGAATCACAATGGTATATGAGATTATCAATTTGAAAGTTTAAGGGATATTGAGAAGTGGGTTTGATTTTTTATTGATTTATTTCACGGTAAGTTTGTGCATTGAGATTAGAGTTTGTGAATTTGGGTCTAATTTGATTGGTTTTTAACTATCAAGAATAATTTGTGTATCATGTATCTTAAAGTGCTTAATTGGGATCATATATAAAATTGTCTTTTTAATATATATATATATATATATATATATACACACACATGGGAAGACTCCTGGGTATCATGGTCATAATTTCAAACCCATTGCTAAGGATAGCTTAGTGGTTCAACAGCCCCTGGTGAATGAGAGGAGAGTGTGAAAGCTTAGATCTTATTAAAAAACCCATAGGATATAAATGGAAAAGACCTGATGAATGTCAAAAATGGAAATAGGTACACCACTGTAACTTATGGTAATTCTTTTTTTTTTTTTTTTTGAGAAGCAAGTTATGGTAATTCTAATCTTGATTTTTAATCTACAAATTTTATTTGTTAGTTATGATAAGGTTTGTACAGTTCACACACTAAAACCTAATGAACGTCAACTTTGGTGTTTGTTTGCATCTTGATTCTTTTACAAAAAGACCATTAATTTTTAGTTAGTTTATTTCTTTTTACTTCCTACTGGTTGTTTTTGCTCACTTGGTAGGAGCTTAAAACTATTTGTTGCTTTACTTATACTAACCAAACTCTATTGTGTTAGTTGGCCTATTTTGAAAGTTCCTTCAGTCAATGTGTAATATATTATGTTATCTGTCTATTGAGCCAAGCTTGGTTTTGATGCAGGTAATGCAGCTGGAGCTGAATTTGAATATGAGGGTATAATTCAGTCAGCAATTTATTTATTTATTTTTAGAAACCATTTTGTAAGCAAGTTTGTGTATAGCTGAGTGATGAAGGCAAATCTAAAATGGGACATTTTTTGGATCTTCACGGTTCACTGAAGAAAATAAGTCTCAATAGCCAAGTAATACATGATGAAACTCCATATTGAACCTCATGCTTCACTTTCTTTAACTCATCTTCATTAGCACCTAAAACAAAAACATGAAAACTAAATGAATACCTTGCAGTAGGTCTATCGAATCACATATACGCTAATTTGCAAACTTTCTACATTTATTGTTAAGGTTTGTGGTAGAAATTTATTTGTTCTGTTAAGTCTCAGAATAGGCAAAGGAAAATGCAATCTTCTAATCTTAATGTTTTTAGATTTCTATTTGTATTCAAATTAAAGATGTGCATTTCAACATTTTATCAGGGACGTGCTTGGGAACTGAAAGACGGATGATTTTGTTGATGATAATTCAAGAATCTCATTCGGCCAATTGATACTTATATTAGATGAACTCCATAAGGTATGCCACGTCTCATCTTGCTTCATTTGTTCTGTTCATTCTACTACACATACCTAAGCTAGCATATAGATCATCTTTTAATTTGAATTAAATCTTTCTAAATCAAAGTAATGTTTCATGCCTTTGTAGTCAGCCAAAGAAAGCTGCAATGGTGATTGTGTGAATTTAAATGAGAGCAACATATAATGTATATTGGATATTCAAGTGTTCAATGAGGTCGGAGGGTCTACCACTTTCTGATATGCTTAGATATATTCTTATCATTATTAAGCCATGTGCCTGTGCAGTAACCTTTTCAGAATACTTTTTCTTTAGGAACAGCCTTTTCAAATAACCCCATTTTCCAAAAGCTGAAAAATAAACTTTACCAATCTAGCACATAAGCATTTAAACATATTGTTATCCTTATTAAGTTATATAAACATTTAGACAATTTTGAAATTTTGCTATTACTGTTGTTGCTTCAAACAAACCTCATGTAAGTTCTGCATCTTGAAGATCAAGTAAAGAATACCTTAAGAGAAGATTTCTCGAAGAGAACTCCAATGAGAGTCTTCTTTCTGTAACAAATCCTGCATATTGGTGTTAGGTAAGCCTTTCCCTCTTTGTTTATGTGAGTTTTTTTTTTTTTTTTTTTTTAATAACATATATAAACTTCCTTAACATTTTTCACATTACTTTTGTTGTTTTCTAAAATAATTTTGTTGTTTGGTGTTAATTTCCCTATTTGATGCAAAAAGCTTTGTTGTTTTCTAAAATAACTTTGATGTTTGGTGTTTATTTCCCTATTTGATGTAGAAAACAAAATATTATAAACAATTATTCTTTTTTTTCCTTCTATTCGCTTATCTGTTGTGCTTGGAAAGTCTTTCCCCTTTCATTTCAAAATGCATGACATCACCCCTCATCTTTATGATAATGTCATGATAGGTGATAAGTATCTTTATTTTAGCTTAGGGTAGTAGTAATTTTTATTGTGAACATGAAGTGATGATGCAATGATGAGTTTATTTTATTTTGGCTTCGGATAGTAGCCATTCTTATCATGAACAAGGTCACTGACTTGATCAAACTATTTTGCAACAAGTTTAGCCCCCTATCCTGATCAATAAAATTGTTAACCTTATTAATTTGATGCTTCATTTGTTGCTGGAATTGTACTAGAAAAGAAATAAATGTAAACAATATTAAGGCTTTTACTATTGTTCTTATTTTAAATTTTATGCTTGGTAAGCTTATCAATTATCACGTTTAAACTTGTGCTTATCCCTTCAAAGTATTTGCAATGTAAAAATTTGCTTTCAATGTTACTCCACCTTTTATTTAGGATCAAACTAAATAGTAAAAAATGTGTGGAAAGGTTATTAATTTGATGCTTCATTTGTTGCTAGAATTGTACTGGAAAAGAAATAAATGTGAACAGTATTAAGGCTTTCTCTATTGTTCTTATTTTAAATTTTGTTCTATTTAAGCTTATCAGTTATCACGTTTAAACTTATGCTTATCCCTTCAAAGTATTTGCAATGTAAAAATTTGCTTTCAATGTTACTCCACCTTTTTTTATGGATCATCTTATTCTTATCCCACCTATTACCAAAATAAATTTAACAAAATAACTTTAAATTTTTTATAACAATCCAATCTATCCAATTTTAAAGAATACTGTATTAGATAAGTTTAACTTGAACACAAAGTTTGGATTAATACATAACTCTTTCTTTTCTTACCTAATAAAGAAATTTAAAATTTTTTATTCTATATAAAACCAATCACAGAGTTTAGATTAATATATAACTCTCGCTTTTCTTTTCTTATCTAATAAAGAAATTTAAATCAACTAATAAAGTTTTTTTTTTTTTTTTACTGAAATGATAGAACTAATAAAGAAATTTAAACTAATTACGTTCTACTAATAACTGCTAAACCCAAAAAAAAAAAAAAAAAATTCTGTATAAAACTATTTTTGTTATAAATTATTCCCTTTACATATTAATAACTTAATAATGCTTATTTTACAGGTCCTACTCTCATCTTGTACCCAAATCTGTGTTTGAAGCTATGACTTATGAGCTTTTGGAATGTTGGTAATAATGTTTTCATTGCCATAAAGCAAACAAGGTGTGGCCTTTATGTGTTATGTGGAATATCCTACATTTGTAATCAAAGAACATGTTTTTTTTTTTTTTTTAAACTATTTGCAATAGTTATTTAACTGATTATCCCGTGCATCGCACGGGTTAGCGACTAGTATATATATATAGCCAAAGTTCAAAGAAAATCTAATAAAATTTTACAGTTGAAATCTAATAAGATCGTTTAGATTTCCTAGGTTACTCTACCAAATAGATTTTCTTAAATCTTAACCATTCTTTAATGATTTAATGGTCTAGATTCTACTATGTTAGTATTCCACTAATAATAATCTTAATTGTTTTGTTTGTAACAATAATCTTATTGACTCTAACATTATTCAATAAAAGGTTCTTTTTCCATTTCAGCTTCCCTCTTTTTTTTTTTTCTTTTTTTTTTTTTTTTAGTAGTGTAATGTTATGTCGGTTGTGCGATTTTTACATTAGGCTTCTTTAGATGTGAACACTTCATCCTTTACAGGTTTTATAGGTTGTGTCATTTAGAATGATGCGTTGACTAAGAATTTTGCATTTGTTGCAATTGTAGATAACTTTTAGTTGTCACTAGAAAATTCATTGGTTAACTCAGACCTGGTAAATAATTTTGTAGTAGAGCAGCCTTTTGGTCCGCTACCTGTAGCAGCCTGCTCAATGGTTTGTATATAGTCATGTTTGGAGATATAAAACGTAATGCTGTGTTGTAAAGAAAGGGAAGGGTGGAAACTGGGATGTAACCAATTTTTTTTTTTTTTGAAACAAGCAAAAAAAAGATTTTCATTCTTTTATTCATCGCACTTCAAAGAAAAAAAAGAAATAAAAAATTAATTAAAGGTTGGAGCTTTATTATTTTGATGCGGATCAAAGCAACCATTGCTGACTTCAGTGGTCCATTTTGAGCACTTGCAAACCTGAAATTGAGATTTAGCGAACCTGCCCTCGAACTGTCTTCTTAAAGCTTTCTTTGAAGGATAGTAAAAAAACGAGGAAGACATATAAGTAAATAAAAATGCAAGCAATTTAATAGTACAAGTAGTTACACCAATAAAAATAAATAAATAAAAAGAGAACTCTTATTTAGGGAAAACAGTGATCAATTTTGTTGTGAACTGATTTCTTGATCACCTAATGATTGCATATTCACCAATCTCTATCAATATAGATTTGCAATTCTTGGTTGAATTTTCTGTTGTAAGTCTCATCACAGACCTAAGTACTTCTATGATTGGAAAATGCATAAATCTCATAGACAAATGTATAAAACCCCAAATTGAAAAAAATGAAAAGTATTGACATTAAATAAAAAATAATAATAATATACAGATGCAAAATAATAATAATAATAATAATAATAATAAATAGGTAAAAACACTGTTTTGGTTCCTGCATTTTGACGTCATAGTTAATTTGGTCCTTACATTTTGGTAGCAGTCAATTTAATTTATTTTCAACTTGCAATTAAATTAGTCCCCTACTATTATCTCACTAATAGAAAATGCCTATGTAAGAAGTGGTATGCATCATTGGCGCACTTGTGGCTAATAAAATATTAAAAAATTATTTAATTGCTACTTAAAAAAGCCACATTAGCAAATTTAATAATAAAAAAATCCACGTTAGAAAGGAAAAAAAATTGTAAGATCGATGAGAAATTTCTCTCTTTTTTTTTTTTTAAGCCATCGAGCTTTTCTTGCACTTTCTTATTAGCCAAACACAACAACCCATAAATACAAAAGTCAATCTCAACCAAGAAAATTCACCATAACCCAATTTTTGCAAATACCTCAGAATCATTACTAGTACCTAAAAGTAAAACCCACAACATAAAAGAAATTCATCATTTGGCTTAGGCACTTACACCAAGCCAAAACCCAAAATCACTTTCCTTTTCCGCACTAACTTCGATATCTCTTTCGCTACCTTATGGGAATCCCACATAGCTGATTCCTTCAAGTTAGATTTGGAGGCACGTGAGGTTGAAGCTTTACGGTGATGAGATCACCCAGTGGTAGCGGTGGTTGGGAGGTCTGTGACTGTGAGAGGGCTATGATGGGACCTTGGGCCATGGTAGCTTATGGCGGCACACAGATTGCAGAGGTGGCGAGGTTGATTGTTGGGGTCGTTGATGGTTGTCAAATAGAAATTTAAGATTTCAAAATTTTTAGAGTTTCAGTTAAAAAAAAAAAATTTTAATTTGAGATGGTTATTGTTGGTATAAGTAAGGGAAAATTGTTTAATAATAACCTTTTGTTTATGAATTGTGAATTAATCAATTGATTTTGTTAGTGTAAAATGAGGAGTAGTTGTTAAGTACCATATGATTGTCCGTGTTCATGTGACATGGGATTTGCTCCTTTTGTGCTATTGAATACATATTCGAAGGGTTAGTAAGTGATAATGATAAGTCTTATTGTGAGATAATGAAAGCATTTTCTGGGTATAGCTTGATTTTTGTGTTTTCAGTTCCTCAGTTTGGCTAATGAGAAAGTCCAAGAAAAGCTTGATAATTTGTTTTTAAAAGATAATCCTTTCAAAAAAAAATATTTTTGATGTGGATTTTTTTATTCTTTAAAATTGCTGATGTGGCTCTTTAAGTAGCAATTAAATATTATTTTAATATTTATTAGCCACGTGTGTGCTGATGATGCATGCCATTTATCTCGTAAGCATTTTTATTTGTGAGTTGTCGGTAAGGACCAACTTGCCTACAAATTAAAAACAACAAGAAACAAATTTATTGCTACCAAAATGTAGAAATCAAAATGGTATTTTTACTAATAGAAAAGATAAAAAAGCCATTGAATACCCTATGCCCATTTGATGAAATGAAAATTTTTGCATTTAGGCGTAAATGCACTTTTAGTCCCTACATTTTGCACATTTTTCTATTTTGGTCCCTATATTTTATTTTTACCACTTTTAGTCTCAAAAATAATTAACGCCCCACATTTAAGTCCTTAACGTCAGCCAACTAACGGGGAAAGCTGATGTGGCTGACAGAGAGAACTGTAAATCATTTAAAAATATTAAAAATCCACTGTGGCCAAGTCTGCCTTGCCACGTGGCCTTTCTGCCCAACTTACTTGCACGCGTCCCTCATGTAAGTCAACCACCCATTGTTCATGGCTACTTTATCACTGAAAATCCCCAAATCAGCTCTATCACTTGAAATCCGGTACTTTATCTTTATCTTTGATCTTTAATTCCTAGATTACCTTAGAGTTCCTCATCACAAGTCACGACCTCTACCAGCTACTTTATCTTTGATCTTCTTAGACTTTTGCTTGGCTGCCTCATTGTTAGAGGCAATGGTGTCCTTAGCAGACTCTACGGTCTCTTCTGCTTTGTTTTTAGCCTCTCTCTGAAACCACCATTATCAACCATCATCCAACTCTGTCACTTGAAACCACCATCATCAACTATCATCAACCAGCTCTATCACTTGAAGCCACCATCACCATTAAAACCCATCTTTGCCAATTGAAGGCAGTATTTTTTTCTCTCTCTCTCTGTTTCTCTCTATATGTGAAAAGGTATTTGCTCTCTTTGTCTATGTGTCCCTGTTGAAGAGAGTTAAGTAAGGCTAACAGTATTGTATGAGGGTTTTTTGTGTAATTTGATAACTATGCATGTCTATTTTAGTACGACAAAACTATTGAAGTCAATTCTGTGTTGTGAAAAATTATTTGATTAGTGTTATGTTGGTAAATACCTTATTGAGTGTTGTGTTGTGTGCATGCAGAATGAAATTTGATTAGTGTTGTGTTGTGTTGTGTGCATGCAGAATGAAATATTTTATTAGGTCCTGTGTTGGTAAATGAATGTTGTATTGTTCTTGCATTGTTTAATTAAGGTCGTCTTGGCATGCAGAATGGACGACCTATTTAGTATATCCGTGCATCATGGTGGCTATATTACTGAGAACCCTAAAACATATGTGGGAGGTGAAGTAAATGTAGTTGATAATTGTGACCTTGATAAGTGGTCCAAGGTTGAGATAGAGGGTATATGTAGAGACTTTGAGTACACATCTGTTAGCAGGCTGTGGTATACAATGCTCGGTATGGACCAAGAAAGGGCAAACTTCCATTTGGTTGTTGATGATCATGATGCCATGTACATGATAGAATTAGTGAAGGGTCATGAAGAGATTCATGTGTATGTGGAGCACCCAATAGATGATCCTATACTAGTTAATGAAGAAGAGGATGTTAGTGAGGGTGTGTAGCCATTGGCAGTGGAGCAAGGTCCTATGGGTAATTATGGTGATGGTAGTGATGATGATGACCATGATGAGGGTGAATTTTACAGTTTTTATGATAGTGATGACATGTATGCTAATGATCAAAATTTTAATGCTGATGTTGCTGCTTCCCAGGTGGGTTCAAGGAGAGTAGGTAAAGAACCTATTATTGAGCACCCATCTCAGGTCGTTATTATAAGTGATGGCAATGATAGTGGAGGTGGGGGAAGTGGGCTAGATGATGAGGTAGAGTTGAACCATGGTGTTAGGGACTTTATTGAAGACAGCAATGATAGTTGGGATGGTAAGGATGATGATGATGATGATGTTGTTGAACTAGGCCAAATGGGTGCTGGTGTAATGAACTCTGATTATGAGAGTGAGGAATTGCACAGTCTGGTGGAATCATCATCTGATGATAAGCTTGGGTATGACATTGATGATGATGAGGAGGATGATAAAAGTATACATGTGGGAAATGGTAAGGGACATAAAAATGAGGAAGTGAAGAAGTTCCCTGAGTTTAAGCCAGTGGCTAAGGCAAAGCATATTTCTTTTGAAAAAGATATGCTAATTACAACACCCAAGCAATTCAAGGAAGCTATAACAGAATATGTAATTCATGGTGGATGAGGGACCAAATTTGTAAAAAATGACTTGCAAAGGGTAAGAGCTGTCTGCCAGGAAAACTGCAAGTTTGTTGCTTATTTAGCAAAGGTGCCAAGGGAGAGGAGCTACCAACTAAGGACATTGAATTTGGAACATACATTTTCTAGAACTTTTAAGAACTGTAGGTGTACTTCATCATACATTGGGAAGAAGTTGATGAAGAAGGCGAAAAGACAACCTAACATTAAGTTGAGAGACATCCAAGAAGTTGATGAGCTGAAGGAGATTGATGCTGATGCA
This sequence comes from Quercus engelmannii, assembly GCA_029955605.1. Taxonomy (NCBI): domain Eukaryota; kingdom Viridiplantae; phylum Streptophyta; class Magnoliopsida; order Fagales; family Fagaceae; genus Quercus; species Quercus engelmannii. Next base: position 78,706,645 of record JARPSG010000001.1, on the reverse strand, counting down.
CACAAGTGGTTGGATTCTTACTCAACAACAAAATGGGCCAGACACATGTTTAGTGAGGATTACTTGACTGACACCATACTCAACAATATGTGTGAGAGCTTTAACATCAAGATTCTTAAATTCAGATCTAAACCCATAATTAGCATGGTATGAGTATTTATGATCACCTACAGTTAATTATAGTGATTGTTGCAATTAATATCTAATGTTTCATTGTACTTGTATGTGATTGTAGCTTCAGTGTATCAGGCTATATCTAATGACTAGGTTCCAAGAGAACAGAGAGAAGGGTGTGAGGCTAGAGTCAGATATTTGTGCCAAGGTGATGAAGAGGTTGCATAAGGAAAAGCTGGCAGCCAATAGGTGGTTAGCTTGCTGGGCAGGGCAGGCAAAGTTTGAAGTGAAAAATGGTCTACAGAGTTTCATTGTTGACTTGGCCACAACACACTGCAATTGTAGGAAGTGGAACATAACTGGCATACCATGTGCTCGTGCAATCTCTTGCATATTTTTCAATAGATAAGATGCTGAGCAGTATGTTCACCCCTGTTACCATGTATCTACATACATAGCATGCTACAAGCCAATCATAACACCAATCAATGGGCAGAATATGTGGAGACCAAGTGATGTGACCTCAGTTCAACCTCCTATCAAAAGAAGACCACCTGGTAGGCCTAAGAAGAACTGAGCAAGGGAACCTAATGAGCCAACAAGTGGTAAGAGAGCTGGCATCTTTAAGCAGTGTAAGGCTTATGGTAAGTTAGGGCATAATAGGAGAAGTTACAAGGGTGAGATTGGAGGAAACTCTTCACTGCCAGGCACCACAAACAAAACCAGCACATATAATAAGGTAATAAAGTGACATTAGGGTAAAACAGTTGCTATTCAATACTCACTATTAACCTTGTTTGTGAATTTCTTGTTTGTAGACCAGTAGAACCACAAATACACCATCATAGGCCACACCATTTGCGCCACACCAGGCTGCCATACATAGCCCATCCACTCCAAGTGCACTATACCAGTTCAGATCGGGTTCTTCATCCCAGTCCAAGACAGGGCCAACCACTTAGTTTGCACCATATTAAACCAGTATGCCCTAACAGTAGTCAGGTACACATCACCGCTCCAATAGTAGCAACCCAACCTTAAGGTAGAAAAAGAAAAGGGTGGTCACATCAGAGACTCTGAAGGCTTCTAAGAATGCATCCAAATACATAGAAGCAATCAGACATGTTGGGAGTCAATCATCTGTGCAGGGTCCAAGTAAACGAAGAGAGCAAGAAGTAGATTTTCCTTTTGTTGATGAGGGTCACTTGTATTGTGTAGTTATGTCAACTATTTTGTGTATTTATGGTGATCTGCCTCACTATGGAACAATGCCCTATTTTGGCTTAACTACGTAATTATGGTGATTGTGTACCAACTGGTGTTAGCGTTGTAGTTGAACAATGCCAGTGTGTTTTGTACAATTCTGGTGATGATAGCAGGTGTTGTGCAATCTTGCTTTAATGTGGTTATGGTTGTTAGTGTTATAGTTGAACTATGTAATTATGGTGACTGTAATTATGGTGATTGTGGTTATTAGCAGTCAATGATAAGTTGAAGATATATTTCTATTCAATTTGTGTTGTTTAGTTTAATATTGAATCTTGTGTCCTTTACTTTTGGTACTCACATTAATGAGAGGCAGTTAATGTATTTGTATTGAGAACAATACAACCAGCTGGTTAATACATTTACAGGTAGATACATTTTCTGCAAAACAATTACATTTACAGGTACAAAACAACAATAGGATGGTTAATACATTTTCTGCAATAGGTGTATTCATTTCATTCACATTGTAGAATCCATAGGTAGATGCATTCAAATCAGAATTTACATTTATATTTTGAACAAAAAGTGTATTCATTTCATAGGGAAGTGGGTTACATTGCTAACAACTGGCAGGAGCACCAAATTAGCAGGAGGTAATACATGGCTAAACACATCTCATACAAAAATTGTACATACTGCCAGCCCAACATAAACTAACACTGCCCTAATAATTCCCATAACAATCATTACCCAACATACATCTAAACTGCCAGCCTTGTTAACAATATTGATAACAATAGCAGCATCAGCAGCAGCAGCACACAGCATTAGCAGCATTTGTTGCTTGCACACACTGGGTGGTGCTCAAACACAGCAACAGTTTACTCACCGCTACACTACATACATTACCTAACCAAACACTACATACATTACCTACATCACCTAATCAAACACAAAACTACACACATCACCACTAACAATGCCACAGCCACAACTAAAAACTTCTCCCTCTTCTTGCAGCTTACAACCTCAGCCTCAAGTGTGATGATCTTCTACCTTTGTTGTGGGATAAGCACCTTACCACGAGCACATATCTCATCATCATGCCATTGGAAGAACCTACACTTATGCCCCACCTGAAATGCAAATAATGCTCAGAAAATGAAAACCCGTAAACTATTGCAGCAACAAATTGAAACAAAATACCGAAATTAATTAATGTAGTAATCAATAATTCTCTACTAATTTTACTAAATCAAGTGGCTGCAATGTAGATAAATGGGGTGCAAGGAGAATCTTCACATAGTAATAATATTGCTAAGGATCTTGTCAAATTCCTAATTTGTCTTTGTAATCATGATGAATCTGCTAAACAAAACTATAATCCTTTCACAAAAATATGCTAATTTGAAATATATATATATATATATATATATATAACAAAATTACTAGAGATTTAAAAACTTAAATCATACCAGAAATAACTGAGAAGTAGGTAACTAGGTAAAGATGTAAATTTGTAATCATCGGCCTAATTGTATAGAGATTCTATTTAAGAATTTAAGAGCTGACTTTAAAACTTTTTTCTTTTTAATTTGCATTGCATTATGATCAATTCTTTCAAAGTCAAGTTTGTTGAATGTAATTGCAGTTTTTCTTATTTAGTGAATTACTAACTACTACTATTATTCTTTGACAATTTTACTACTTATTGCAAGCTTCGTGAGCTAAAACTAGCTTGGTGAGTTAACCTTTACCAGCATTATTTTTGAATAATTAATAGCATTAGATAACCCTTTCATAGAAGTAGAAGGGAAACCCCTTAAGAATAAAAACAACTGGAAAGCAATTAGAAAAATAGAAGATTTCTTAATCAATGAAAATAAATTAAAACAAAGAAGAAAATCATCTCCCTTGGCCATCCAATTAGAGGAATGCTCCATCTATGACCATCAATATTGCAAGTAAAGATCAATTTGTTGAGCAACCAATAAAATCCAGTTATTCGCTCAATAAGCTATTCATGAAGAACATCCATAGATACAACAAACATAGTGACATAAATAGACATAACAACATAGTGACATAAATAGCTACTCTCATCTAAAAATCATGAAGAATATAAAGTGTCTATTAGTACACTTTTTGAAATTTCTTGGTTGAAGGAGAGGGCAAAACTGAATTAAAATTTGACCCATGAGATCTATATTTTCTTTTCCATTGTACTTCAAACTAGAACTCAATATACAATGAAAATGTAATAGGCATGCAACATTTCGACTAAATTCTTGAGTCTTGACTCTTCGCTTAAATTCATGCCTGCTCTTTTCACAAAATATAATACTACACCAAGAAGATTCATATAAGCTTAGAACCATCACATTTTGAATCAACAATTTTAACTAAAAATAACTAACAATTTACCCAGTAGTTTGGACAGCCATAGAATCTTCTTCCAGGATTGTCTAATGTCCATGACACAACTATGATAGATTTTTTATTACAGTAGCACCTCATTGGTGCTCTCCTCCTCACGCTAGAACTTGTTGAACATCTTGCTTCCATTCTGGTCTGGGCTTCGAGGAATAGTTGTGTGGGTGGAGGTGAGGAATGTTTTTTGTTGTTAGGGTTTTTGGTATTGATTTGGGGGATTTTGGGTTTTTGGTATTGATTTGGGAGATTAACGTGGTAGTGGTGGTCACGTGAGGGACGCGTGCGAGTAAGTTGGACAAGAAGGCCACGTGGCAAGGCAGACTTGGCCATGGTGGATTTTTAATATTTTTAAATGATTTACAGTTCTCTTCGTTAGCCACATCAACTTTTCCCATTTGTTGGCTAACGGTAAGGACTTAAATGTGGGGCGTTAATTGCTTTTGGGACTAAAAGTGGTAAAAATAAAATATAGGGACCAAAATAGAAAAAGGTGCAAAATATAGGGACTAAAAGTGCATTTACGCCTTGCATTTATTCAACATGACCCATACATATGATACATTGATACTTAACACGAATTCTGAAGTGATGATAACTTTGTCATCATTACTGTTAATTACTCCTATGCATAAGCACTATCACAGATTAGTTTAAAGTAATAACTATACCCTAAAAAAAACTTCTTGTGTGTGCAACAATAATTTCCTATTCACAAATAAACAACGTGTTCCAATTAAGTGTCTACAGATAAAATGCGGAATGAAGTTTTCACTATTCCGTTCTCCACACAGAATTATTGCCCCAGACAGATAGATTTTCCTGAGACCACCATGCTCACCGGTACGATCGATCTGACAACGTAATGTCTTCTAGCTAATTATTATCTGACACTAACCTATCGCCAACCTTATCTTAAACCTGATAATGGATTTCAAAGTAATGGTACACCATTCTTCCTGGTCATGCCTTGAGATCAAACATTCGTATAACTTTGGGGAACTAATTAAGAAAACTTCATACAACTCTTGATGATGCCGAAAAATCAACAGTAAGCTACATGGTCCTCACGTGTTCGAAAAAACACCTGCACGACACAAAAAAGAGAAGACCTTGTAGAGAGCACTGGTGTGGTGCTGGCCAAATACCCTCCGAAGGTCATAACTCTAGAGTGCCAGAGTGGGTAAATTATGCATACCTATTTTCTGAGGGTCTTTGGGTTTTTATAGTGGTGTAGAGTTGAACTATTATGCTTGCGTAGCAAGTCTTTTCCATATAGGGAAGATCCTCATTCATGAGTGTATCTTCTAGAATCTTCTTTGTATTAGAATTCTATTTGCATTGGGATTCTATAGACTAGGGTTAACCATGGGGTGCAAGTCGTTTCCATTTAGAATTTCTTGAGGCCCACATAATGAACAACTAAGTGCCACGTGGCCTTTTGGTCCGTCCACCCCTTTTGTCCGTCCATGTAGGTTCCATCTATTACTGGCTCATTTGCTTAGCAGGTCATCCACACAATTTGATCCGTCACCTCCAATATTCTTCCTCTTTAATTGCCCCCTCACCCCGTGAGTTCGTGCTCTCTAAGAGGACGGGCCCGTGGGGTGACGGTTTAATTTGGACTTTCAACGAATGCCCCTTAGCCAAGACAGGCTGGCCTAGGATCATTAATGATGGACACATGACGTTTGCTGTATGGTTGCTCACTTGGATCGAAGCGCCCCTTCGTCTTCTGTGCCATTCTCCCTATATAAACTGAGATTTCTTCCACTAATTACTTTACTTTCTACTGAAATTTATGATCAAAGTGCACCCGTCACCCTTGTCAGACGCCTGTACCGTTCAACTGTTGCATTCGTCACCATTACCTCTTCATCGTTTGACTCCGTCCTGGTAAGCATCCTTTTCCTTTTACTTCAAATTTTTATGCATTTTTACTTTTCAAGACTCTTTACACTTCCGTCAACCATTATAGTACTGTCAGTCTTAGGATTTATCGTCACATGTAGGTCATGTCTAGTGCGTCAAGTAACCAGTCGTTTGTTCGTGATGGAGTGGGCTACAATGAAGTGTACCCGTTAGGTCACAAAGACCCTGATAGTCCCAGTGAGGAGAGGAGTCTGTCAGCTTCCTCTTCAATGGATGAGGATTCAGGGACGGAGAAATCAAACAGTGACTTTAATGATGGTCTAATGGATGTTGATCCCTCAATCTAATCCGTCATAGGACCTGATGGGCTTAAGGAGTTCATCCTTCTTCCCTTATGGATGGTCAATGATTTTATTTCCAAAATCAAAGAAACACACTTCAAAACACTTAGGGATAAGTATCAAATACCCGACAATATACCCATGTGTCTACCCTACAAATCAGAGAAATGTTACTACGAGGGTCTTGAAGACATAGGAATCTATGAGCAAATGCTGAAGGCAGGGCTCAGGTTTCCCTTAAGCACTCTCCACTGTCGTCTCCTCCAATACCTTGGATTGTCCATCAACCAGATCTCCCCAAATGCTTGGAGGGTCTTCCTTAGTGTGAAGGTCCTATATGGCGCTATGTTAGACGGAGCACAGAGGTTGACGGTGGAAGAGTTTTTCCACTGTTACTGTCCTGCCGAGGTTTCTTAGTCCTAGGGCATGTACAACTTCAAGCCTAAGGGCCCGTTACTAAGGCTCATTTGTGAGAATCCTGACTCCAACAGGGATTGGAATAGTCATTATTTCTTTTTTAAGGGTGACAAATGGATGTGTCACCACGATGACAACGAATTTATACTCATTGACAAAACATGGGGCATAATGCCACTGTCGGGTATGCGTCGGTCAACAAATATTTGTTTATGTTTCAACTATTCTTCAACGCATAATTGTCCGTCTTTTTATGCAGCTCGGGACCATCCTCCAGTCACACTTGAACAATTCAGTTTTTTGGAGAAGATTTTCAACAAAACCAAGCTTGAAGAGAGGACGTGAGCTAAATTGGTCAATCTAAACACACTGCATTGGTATTGTGATGGACTAGAGCCGACTAGAGCCACCCTTCGATACGAAGACCAAGTTTGTCAACGTAAGTCTGTCACTTTGAGTTTTTGTTATACTTACTCAGTTTTCAACATTCGTCCTCTATTTTGCATAAATGGATGCCGCTAAGAGAAGGGCTTACATCAAGTAGCAAGCCGTGATGAAAAAGAAAGTGGACGGTACCTCCAAGGGGACGGGTTCATCCAATCCGTCCACTAAGAGGAAACCACAAGAGAAGACGGCCCGTCCTCAAAAGAAGCCCAAGATTGCTCCTGAGACCGTCGTGGGGTTGAAAGCCGAAACAAAAAAAACGGTTACCCCAATTGGAATAGGATAGGGGAAGGGCTTAATAAAGGGTCCAGATACCGTCCTTGAGAAGCCACCCATCCTCCTTCGTGAGGATTCCAAGTACGCTTTGGAGAAGCTCACTTCCATAATTTCTGTTAACAATTATGAGTATTTGAGCAACCATGCTGTTGAAGCAATGGGAGAGACAGGGCTTTTCTTCATTGCTCAAGTAATTACGTCTGTCCATCTTCTATTTATATTTCTTGTATTTCCATTTTTCTCATTTTGGTTTGCTTCTAGGCAATGTTGATGATGAAAGGGCTGATGGGTCATTGCCTGAGCCATGAGACGACCTTGGAGCCTGTCAGGGCAAAAGCCAACTCAACGGAGGACGAGCTGAACGGGCTAAAGGCTTGGAGGACGGGCATGGAGAAGAAACTTGCCTGTTCAGAGCAAGGTAGAGCGGAGCTTGAAAAGCAGGTGGAGACATTGAGGAAGGTTCTAGAGGACAAAAAGAAAGAAATTGTTGACGCTAAGAACCAACTCCGTCAAGCGAAGGAGGAAGCGGTCCGCCAATATCTGGACTCTAACGCCCTCCTTTCAGAACTTGGAGAATCATTCGCCGAAGGTTTTGACGATGCCCTCCATCAGGTGAAGAGTTCGTATCCAAACCTGAACGTGTCCCATGTCTCCATTGATACTTAGGCCCAATTGACAGCTTAGCCCGTCCTTTCAGAGAGTACGGAGGACCTTTTTGCTGAAGATGTAGATGATGTTGTCGTCGCCCTTTAGGGTGACGGGGATGCTGCTACTGGAGGCCTGGAGAAAGTAGTGGAAGAAGGTACCCGTCATCCTGAGGATGTAAACGTGGATGATACCCCGACTGTCTAGCAATAGATTTTTGTTTTAGGTAAAGACTAAAAAATTTATTTATTTATTTTTTGAACATCATCCTTCTAATGACTCCTTCAATATATAACTTATCTATCGTGTGGTTGATGTGAATGTGATAAAATTGTTTAATCTTAATGTGGTTTTGACCCCATTCACTGGTTATTATTTAGTGAATGAGTCATTTACTGAGGGACGAAATGTTAATATTGTCCGCTTAACAGGTCCGTTTACCCGTTATGTAGATTATTGTTTGTTTTGGACGAATTTCGTCGGGATAAGCTGTCATTTTATTTGACTTCATAATACATCCGTCCATATATTGGACGATTATTTTTACCGTTTTGGATGATTTGTCATAAAAAAATTCGTCCACTTTATGGACTGAGTAAAAACTTGTCCTCTTTATGGACTTCAGGACACCTCTTCCTAGATGAACCGTCCACTTTGCGGATTTATCTGTCCACTTTATGGATTATAATCCTTCCACATTATTGACTAAATAATATCTCTATCCTTTTGGGATGTACCGTCCATTTTGTTGACTAGATAAAATTTTCATCCTCCTAGGATGAATCGTCCACTTTATGGACTAAAATTTTCATCCTCCAGGGATTAACCATCCACTTTATGGACTAAGTAAAATTTTCATCCTCCTGGGATGAACCGTCCACTTCATGGACTAAGTAAGATCTTCATCCTCCTGGGATGGACCGTCCACTTCATGGACTAAGTAAAATCTTCATCCTCTTGGGATGAACTGTCCACTTCATGGACTAAGTAGAATTTTGTTGAAAAATACATCAATCATATCTAAAAATTCCTCTTATTATTAAACCAAAAGTTGTTCTTAAAGGAAAAGAAGCTTAAAAGGAAAACTAAAGTATTGTAGCAAAAATAAACCGTCTAGATAGTAAACTAGAAAATCGGAGAATGTTGCAATAATTAACTCAAACTAGCAAAATTTGAATAAATTGAAAGTCTGTCGGATGTTGCTCTCTACTGGTAGTACTTTCTTAGGTGTTCGGTATTCCATGGATGGCGCAGTTTCTGCCCGTCTAGTGTCTCAAGGTGATAGGTGTCTTTCCTTTGCCATGATGTAATTCTATAGGGTCCTTCCCAGTTGGGGCCGAGCTTTCCTTGGATAGGATCTCTGGTGGCGCCCATTATCTTCTTCAGGATAAGATCTCCAACCTGGAAGTCCCTGTGTCTGACTCTGGAATTATAGTGCATGGCCATGAGGTTCTGATAATGCGCCAGTCTCTGTTCAGCTATCGTTCTGACTTCGTCCAGTAGGCCCAACTCTAGGAACATAGCCTCGTCATTCTTTTTTTCATCATGGTGGTCCACCCTGTAGCTTATGAGTCTGACTTCAACTGGGATGACTGCTTCACTCCCATACGCTAGTCAAAACGGTGTTTCCCTAGTGGGTGTTCTTGTTGTTGTCCGGTATGCCTCGGAAGTTCCTCTAGCCAGATGCCCTTTGCCCCGCGAGCCGAGTCTTGATGATCTTGAGCAAGGATCGGTTCGTAACCTCAACTTGTCCATTGGCCTGCGAGTGGGCGGGTGACGAGTAGTGGTTCTTGATCCCTAGCTACGAATAGAAGTCCCTGAATGCGCTATTGTCGAACTGCTTTCCATTGTCAGAGACAAGTACTCTTGGTATTCCATACTTGCAGATGTTCTTCCAAACAAAGCTCCGAATATTCTTTTCCATGATAGTGGCTAGGGCTTCTGCTTCTACCCACTTGGTGAAGTAGTCAATTCCAACCACAAGGAATTTTAGCTGCTTCACTGCTGTTGAGAAGGGGCCCATGATATCTAATCCCCATTGGGTGAATAGCCACGGGGCCGTCATAAGGGTGAGTTCCTCTGAGGGTTGTCTGATGGCATTGTTGAACCTCTGACACTTGTCGCAGGTTTTGACATAAGCTTACGCATCTTTCTACACGGTGGGCCAATAATATCTCGCTCTGATCAGCTTGTGTACTAACGCTCATGCCCCCAAGTGGTTTCCGCAGATCCCTTCGTGAACTTCTCTCATGACGTACTCTGCCTCTTCAGGTACTAAGCATCTTAGGTAAGGGCAGGAGAAACCTCTTTTGTACAAAACGTCCTTCATGAGAACAAATCGCGAGGCTTGAACCTTCAGCTTCCTTGCTTCGTCCTTCGCATCCAGCAACATACCATTCTTCAGGTAGGAAATTAATGGCGTGGTCTAGTTGCTTTTAGAACCTATTTCCTGCACATTCATACTATCGTCCGTGAGTGATGAGGTTTGGACGAAAGATAATACTTGATTTGGGGCAACCATGCGTTTTGCTGAGGCAGCCTTAGCAAGTCGATCAGTACATTCGTTCTCCTCCCTTGGGATTTGGACAAACTTGATTTGGAGACTGCCAATTTGACCCTTCACCTTATCGAGGTATCTTTTCATTCTTTCATTCTTGCATTCGTAGCTACCATTGACTTGACTGGTTATGACTTGGGAGTTGTAGTGGATGGTCATGTTCTCAACCCCTGCTGCTCTTGCGAGGTCCAGCCCTGCTATTAAAGCTTCGTATTCCGCTTTATTGTTGGTTGTTGAAAACTCAAGTCTGATCATGCACTCGATCCTATCTTCCTCTGGAGAGATGAGCACTACATCGGCTCCTCCTGGCCTGCTTATTGGAAGACCCATCCGTGTAAATGTTCCAATGCTGAATCTCTTTTGCCCCCTGGCCATCCATTTGAGTGAATTCGGCGATGAAGTTAACCACGATCTGTCCTTTTATTGCTGTTCGCGGCCGGTACCATACGTTAAATTCACTTAACTCAACTACCCATAAAGCCATTCGTCCTGTAGCCTTGGGGCTGCTCATGGCTTTTCTCAAAGGCTTATCCGTTAGGACAACAATGGTATGTGCTTGGAAGTACAGCTTGAATTTTCATGCTGCGGTTACCAGTGCAAATGCCAGTTTCTTTATCTGGGGGTACATTTCTTTTGCTTCACGAAATGCTCAGCTTGTAAAGTAAACGGGTCTCTGTGATCCATCTTCCTTTTTCACCAAAGCTGCGCTGACAGCGGCTTACAAGACAGCTAAATATAGGTAGAGTTCTTCCCCTGGCCTTGATGGGCTGAGCAATGGGGGAGATGAAAGATACACTTTTAGATTTTCAAACGCCTACTAGCATTTATCCGTCCACTCAAACGATTTCTTCAATATGCGGAAGAAGGGAAGGCACTTGTCCATTGCCCTTAAGACGAACTTGTTTAGCACAGCTATCTTGTCGTTCAAGCTTTGCACCTCTTTGACTGTCTTTGGTGGGGCTAGCTCCATTATAGCTTGTACTTTCTCTGAATTGACCTCTATACCTTTTTGGGACACCATGAATCCCAGGAATTTTTCTGCGATAACCTCGAATGCGCACTTACTCGGATTTAACTTCATGTTGTACATTTGAAAGATGTCGAAAGTCTCTCGGAGGTCGCTCAAGTGATTGTCTTCTCGTACACTTTTCACCAACATGTCGTCTACATAGACTTGCATATTCCTTCCAATCTGGTGTACGAACATCTTGTTCATCAATCTCTAGTATGTCGCCCCTACTAAGGTATCTATCCGTGGGAGTGGAAAACTGTCCTTGGGGCAGGCCTTATTGAGATCCATGAAATCAACGCACTTTCTCCACTTTCCATTGGCCTTTTTGACCATGACCACATTTGCCAACCAGTCGGGGTAGTATACCTCCCGAATGAAATCTGCGTCCAGCAACTTTTGAACTTCTTCAGCTATTGCTCCGTCTCTTTTTTGAGAGAACACACGCTTTTTCTGTTGGATGGAAGGTGATGAGGGTGACACATTCAACTTGTGAACTATGGTTGAATGGTCAATCCCAAGCATGCCCTAGTGACTCCAAGCGAACACATCTTGGTTTTATTTTAGAAATGTCGTGAGCGCCAATCGTATCGTCTGACTAGATGACGTTCCCATTCTAGTTGTCCATTCGGGCCTTGACTCATCGAGGGTCACTTCTTCTAGTTCTTCAACCGGCTCCGCTATTGCCCGTTGTTCCTCTATGCACATTGTTTGCTAGTGATCGTCCATCTCCAGCATGGCTATGTAGCATTCGCGTGCAGCCACCTGATTCCCCCGCAACTTTCTTACTTCGTATTTTATAGGGAATTTGATCATCAAGTGGCAGGTTGAAGTCACAGCCTTCCATGAATTGAGAGTTGGTCGTCCGAGAATGGCATTGTAAGCTGACAAGCAGTTGACCACGAGGAATGTCACATCCTTAGTGATCTACTGGGGGTAATCGCCTACTATTACTGACAATGTGATGGCACCTAGGGGAAACACCCTTGTCCCTCCAAAACCTGCGAAGGGAGCATTTGTCGGGACCAGTTCTCTGTCAATCCTCATCTGCTGGAATGCCGAGTAATATAGAATGTTTGCCAAGCTACCATTGTTGACCAGAACCCGGTGCATGTTATAATCCTCTCCTTGTAGGCTGTTAACGAGTGCATCATCATGTGGGTGGTGAAGTCTTCGAGCATCTTCTTCGGAGAATCCAATGACAGGGTTGTCTATTTGCGCCATCTTAGGTACGGACCCTGTAAGTTGGACATTCTGGACCATCTTGAGGTAGGTCTTGCAGGCCTTTTTAGACGATCCAGTGGTCGTTGTGCCCCTTATGATCATTCTTATATCTCCGATGGGCGGTCTAGGACGTTCATTCTCTCATCGTGGGGCTTGCTCCTATGGTGGATCTGTCCTTTCCTTACTAGCGAACCTCTGCAGTTTCCCTTGTCTTATAAGAGCTTCTATCTACTGCTTCAAATAGTAGTAGTCGGTTGTGTCGTGGCCATGATTAGGGGTGTCCACGGGTCGGTCCGGGTGGGGTTTGTGCCCAACCCGGACTCGAACCGATAGACTCGGGTGGGAGAAATCGTAACCCGCAACCGACCCGTACGGAGCTTCGGATCGGGTCTTGTCGGTTTCGGGTGCATCTCGGTTGGTTTCGGGTTCGTTACAGGGGTCAAAATCTGGTCGGATTTTGGACAAAATCTTGCCGGATCTCGTTAGATCTGGCCGGATTTTGGCCGAAATCTTATCCAATCTTGACAGATCTGGCCAATATTCCTCCATATCCTTCAAGATCTGGCCGAGATGTTGCAATATTTGTCGAGATCCAACCGAGATCTCTTTATATCGATGGAATTTTGAGTTTAGCTTACTAGTTTTCCGCCGAAACATGAGATCTGCGACTGGAAAAGAGAAAGGCATCGGGCGGGTCGGGTGTTTCGGTTTCTCAGACAGGCAAACCGAGACTCGAACCGATGGCATCGGGTCTCTGCGCCGGCCACCCGCAGCTGACCGAACCACTGCTCAGGTCGGGCGGTTATCGGGTCGGAAAGCGTCGGGCCGATCGGATTCTTCGGATCCGGGTGAGTGTTGGACAGCCCTAGCCATGATCATGGTAGAAATGGCAGTACTTATCCCTTGACCTCTTATTGGGATCTCCCTTTAGCTTGCCGGGAAACGTTAAAGCTCTTTCATCTTTTATCTACATCAAGACTTGGTCTATCAGGGCCGTCAGCGGTGTGAAAGTTGCAAATTTCCCAGTGAGGGGTCTAGAGCGTCGGTCTTCCTGCTGTTCTCTGGTCCTAGCCATCTTTCGCCGCTTATCCTCCCAAGCGTCCTCCTGTCTTTCCCTTTTTCTAGGCTTCTTTTCTCGAGCCAATAACGCATCCTTTGCGTTCATATATTTGGTAGCCCTGTAGAGCACATCTAACATGGTTTTTGAATCGTTCTTATATAGAAAAAATAAGAATTTTCCCATTCGTAGGCCATTAATGAATGCCGCTACGAGTATTTTGTCGTCCGCTTCATTGATTGAAAGGGCCTCCTTGTTAAAATGAGTTATGTAGGACCTTAGCGTCTCATCCTCCTGCTGCTTAATGTTCATCAGACATGTAGTAGATTTCTTATACCTGTGTCCCCCGATGAAGTGCGAGGCGAATTGGGCGCTTAGCTCTTTGAAGGAACTAATGGAGTTGGGCGTCAGTCTACTAAACCAGATCCTTGCGGGGCCCTTCAATGTGGTGGGGAAGGCTCTGCACATGATCTCGTTTGGTACCCCTTGAAGGTGCATCAAGGTCTCGAAAGACTCCAAGTGATCCAACGGGTCCTTTTTTCCGTCGTAGTTTTCTACCAGTGGCATATGAAACTTCAATGGGAGGGGGAAAGAAGTGACGGGTGCTATGAATGGCAAATCCTTTCGATGGACTAAGTCGTCGAGGTCGCTTGATACTCGCCCCTTGAAGGCGTGCATCATAAAGTCCATCCATTCTCTCATCATCTGCATCTTCGCAACAATGTGTGGAGGAGTCGTGTCGGTGATTGATGGACGGCTCATATCCTGTCTTTCTAGTCTGCCCTGGGCATTACTTCCTTCCAGCCCCTCATGGTCTCTTCGTTCAGCACTAGTACCTTCTTGGTCCTCCTCTTGGGTACCCATCGCCGCATTCTTCTACTGTAGTTATTCCTTTAGGTCTTGGTTTTGTTTGGTAAGATGTTCCATTGCTGCCGTGAGTGTTTGGACCTGCCTCTCTAGGGCAGTAGGTCGCAGCTCGTCTCCTTGAACGTTGTTGGTGGTCACCATCGAAGGAGTAAGTAGCTTGTAAATCTTTGTCCGGGAAGCGTTTGTATGGCTTACAAATTGCAGTCGTTCCCATAGACGGCGCTAACTGATGATGCTGAAAAATCAACAGTAAACTACACGGTCCTCATGTGCTTGAAACAACACCTGCACGACACAGAAAAGAGAAGACCTCGCAGAGAGCATCGATGTGGTGTCGGCCAAATACCCTTCGAAGGTCAAGTTAGAATTTCTCACAACTCTAGAGTGCCAGAGCGGGTAAATTATGCGTACCTGTTTTCTGAGGGTCTTTGGGTTTTTAAAGTGGTGTAAAGTTGAACTATTATGCTTGTGTAACAAGTTTTTTCCATATAGGGAAGATCCTCATTCATGAGCATATCTTCTAGAATCTTCTTTGTATTAAAATTCTATTCACATTGGGATTCTATGGACTAGGGTTAACCATGGGGTGCAAGTCATTTCCATTTAGAATTTCTTGGGGCCCACATAATGAACAATTAAGTGCCACGTGGCCTTTTGGTCCGTCCACCCCTTTTGTCCGTCCATGTAGGATTTATCTATTACTGGCTCATTTGCTTAGCAGGCCGTCCACACAATTTGATCCATCACCACCAATATTCTTCCTCTTCAACTCCGATGGCCATACCATTGTACCCAGAATTACTTGCCTAGACTTTTAGGTAAGTTTCTCACAAGGCTGGTGGAGTAACTCCGCAAGCATAAGGATTAAAACAAGACCAGATCAAAAGTTGAGAATCAAATATGCAATTAATATTCACGTTTAAAATATAATAACCATCCCCTGAAACAGACTTCTTGTACATATAATTTTAAAAGGAAATTTACAAATAAACGTATACTAATTAAGCATCTATGGATAAATGTTGGGATGAAGTTTTCATTATTCCATTCTCCGAAAAGAAGGATTATCACTGACAACAAGTCAGGAAGACAAGAGAACGTAATCTCTTCGGCATATCACCTGATAAGGGTAAAATTGTGAATGTAAATATTCATGAATATAGTATCATGAAGCGACGTTCAAAATAAACCCGTCGGCCTCACTTGTCATAAATGGAAAGCTGACACTACTAAGCTGAAGGGAGTAGGCGAAGCTGACGACCCCGACGAGGGGGTAAGCGAAGCTGACGACCCCGACGAGGGGGTAGGCAAAGCTAACGACCCTGACGAGGCTGACGAACCTCGACGAGGGAGTAGGCGAAGCTGACGACCCCGACGAGGGGGTAAGCGAAGCTGACGACCCTGACGAAGCTGACGACCCTAACAAGGGAGTAGACGAAGCTGACGACCCTAATGAGGCTGATGACCCCGATGAGGGAGTAGGTAAAGCTGATGACCTTAACGTGGCTGACGACCCCGATGAGGGAGTAGGCAAAGCTGACGACCTTAACGAGGCTGAAGAGAGTAAGCTGAAGATAGTAAGCTGAAGGCAGTAAGCTGAAGACCGCAAGCTGAAGAGAGTAAGCTGAAGGCAGTAAACTGAAGGGGATATATGAATCTCTGACGGTCCCGACATAACCTTGACTTGGCTTCCACGCATGGGTATATAAGGAAATACCTTGCACATCACGCTCAGTGTTAAACTCCTACAAGGAAAGGATTCCGCAAAATACGCTCATAAAGACTCCTATAAGGAAAAGACTTCTACAGCAAGAAAAAGAGGTCAATTCTCTACTACTATAAAAGCCCCAATATCCTCACTAGCTAAGGGACGCATAATTTACCCTCTCTAACACTTTAGAGTGGTGAGAAGTCCTAACTTGACCTTCGGAGGGTATTTGGCCGGCACCACACCGGTGCTCTCTGCGAGGTCTTCTCTTTTTGTGTTGTGCAGGCGTTGTTTCGAGCACGTGAGTGCCGTGTAGCTCACTGACGATTTCTCGGCATCATCAGTTGGCGCCGTCTGTGGGAACGAAGCATACTTTAGCCTATCGCTTCCCGGACAAAGAGTTGCATGATACTTACTCACTCGATGGCAACTACCAACAACGTTTAGGGAGACGAGCTGCGACCCACTACCCTGGAGAGGCAGGTCCAAACCCTCATGACAACAGTGGAACGTCTCACCAAACAGAATCAGGACCTTGAAGAACAGCTACGGCAAAAGAACGCCGCTACGGGTACCCAAGGGGAAAATCAAGAAGGTACCAGTGCCGAGCGAAGAGACCAAGAGGGGCCGAAAGGTAGTAATGCCCCAAGCAGACCCAAGCGACAAGATATGAGCTGTCCATCCGTCACTGATATGGCTCAACCCCACATTATCGCGGAGATGTAGGCGATGAAGGAACAGATGGATGTCATGATGAACGCCCTCAAAGGACGGGTGTCCAGCGACCTTGATGATCTGGTCCACCGAACCGACTCGCCGTTCACCGCGTCCGTCAACTCCTTCCCCCTTCCACCAAAGTTCCGTATGTCGCAAGTGGAAAACTACGACGGAAACAAGGACCCTCTAGATCATTTGGAGTCCTTCAAGACCTTGATGCACCTTCAGGGGGTACCCGACGAGATCATATGCAGAGCTTTCCCCACCACGCTGAAGGGTCCCGCAAGGATATGGTTTAGCAGGCTGAAGCCTAACTCCATCAGTACTTTCAAGGAGCTAAGCGCCTAGTTTGTTCGCACTTCATCGGAGGACACAGGTATAAGAAGTCTATAGCATGCTTGATAAGCATCAAGCAGCGGGAAGATGAGACGCTAAGGTCTTACATAGCACGCTTTAACAAAGAGGCGCTTTCAATTGATGAAGCTAACGACAAGATACTTGTAGCCGCTTTCACAAATGGGCTGCGGAAGGGTAAGTTCCTATTTTCACTATATAAGAATGACCCGAAGACTATGTCGGACGTGCTTTATAGGGCAACCAAGTACATGAATGCTGAGGACGCGCTTCTGACTCGAGAGAAGAGAGAAAGGCAAGAGGATACGCGACAGGACAGAGGACAGAAGATGGCAAGAACTGGAGACGCTGAACGGGCAAAAGCTACACCGCCCATGGAACACCAAGCACCTACGGAAGTACTACCAGTAAAAAGGATGGCATGAAGAGTAGCACCCCTTTATTTCTAGTTTACCTTAGTGAATTTTAGCTATACTCCTCAGTTTTTCTATTTACTTTAGTTTTTGCTACAATAACTCTTTTAAAGCCCAAAGGTCTTCGTTTTCTTTTTAAGAACTACTCTTTCTATGAATGCATGGTTTATTTTAATAAGAGGAGTTTATTCACGCATGGCCAAAGTCGCCTACGGGTGGACGGTCACTACGCTAAGTTACCTACGGGTAGACGCATGGCCAAAGTCGCCTACGGGTGGACGGTCACTACGCTAAGTTACCTACGGGTAGACGCATGGCCAACGCCTACGGGTGGACGGTCACTACGCTAAGTTACCTACGGGTAGACGCATGGCCAAAGTCACCTACAGGTGGACGGTCACTACGCTAAGTCACCTACGGGTAGACACGTGACCGAAGTTGACTATGGGTGGATGATCACCATACTAAGTCGCCTACAAGTAGACGACCAAAAAGGTAACGAGGCTCCAAAATTTAGTCACCTCAATTAGTCCACGACCCCAAGTGGACAACTCACAAGGTGACGAGGTACCAACACTTAGTCACCTCAACAAGTCCACAAAGTGGAGGAATCCAAGTCTACAAAATAGACGACCCTAATATGCAGTCCATTAAGTGGACAACCTCATCTCAAGAGGATGAAATATTATCAAGTCCATAAAATGGACAAGCTTATTAAGTCCACAAGATGGACGATTTCATCCTAGGAGGATGAAAAAATTATGAAGTCCATAAAATGGACACAAAGGGGGAAACCATGTCTTATTAAGTCCACAAGCTGGACGACCTTATTAAGTCCACAAGCTGGACGACCCTGCTAAATCCACAAAGCGGACGACATTGCTAAGTCCAAAGTGGACGACCCAATCCTAAGAGAATGAAAAATTATTAAGTCCACAAGTGGACGAGTTTATCATTAAACCTACAGATTGGACGAGTCACTTAGTAATACCCACGAAATGGACGATTGCGCCAAATCCCCAAAGCGAACGAGCCCATAAAGTTGACGAGTTCGTCCACTAAAGGATATGACTAATATTACAAGACGATGGTTTTAACATAAAGGATAACGAGATGAACAAGTCTACTAAAGAGACGAGTTGGAATTATCCAAATGAAAAGGACTTAAACTCCATGAACCTGTCAGTTTAAGCTGACGAGGTCATGGAGTGGGGGGCAGCTGATAAGGGTAAAATTGTGAATGTAAATATTCATGAATATAGTATCATGAAGCGACGTTCAAAATAAACCCGTCGGCCTCACTTGTCATAAATGGAAAGCTGACACTACTAAGCTGAAGGGAGTAGGCGAAGCTGACGACCCCGACGAGGGGGTAAGCGAAGCTGACGACCCCGACGAGGGGGTAGGCGAAGCTGACGACCCTGACGAGGCTGACGAACCTCGACGAGGGAGTAGGCGAAGCTGACGACCCCGACGAGGGGGTAAGCGAAGCTGACGACCCTGACGAAGCTGACGACCCTAACAAGGGAGTAGACGAAGCTGACGACCCTAATGAGGCTGATGACCCCGATGAGGGAGTAGGCAAAGCTGACGACCTTAACGAGGCTGAAGAGAGTAAGCTGAAGATAGTAAGCTGAAGGCAGTAAGCTGAAGACCGCAAGCTGAAGAGAGTAAGCTGAAGGCAGTAAACTGAAGGGGATATATGAATCTCTGACGGTCCCGACATAACCTTGACTTGGCTTCCACGCATGGGTATATAAGGAAATACCTTGCACATCACGCTCAGTGTTAAACTCCTACAAGGAAAGGATTCCGCAAAATACGCTCATAAAGACTCCTATAAGGAAAAGACTTCTACAGCAAGAAAAAGAGGTCAATTCTCTACTACTATAAAAGCCCCAATATCCTCACTAGCTAAGGGACGCATAATTTACCCTCTCTAACACTTTAGAGTGGTGAGAAGTCCTAACTTGACCTTCGGAGGGTATTTGGCCGGCACCACACCGATGCTCTCTGCGAGGTCTTCTCTTTTTGTGTTGTGCAGGCGTTGTTTCGAGCACGTGAGTGCCGTGTAGCTCACTGACGATTTCTCGGCATCATCATCACCCATCTGCAACCTTATCCTAAACTAGAAAACAAACAAGTGGACTTATTTCTTTATATCCTAACTGATATTTTACTTCAATATAGGGAAGGGTAGGCAAAGACTTTTCTATGCAAGCCTACAAAACTTCATACAACTCCGATGGCCATACTTTTGTACCCAGAGATACTTGTAGCAATATTTCTATGCTTCCTTTTTCTTTGTCATTTGAGATGGAACAAAAGCCGAACCATTACAAATTGGCCTGTTGTCGGAATGCTCCCAGGCCTTCTTCAAAATGCATCCAATGTGCACGAGTATATTACCTGGCTCCTAAAACAAAATGGGGGCACTTTCAAGTTTTAAGGGTCCTTGGTTCACTAACATGAACTTCATCGTCATGAATGATCCCATGAACATCCACCACATGTTGAGCAAAAGCTTCTCTAACTACATTAAAGGGCAGAAGTTCCATGAAAATTTTGATGTTCTGGGAGATGGGATTTTCAATTCTGAGTTAGACTCGTAGAGATATCAGAGGAAGCTACTTCAGTCATTGATAAAGCACAGAAATTTTGAGTTGTTCTTTCAGCAAGTTGTCAAGGGAATTGTGGACAAGAGCCTCATTCCAGTCCTTGGCCCTATCTCAAGTTTCGGAATTGAGGTGGATTTACAAGACATTTTTTATCGGTTCACCTTCGATAGTGTTTGCTTAGTGGCTTTGGGTTTTGATCCAAAATGCCTCTCCATTGAATTCCCACATGTTTCCCATGCAAAAGCGTTTGATCAATTAGAGGAAAGCGTGTTCTACCGACACATTGTGCCAGAAAGCTATTGGAAGCTACAAAGATGGCTTCAAATCGGAAGTGATAAGAAGTTCAGCATTGCTTGGAAAATTTTAGATTAATTTATATACAAATGCATCTCATCCACGCAAGAAGAACTTAGCCAAAGTAGAGCCCCAAAGACTGAGGAAGAGAAGTTCGACTTGTTGACAGCTATTGGGGAACAAGTAGAAGAAATTGGAGGTATTATAAAATCTGACTAGTTTCTAAGGGACACTGCATTTAATCTCATGGCAGTTGGGAGAGATTCTATAAGTGCAGGCCTCACTTGGCTTTTTTGGATTGTTGCAACACACCCATATGTGGAAGCTAAAATATAGGAGAGATCAAGGAGCATTTGTTGGACAAAGGAAAGTTAGAAAGATTTTAACATAGATGAGCTAAGTAAGCTAGTTTATCTCCAGGGAGCGATATGTGAATCCTTACGCCTTTATCCACCCGTACCTTTCAAGCACAAATGTTCAGTTCAATATGATATTCTTCCTAGTGGTCACTCTATCAGGCCAAATACAACAATGATATACTCTTTATACTCAATGGGAAGGATGGAGAGCATATGGGGTCAAGATTGCTTGGACTTCAAGCCAGAGATATATATTTCAGAGTGTGGAGGAATAGTGCATGTACCATCTTTCAAGTTCATAACATTTAATGCAGGGCCAAGGACTTGTCTAGGTAAGGATATAACCTTCATTCAAATGAAAATAATCACGAGTACCATCCTTTGGAATTATAGTGTTCAAGTGGTTGAAGGTTGAAAGTTCAAATATGTGTATAAAACACCCTTGAACTTTTTGACCCCCAATAACAAAATAACCAATTCAAGGTTTATGACAAACAACTAGTGTGCGGAAAATGAACACAAGCTATAAACAGAATTGGTAAACAATCTAAGCCAATTAAAATCACATCCACAGCAGAAAATAAAAAGCAAAGATAAAGGGAAGGAAGATGCAAACACAAGGACAACACACGATGTGTTATCGAAGAGGAAACTGAAACCCTCGGCGTAAAACCTCTCCGCCGCCCTCCAAGCAGTCAATAATCCACTAGAAAATGTAGTTGGGATACATGAACAGCAATAGACCCTCCAAGCCTAATCTACCCAGTGTACCTAAGCCCTCCAAGCTTCTTGCTCCATCGAGGTTGCGCCGAACCATTTTCTTTTCTAGCTTATCGGATTCCGTTATAATCCATAGCATTCGCCATCCTTGGCATCTTCCAATGCTTCCCAAAACTCCAAAAACACTCAAAACTCTAAATGGGTGTGGGTAGTGTTTGGATATAAATCTCCTCTCAATAGGTATGACAATGAGAGAGGGAATGAGAAGAGACTACAAAGATTTCTCTCTAAGAATGAGTAGCTCTCTCTAATTGGGTGGGTGTTTTGAAGAAACCTCTCTTAGGGTTTTTCTTTCTGAATCGCCACACATATTTTGTGGGAATGAGGGGTATTTATACTGGTGTGAGAATGGAATGCGAAGAGTCAGTTTTTCCAAAACAGGGTTGACTGGCGACTTGACCTCTCGACTTGACTGAGTCGCGAGTTCAAGCCACGAGATAACTGAATGGCCAGTCTAGATTTTTGTCCTGTAGTACTCCAGCTGGCATGACTGTTCAGCTCCCCTGCATGCTCTGCGTGTGTGCAACTTTTGGCGGCTTGCAAGCCACGAGCCTCCCGCGAGATCCAGCCGCGAGTCCTTGCTTCAATGCACAGTCTTGAGCATTTCTTCACACTCTCTCACACACTATCCTTACATGATTCCCACCTAAATATAGGGTTTCTAAGTGCTATATTACTAGCAAATTTGTTACGGAATAAAGCCAACACATGGTTGATTAAATTCAACCTTACAATCTCCCCCTTTGGCTATTCTGTGACAAAACACCCTAAAACAGACTCTAAACTTAAACGTGAGTTTGGGAACAATGGCAAAACTCACTCACACCTAAACCTAGAAGCTGTGAAGCTCTTGAATCATATGAACATGAATCTCCTGAAACACAACAATACACCATGATCATTGCATGCAGAAAACATGAAATGCATATAAAACAGGCAATATGTGATCAAGCAAAGATGGAGTTAAGAAACATACCATGACTTGATCAACCAAGTAATCACTACAAGGTAGTGAACACAATGCTCATTCACACTTAGAATGAACACTTGAACATACAAGCAAACAAGAACAATGCAAGTTACTTGTATGCCCAATACTCAACCAATGCATAAAACACTAGGTATATGCATCTAGGAATAATCCTACAAGGGCACAAGAGTGACAGTACTTAACAAGAAAATGCATGACATTTAGATAGAAGTACTGGTTTAACAAAAACATAAAGGCTACATAAAGCATGGTACAAGCCATAAAGCCTACAAGTAACCCTAAAAGCTTACAAAAACAACATGGGTACAAACCGCAAAATAATGAATAAAAACTTAAACAATATAAGCTAAAAGTACTTAAATTTTCTCCCCTTCAGAATGATGAGAAGCTGTGATGCACTTGGAACATATATACTTGTAGCCTGAAACACTTGCACAAAACACATTAGACCCTCAAGGTAAAGCAAGTAATAAAAGGACAAGTATAATATAACAAGTAAATTGCGATCAAGTAAACATGATGTGAAACATGTGAGCAACTTGATCATACACCAAACTAGTTATATAGAAATGACTACAATGATCACATAACAAAGCAAATGATCATCCGAACATGCATTCAATGAAGCACAATAGCATAGGGATATATGCATGTCCAAAACACAAATATGATGCAATACAAGAAAAAAAAACAAAATAAAGTTTTATTGTTAACACAATGTCTTCTCTCCCTTGGTATATGCATCTCCCTTATGGAATATCTCTCCCCTTACAAATGTGCATGAGAAATAGAATTTTTCCCCCTAAGGATGTGTACAAGAGTCATATAGAAATGACAAAAGCTCTCCGATATACTCTCTAGAGAACACTCTCCCTCTTTTTGTCAGGAATAGACAAAGGGTCAAAGAGAAACGAGGGTAAGAGATGAAGGAACAAACAGTGCTAATGATGCATGAGGGGTGCGAGATGAATGAGAAAATGAAGCTCAAGCCTAAGACAATAAAAAATTCTACAAAGCATAAGGTAAACATGACATGCTAAGATGAAGAAGCAAGGTATAGACCAATGCATGACAGGGGTAGCAAAGGTGTGTGCAAGAGGTGGCTAAGTGCAATGCATGACCAATGCATGAAAAATGCACATGTGGGGCAAGGTGTGTTAAATACACAACCAAAGAACCAAACATGTTCCTAATGAGGAAACATGAGAAACCCCAAAGTTTAGTACTCATCGGAGTCCAAACAAGCGAGAAAATGCCTAAGAAGCATTTTATTAGACACCTAGCATGCACACTATGAACAATAATGTGAAACAATGCATAAACATCATGAAATTCACCCTTAATACATGTTCTTTCTGCCACAAGGGGCCAACATCCAATGCAAATCAATAAAAGAAACCAATCCCATGAAGAAATTTGACAAAAATTAAGTTTTCTCAACCTCTATGATAAAAATCCCAACTAAGAGCACAAAACTCTCCAAAATATAATCTAAGGATAAAAAATAATGAAAAGGGTTTATAATTACCTTAGAGATGTTAATGGAATGAAAAACCATTCAAATTGGTTGAGTTTTGATGTAAAAATATTGAAAGAGGAGTTTTAGAGAGGATGGGAGAGGTTTAAAACAAGTTTCCCACAAAAAAGCTCTTTAAAAAGCTGATTCTGGGCGTTTCACGACTGGCGAGTCGCGAGTGAGTCGCTAAACCCCTCTGTATGAACTCGCAGCTTAAACTCGCTGGTGCAAGCCACCAAAATGAGTAGCCAAAACTGGCAGCTTGTTGGCAGCTCACGCGAGTAGCCAAATTGAGTAGCCAAAAATTCTGACACTTTGAGAACATGTTTAATCAATGAAAAATAAAGCAAGCACTAAACATGAACACAAAGAGTGATAAAAATCACTTCAAAAACATATAAAATGATCAAAAATCTTTTTGGATTAACCCATATATGATTGAGCACACACACATCACATTTAGACAAGTACAATCTAACAAATGAATAAGACATTCATTGAATATTAGGCATGTGTGTTGTGTGTGTGTATCAAATGTGGAATAGTCCTTAGTCTAGAGTGAAACTTCAATGATCAATTCAATCAAGTCATACATAACTAGTACTAAGTCAAGTGGTCTATCTCAATTATAGAAGTGAACATATATGACCTCCCACAAGAAAATGATTACATAAGATTGAAGCTTTTCATTTGGCTTCTTACAATTCATATCATTTGATCATTTTGAGCAATACATCTCATTTTTGTGATTGATGTCTGAAATTTTGATATTTCAATTTGATGAACAAGCCTTTGGCTTTTGGGCATCAAACATTTTCAATACAAGTCGCTTTCCCTTTTTCCTAGTTAAATACTAGTATATGCAATGGCTTTTGCAGCTCACTATCTCTTTTCATTTTGAGATTTACATTTATTGAGCTGTTTAAGCAATAAAAATAAAAGAGTGGGAAGAGATATAAGCACAAGTCTATGCATGTATCAAAACCAACATGACTATTGACTAATCATTCATGACAAGGTTGAAGATCGATTTATAACAATCACACAAAGATATCAAGATTTTTCTCACAAAGATATAAGTGCAAAAATAACAAGTTAAGCTCATAAATACACAAAGCCATTTGTACAAAGGTACAAGGCCAAACTCATATGTGATATATGCTCAAACATATACGATTAAACTTTTTGAATTTTGTTTTTCACTTTTTATGTGGTTTTGGATTTTTTACTCACACAAAACTGAAAAATAAAAGTAAGATAAAAAACAAAACAATGCATACAAATAAATGCAAGATGCACAAAATACATAAAGATATGACATTTAATGCATGAAGGATCCTACAAAGATCGAAAGAATTAGATCAAAGACCAAAAGAGCAAAAGCTCAACCATAGGAACCCTTCCTCATCCAAACGGAATGATTGTTTGGAATGAGTGTCTTAAAAGAAGTGAGACGAGGGTTGGAAGAATGAGAACCAGAGATGCACATAGTCAAGGAGTTAAGAACATTAGACATTTTCTTTAACAACATGCTATTTTCACTCAAAACCAGTTTACTCTTTTTAACACAACTTCCAAAAAGCTCAAGTTTTTCTTTTCTTTTGATTCTTTTAAAAGTATGAAACTTAGAGCATTGAGGTCTTAGATGACCAAAGGCACCACAATGGTGACAAACAATGTATTTAGGTCCACTACGCTTTTTGGGAAAGGATCTAGCAACATGATTTTGTTCCCTCTTCAACTTATGACATTGAGGTCTTATATGACCAATCACACCGCAATGGTGGCAAGTTGGAACAAGCTTAGATCCATTCAAAACCTTAGGTTGAGACCTAAACGAAGGCTTTGACTTAACAACCTTTCTCTCCACTTTTTGATTTCTTTTATGTGGAGGAATGTACACCGATTTGTCCTTTAAGGTAAAACACACACTAGGCACAAAATCGGGTAGCACAACATGATTGCAACAAATATTTTCATCATTTTTAACAATAGGTTTAGCAATCAAACACTTGGCATGCATCTTAAGAGATTCATTTTCACATTTAAGATCATCAACAAGTTTGTTAGACAAAACAAATTTAGCATCCAAGTCCATATTCAAACATTCAAACTCTTTCAGCTTTTCAAGAGAAATTTCAACAAGTTTTTTATATTTCTCAACCAATTTGTTGGATTTATTGAGCTTAGCAATCAAATTATCATTTTCACAAAATAACTTGCTCAAATTCTTTTGAAACTTCTTAGCATTTTTCTTCAAGAGTTTGTCAACAACACCTATAGATTCAAATAACATGTCATCACACTTATGAGGATTAACACTCATAGAGGCATTTTCACAAACACGTGGCATGTTACATTCATCACCAACCAAATCATGCAAAGAGGCATACAAAGCACAATCCATGGCAAATAAACACAAGGGGTCAAGGATCACATTTAGGTATTTAAACCACAACAAGTGTACCGGCTCTGATACCAATTGAAAGTTCAAATATGTGTATAAAACACCCTTGAACGTTTTGACCCCCAATAACAAAATAATCAATTCAAGCTTTATGACAAACAACTAGTGTGCAGAAAATGAACACAAGCTATAAACAGAATTGGTAACAATCTAAGCCAATTAAAATCACATCCACAGCAGAAAATAAAAAGCAAAGACAAAGGGAAGAAAGATGCAAACACAAGGACAACACACGATGTGTTATCGAAGAGGAAATCGAAGCCCTCGGCGTAAAACCTCTCCGCTGCTCTCCAAGCGGTCAATAATCCACTAGAAAATGTAGTTGGGATACATGAACAGTAATAGACCCTCCAACCCTAATCTACCTGATGTACCTAAGCCATCCAAGCTTCTTGCTCCAACGAGATTGCGCCGAACCTTTTTCTTTTCTAACTTACCGGATCCCGCTATAATCCATAGCATTCGCCATCCTTGGCATCTTCCAATGCTTCCCAAAACTCCAAAAATACTCGACACTCTAAATGGGTGTGGGTAGTATTTGGATATAAATCTCCTCTCAATAGGTATGACAATGAGAGAGGGAATGAGAAGAGACTACAAAGATTTCTCTCTAAGAATGAGTAGCTCTTTCTAATTGGGTGGGTGTTTTGAAGAAACGTCTCTTAGGGTTTTTCTTTCTGAATCGCCACACATATTTTGTGGGAATGAGGGGTATTTATACTGGTGTAAGAATGGAATGCGAAGAGTCAGTTTTTCCAAAACAGGGCTGACTGGCGACTTGACCTCGCGACTTAACTGAGTTGCGAGTTCAAGTCGCGAGATAACTGAATGGCCAGTCTGGATTTTTGTCCTGTAGTGCTCCAGCTGGCATGACTGTTTAGCTCCCCTGCATGCTCTGCGTGTGTGCAACTTTTGGCGGCTTGCAAGCTGTGAGCCTCCTGCGAGATCCAGCTCCGAGTCCCTGCTTCACTGCACAGTCTTGAACATTTCTTCACACTCTCTCACACACTACCCTTACATGATTCCCACATAAATACAGGGTTTCTAAGTGCTATATTACAAGAAAATTTGTTACGGAATAAAGCCAACACATGGTTGATTAAATTCAACCTTACAAAGGTCATCCTGTATCACCTAGCATCTCGGTTATACTTCACATGAAGCATGGTTTGAAGGTGAGAATCCACAAAAGATTTGTTTGACAAAGAAATTGTACTACTTGCTAAAGCTCATTGGTGGCAAGGGAGTTTTCCTTGTCACCCAATAAATATAGTTAAAAGTATAGTTTCCGAATAAATATAGTTGTGTGATATACTTGGATTGTGCACTTGCAATTCTTCATGTAAGCATTTAGTATATATATAGGAGCCACATGATTTGGGTTAGATGTAATTTCGATAAATGAAAAGCGCTTTGATTTTTTTACATTACTCTTTCACAACATTTCGACATTCTTTTAAATTATGTTTAAATTTTAGGTACTTGTTGAGAAAGTATGAACATTGTGCAAAACCTTTACCTATGAAAGGGTGAAAAAATCACTTAAGACTGTTATGTTCAAATGGTCTAAGCCAAAAAAAAATCCTCTCTATTTTATTAGAATTGAGGAAAGTATATTTCAGATTTAATTTGAAATTATGAAACAGATCCATTTCAAATGAAGTTGATTCTTTTTCAGTTGAAACAATGTTGTTAATACCATATCAAAGTTCGTTTTGAATTGATAACTAAAATAAAATATGTGGATATTGGTAAATACAGTTGGTATATTACCATTAATTTAATGAGTATTTGTCCAAGCCAATATAATTTTTATTAGTGTTTATAATTGGAAGTCTATGCCTCAACCAGAATGTGAACCCCTAGCCTAAGATACCTATCAATTAACTTAGGCTAAAAAAGGGAAAAATATTAAAATTTAAAGGAGATAAGTGGAAGAAAATTAAGAATATCTCACTTAGCTGATTTTCCTTGGGAGATAAAATATTTTGATCTGATGTGAAGTACGGCGTCTATATCGTTAAATCCAGCTATCGTTTTCTCACCATGGTAGAAGAGCAGCAACAATCGAATACAACAGTAACTAATCCAAACCAAAGTCTGTTGGAAAAAGTTAAGCCAAAGCTTGTCTCAGAATGTAGCTTTTTCGCATTGAGTTGCAGAAATTGAAGCTATGGTAGCAGTTAAAGCTCTTGAGTTCGCATTGGAGATAGGAATTACTAAGGCTATTATGGAGGGATCATAGTTTGTAGTCCATTGTGAATTCTTTGAAAGTGGATCAGAGGCATCTCTAGCCTCTTTTGGTCACTTGATTTTGGATGTTATGTTGTTTGTAGATTCCTTTAGACATATTAGCTTCTCTTGTGTTTGTTGCCAAGGAAATTATGCTACTCATAATTTTGCTAGATATGCTAAACATATGATAAGTTTTTCAGTGTGGATAAAAGGATTTTCTATCACATCTTAATGCTATAATCCAAGCCCATTAAACTTTCCTTTAATGGAATTTTCAGCCTTCTTCCAAAAATAAAAATAAAAAATAAATTCAATTAAATACAAGTAATGAAAAATTAAAATATTTTTCATCCTGGCATTTCCTAAATGGCGAAACTACTCTATTAGTCCCTGAAGTTTACCCTGCGTGCGTAATTAGTCCCTCAAGTTTGAAGCGAGCACAATTAGTCTTTTAAGTTTTAAAATTGAGTTTTATTGGTCCTTTTACTAACTGCTGTTAAGGGTGTTACTTACGTGGCTAACGGAAAAATGACTAGACATTTTTTTAAATGATATGGCATGTTTTTAATTAAAAATTAAAAAAAAAAAGTTTCCATGAAATGGAAAAATCGTATTGACTGGATTAAAAACAAATCTAATATTTGTTTAACAAAGACACGACAGAGAGACCGGGAAGCGAGAGATTGACAGCTACAAAAGAACTCAAATGGAATTTCCATCACAAGCTCTTTTTTTTATAATTAAAAAAATAATAATAATAAAAAAATAAAATCTGGAAAACCACTCCACTGACTAATTGTCCATCTCCCCCACCACGGATTCGTTGGGCTTGTGTGTTATCATTTTAGCCAAGACTTACTCTTAAGTGATTTTACTTTTGTTTTCGCAACTTTCATTACAAGGAGAATCCTAACGTTGAATCACAGAGCTACACCACCAAAATCCAAAGAGATTTTTAAGAAAAAGAAAACAAAGATTTATTTTCTCGTTTTATCTCAGTCCTTTTCCTTGTCTCTGTTGCTCTCAGATCCTTCTCTTCAATCTCAGATCCTTCTCTTCAATCTGATATTTCAGCTAGCCAAAAATGATGCCGCCGGAGCAAATCCTTCACCTACAATGCTCAAAAACTCAGCGGAACCGCCGGAGCAACATCCTTCGACCCCTGTGCTGGAGCAACATCCTTTGCCATCGCCCTCATCCCCTGCGCCGCCTTCCTCCTCGACCTCGGCAGAACCGCCGTGCTCACCACCCTAACTGTCGGCCTCATGGTCTCCTACATCCTCGATTCCCTCAACTTCAAACCCGCCGCCTTCTTTGATGGTTTTGATGGTTTTTATTCTTTGTTTGATCAGCGGGTTAAGGGAGAGTTTGATGATGGTGCTTGATGATCTGGGTTTTGATTTGTGGCTGATGATGGTGCACGGTCTGCATTGGCTATGCTTGATGATGGTGGATTGATCATTGATAGTTATTTAAAATATCATATTTGTTTTTAATCTGGTCAATATCATCTAACATGGAAGCTTTTTTTTTTTTTTTTTTTTAATTTTTAATTAAAAACATGCCACATCATTTAAAAAATGCTAAGTCATTGTCCCATTAGCCACGTAAGTAACATCGTTAACAGAAGTTAGTAAAAAGACCAATACAACTCAGTTTTAAAACTTAAGGGACTAATTGTGCTCGCTTTAAACTTGAGGGACTAATTGCGCACGCAGGGTAAACTTCAGGGACCAATAATGTAGTTTCGCCTTTCCTAAATTTCTAGGTATCTTTTGGTATGCATGAATTATAAATTATAATACAGTTTGATATTGACCAACATTTTGAAGGATACGTTTCATTGAATGATTTTGTACCTGTTCCTCCTTCATCACAATAAATTTCATTCGTACCAGCCTGTACGTTACAATATTGACTACTAATTTTTTTTTTTTTTGCTGAATATTGACTACTAATTGCACCTTCCATCTATCATCTATGTTATACTTGATGCGAAACGTGGTTGAAGCCTTGAAGGTGGGATCAGCAATAGGGGCGATGAAGAAATTAACTTCAGTAATGGCAAAAAGTAGCGCTAGGAATATAGTTGTCTACCCATATATTAATATGTAGCATGAGATGCATAAATTTCTTTATGATTTGTGAACCCTTATTTATGGAGACCTTTTTATATTTATAATACCACTTATTTTATTAACCAACAATTTTATTAATAATTTAGTTAATGTTCTATATATATTATAATTTAAAAAAAAAATTTAAAATCCATTATTTTTATTTGTTAATATGACTAATTCACTTGAGTGATGCTAGGAATATTAAACATTCTACTACATAACCCTTATGTATTGATGTGTCACTCATCATAAAACATTAATTTATTATATTGTTTAAGTAGCACGGATCATATTCTTGGCACATCAATTAATTGAATATTTTTTTAGTAGTTTTAGCATTTTTCATTCACTTAATGGTGATTTTGGTTGGATTCTTATCAATATATATTTATTTTTTGGCAAAAATGCAAATTACGCCCATAAAGTTTGGGAATCTTTGAATTCATACCCCCTAAAATTTCAAAATTTAAATTTTAACCCTTGAAATTACTGTAATTATTGAATATATCAAAACAAAGTTGCCAAGTATCTCTTCTTCATACTCCCCAATATGAGTAAAGTATCTTCAAATTTTGCCATCTAGAGCATTAGCATCAATCGTTTGATCTCAAATGCCATTTTAACACACCAAACCCTACTTTATCCATTTTAATACACCATTTTATAATACAGTCTACATCACATCTTCTATTTTAAACTCCAGTACATTAAAATAAAAATATTTAGCCAATTTAAAAAAATTCATTTTTTGCTCCACAACCCATAAACCCAATAAAAAATTATATCACAACCTAAATCCACCCATAATAAACCCAAGCCAAAAATTAGTTAGCCCACGACCCAAGCCAAAATCAGTAGGTTTGTTTGAGATAGAGAGATAGCTGAAAAGTAGAGAGTGAAAGAGGCTGATGTTGAGAGAGTGGAAGACGGTTTCAATTAAATACACGTAATGAAACAAACTCTTTGTATAAGATTAAGGAAAAAAACTCTTTCATTTTTTTAATGAATAATTAAGAAAATCAATTTATAAAAGTAGAGCAAAAAGTCTTTTACCTAAGTACTACCCTAAGAAAAGTCTTCTTGAAATCAATGACACTAACGTGGCAACTTTCATTTTTTCTTTGGCAACCTAATTAGTAGTACACTTCCAACTCCAATTAGTTTTTTATTTTTTATTTTTTTTATGAGAATACTAAGTATTTTTAACACACACACGGGGAGAGGGGATAAAGGTTTTTAAAGAAACTTACAGTGATGTATATCCAAAAGGGCCTACTCCAAGTAGTTTCTCTGTAGTATCATGTGGTAGACTGTAGAGGGATAGCCCATTAAACATTAATAATTGTGATGTGTGACTTTGACTAATTCGATAAATCACATTATTATTATTTTTTACATTTAATTTGACTTCTACAAGTGATGGAGGATTTTCATTCCGTTATGGTGGGACGAAATTGTTTTCTTTCTTAAATTAATGTTAGTACTACAAGCCTTAGCAATTAGTCACCTAACTAATATATAACTCGTGCTTAGGTACGAGAGTGATGAATCGTAGTTGTGTTATTGATGTTAGTTTGAATTATTAAACATATAGGACATAATTTAGCCAGGACATTTAGAGGTACTAAAATAGTTTTTTCTTGTAATTTTCATTTATGCCAAGTTTCTTATTACACTGCTATTACATATATAATTTTGAAAATCACTACTAGATACTACATATACAATATCAATTCATAATTATTGTCAGTGTATGTAGTCCTCCAGTTCCACATGCACCAGGTTAGAAAAGAAAACTATTTTCTCATCTAATTTGTCTTTCCAACAAAAAAAAAAAAAAAAAATCAATTAAATACACGTAATTAACAACTAAAATCTTCTTCATCCTCCCATTTTTCTATAATTCCCTAATTTTTTAATTTTCTCAAAATTTTCATTCAATTAAATACACGTAATGAAACAAAATCTTTGTATAAGATTAAGAAAAGAAATAAATTCTTTCATTTTTTTTTAATGAATAATTAAGAAAATCAATTCATAAAAGTAGAGCAAAAAGTCTTTTACCGAAGTACTACCCTAGACTAACCTATAAGTGCCTCACACCTAAGAAAAGTCTTCTTGAAATCAATGACACCAATGTGGCTTTCATTTTTTCTTCGGCAACCTAATTTGTAGTACACTTCCAACTCCAAATAGTTTCTCTGTAGTATTGTGCCGTAGAGGGATAGCCCATTAATAATTGTGACGTGTGACTTTTGGACGGGGTTCCAAGATTTTTGTTTAGATGGTCAATAAGAAATATAAATTGTACAAAATTTAAAATAAAAGAGAACTTGAATATATTGACATCACAACAAAAAACAAAAAAAACAAATATTTAAAATTTTAAAATTACTTTCTATGATGTTTCATATTTTGCATTATCAATCGTACAAGCTACATCTCTTTTAATGTACATCGCCAAACAATCATTCATCCATTGATCTCTCATTTGATTGATTTACTTCAAATTTGTTAAGATCTTTTTATTGAGAATCAAATTTGTTAAGATCTAAATGAGCATTTTCTAAAGTTTAAAATTAACAAATTTTTACTTTTGTTGTTGGGTTTATTAATTTTTTTTTCCAGATTTTAGATCAAATTGATTTGTTATTGAGCTTCTTTTTATTTATTTTTTTTTTGTATGATTAAAAAGTCTAAGATATTGTTCAGATGATCATATTCAAACTTATTTAGCAGACCTTAAAAAAAAATCTAGAGTTACGGAGTTCAAATATTTATTTTATTTTAGGGGGTCAAAACAATTTTTTTATTTATTTATAATTTATGTATACTTTTTTTTTGTGGGCCAGCTCAGAGGAGTTCATTTGAAGAAGAAGTCTACAATGCTGGCAAACTCAATCTAGTGGATTTGGCTTACCTCTAGTACTTTTTTAATTGGAAGACTCCTTTTGTTTTAAATATACAATGACAAATGGTAGTGAGTTTTAATCTCTATATTTTATTTAGTTGATCGGTGATGTGACAGTTTCTCATTAAAACAAAAGGAAATTCCAGTTAAAAAACTATTGGAGATAAGCCAAACTCCAATCTACAATCTAGTATTGGTCGAATCTTTTGGTATGCAGTATGCACGAAGCATAATACAGTCTGAATGATATTGACCAATATTTAAAATGATACGTTTCATTGGATGATTTTGTACTTGTTCATCCTTCCTTACAATAATTTTTTTTTTTGGTAACTCATTACAATAAATTTCAATCGTAACAGCATATACGTTACAAATATTGACTACTAATTGTACCTTCCATCTATTCTATGTTATACTTGATGTGAAACGTGGTTGAAGGTGGGATCAGCAAAATGGGCGATGAAGAAATTTTTTTTTTTTTGTTTAGAAGGAATTAACTTCTGTAATGGCAAAGAGTAATGCTAGCAATCTAGTTGTCTACCCATATATATATATATATATATATATATAATTTTTTTTTTTTTGTGAGAGAGAGTTTTAACTTATAGCGTCCGCTCCTGATAATAGCTCTTTATCATTAAACCAAAACACCAATCAGTTTTTGGTGTAGGCGGGGATTGAACTCCAGATCTCTTATACAACCATCAGAGACTTTACCAGTTGAGCTAACTGGAACCCACTGTCTACCCATATATTAATATGTAGCATGATATGCATAAATTTCTTTATGATTTGTGAGACCTTATTTATGGGCCTTTTTATTATATTTATAATACCACTTATTTTATTAGCCAACAATTTTGTTAATAATTTAGTTAATGTTCTATATATATATATATATATATATATATATATATATATATTATAATTTTTTAAAAATTTAAAATCCATTATTTTTACCTGTTAATATGACTAATTCACTTGAGTGATGCTAGGGATATTAAACATTCTACTACATAGCCCTTACGTATTGATGTGTCACTCATCAAAAAACATTAATTTATTATATTGCTTGGATAGCACTGATCATATTCTTGGCACATCAATTAATTGATTTTTTTTTTTTTTTTTTTTTTTTTTTTTTTTGTTAGTAGTAGTAGTTTTAGCATTTTTCATTTACTTAATGGTGATTTTGGTTGGATTCTTATCAATATATATATACACCATAAGGAGAGTGCACAATGTATAATATGATATTAAGTTAAAACAGTATAATAAGATAAATTGAAGATAAGAGTTAAATGTGAAAGTAGTCAAATAGCAGTTAAGATTTTAACAAAATAGTGCTTTAATAACAGATTAAAACATTTACAGGATAATAGTAGTCATAAGAGTTGGAAACTAGACAGGATTTTTAAAACTAGAAAAATTTCTGATTTTTTTATTTTTATTTTTTATACTTCTGAAAGGGACATCCCCTCTTTATAGAAAATATAAAATACTATTTAAACAGTAAAGTGAATAGTGAACAATAAAATTGACTTTTTTACTATTCATCACAGGTCAACAGGATTCTCCTCATGTGCTTTCTGGAGGGAATTTATTCTCCGTGGGGAGCAGGCAGAGTAGGAACCATCCCTTCAACAGGGAATCATAACAACTTTAACTTTAGTAGGGAATCTAAAGCTTTGGTGTAGTTTTAGCAGGAGCCTTATTTTGGTGGTTTTGGCTACTTGTGCCGACAGTGCTAATTTTCCCCTAAATCTGGTGTGGAAGCTTTATCATGGCCAAATAAATCCTGATTGTAGGGGTAATAAGGATTAGTATTAGCAATAGAGGCTTTTGAGGATGCCTCTGAGTTTTGGCCTTCTTCTTCCTCTTCTAAGTTAGCATTTGCAGCAGCTTCTTCCTCATCCTTCCATTGTTGTTTTAGGAAGGCAATTAGGGTCGTTTTGCTGAGACCATCAAAAGCAGACTTCTTCTTTTTGGTCTTAGTAGAAGGCTTAGAAAACTTAACAGTGGATGTGGTAGTAGGTGTATTTGCCATGGGTTGAGGCATAGTTGTTTGCACCAGGGGGTAAGCAGGGACTTGGGCTTTATCACGGATGGTGTTAATAGCAGGGAATTCCCGGGTTACATTATCAATAACATCTTGGGTGTGGGAAAACTTATCCCACCATTTAACATACCATTGTCGAGTAAGAACATCTCCTTCCTTTACATACATCCATTTCAAGATCAAGGGGACCTTATATTTTTTTAACAAAGTGAAGTGTCACAGGAAACTTAGCACCATGTGGATCTGTTTTGTAAACACTTGTAAAATACTTGAAGGAGCCAGTCAAAGGCCAATATATCAATAATGGGGCCAAATTGTGTCCACCAGCGGGCGAACCAAAAGGGAAGGTGGGAACTGAAATTTTTATGAAAATTAACAAACCAGGAATGAGTCATATTTTCATCTTGGTGCAGTATGAATTTGAACTAGGCATGGATGTAGTCATGATAAGAATAAGGGGTTGTCTAGCCAGGTAGAGAATTTGTAGAAGCAGGACTGAGTCCCCATTTTTCTTCAGTGATAATATCAAGTAGGGCTGTCCATCTCACCCGCCGACCCGCCCAACCCACCCAACCCGCCCATACCTGACCCGCTACAACCCGATCCGATAGCTCCAGTGGTCAGACGCGAGTCCCAAGCTTTAAAACCCGACGCCGGCGATTCAGTTTCGGTTCCCTTCCTTCAAAACCCATTCAACCCGACTCGCCCAAAGAGAGAAAGACAAGCTGCGATTTCAAGCTTTCCGACGAGTTTTCCAGCACGATTTGGCAAATTTTGACGACTAAAACACCAGATCTGGCGATTCTCAGCACGATTTAGAGGGAAAAGCATCAGATTTGGCGAAATCTTTGCCAAATCCAGCTAGATCACACCAGATCTTGGAAGGATCAGGAGAGATCTCGCCGATTTTCTACCTTTTTCGTCCTCTCCTGCGAGTTTCGGCCTCATCCAAAACCGCCGCTCACCCGACGGGAAACCGACCCATAAAACCCAACCCTAATACGAGTTAGTTGTGGGTTCGACAATTTCCTACTTGATCTCTGGTGGGTCGGTTGCAAGTTGGGCACAAACCCGACTTGCTCGACCCGTGGACAGCCCTAAT
This sequence comes from Quercus engelmannii, assembly GCA_029955605.1. Taxonomy (NCBI): domain Eukaryota; kingdom Viridiplantae; phylum Streptophyta; class Magnoliopsida; order Fagales; family Fagaceae; genus Quercus; species Quercus engelmannii. Next base: position 78,669,536 of record JARPSG010000001.1, on the reverse strand, counting down.
ATCAAGTAAGATAACACTATGGTAAATAATTTTGGATTTATCAACTTTATCAAATATAGGTTTGATAGATATTTACTTTTCATGGAATAGGATAGCAAAATCATGTCTTAAATCTTTACTAATGCGTTCAGGAATCCAGTGGAAGTTCAGAGGAAAATAACCTGTAGCAAGTTTGAGGGGATCATTGATCATGGCCCTATTGGGCTCAATAGAGAACAGGTTTTGGTGACATTGTTTTGAAATATATTGGGAAGCATTGGGGTTTCTGGAGAAGGTGGTTTTAACAGGTTGGTTAACAGGGACAATAGCATATGGGTCATAAGGGGATGCTAACATAGAAGAGTAGTTTTGTTTAGGGATAGTACCTAAGGTAGTAAAATGGTAAGCAATGTCAACAAGGGAAGCAGGTTCTTGTTTAACAAGTGGTTTAGGAGAATCTATAGTAGAGTGTTTGTCTTTTGACCTTCTAGTTGCCATTGTGGCATTGCAGGGATTCACGGGTAAGGAAATTAGAGATAGCATTTTGAGAGCCTTTAATATATTCAATATCAATATCAAAAAAAATTAAAATAGCTTGCCATCTGGCAAAAATATGTTTTGAAGCAATATTTTCAACATCTTTTTCTATAACATATTTAGCACTTTTGCAATCAATTCGTAACAAAAACTTTTGATTTAGCAAATCACTTTGAAATTTGGAAATACATAATACTATGGATAAAATTTCCTTTTTAATAGTATTATAATTTATTTGTGCATTATTCCAGACTCCGGAATGGAAGCGAAAAATTTGTTCAGATGAGTCTGACGAAACATGTTGTTTTAGAATACCTCTATAGCCAATGTTAGAGGGATCAGTTTCAACAATTTTGAAAGCATTAATAGTAGGAATGCCAAGACAAGGTAGGGTTTTAACATGAGACTTCATTTGTTTGACAAGAAAAGTATGAGTATCAGTCCAAGGCGGGGGATTATTCTGTAATCGATCAAATAAAGGCTTACATTGCTTTCTCAAGTCCTTATAGAAGTCAACAATGTAGTTTAAGGACCCAAGGAATCATTGTAGTTGAGTTTTATCAATAATGACATCGGGAAACTTATCAACAAACTGAATGGCTCTGTCAATGGGACGGATCTGTCCTTCAGAAATGTCATGGCCAAGGAAACAGACTTTTGTTTGGAATAGTTTTATTTTCTTATTTGAGACAACAAGACCATTCCATTTGATGGTTTCAAGAAACGAATACAAATGTTTACAATGTTCATCAATGGAGTTAGAATAAATAAGAACATCATCAATATAAACAATGATGAAATGACTGAGTGAATTGAAGATGTCATTCATAATATTTTGAAATTCACTAGGGGCATTCTTTAGACCAAAAGGCATAACATTCCACTCATAATGTCCAAAAGGAGTGGTGAAAGCAGTTTTGTACTTATCCTCTTCTAGTTTGGACTTGCCAAAATCTAGATTTCATATCAAACTTATAAAATATTACAACATTACTTAACCTATGAACTAGATCATTCTTATTTGGGATAGGATACCTAATCCATTCTAAAACTTTGTTTAGAGGTTTGTAATTGATGATTAGGTGAGGGGTCCCTCTTTCTATCTCAGCATTTTTTTGGACATAAAAAGCAGCACAAGACCAGGGGGACTTACTATTCTTGATCAGCTTTTTCTCAATCAAATCATGGATTTCTTTTTTATAGAATTCAACAGTTTCCACATTCATTTGAATGGGATGAGTCTTAGTAGGGATGTTTTTCTCATTGAAGTCCATAATATAGGTAGATTAACAATATGTCTTTTCCTATGCCAAAAGGCATTACGTATATCAGAGCAAACATTATTAATTAATATTTTCAAAAAGTTGTCAATTTTAGACTACAACAATGAATGTTCAAATAGTGTGAAAAACACCTTGAACGTTTAGACCCCCAAATTACAAATTACCAAATCAAGCTTATTATCAAATAATGTATGTGCGGAATATGAACATAAGCTTAAAGAAGAATTGATAAAACAATCTAAACCAAATAAAATCACAACCACAGTAGAAATTTAATGGCAAAGATTAAGGGAAGAGAGATGCAAATACAAAGACAACACAACGATGTGTTATTGAAGAGGAAATCGAAGTCCTCGGTGTAAAACCTCTCTGCTGCCCTCCAAGCGGTCAATAATCCATTAGAGAGAAGTTGGGATACATGAACAGCAGAAGACCCTCCAAGCCTAATCTACCCAGTGTACCTAAGCCCTCCAAGCTTCTTTCTCCAACGAGGTTACGCCAAACCTTTGTCTTCTCTAGCTTACCGGATTCTGCTATAGCCCATAGCATCAACCAATACCAATTGGTCCCTTCCTAACTACTTCCCAAGCACCAAACAGCCTCCTCACAGATATGGGTATGGTGAGAAAATGTTTTGGTTAATTTACCTCTCAAGGATGTAACAATGGAGAGGGTGAGAGTAGAAGAATTTGGAGAATCAAATGATGAAGATTATGGATGAGTCAATTTTGTTTTTCTCTAGGGTTTCTCTCTTAAAATTCTCTCTGGAAGCTCTCTACAATACGTGGGTATAAGGGGTATTTATATTGGTAAGTGTTTGGAATGTGAAAGGTTAGTTTTTCCCAAATAGAATGGTCTGGCAACTTGGCCTCGCAACTAGACTGAGTCGCAAGTTCAAGTCGCAAGCTAACTACTTGGCCAGCCTCGGACTTTCGTCCTGTAGTGCAACAACTAGCATGACTCTTCAGCTTCTCTGCATGCATCACACGTGTGCCTCTTTTTGCGACTTGCCAGCCACGAGCCACTCGCGAGATCCAGTCACAAGTCCTTCTAGAATGCACACTTTTGAGCTTTTCTTCACACTCTCTCACACACTACCCTTACATGATTCCCACCTAAATATATGGTTTCTAAATGCTGAATTACAAGCAAATTGGCATGGAGTAAAGCCAACAAAATGGTTGATTAAATTCAACCTTACAAAAAATTTATCAAAAAGTTGTTCAACAATCCTTTTATATCTAACTTCTTGTTTTAAAAACTTTAGATGTTTGGTTTTAGCATGGATTAAGTTTAAAGAGTCATCAGAATCAATTTCAAATTTTGAAGCAAATTTAAACTTAACGTTTTGCCTAAAAGGGTCAGTAGTTATACCATCATGTTCAGAAAGAAAAGGATATAAAGAGTTTATGAAGGGAAGACCAAGGATCACTTTATCAGTCATGTTTTTAACCCAAACAAAGGGTATTTTAAAACAAATATTTTCATAACATACATGGGCATTGTTTAATTCATACTTAATTTTCATCTGAGTACCATTAGCAGAGAATAGTTTTTCAGGGGATTTTTCATAATACTTGGAAGGAATCATTCCTTCTTAAATGTAATTCATATCAGCACTAGAATCAATCATAGCAATGACATTGAATTCATATTCATGGCAAACAAAAATTTTAACTTTTGAAAACCATTTTGGGGGAAGCAATTTGTTAATAAGACTAAGTTTATTATTAGTAAAAGCATTACCAGAAAGAGGAGCCTGTTGGCTGGAGCCATCATCATCTCCTTGCTCATCCAGTTCACTATCAGGTTGCTTGTTATCAAGTTGTTTTCAATTATTTGAAGTAACAGTTCTTGTTTTAGATCAAAGTTATCTTTTTAATGTTTTGGAATTCATTTTTTAGCTAAATGATTTCTTCTTTTATAATAGCAATTTCATGTTGCAATTCGTTAACAGTTAATTCTTTGGACTTCTTTTTATTAAATCTTTCCAACATCAAGATTTATCTTGGATCTTGGTTTTTTATCATTTTCGTCTTTAATCAAAGTTTTCTTGGGCTTCTTAAGATATTCTTCTTTTAGCTCAGGGTTATCAATTTGACTTATCAAGGTTATTAACAGATTTTCTTGTTCTTCTCCTTTAGTTAGAGTACTAACAGTTTTGTTACCTTTGGAGAGAACATTATTAGTTTTGTAGCAAGAATTTCTACAACCAATTTTAATATTAGGAGAAGTAGAGGTAGAGGTTTCATTGTTAGAGTGATAACATAAATCAGATGAGGAAGAAAAATCTTCTTTGAAAGAATCCGACAAAGCAATAGATTCAAGGATCTAAAACAGTTCTGCTTGATCATTGTCATTAATATTTAGCATATTAAGCTTATTCTTCAAATTACTAGATTTTTGTTTACAATCTTTACTAAAGTGACAAGGTTTTCTACAATTGAAGCATTTTCCTTTTCCAAATTTCTATTTATCATATTTTTTAAAGGCATGTTTATTTTTATCATAAAATTTATTAGGTTTAGTAAAACTTGTTCTATATCTTTTATGATCTTTACGGATGTTATCATGTTTCTTTTTCCCTTTTTGTCTAGAAGGAGCAACAGGGGGTAAACCATATTATTCACAAAAATGACCCATTTCATATTTAGCTTTTTTACTATTTTTTAATTGTTTTTTTAACATTTTTTTATTATTACACATGTTAATACCAAGTTTTTTTAATAGTGCTAAAGATATATCAAAACAAAGTTTCCAAGTATCTCTTCTTTATACTCTCCAATATGAGTAAAGTATCTTAAAATTTTGTCATCAAGATCATTAGCATCAATCATTTGATCTCAAATGCCATTTTAACACACCAAATCCTACTTTATCCATTTTAACACACCACTTTATAGTATAGTCTGCATCACATCTTCTATTTTAAACTTCAGTACCTTAAAATAATAATATTTAATCAACTAAAAGAATTCATTTTACTCTACGACCCATAAACCCAATAAAAAATTATATCACAACCTACCCATAACTACTAGTCACCATGACGACAACCCAAATCCACAAAAAACCAAACAAATTTGCAACAAAAATCATCTCAAAAACCAACCCAAATCGCAAAAAAAAAAAATTTAAAAATAAAAATTAAAAATTAAAACCATTGGAGGAAATTAAATAAACCCAACACCCCCAGAGGAAAAAAAAACAAAAAAAAACAAAGCATCCTCACCATCTAAAACTCACCACAACCAGAAGGAAAAATAAAATCAGCACAACCCACCAACTAGAAGTCAAAATCAACTCAAGACCCACATAATAAACCCAAGCCAAAAATCAGTTAGCCCACAACCCAAGCCAAAATCAACAGGTTTGTTTGAGATAGAGATAGCTGAAAAGTAGAGAGTGAAAGAGGCTGATGTTGAGAAAGGGGAAGATGGTTTCAATTAAATACACGTAATGAAGCAAACTCTTTGTATAAGATTAAGGAAAAAAATTCTTTCATTTTTTTTTAAAGAATAATTAAGAAAATCAATTCATAAAAGTAGAGCAAAAAGTCTTTTACCTAAGTACTGCCCAAAGAAAAGTCTTCTTGAAATCAATGACACTAATGTGGCAGCTTTCATTTTTTCTTTGGCAACCTAATTAGTAGTACACTTCCAACTCCAAGTAGTTTCTCTATATTTCTCAAAAAAAAAGAAAAAAAAAAGTAGTTTCTCTGTAGTATCGTGCCATAGAGGGATACCCATTAATAATTGTGATGTGTGACTTTGACTAATTCGATAAATCACATTATTATTATTATTTTTTACATTTAATTTGACTTCTACAAGTGAAGTGATGGAGGATTTTCATTCCGTTATGGTGGGACAAAATTGTTTTCTTTCTTAAATTAATGTTAGTACCACAAGCCTAACATCCTACAGTTGGTGGGTGAATAAATACATCCTACGTACAGGGAGGGAGCTCGTGGAAATCATATGGGCAAAAGATCCCGCTGTGGTGTTTTTAGCCGAGACACTTACAGATGATGCAAGGCTAGAGTTTGTTTAGAGTAGTATTGGCTTTGATCATAGATGGGTTGTGCCAAGAGTGGGAACGAGTGGAGGTTTAGTTCTGTATTGGAAAGCTGTAGTTAATTTAATGGTGGAAGATTTTGATAGATATTATATTGATGTGTTGATCGATAAAAATACAGATAATGAATGGAGATTTACAAGTTTTTGTGGTGAATCCGATACTGCAAGAAGACATGAAGTGTGGAGTTAGCTTAGGAATTTAAATTTACAACCGGAGAAACCTTGGCTGTGTTGTGGGGATTTTAACGAGATCATCAGACAAGATGAGAAACTTGGGGGTGCACAAAGACCTCATTATCAGATGCAACAGTTTAGAGAAGTGATCGATGAGTGTGGTTTTATGGATTTGGGTTTTGATGGTCCAAAGTTTACTTGGAGTAAGCACTTCAAAAATGGAGTTTCAATTTGGGAGAGGCTGGATAGATGTTTGGTCACAAATAGCTGGTTCATAAAGTTTGCAGGTTCAAGAGTGTTTCATTTATCTTGTACATCATCTAATGATGTACCTATTCTCATCTCACTCTCAAGTTTGATTCCACCTGTTCGGAAAAAACTCTTTCATTTCGAACAAATGTGGCTTTCAAATTCAAGCTGTGAGGAAAGATGTTTTTGAGAAATGTGAGGGTGGAGTTGAATCGATTAAAATAGATTTTAGCTAAGGAATAAAGGGTTGCCATGATTAGTAGGAACAACTTTCGGGTTAGAGGGGTTAAGAAAGAAATTGAGGTTTTACAAGATAGGGAAGCAACAATGTGGGCTCAACGTTCTAGAGTTCTTTGGGCAAACCAAGGGAATAAAAATACTAAGTATTTTTATTGTTGTGCCACAAATTTTTTTTGGAAAAATTGTATGGAACGGATTAGAGATGAGGATGGGGTATGGAGATCAAGTCAAGAAGAAATTGGTGAGGTCATGGTTCAATACTACAAGTCCCTCTTTGCTTCAACAGAGGATAGTGTTCTAGATAAATTGTTGGAGTGTGTGCCCACGTTGATTGATGAGGAGATGAATGCAGCCTTATGTAAGGAGTCTGAGGCATGTGAAGTTATTAGTGCTCTTCAACAAATGGCTCTTCTCAAAGCACCTGGACCTGATGGCATGCCACCGCTCTTTTACCAACATTTTTAGAGCACAGTAAATCATGATGTCACATCATCCACATTGTCTTGGTTGAACTTAGGTACCATACCAACTCCCTTAAACCATAATAGACCAAAAACGAATTGACCCCTTGTGATAAATTAACCAATTAATTTAGTTAAGTGAATTAATTAAGTTAATTAATCATGCAAATGTGTGGTAGCACAAACAAATCACCAATAAACTAATTATGTAGTGGAAAATAAATAACACGGTGATTTGTTTACGAATAAGGAAAACCACCAACGGCAAAAACCCTACCGGGTGATTTTTAGGACACCACTCCTGAAATTCCACTATTATCACAACAAGCGGTTACAAGTAAAGGAATCTCAGTACCTTATACCAACCTACAGTTGAACCCTTACTCTAATACCCAATTGGACTTGTTCTGTAGTGACGATTTCCCCTTTCGATGCACGGCTCCCAAGTACGTGATTAACCAATGCGCGGATCCCAGTACGCGACTTCAATCACCAACAAGAGAAGGTTGTTGGCTGCAAAGTTCTTCAGTTCATCCCAACGATGAAGATCAAGAAGATACTTGGTCACAAAACCCTACAGTGCACATACATAACAACTTCTTCACAAGAATGATGAACTAGGGCAAAACTTTGTCTCCAGTTACAAATTGCTTGAACAAATTTTTCTTAACACTTGTGCAACTTGTGTACACTTTGACAGCCCTTAAAATAATCCTTTTATATGTTTAGGGTTAGAAGAAAAGAATGCCCAAATACATAATCCCGGATTAGAGTCAAAACAGAACTGGAATTATGTTTTTCATAAAGCTCGACAGATAGCTGTCTGTCGAGGTGCTGTCAAGCCACGGGACTGGAACAGCTTCTTAAGCTAGATGGATAGCTAGTTGTCGAGCTTTAATGAACAACACTTCTTCAACTTGAATCTTGGATAGACTTGTATGTCTTCAACACTTGATCTTGAAACACAGTTTCTTGAAGCATCAAACTCATCCTAGATTTACCCAAATACAAGTAAAGTGCATTTTGTAAAAGGATAAGCCAATTACATAAAATAGTGACATATTTTCCTAACAAGGGAATCACATATGTCCTAACAATCTCCCCATTTGGCAATCCGTGACAAAACCACAACAAACAAATGAACATATGAGAGAAGTCATAAATCACTCAACTCATATTCACTTGTTGAATACAATAAAATCTATCCTAACACAAACTCTTGAAAAACTTTGTAAGAAAAGAGTTTATGGCAAGTAGACTTTGACAACCTGTATTTCTGAAACATTTTAAACAAAACTCATCAAAGCATCTTTGTGTGAAATAGAAATAATAGATTGTATACACGTAATAAGAAGCATGTGCATAAAGAGAGAAAATAAACAACACATGTAAGGGTAGGTGAAAGAAACATACATCAACATATATAAAGAAGATAAGTACAATGTATGTCAAAAATGGTCACAAGACCCATGTACAAGAACCAATGTATCTAAAATAGAGAAAACAAAAAGATACATGTAATCCTCACTACATCCCTCAGATATCAACACTCCACCTAACAAAATGTCCTATACTAACTCTCCCCCTAAGAATAACTATTCTCATATCCAAAACTAGTCCCCCTTTTTGTCACGAGTGACAAAGGGTAAGAGTGTTAAGTAGACATCTCATCGGTAGAGCTAGCATCTCCATCATCATCATCCGAAGCATCATCGTCGTCACCATCATCATCATCATCGTCCTCAGACTCAGAAGCCACTATAGGAGGTGGTGGAGGAGAAGCCTCAGAGCATAACCACCCATGGTCGCCTGTCGCCGTGCAATACGACCGACACGAACGTTTACCTGATACAACTCCGTAGAGAGAGTGTATCAAGGCTAGCATTCATGTGCTGCAGTTCTGCCATGATGTCTCCTAGAGTCACATCGTTTGAAGAAGAAAAGAGAGCGGATATGGATGGAGCAGAACGAGACAAAGCAGAATGGGAGGGAAGAACTGCTGAAACTGACTGTCGAGATCGAAACTGCATCTCGCTACATTTAACAGTAGTGTAGTCTATGGCACACATGATAGAAAAATGATCGAAAGAGGGAAAAGGAACAAAAAAATGGCATAGAATCCGTGTGATAGCCAAAGGAAAAATGAGCTTATCACTAGTAGCCATATCCCTATAAACATCTAAGATAGAAAGAATGAAATGTGAAGGAAAATCTATAGGTGCTCTAATAAAGAAAGAAAAAATCGAGCACGAGGAATCTGTGATAGAGTTATAGTGAGAGAGTGGGTGCAAAAAAAAATTCATCACCATGTTCATGAATCTAGGACCTTTAGCAAAAGGCCTACATGGTGTGAACTGACGATCACCGCAATCTACGGGATGCTCACAGAGAGCGAAAATCATCTCATCTTTGGACACAGTCCGTAGACGTTCATAACCAGGGTAGTCAGGATGCTCTACCCTCAGAACATGAAACACATCTACAACAAGTTGCAGTGTGACTACAATGCGCATACCTCGAACGCGAGTAGAAAAGAGAGGTATTGAAAAATCGAAACCATGCATGTTGGAGTAAAACTCCTAGATCAACACGGTTGGACAAGTGACTGGGACGTTACGTAGTGACTCCCATCCCCGATTGTGAATGACAGTAGGAAGGTCAGTGTCGGCGAAGTCCGCCAAAATGACTCAGTGTTCCAAATGAACACCTTGTCGAGAAAAGTTCTCTGAGAAGTCCTTTCAAGCATCCTCATCACAGAACCGAATATGAGAAGGAGTAGGATCAGAAGAAGACGATGTCCTAGAACGCAAAGGTTTTTGGGACGGAGCTGACTTATGCTTAGGTGCCATAGACACGATTAACGTAAACAGAAGGAGAGGGAGAGAAAGAAAGACAATTAGAAAAGCTCCAAAGCAGTTCAAATATAACAAGTATATTGAAAAGAAAGTACGTATGCATGGGGAATGCATGAACATGTGATATGCAAAAGAAATTGCATCATGGCTCAGCCCAATCCAATCCTACCAGCACACAATCAATTTGCACACATCTAAATGCATGATAATACTGTTATTATGCTAATGTGATGTAATGCATGAGATTTAAAACTTATTTAAGTAAAAACCCATCCCAAAATTTCAACAATAACTCATCAATTTTGAAAAACCCCAAAATTTTCAAAAACCCCAAAACCTAGGTTTCAAAAAATGAATGCATGTAAATGAAGGAGATTAGAAGCTTACCAAGTGAAGGAAAACTTAAAAAAGCTTGAAAAATCACTTGGGAAGAGGTTTAGAGTGAGAGAGATGGTGTTTGGGAGAGGAACAGGTGCGGACAGGTCGAGAGAGATCGAAGATGTGAGAACCGGATTGCGAAAAGAGAATATATAGCTCCTCAGTAATTCTCGATAGATAGAGGTGTCGAGCCATCTATCGAGGAAGGTGTCGAGAAAAACAACGTCGATAGATACAACTGTCAAGAAGGTGTCAAGAAACAATGCAAAGACACAAGAAGAGAAGCTCAATCAATCCACCAGCTGTCGAGAAGCTATCGAGGATCCAGGAACTTTCTTGTTCGATCCACTAGCTATCGAGGATATGTCGAGATTGCGATAAGAAAAGACCTTAAGAGCTCGACAGATAGCCAGGTGTCGAGGAGGTATCTAGGAGGTGTCGAGATTGCTTAAAAAAACATTTTTCAAGAAGGGAAAAACATAGATATGAATGCAATCAAGCATGCAACTCAACCAAAGATCCAATCAACATTTTAAGCTCTTAAAATCATCTCTTAACAAAAATTTTAAGCCCAATGATTCCAAAAACACACACACACACTAAACAAGTCTAACCAATTTTATATTTCAAAAACAAGTTAAGACAGCTTAGTAAGCATACATTAACACATGTAAAACCTTGTGATGGCCAAATCACATTGTACCTGCACATGTATCAAAAGTAGCAAAGAATATTGCGTGTTGTGTGTGAAAAACATCGCAAAATTGCATAAGTGTATACATGTTATGACGATTTGAGATATGAGAAAATCACTTTAACTCACACACAATCATAACTGTTTGATGGGGAATACCACCTTCGAGGTACATGCTATAACTCCCACATCTCCTAGAATACGTGCTTGCAACCATATTTAAAAGCATTTTTTATCTTTTTGCTTTTTAGTTTTCTTTGCATATTTTTCTTTTTAAGCAAATCATGCATGAGCATATAAGAGAAAGAAAAGAAATACCCAATGATGGTAAGCATTTGACATTTAAATTTTGCTATGCCGAAGCACACAAATGTCATTGACACTGCACTTTTGCTATGCTAAAGCATACAGGTATCATATTATGATTGGTGGGCCATAGTGGTGAGACGGTTATTTATGCTTTTCTCTTAGGATTTTCTAGTCCTTCCCATCAAAAAGAGTGATACGAGTGTTAAGTATAAGAGATAACTTAATCTTACTTATCACAAAAAAGAGGCACAAAAATCACTTGCTTAGTTGTGTATAGAGATGCTCATCTAAGCTACAAGAGATACAAAGTTTAGAAAACTTTATTTCAATGGTCATCCAAGGTACACAAGTACCAATGTACACATAACACACACTGTTTTTGTATTTTTCTGATTTTTCAATTTTTTTATTCTTATATTAAAAAAATAAACAAAACTGAAAACAAACAAACAAAAACATGTTAAACAATGCAAAGTATAAAAACTAGACTGACTCAAAACTTGAAAGCAAAACACACAAGTAATGCACACATAAATACAAGAAGAGAGAAAGAGAAAAGTGATAGAATCACTTGGAGCCCTTTTCCTTCCACACCCTGGAAGAACCTTTCCTTTGATTAAACCTTTGAATCGGTGGTGAGGGAGAAGAATTAAAAAACATTCAAGTTTGAAAGAAATATGAGGGCTTTGAGAAGATCTCCAAGGGGAGCAAAAGAGGATTGAAGCTAATTCTGGCTTCTAGATGCTATCATGTCGTTGCTCTGTTGAGTGGCAAGCCACTTATAGTAATTTGGTTGAGTATGACCGGCAACTCCACAATTATCACAGAGATACTGCTTCTTTTGTTTAGGCTTTTAGAGTTAGCCTTCTTAGCCCTAGGGTTCTTAGCTTCCTTCTTATCTTGCTTAAGGGGTGCTTCTAAGATAGATTTTCCTTTGTCTAAGTTCTCACTAGCTAAATCAATTTTAACATCATTGTTCTCAATTTCAACATTATTGCTATGAGGAACAAAAATAGTAGTACTAGTAGAAGCTGTATTAGAGGAAGAGAAACTGTACCCTAACCTGTTCGATCAAAAGAAGATTTCTAAACTGCGCCCAAACTTTCCACAAAAATGACAAACCCAAGCAGGCCTATCATGTAACTTTCCTTAGAAGGGTTAGGAGTCTTAGGTTTAGACTCTTGAAGATCAACCCAAATCGTCCTAGGAGGTGTAACTTCTGCCGGTTTGACAATCTCACTCACGGGAGGCTCAGGCACAGACATGCTTTCTACAAAACCTAAACCAGTTTTTTCTGAAGGAGACTTTTGTACATTCAACATATGATCAAGTTTGGAACTAACAGACCTATTTGTTTGTTCTCTAGCAACAGATAATTCAAGTTCCAAATTCTTAACTTTATCAAGCAAAAGCATGCTCTCAGTCTTCACATTATTCAACAATTCATTAGCATCAAACAGTCTCAAAAGCAAAATTTTCTTATCAAGTTCAAAAGATGCAATTTTCTTTAAGCCTAAATCAACACTCATAGCATCCTTTAAAGCAACTTTGCAAAGCTTATTGTAGGCTTTTTACAAATCTGCATTCTTAGAGAGTTTCCCATCAGAAGGGTTCTCTTCAACAGCAACACTTTCATCAACTATAGCAATAGCTGTGAAAGCAATGAAGTTTCCATCCTTATCACTACCAGACTCATTGTTAGAAACTTCATCATCACTAAAGGTTACAGCCATAGCCTTACCCTTAGACCTCAAGAATGTAGGACATTCTGATTTCACATGACCATACCCTTGACAACCAAAACATTGTTGACCCATGGAATTATTAGAAGGTTGACCTACTTTCTCTTTAGGTTTTTTAGTGTTATTCACCTTAGTGGGATCATTCCTCCTAAATTTTTTAGGTTCAGCATTGTTTTTACCTCTTGCCCTTCTATTGTTGTTCCTAAGAAAGTTTCTAAAGTTCTTCGTAGGATAGGCAATCTCTATAGTAGAGAGTTCATAATCAAATCCATTCACATCAACATCATCAACAGACTTAAGAGCCATTGATTTGGATTTGCTTGTTTTAGGTAGGTCGAACTCATAAGACTGAAGAGATCCTACAAGTTCATCAACAGGGATGGAGTCCACATCCTTACTTTCAATTATGGCAGTCACTTTGGGTTTAAAGTTCTTAGTCAAAGATCTAAGAATCTTCCTAACAATTTTAGGTTGATCATAGATTTCACCCAAATTATAAGTAGAGTTAACAATATCATTCAGTTTTGAATGTTCAAATAGTGTGTAAAACACCTTGAACATTTAGACCCCCAAAATTACAAATTACCAAATCAAACTTATTATCAAACAATGTATGAACATAAGCTTAAAGCAGAATTGATAAAACAATCTAAACGAAATAAAATCACAACCACAACAGAAATTAAATGGCAAAGATTAAGGGAAGAGAGATGCAAACACAAAGACAACACAGTGATATGTTATCGAAGAGGAAACTGAAGTCCTCGGCATAAAACCTCCTTGTCACCCTCCAAGCGATTAATAATTCACTAGAGAATGAAGTTGGGATACATGAACAGCAGAAGACCCTCCAAGCCTAATCTACCTAATGTACCTAAGCCCTCCAAGCTTCTTGCTCCAATGAGGTTATGCCAAACATTTGTCTTCTCTAGCTTACCAGATTCCGCTATAGCCCATAGCATTAACAAATATCAATTGGTTTCTTCCTAACTGCTTCCCAAGCACCAAATAGCCTCCTCATAGATATAGGTATGGTGAGAAAAGGTTTTGGCTAATGTACCTCTAAAGGATGTAACAATGGAGAGGGTGAAAGTAGAGGAATTTAGAGAATCAAATGATGAAGATTGTGGAAGAGTCAATCTTATTTTTCTCTAGGGTTTCTCTCTCAAAATTTTCTCTGGAAGCTCTCTACAATACGTGGGTATAAGGGGAATTTATATTGGTGTGTGTTTGGAATGCGAAAGGTCAGTTTTTTTCCAAACAGAGTGGTCTGGCGACTTGGCCTCACGACTGGATTGAGTCGCGAGTTCAAGTCACGAGCTAATTGCCTGGCCAACCTGGGAGTTTTTTCCTGTAGTGCAACAGCTAGCGTGACTCTTCAACTCCTCTGCATACTTCACACGTGTGCCTCTTTTGGCGACTGGCTAGCTGCGAGCCACTCGCGAGTCCCTCCAGAATGCACACTTTTGAGCTTTTATGCACACTCTCTCACATACTACCCTTACATGATTCCCACCTAAATACAATGTTTCTAAATACTGAATTACAAGCAAATTGGCACAGAATAAAGCTAACAAAATGGTTGATTAAATTCACATAAACATACTTTGAGCAAGTCTAAAAGAAGACTAAACATTTTGATCATGGTTTACCAACATTACAAAATGAAGTTCTAATACATTTAAACCTAAAGTCTTAGAACCCAACAAAATTTAATTTCTCCCAAAGACACTTTGCTTTTCATGGTTCTTCATCTACAAAGCCAAAGACGTGTTGTGTGGGTGAGAAAAAGATCTCTGAAGTAAGTGTTATTCGCATCGTCCCTGATTTAATTCTCTCATTTATTTAAGGATATTTGTGATTTTCTATTTTTGGTTTGGTTTATTTTCATTTTGTTTTGATTATTCAAATATCCAAAACATTGAAAATTTTCAAAAAGAAAAATATATTAATATATATATATATATATATTATTTTCACCTTGTGAGTTCAGAAGTATATGTTGGACAACTAAAAAGAAAAATATTCAATAAAAAAAATGGTGTGGTTGAAATGAGAATGTTAAAACAGATAAGTGGAAATACAAGGAAATTAAAGATTTAATTTAAAATGAAGAAATTCTCATAAAGATAGGAGTATTTTCTTATTGATGGAAGTATAAGGGAGAGTCGCTTGAAATGGTTTAGTCAAGTTTAAATGAGAGTGATGAATACATCAATGAGAAAAAATGAGTTAATTCACGTTGAGGGAAGGAAAAAATGAAGAGGAAGATAAAAAATAACATTAGTAGAGTATATGGGGTGAAGTATGGACAACATATGGGGTCACCCTATCAAGCCAAATACAACCATGATATACTCTTTATACTTAATGGAAAGCCTAGAGAGAATATGGGGTGAAGATTGCTTGGACTTCAAGCCAGAGAGATGGATTTCAGAGCGTGGAGGAATAGTGCATGTACCATCTTTCAAGTTCATTACATTTGATGCAAGACCGAGGACTTGTGGTTGCTGTGAATCTAAGAAAGAAGTAGTCCGTGGACTCGGAGCTATTACATGGTCGTGGTAGTAAGTTTTCTACTAGAAGTAGCAATAGGATGTTAGTGGTCTAAGTCGCTATTGTAAAAATTCAATTCTTTCATAGTGGATCTATTTTACCTTGAGGATAGCTAGGTTAAATCCTCCCCAGGTTTTTTACCGGTTTGGTTTTCCTGGGTTATCATATCGTTATGTTCTTTATTTTCCACATTGTTTACATGATATGATTTACTTGTGTTGACCTAGATTTGAATAGTTTACCTAAGTAATCACTTAGCTAAATAACTAGGTTAATCAACTTGTGTTTTAAGGGGTCTAAAAATGTACAAGTGGTATCAGAGCGAGTTAGCTCTAGTATTTAGATCCTTTGATCTAAGAGTTGATCCTTGACCCCTGTTGTCATGGAACACGGTCACTCTCTTGTGATCTCACCTCACTTTGATGGGAATAACTATGCCTATTGGAAAGTAAGGATGAAAGCATTCTTGAAATCTATTGATGAGAGAGTTTGGAATTCCATTGAATACAGATGGGAGAAGCCAACTACTCCTATAAGCAAGTGGCAAACTTCTTAGAAAGAAGCAGCTGCCTTTAATAGCAAAGCCATGAATTTTATTTTTAATGCTGTTTCTATGGAGGAATTCAAGAGAATCTATAATGTTGAGGTTGCTTATACTGCATGGAATATTCTCCAAACTGTGCATGAAGGAACAAAGGCAGTTAAGGTTAATAAACTGTAGGAGTTAACTACTAGATTGAAAGTATTAGAATGTCAGATGATGAATGTTTTGATGAATTCTATGCTAAACTGAATGATATTGTTAACTCTGCTTATAATTTGGGTGAAATCTATTATCAACCTAAGATTGTTAGGAAGATACTTAGATCCTTGACTGGAGACTTTAGACCCTATAAAGTTGTGATTTACAAATATGTATTATGTTGGATTTTATTCCGTACTAAATTTGATTGTAATTTTATTCAATCTTTTGTACCCTGTATTTATTGTGGGATTTGATTGTAAGGGTTGTGTGATAGAGAGAGAGTGTGAAGACTCAAACAATTGAAGCTAGAAGATTTCTCATGGGTAGCTCGCAACTAAGCATCTCGCGAAGTGAAGCATGTGCCTTGCACATGATTGGAATGCGAAGAGTCAGTACAAATGGAGACAACTGTGTTTCGCGAGTATCTTGCGGGTAAGGCCTTCCCGCGAGACACCCGCGAAACATTATGTTCTGCCAGACTGTACTATCTGACACACACTTTCTGTACCCAAACTATATATACCCACATTACCCACAAATGTTAAGGAGTGCTTTTGAGAGAAAACCCTAGCCAAACACCTTGAGAGTTAGAGATTGTTATTCCTACAATCCTCTACACAATTGCTTATGGATTTTCTTTAACTCCTACCTTTCCATTTCCATACCATTGAAAGGTTAATAGCCCAAACACTTACCACACCCTTTTAGAGTGTCAAGTGAGGTTTTGGTGCTGCTGGGAAGCATTGAAAAAAGCCAAGGATGGCAGAGACAACATGGAGCTTGTTGCAGAATCCGGAGAGCTAGACAAGATATGGTTCTGAGAAGCCTTGTTGGAGTAGGAGCTTGGAGGGCTTAGGTATAGTGGGTAGATTAGGCTTGGAGGGTCTCTTGCTAATCCATGTATCCCAACTGATTGTCTAGTGGATCGATTACCACTTGGAGAGCGGCGGAGAGGTTTTTCGCCGAGTTCTTTTGTTTCCTCTTCGATAACACACTGGCGTGTTATCTGTGTTTGCATTCTTCTTCCCTACTCTTTTACATTTCATTTTACTACTGTGTTTATATGAATATGTGTAAAGTTGTTTGTTTGTTTATCCGCTCGCATTTACACTATTTCGCACTTAAAATTAAGTTAGTGTAAAATTTATCGAGCCGTAACTTTTATTTGGGGGTCTAAACAGCTCTTGTGTTTTTAACACATTTTTGAGCTTTCAATTGGTATCAGAACAGGTACACTTGATTTGGTTTCATTACCTAAGTGTGATCCTTGACCCCTTGTGTGTTTTGCCATGGATAATGCTTTGTATGCTTCTATTGATGTTGTTGATTGTAACATGCCATGTGTTTGTGAAAATGCCTCTATGAGTGTTTATCCTTATGATTGTGATGCCATGTTACATGAATCTATGTGTGTTGTTGATATTCCTAACATCAAACTCTTGAAGAAAGATGCTAAGAAGTTTCAAAAGAAGTTGAGCAAGTTATTTTGTGAAAAGGATGATTTGATTATTAAGCTCAATGAATCCAACAAATTGGTTGAGAAATATAAGATTCTTGCTGAAATTTCTCTTGAAAAGCTGAAAGAGTTCGAATGTTTGAATATGGACTTGGATGCCAAACTTGTTTTTGTCTAACAAACCTGTTGATGATCTTAAATCTGAAAATGAATCTCTTAAGATGCATGCCAAGTATTTTGATTGCTGAACCTATTGCTAAAACGGAAGAAAATATATGTTGCAATCATGTTGTGGTACCCGATTTTGTGCCTATTGTGTGTTATATCTCAAAGGACAAATCAGTGTACATTCCTCCACACAAAAGAAATCAAAAAGTGGAGAGAAAGGCTCTTAAGCTTAAGCCTCTGTTTAGGTCCCATCCTAGGGAATTGAGTGGATCTAAGTTTGTTCCTACTTGCCACTATTGCGGTGTGATCGGTCACATAAGACCTCAATGCTCCATGTTGAAGAAAGAATAAAACCATGGTGCTAGATCCCTCCCTAAAAAGCCTAGTGGACCTAAATACATTGTTTGTCACCATTGTGGTGCCTTTGGTTATCTAAGACCTCATTGCTCTAAGTTTCATGCTCTTAATTCATTGCAAATGCATGTATCCACTCAAACACAACTTCTTGTTGAATGATAAAAACGATTAGAACATCTTGATGATAACAATGTGGAGATTGTAACCCTTGTGAGTTTTGAGCCAATCATTATTTTTGGAGGGTTATTTATTTTTTTCTAATCTTAAAGTTCATTTGGAAGTGCATAACATGTTTCCCTTGTTGTAGTCTCATTGTTCTTTATTTTGGCCAAGAAAAAAAAAATTTATGCCACCCTTGAATCTTTTGAAGTCATTGATGTTGAATAAACTATACTAGTCTTTGAGAGATGAGATTAGCCCATTTTTGTCTACTTTGAGCCATGTATGTGTTTTTCTTTTTCTTTCTTGATACATTATCGCTAGTCACCCCGTTGAGCCTTTTAATTAGCCTTTCCTTCTTAAAGCCCTTATCCATAGTGTTTCAAGATGGAATTTGATTAGTTTGTTTCAATGTGGTGGTTTGTGCTTGAATTCAAAGAAGAAAATAAAAAGGGTTCTCATCAAATTTTGAGAAGTGAAATGGAAGGAATGAATACTGCTTTGAAGAAGAAGAGTTGAAAAAGTAAAATGTTGAATGGACATTCCAAAAAGAGTTGACATTCCGATTAATCTTGAAAAAACTTCTTATATTTACCTTTACCCATTTTTATTTCATTCCCTTTGCTTTTACCCTACATCACATCCTAAAAAAGTCCTTATTTGATCTTGAAGATTATGTAGTTCAAATATTGATATGACTGAATAAAAAGTGTGGTATAAATTCTTTTTGGCATCCTTTCATGAGACTACTTGTTCTTTCTTGAATAAGCATTTTTCATGTGATTCATATGTGAGGTATTTGATTTTGTTTACATTATTCCGCTCGCATATATTGTTGAGAGTGTTACACCCCATTTTAGAGTGATTTCATTTGTTGAGTGATAACACCGGAAAGATTTGAGTTGAAGCATACTTTCAATTAGAGATTCGAGTCAAGTTTATCTAAAACTAAGAGTATGTTTGGGTTGGCTACCACTTTTCACTCACATTGAATTTTGATGGCATGAGAAATTTCTGTAGCATTTGTAGTGTTTTTGAACTTGAACTAATCCTCTTTGCAAAAGGCAATTGAAAAAAAAAATAATTTTCTTTGTTTTGTTTATTTTTTAGTATTCATTCTCAGAATTTTGTGGGTATATTCCCTTCAAACCCTCACAAGACTACAACTTGTCCACTAGTGTAAGCTAGGGGTTTAAAGGCTTGTTGCATACGCTAAATGCAATAAAAAATTCCAGCAAAAGCGGATTAGTTAGGATTTCCATTTTCTTTGTTTTTAATTTCTTTGTTTTTTTTTACTCTTTATCTGTTTTGCTCAAGGACTAGCAAAATGTAGGTTTGGGGGTATTTGATGTGCATTGATAATAACTTAATTTTGCATATTTATATCATTGTTAGAAAGCATTATCATACTTATTTTGAGGTAATTCATGCATTTCATATTTGGTTTTGGAATAATGCTAAATAATCAATTTTGTGCTTAATTGGATTTTATTGCGTGAATTTGTCTTTTGTAGGAGAATGGAATTAAACAAGTGGATTTGTGCAAAGAAGAAAGCTAATGGACTTTACTTTTACAAGGGCCATGATGAAGTTAAAGAAGACCAACCCAATTAAATTTAAGTCCAATTGGAGCAAGGAATCAAAGGAAATTTGCACCAAATACAAGTCCAATTCGGATTAGGATTCTAGACTACACATCAGTTAGTATTTTTGGCATAACTTTCAGTTCAAATGTCCAATCGAGATGATTAAAGTTGGGATGAAAATTTAACTTAAAGGGCTACAACTTTTCAAAAGCCAGAATTCTGATGTTAAATGGGCCAAACTAGTCGGTTAAGTGAAGCCTAAAAATCTGGGATTTTCTCCGAACGGGAATTCAACTTTTAATAGGATTCCTTAACCTATTTAAAGGCTCTTTAGGGAAAAATTCAGGGAGGCTAGTGCTAGGGTTGAGGGCTGTACATAGAGAGTGCAGCTACTTCTTTGGTTTTCTTCCATGATAGTTAGTTTATTTTATTTGTCTAGTTTAATGTTTAGTATTTTATTTTTGTGTTTTCTTTCAATTACTATGAGTAGCTAAATTTATAATTAGGATTGAGGATGAAACCTTGTTAAGGATTATCAGTAATATATGTGATTTGATTTTTCCCACAATAATTGTTCTTTAATGATTTAAATTGTTCTTGCTTCATATCAATTGACAAAGATAGGATTCTAGATATGAGTTCAATCATGTTTTTCTCATGATTTAGGATTTATCTCAATTAATTGAATGCTTGGTTTATTCATTCTTGACTATAAAATTGGATATCGCTTGTGATTTGTTTGGCTACGGATACAATTGATGATTTGATTTTATACTTAAGAAGCGAAGAAAAACATGCTTTTGATTTTTAAAATAAGGATTTTAATGAGAATATTTTCCATGATAGCAAGATTTATTTCTAGATTATCATGTAGTGAGTTAGGAAAAATTAATGATCATAAATATTTGCTAATATGACTTACAAGGTAGATTCCAAAACCTTAATTCCTTTCTCTTGATTGTTTACATCTTTTTATTGCTTTATATCTTTTTCTTAGTTTAACTATTTGCTTAATTTTATTATTTGCTTAGTTTATTTAATCTCCGAAAACCAATTTTTATTAAACTAGATTAGGATTAATTTGGTTAAGGTTTAATTAATTTTCCTACATTCATTCAAGTCCCTGTGGGTTCGACCTCGTTCTTGTCAAACTATACTTCGGTTCGGTTCGTATACTTACGAGTACTTTAAAATTTCACAACATGATCCTTGACCCCTTGAGGTTATTTGCCATGGATAGTGCTTTGTATGCCTTTATGCATTTTTTGGTTGATGATAAATGTAACATGCCACGTGTTTGTGAAAATGCCTCTATGAGTGATAATCCTCACGATTGTGATGCTATGTTATATGAATCTTTGGGTGTTGTTGATATTCCTAACATCAAACTCTTGAAGAAAAATGCTAAGAAGTTTCAGACGAATTTGAGCAAGTTATTTTGTGAAAAATGATGATTTGATTGCTAAGCTCAATGAATTCAACAAATTGGTTGAGAAATATAAGAATCTTGCTAAAAATTCTCTTGAAAAGCTGAAAGAGTTTGAATGTGAACTTGGTTGCTAAACTTGTTTTGTCTTACAAACTTGTTGATAAGCTAAAATGTTAAAATGAATCTCTTAAGATGCATGCCAAGTGTTTGATTGTTGAACCTATTGCTAAAAAGGATGAAAATATTTGTTGCAATCATGTTGTGGTACCCGATTTCGTGCCTATTGTGTGTTCTACCTCAAAGGACAAATCGGTGTACATTCCTCCACATAAAAGAAATCAAAAGGTGGAAAGAAAGGTTGTTAAGTCAAAGTCTCCGCTTAGGTCTCAACCTAAGGCTTTGAATGGATCTAAGTTCGTTCCAACTTCCCACCATTGTGGTGTGATTGGTCATATAAGACCTTAATGTCATAAGTTGAAGAGAGAATAAAATCATGTTGCTAGATCCCTTCTCAAAAAGCCTAGTGGACCTAAACACATTGTTTGTCACCATTGTGATGCTTTTGGCCATTTAAATACTTCATTGCTCTAAGTTTCATGCACTTAAAAGAATTAAAAGAAAAGATAAACTTGAGCCTCTTGGAAGTTTTGCTAAAAGGAGTAAACCAGATTTGAGTGAAAATAACATGTTGTTAAAGAAAGTGTTTAATGCTCTTAACTCCTTGTCTTTATGCATCTCCAGTTCTCATTCTTCCAACCCTCCTCTCACTTCTCATGAGACACTCATTCCAAACGATTGTTCTATTTGGATAAGGAAGGGTTCTTATGGTTGAGCTTTTGCCCTTTTGGTCCTTGATCTAATTCTTTCGATCTTTGTAGGACCTTTCACGCATTGAATGGCATATCTTCATGCATTTTGTGCATCTTGCATTTCTTTATATGCATTGTTTTGTTTTGATCTTACTTTTATGTTTTAGTTTTGTGTGAGTAAAAATTCCAAAACCACATAAATAGTGAAAAATTCAAAAAGTTTGATCAACATTATTGTGTTTTGTCATAAGCATGTTTTGCCTTGTACCTTTATACAAATGACTTTGTGCATTTACGAGCGTAGCTTGTTCTTTATGCACTCATATCATTGTGGGAAAAATCGTGACATCTATGTGATTGTTGTAAATAGATCTTCAAACTTGTCATGAATGATTCATCAATGGTTTTGTTGATATTGAAACTTGCATAGACTTGTGCCTATATATCTTCCTACTCTTTTATTTTTATTTTTTTCTTAAAGAGCTCACACAAATGTAAATTTCAAAATGAAAAGAGATAATGAGCTGCAAAAGCCATCGCATATACTAGTATTTGACTAGGAAAAAGGGAAAGCAATTGTTATGAAAGTGTATGATGCCCCAAAAAACCAAAGGCTTGTTCATCAAATTAAAATATCAAAAATTTCAAGCATAGATCTCAAAAATGAGATGTATTGAATCAAAAAGATCAAATGATATGATGTGTATGAAGCTAAAATGAAAAGCTTCAAAGTCATGTAATCAAGTCTTGTGGGAGGTCATATATGCATATTTCTATAATTGAGATAGGTCACTTTTCCTCATGCTAATTGTGTATGTCTTGGTTGAATTGATCATTAAAACTTCACATTAGACTAAGGACTATCTCATCTTTGGTACCCACACACATCACACATGTCTATGTTCAATGAATGCCTTATTCATTTGTGTGATTGTACTTGTTTAAATATGTTGCACATGCTCAATTATATGTTGATCAAACACAAAACGATTTTTGAGTGTTTTAATTGTTTTTGGGAAGTGTTTTTATTTTGAAAATTTTCAAAATTTTCAAAAACTATGCAACCCTGTCTTGGCGACTCTGCCTCGCGAGTCAAGCAAGTCACGAGCCCCCAGTGGTGAGCTTACTCGGAGCTCTTGGTGACTCTCTGGCAGGTCAAGGCCCCAGTCATGAAAAAGACTTAGAAAAATTTCAAAAATCTGGGTTTCTGGAATTTTTGCAACTCATGTTGGTGATTGGTTCGTGAGTGGAAGCTCTAGTTGTGAGGTTAACTTAGAATGTTTGGTGACTCCCGTCACGACTTACTCGTAAGTGGACCTTCCATTGACCCAAAAAAAAAAAACTTAAACAAAATTTTCAAATTTTGTCATATGGGTTTTTGGCGACTTGCACTGGCGTCTTGTTCGCGACTCATTATAGTCGTGAAAAATGCGTGTTTTGCATATTAAGGGTTATTTTCAGGGTAGTTTTCAAAAACTTTTCAATTTTCCCTCACATGTTGTGACTGTTCATTGTCTCCATCTTCCAAATTCACCATGTTCACTCTCAAAAACTCCACTTTTCATCATCATCTCTTCTCCAATCCTTAAGAAAAGGTATGGGTTCTTTCTTTTTCACAAAGTATTTCATGTTTTGAGCCTTTGATTTCTTGAATTGTGTGTTTTGTTGAGTTTTGAAAAATATGTTTTTTGAATATGGTTTAGGTATATTTTGTTGAGTTTGATGAATAGGTTTTGTTGGTTTTGATGGTATGATGCTTATATTACATGATTCTCATGTTTATGTCTCATTGTTGAGGATTATACCATGTCTGTGTTGTGTTGTGCTTATCATGCTCATGGTAAAATTTCTCATAGACATTCTCTTGTGTTTTTGTGGACTTCATGGATTATAATGTGATTAGCCATGCCTGCACATGCATCACATATGCACACCACATGCACCTTTGTTTCCGAAGTGGTTCATTGAACATGGTTGAGTGATTTTTTCTCCCTGTCTATCATTATATATATATTTTTGACTAACATGAATCTAATCAAGTTTATGTTTGTCTCTTGTGGTTTTGCATTTGGTTCTCTGATGTGTGTCTGTTCTGTTGTAGATGTCTTGTCGTTCCTCTCGTGGAAAAGAACCAGTGATTGATGTTCCATCATCCCTTGTTTCAAAATGGACCCATCATTCGTCCCATGACTCAAACAGTGAGAGATTCAAGACTCCCCTTAATTCTCAAACATACTCCAGCATTTTTGAAAAAGCTCTTACTGTGGTGGAATGGATTGTGAGATTTGATACCCTGGGAACGACTTTTATTCCTAGAATTTTTGAAGAAAAAGATTGGGCTGATCTATTCAGGAACTTCGAGGATCCAATTGATGAACTAATCAAGGAGTTCTACTCAAACACCAAATTTATCGGAGTTGAGCTAAAGTGTTGGGTTCGAGGAAAGGAATTCATCATTACTCCAGATTACATTGCAGAGGTCCTTCGAATCACTCGACTAGCAAATGTTGACCTCACTCCATATGATGATAAGCTTCCTCAAGTGCATGATATTCATCAAATTCTTGGGCCAGATCATGAGATTTCATCCAAAGGCACGTCCATTGGAACTGCAAAGTTTGCATCTGAACTGAAAACTCTCACTTTGATCATGTTCTTCAACCTTTATCCATTGTTGAACACTGGATTCATCAACCTTGGAAAAGCACAGTTCTATGTGATCTCATCACCGAAGTTCAAATTGACATTTATGCTTACATCTTCCACTTAATAGTGAAAACAACAGCACGAATAGTAGCAAGAACATGCCTTCCTTTTTGTAGTCTGATCATGAAAATTATGGTACTTAAAGGGGTTCATCTGCCAAAAGATGGAAAAACTCTGGTTCGTCTTCGCCCACTATCCATGGTTTCTCTTCAAGCAAGCAAAAGTCACTCTTCCAAAACACCTAAGAGTGAATCTTTCCCTCATGCCACTTCTTCTGGTCATGGCTCAGCCACTCACACTACGCCTGTGCATACTGAGACAGCATCTCCTCACACTCCTAAGTTGTAGATGACTAGCACTCAGCCTATACATCTTAGCTCTTAAGCTGACAGGTTGAGCACTTTGATTGAGGGTTTGTATCAGCGTATTTCCAGATTTGAAAATATTCTCTACTCCACCAAAAACCAAGTTCAAATGCGTCTTACAACCATTGAGACACAGTTAGATGCAATTCAACAAAAACTAGAGGACAACCTTTAGCAATTCGTGCCAAAAAAAGGGGAGAGTGGTACTCATTGTAAAGTTTGGCTGATAGCATACAGTAAGGGGGAGAGCAACACAAGAATGGGAAGTGTGCATATTGAAAGGGGGAGTTGTGTGAGCTTAAAAGGAGAATACTGATACATACACACATACTTTTGGCTTGTCTTGTTTTCAGCTTACTTGTTTATAGCTTTTATAACTCTTGGTATTTACTTTGTGTTTGTTTAATAGCTATTGATACATTGATTTAATTATTTCAATTTCTATTCAGTACTTTATATTTGTACCTTTGCTTTGTAGCATAGTACTTTCAGTTAATGTTATGCATTTTCTTTTGTACTTCACTCTTGCGCCCTTGTTGGATTTTTTAATCCTTGATGCAATTACCGTGTGTTTTTGTATCGGATGAGTGTTGGACATGCAAATGATACATTGCATTGAGCTTATTAGCTTGCATGTCTGGATGTTCATTTCTTGTGTGAATGATGATTATGATCACTATTTATAGTGATTGTTCCTGTTTGGTCAAGTCATGCTTTAATGCTTTAATCTTCACTACTTGATCGCATTGTGCTTGCTCCATATGCATTTTAAGATTTCTGCTTACAATGATCGTCTTGTATTGTTGTTTTCAGGAAATACTTGTTCGTATGGTTCAAGAGCTTCACAGTTTCTAGAATTAGGATGTGAGTGAGTTTTGGCAACTGTTCCCAACTCATATGTTAAGTCTAAAGTCTGTTTTAGGGTTTTGTCACGAAATAGCCAAAGGGGGAGATTGTAAGGTTGAATTTATTCAATCATGTGTTGGCTTTATTCCGTGCCAAATTTGCTTGTAATTTAGCAATTAGATACCCTATGTTTAGGTGGGAATTATGTAAGGGTAGTGCGTGAGAAAGTGTGAAGAAAACTCAAGAAGTGTGCAATTCAAGGAAGTCTCGCGACTAGATCTCGCCATTGGCAAGTCGCCAGAATAGCATACGTGAGAAGTATGCAGGGGGAGCTAAACGGTCATGCCAGCTGGAGCACTAGAGGACAAAACTTCCAGTCTGGCTAGGTAGTTAGCTCGCGACTTAAATTCACAACTCGTTCTAGTCGCGAGGTCAAGTCGCCAGAATGCCCCGTTTGGTTGAAACTGACTTTTCACATTCCTCATACACCCTATTATAAATACCCTTATACCAACGAAATGTGAAGAACTTCCAGAGAGAATTTTGAGAGAGAAACCCTAAAGAAAAACAAGATTGACTCATCCACATTCTTCATCCTTTGATTCTCCAAATTCCTCTACTCTTACCCTCTCCATTGACATATCCTTGAGAGGTACATTTATCTAAATCCTTATCTCACCATACCATATCAGTGAGGATGTATTTTGGTGCTTGGGAAGCAGTTTAGAAGGGACCAATTCATTTTGGTTGATGCAATGGGCTATTGTGGGATTCGGTAAGCTAGAGAAGACAAGGTTCAGCGTAACCCTGTTGCAGCAAGAAGCTTGGAGGTCTTAGGTGGATTATTGAAGGGTCTTCTACTATTTATGTATCCCAACTTCATTCTCTAGTGGATTATTGACTGCTTGGAGGGCCGCGGAAAGGTTTTTGGTCGAGTATTTTAGTTTCCTCTTCAATGACACATCGCCGTGTTATCTTTGTGTTTGCATTCTTCTTCCCTTTCTCTTTACCTTTTAATTGCTGCTGTGCTGGTTATTAATTATGGTTTAGAATGTGTTACCAATTTGGTTATATCTTATATTTCATTTTCCGCATATATATTGTTTGATTATAAGCTGTGTTGGTAATTTCATATTTGGGGGTCTAAACGTTCATTGATGTTTTACACACTAATTGAACCTTTCAACAAGATCCTATGGTACTTCTTGGTGAGTTGGTAAAGACTTTAAACCTTTATTCCAATCTTGGAGTTGCTCATCATTCTAATATGAATAATAACTCTAATGCAAGAGTTGCATCTAAAAAGTTTTGGATGCAAAAGGCTTAATTTAATTGAGTCTTTTTGACATGGTCCATGTGCTTCATCTCTTTTTTCTTTGTGACCATTCTTCTTTTATTGATTTTGTTTTCTTTGTTTTTAGAATTTGCATTGCATGACATTCATGCATTTCACGCTAGGTTGTTTTTTGTTAATTCTTTCCCTTAAAAAAAAAAAAATCAAAACAAAACAAAAAAAAAAAAAAAAAGGGAAAAGAAAGGAAAAATGTGTTTTGCATTATTTTTCTTGGATTTGAAATCAAGGTTGGCCATATTATCTTTACATAACATGTTTATGTACCTTGTTTAGTTTGAATGAGCTTATTTTATTGCACCTTGCTAGTTTTAGCTTTGCAGTGCATTTTGTGTGGGAGTTATTTATAATTTTTTATCACATGATCTTGATCTTGAAGTCACATGCTTTGATTGTAAAGACTAAAAATCCTAAGAGAAATGCATAAATAACCATCTCACCACTGTTTACTAGCCAATTATGAACACCTTAGTGCATATCATATGATTTTGTGCTCAAGAAAGTGTAGCACATGCACAAAAAGAATATAAGGTGTAGCCTCGGTTTAAATAATAAAATTGGTGTGTACATTATTAGGCTATAATAAATTCAAAATTAAATAAAATTGGTATGTACACTATGAGGCAAATCAAGAAACTTACATGATTGCAAGCTTGTTTTCTAGGAAATGTGAGAGTTATATGATGTAACTCTTTAGGTGATAGTTGCTTTCAAACTTATGTGATGAATTTTGTAGAAATTGTGATTGATCACTATTTACTTATCACCTCAATTGTATCTCAAGCTATTCTAGTTGCACACACTACACAAGTTATTTTTTGCTGAACTTAGTACATTATATTGTGTGTGAACTTATTGTGGCCATCCAAGATTAAAATTTCCTTGATTTTGATGCAAAATATGTTTTAATGTTTGAGCTTTAAGGACAAATTGATTGTAAATCTTTTTTTTTGGAAGATCTGGGTTGAATTCAAGGGTTTTTGAAAAACTTTTCATCTCATACTCATGCATTTCATCCATAAAATAATGTGCTTTGAGGAGTTTTTGCATTAACATGCTCTGTTTTTCAAAAAATTGTTTTTTCCAAATTTTCGATCGATCAAATTTGTCTTTCAATCAATCAAAAATACGATAAAAACCTTGGTTTGAATCTGCCTAGCTCGATCGCTTCTCAATTGATGCTAGATCGATCAAATGTGATTTTCGATCGATCGAATCTAATTTTCGACTGATCGAAAATCGTTTAGAGAGTTTTTTAAAATAAGCCTTTTCACATGTTCTTCACTTTTTCAAACTTTTCAAAAAGCTTTTCTCTCTCTCTCTCTTCGGCCGATCTAGATTCATGTCCAATTTTTGTCGTTTTCCTTCCAATTTTTTCTCAAGGTTTTTGTCTTCTTGTGCTAGTAAGACTTTTCTACCCTTTCTTTTTCATTTTGTTCACATAATTCATGCATTTTAAGGGAAATTTTCGGAACTATAGGAATTTGGGGTTTTTGATTTTTGAGTTGGTTTCTGTCCAAATTGATCAATGGGTTTTTGTTCTAAGATGATGTAAACATGTTTACCATGCTTTAATTTGATTAATTTGGTGATTTGAGAACAATTTGAAATTCTAAGGCTTGTAACTACATGAATTTGGGAATTTTGTTCAATTGGGCTTCATTTGGTAAAATTGAGTTGTGAAATTGATTGATTATGTCATTATATGATGATTTCTATCTAGTGTAATGATTAATTACTCAATTTGGTTAAATTTTTTGTTAGGACATATGTGTTTCACTTGTTAGAAACATATGTCACTATTTTATGTAATTGGCTTATCCTTTAACAAAACGCACTTTACTTGTATTTTGGTAGATTTAGGATGTGTTTAAATACTTCAATAAACCATGTTTCAAGATTAAGTGTTGAAGTCTTCAAGTCTGTCCAAGAAAACAAGTTGGTAGTGCAAATTCATTAAAGTTTGACAGCTGGCTTGACAGCTGCATCTATCGAGCTTAAGAAAGCTGTTCAAAGCCCGGTGTGCTCGACACCTTCTCGACAGTTGCTTGACACCTCCTATCTGT
Source organism: Quercus engelmannii (assembly GCA_029955605.1). Taxonomy (NCBI): domain Eukaryota; kingdom Viridiplantae; phylum Streptophyta; class Magnoliopsida; order Fagales; family Fagaceae; genus Quercus; species Quercus engelmannii. The sequence goes on along the minus strand of JARPSG010000001.1, from coordinate 78,639,957 downwards.
CGAGGTTTAAGGAATTTAGAATCCTGATATGATTTTCTTGGGATTCGTGAATATGTCTTTCGGATTTCTTTTCTCCTAACCCTAGACTTATAAAAGGATTGTTTTAAGGGCCTTCAAATAGTTCACAAGTTGCACAAGCTTTGAGAAAATTCTGTTCAAGCAAATTGTGACCGGAGACGAAGTTCTTGCCCTAGTTCATCTCTTTCTCTTGAAGAAGTTGCTATGTATGTGCACCGTAGGGTTTTGTGACCAAGCATCTTCTTGATCTTCATCGTGTGGATGAACTGAAAAACTTTGTAGCCAACAACCTTCTTAGTTGGTAATTGGAGTCGCATACTGGGATCCGCGCAATTGGTTGGTCACGTACTTTGGAGTCGTGCATCAAAAAGGGGAACTGTCATTAAAAAACAAGTCCAATTGGGTATTGGGGTAAGGGTTCAACTATAGGTTGGTAAGGTACTTGGGATTCATTTACTTGTAACTGCTTGTTGTGATAATAGTGGAGTTTCGGGAGTGGTGACCTGAAAATCACCTGATGGGGTTTTTGCCGTTAAGTTTTCCCCATTCATAAACAAATCACCGTGTTATTTATTTTCCGCTGCATAATTAGTTTATTGGTGATTTGTTTGTGCTACCACGCGTTTGCATGATAAATTGATTAATTAATAACTTGGCTAATTAATTAATTAATTTCTATCACAAGGGGTCATTCAGTTTGTGGCCTATGAAGTGGTATTAGAGCAGGGACACTCTGATTAGGGTTTAATCTTTCTGCGTTGATCCTTGGACCCCTGTTTGTCATGGATAGAGGACAGTCATTAATCATACCTCCTTTATTTGATGGCACTAATTATGCATACTAGAAAGTACGCATGAGAGCTTTTTTGCAGTCTTTAGATGAAAAGGTATGGCAAGCTGTCGAGATTGGCTAGACTAAGCCAAAGGAAGCGTCAGCTAATTGGGATGAAGCCAAGATTAAGGCAGCAAACTTCAACAGCAGGGCATTGAATGCTTTATTCAGTGCAGTCACCAATGAGGAGTTCAAGAAGATATCCTCTACTAAAACTACTAAGGAAGCATGGACCATCCTCCAGACAACCTATGAGGGTACTAAGGCTGTCAAGGACTCAAAGCTTCAGAGGCTCACTACAGGCTTTGAAGAGATAAAGATGGAGGAGGATGAGTCATTTGATGAGTTCTATGCCAAGCTAAAGGACATAGTGAACTCAGCCTCCAATCCTGGGGAAACCATTCCTGAACCCAAGATTGTGAGGAAAGTGCTCAGATCTCTACCCGAGAGATTCCATGCCAAGATTACGGCAATAGAGGAATCAAAGGATATTGACAAGATTCCTCTGACTGAGCTGGTTGGAAACTTGCAGACCTACGAGCTAGGGTTGACAAGAATAGGCAAGTCGGGTAAAAGCAAGAGCATGGCTTTGAAGGCGAAGAGCAATGAGACAGATGAGTCTTCAGACGATGAAGATTCCAAAATGAAGTCCTACATCACCAGGTAGTTCAAGAAGTTTATGAAGAACGTAAATGGAAAGGGCTTCGACAAGGACCGCAGGCAATCCAATTTTTCTCAGTTTAAAGGCCAAGACAAAGGGAAGAAGGATGCTAAGGAAGGTGGTCAGTACACTGTTCCTGTAGGACCTAAGTGCTTTGGGTATCAAGGCTTCAGTCACATGAAACATGAGTGTCCTACATATCTCAAGAGCATTGGGAAGAGTAAGGCACTTGCTGCTACCTTGAGCGACACCGAGCCTGAGGATGATTTCGACAATAAGGATGATGAAATCTTGAATGCATTCACTGCCATTGTTAATCCTACTGATGGGATTGTTGAAGATGTGGTTGGAGAGGAGGAATTGGTGGAATCCAAATTTGAGAAGATGGATGATCAAGATGACATACATACAACCTATAAGAAATTGTACAAGCTTTTTGAGAAGCATGAGAAACTGTATAGGCTAACCACCAAGAAGCTCAGTGATGTGGAACTTGAGCGTGGGGAGCTTTCCACAAAGTTTGATGAGGCTAATCAGACTATTGGAGCACTGAGGTTTGAGAACAATTTCTTGGCTGAGAAGACCAAAAAGCTTGAAGTAGAGCTGTTTCAAGTCAGAGCTCAATTGGAGAGGACTTCAAGTGCAAAGCTTGATGATATGCTCAGCATTCAGAAATCTGCTTCAGATCAAACAGGTTTAGGGTACGGTCTTTCTTCCTCTAATACTGCTTCTACTAGTACTATTGTTTTTGCTCCTCCTGCTAATAATGTTAAAATTAAGAACAATGAGATTAAAATTGAATTAGCTAGTGAGAACATAAACAAGGGTAAATCTATCTTAGGAGCACCCCCTAAGCTTGAGATGAAAGATGTTAAAAACCCTAAGGCTAAGAAGGCTAACTCTCAAAAGGCTAAACAAAAGAAGCAGCATCTCTGTCATCATTGTGGAGCTGCCGGTCATACTCGACCAAATTGCTACAAGTGGCTTGCCACTTAACAGAGCAACGGCATGATAGCATCTGGGAACTAGAATCAGCTTCAATCCTCTCTTGCTCCCCTTGGAGATCTTCTTAAAGCCCTCATGTTCCTTTCGAACTTGAACGATTTTAATTCTTTTCCCTCATTTTCGATTCAAGGGTATAATCAAAGGAAAGGTTCTTCCATGGTGTGGAAGGAAAAGAGCTCCAATTGATTCTGTCACTTTTCTCTATCTCTTTTTTTTTTTTTTTTTTGGTGCATTACTTATGTGTTTTGCTTTCAAGTTTTGAGTTAGTCTAGCTTTTATGCTTTGGTTGTTTAACATGTTTTTGATTGGTTATTTTTCTATTTTGCTTTGTTTTGTTTTTGATATAAAAATAAAAATAAAAATTTGAAAAATCAGAAAAATACAAAAACAGTGTGTGTTTTGTGTACATTGGTACTTGTGTACCTTGGATGGCGATTGAAACAAAGTCTTCTAAATTTTGTATCATTTGTAGCTTAGATGAGCATCTCTATGCACAATTAAGCAAGTGAGTTTTGTGACTCTTGTTAGTGATGAGTAAGATTAAGTTATCTCTTGTACTTAACACTCGTATCACTTTTTTTGACGGAAATGACTAAAAAAATCCTAAGAGAAAGGCATTAATAACCATCTCACTATTGTTGCCTGCCAATCATAATATGACACCTGTATGCTTCGGCATAGCAAAAGTGCAGTATTAATGACAATGACATTTGTGTGCTTAGGCATAGCAAAATTGAAATGTCAAATATCATTGGGTATTTCTTTTCTCTCTCTAATATGCCCATGCATGATATGCTTAAAAGAATATATATATATATATATATATATATATATATATATATATATATATATGCAAAAGAAAACTAAAAAGCAAAAAGATCAAAAATGTTTTAAAAATGATTGCAAGCATGTATTCTAGGAGATGTGGGAGTTGTAGGATGTACCTCAAAGGTGATAGTCTCCATCAAGCAGTTATGATTGTGTGTGAGTTAAAGTGATTTTCTCTTGTCTTAAATCGTCATAACATGTATACACTTATGCAATCTTGCAATGTTTTTCACACACAACATGCAATATTCTTTGCTATTCTTGATACATGTGTAGGTACAATGTGATTTGGCCATTACAAGGTTTTACATGTGCTAATGTATGCTCACTAAACTATCTTGAATTTTTTTTGAAATATAAAATTGGATAGACTGGTTTAGTGTGTGTGTGTTTTTGAAGATATATGTGCTTAAAATTTTTATTGAGAGATGATTTTGAGAGCTTAATATGTTGATTGGATCATTGGTTGAGTTGCATGTTAGACTGCATTGATGTCTGTGTTTTCACATGTCGAAAAAATGGTTTTAAAAGCTAGCTTGACACCACCTCGATACCTCCTCGATACCTTGCTGTCTATCGAGCTTCTTCAGCTTTTTCTTATCACAATCCCGACAACTTCTCAATACCTGGTGGATCGATCGAGAATGGTTCTGCATCCTCGATAGCTTATCGACACTTGGTGGATCGATCGAGCTTCTGTTCTTGTTTTTGTTGGGTTGTTCCTCGACACCTCCTTGATGCCTCAGTTGTCGACGACTATTTTCTCGACACCTTCCTCGACAGATGTCTCGATACCTCTCGACACCTGCATTTGTCGAGAATTACTAATGCACTATTTAAGCTCCCCGTGCGATCCAAACCTCATTTTGTTCGATCTCTCTCTCGATACTTCTCTGTTTTCTCTCCCAAACTATCTCATCTCACTCCAATCTTTATTCCTCAAGGTTTATTCAAGCTTTTTCAAGATTTTCTTCACTTGGTAAGCTTCTAATCCTTTCACATTCATGCATATCATGTTTTGAAACCTAGGTTTTGGGGTTTTTCAAAATGGATGAGTTATTATTGAAATTTTGGGATGTGTTATCACTTGGTAAGCTTCTAATCCTTTCACATTCATGCATTTCATGTCTTGAAACCTAGGTTTTGGGGTTTTTCAAAATTGATGAGTTATTATTGAGTTATTATTAAAATTTTGGGATGTGTTGTCACTTAAATAGGTTTAAAACCTCATACATTGCATCACATTAGCATTATAATAGTATTGTCATGCATTTAGATGTGTGCTATCTGTTTGTGTGCTGATAGGTTTGGATTGGGCTGAGCCCATGATGAAATTTCTTTTGCATGTCACATGTTCATCCAGGCATACGTACTTTTTTTTCAATATACTTGTTATATTTGAAATTACTTGGGACTTTTCTGATTGTCTTTCTTTTTCTCCCTCTCTTTCTGTTTACATTAGTCGTGTCTATGGCACTTAAGCGTAAATCCACTCCAACCCGAAACCCTCTTTGTTCTAGAGCTTCTTCATCCTTTGATCCTACACTATCTCATATTCGGTTCCGTGATGATGATGCCTTTAAGGCATTCTCGGAGAACCTTTGTCGGACTTTGCTGACACCGACCTTCCCACTGTCATTCACACCAGGGGATGGGAGTCACTGTGTGATGTCCCGGTCACTTGTCCTCTCATGCTTATCTAGGAGTTTTACTCTAACATGAACAAGATTGATTGTTCAGTACCTCTTTTCTTCACTCACATTCGAGGTACGCGCATTCCTATCACACCGCCACTTGTTGTGGATGTGCTTCAGGTCCCTAGGATAGAGTTTCCTAACTTTCCTAGTTGTGAGCGTCTGAGGACTGTCTCCAGGGATGAGCTCATGTCTGCTTTTTGTGAGCACCCCTCTGTTTGGGGTGAGCGTTTGTTTACACCATGTAGACCTTTTGGTAAAGGTCATAGATTCATGAACATGGTGATGACCTTTGTTTTGCATACACTCTCTCACTACAACTCCATTACAGAGTCTCGTGAACGATTTTTGTTATCTCTTCTTGAGCATCTTACTATAGATTTCCCTTCTCATTTCATTATCTCTATTATAGATGTTCATTTAAATTCAGCGTCCTGTGATAAGCTCATCTTTCTTTCCGCTATCACGAGGATCTTACGCCATTTTTCTGTTCCTTTTTCCTCTTCCGACCATTTCACTGTCATGTGTGCCATAAATTACACTACCGTTAAATGTAGTGAGGCCCAGTTACGGTTGAGGCAGTCGGATTCAGCAACTCCTCCCTCCCGTTCAACTCCATCTCATTCTGCTCCATCCACGTCCGTTCCTTCCTCTTCTTCAGGAGATGTGACTTTAGGAGACATCATGATACAGCTGCAACGCATGGATGCTCACCTAGATACACTCTCTATGGAGTTGTATCAAGTGAACGTTCGTGTCGGTCGTATTGCACGGCGATAGGCGTCCATAGGTGGTTTTGCTCCTGAGGCTACTCCTTCACCACCTTCTCTCGTGGCTTCTAATTTTAAGGATGAGGATGATGATGATGGTGATGACGATGATGCTTCGAATGATGCTGATGGAGATGCTATCTCTACCGATGAGATGTCTACTTGACACTTTTACCCTTTGTCACTCATGACAAAAAGGGGGAGTAGTTTTGATATAAGAGTAGTCATTCTTAGGTGGAGAGTTAGTATAGGACCATTTTGTTAGGAGGAGTGTTGATATGTTTTGAGGGATGTAGTGAGGATATTATGTATCTTTCTTTTCTTTTCTTTCTTTTTAGATATATTATTCTTATACATGAGGTCTTGTGACCATTTATAGACATACATTATACTTATCTCCTTATTTATGTTGATGTATGTTTTTCTTTCACCTACCTCTTCATGTGTTGTTTCTTTTCTCCCTTAATACACATGTTTCTTATACTTGTATGCAATCTATTATTTCTGTTTTACACAAAGATGCCTTGATGAGTTTTGTTTAAAGTGTTTCATAAATACAAGTTGTCAAAGTCTACTTGCCATAAACTCTTTTCTTGCAAAGTTTTTCAAGAGTTTGTGTTAGGATAGATTTTATTGTATTTAATAAGTGAATATGAGTTGAGTGATTTATGACTTCTCTCATATGTTCATTTGTTTGTTATGGTTTTGTCACGGATTGCCAAAGAGGGAGATTGTTAGGACATATGTGTTTCACTTGTTAGAAACATATGTCACTATTTTATGTAATTGGCTTATTCTTTGACAAAACGCACTTTACTTGTATTTGGGTAGATTTAGGATGTGTTTAAATACTTCAAGAAACCATGTTTCAAGATCAAGTGTTGAAGCCTTCAAGTCTGCCCAAGAAAACAAGCTGATAGTGCAAATTCATTAAAGCTCAGCAGTTGGCTCGATAGCTGCATCTATCGAGCTTAAGAAAGCTGTTCAAAGCTCGATGTGCTCGACACCTTCTCGACAGCTACTCGACACCTCCTATCTGTCGTGGTTTAAGGAATTCAGAATCTTGATCTGATTTTCTTGGGATTCGTGAATATGTCTTTGGGATTTCTTTTCTCCTAATCCTAGACATATAAAAGGATTTTTTTAAGGGTTGTCAAACAGTTCACAAGTTGCACAAGTTTTGAGCAAACTCTGTTTAAGCAAATTGTGACTGGAGACGAAGTTCTTGCCCCTAGTTCATCTCTTTCTGTTGAAGAAGTTGTTGTGTATGTGCATCGTAGGGTTTTGTGACCAAGCATCTTCTTGATCTTCATCGTGTGGATGAATTGAAGAACTTTGTAGCCAACAAGTTTCTTAGTTGGTGATTGAAGTCACGTACTGGGATCCACGCAATTGGTTAGTCACGTACTTTCGAGTTATGCATCAGAAAGGGGAACTGTCACTACAGAACAAGTCCAATTGGGTATTAGGGTAAGGGTTCAACTGTAGGTTGGTAAGGTACTTAGGATTCCTTTACTTGCAACCGCTTGTTGTGATAATAGTGGAGTTTCACGAGTGGTGACCTGAAAATCACTCGGTAGGGTTTTTGCCGTTAGGTTTTCCCCATTTGTAAACAAATCACCGTGTTATTTATTTTCCGCTACATAATTAGTTTATTGGTCATTTTTTTGTGCTACCACGCATTTGCATGATAAATTGATTAATTAATAACTTGACTAATTAATTAATTAATTTCTATCACAAGGGGTCATTCAGTTTGTGGCCTATCATTTTTTAAAGTGGGTTTTTTCAAAAGTTGGGGTTTTTGTTCTAAACTCTATGTTCAAGTCAAATTCTTAGTTTATGAAGTAAAATTGAACTGTTCTGAATGCATTAGAGCATGTGTCATTTGTTCATTCTGTTCATGCATCATATAGATTGTTCTTTTCTATATGTTTGTGCTCTAACTTTATCTGATGCAGTTTGCCCTTGGTTTTCTTTGTTTTCTTTCTTTGGTTTCTGTTTTGGTATTTCTTTCCTTCCCTTAGCATCATGGTTAGGAAGACTAGAGCCAATAAGAAAACCACCTCCAGCTCTGCACCTAACTTCGATGGTGATAGGTTTCAGTTTAAGAAAAACCAAGAAGCCTATGAGAAGTTGAACATCTTTAGGTTTGTTTAGGCTAAGAGAAGGTTGTGTTAAATGAGCTTGACCTAGAGATTAGGAGGAACTTTGAGTGTAGGGGTTGGCTTCCTTTGTTAGATTTTTCTCATCCCCCTCTGGCTGCCTTGATTAGAGAGTTCTACTTGAACCTCTCTATCCACTCCAATGATTCCAATGAACAATATGTGATGAGTTGGATAAAGGGTGAAGAGTATACTATTACTCTTTCAGTAGTGGCCTCTGCTCTTGGGGTACCTTTGGTACGACAGCCTGTCGAATGACATTATGTCATATCTTATCGGTACTTCCATTCAATGGGGTGCTGATCCTCGGATTATGTAAGGTTGAATTTAATCAACCATCTAATTGGCTTTATTCCGTGCCAAATTTGCTTGTATTTCAACATTTAGAAACCCTGTATTTAGGTGGGCTTGTTGTAAAGGTAGTGAGTGAGATAGAGTGAAGTTTGCTCAAGAGTGTGCAAGAAAACAGAGACTCGTGGCTGGGCCTCGCGGGTTACTCGTGGCTGCAAGCCGCCAGGCGCAGCACACGTGCTAAGCATGGTAGAAGATGAATAGTCATGCCAGCTGGAGCACTACAGGACAAAACAGGACAATTGGTCATACGGTTATCTCGCGACTGGATCTCGCGACTCAGTCAAGTCGCGAGACCAAGCCGCGAGCCATCCCTGTTTTGAAAAACCTGACGTTTCACATTCTCCTCTCACCTCAGTATAAATACCCCTTATACCCACAAATGAAAGAGAGCTTCTAGAGAGAATTTTGAGAGAGAAACCCTAGAGTAAAACAAGATTGATTCATCTACAATCTTTACATAAGTGTCTCTTGAAATTCCTCAACTCTCTTCCTCTCCATTGCCAAACCCTTGAAAGGCCTTTTGCCAAAACCTTGTTCTCACTATATCCATTACTGTGAGAGGGATGTTTGGTATACTGGGAAGCAGTTAGGAAGGAACCAATCTTCATTGGTTGATGCTACGGTCTAGTAGCGGAATCCGGGAAGCTAGAAAAGAAAAAGGTTCGGCACAACCTCGTTGGAGCAAGAAGCTTGGAGGGCTTAGGTGCACTGGGTAGATTAGGCTTGGAGGGTCTATTGCTGTCCATGTATCCCAACTACATTTTCTAGCGGATTGTTTACCGCTTGGAGGGCGGCGGAGAGGTTTTACGCCGAGGGCTTCGGTTTCCTCTTCGATAACACATCGCATGTTGTCCTTGTGTTTGCATCTTCCTTCCCTTTATCTTTGCCTTTTATTTTCTGCTGTGGATGTAATTTTAATTGGCTTAGATTGTTTACCAATTCTGTGTTCTGCTTTAGTTCATGTTCCGCACATTAATTGTTTGATATAAAGCTTGAATTGGTAATTTGTTAATTGGAGGTCTAAACGTTCAAGGGTGTTTTTACACTATTTGAACTTTCAGATTACCTCTCATGAGTTGACCGAGATTCATTACTTGTTTTTCTGGATTTCTTGTCATTCCATCTAGCCCATCTCTCACTTGCACACCATTCCTATTGAGAGATGTGCATCTTTGTATGCCCTTGTGATAGATGCTCCTATGAGTTTTCCTACTCTATTCATTCGATCCTTGGTTAAGGTTCATAGGAGTAGTTCTACTGCACATGGTATTTTCTTCCCTATTTTTATTCATCGGATTTTGTTACATTTAGGATTAAAGGATTTTCCTGCATTTGAGCCCATACACATTATAGCTCCCATAGGTGCTACATTCCTTAGGCAGAGAACTACTCAAATGAGAGCTATCTCTAAACGCCCTCGTGTAGACTCTTCTTTAGGTGTTGCACCTCCTCCTTCTCCTTCAGGTGACCCTACGGCTGAGGAGTATGTCGATCCCACTATTGCAATTGATCCTCCACCTTTTACTTCGAGTGATTCTAGAATTCAGAGTATGTTGGATACTGTCATGACCATTCAGGGGGCTCATGGTCAGCTTTTGGTGGATGTACTCATGGAGCTTTAGGCATTGCAAGTGGATTTGGAGAGCATTCGGCGGTCTTCTCCACCACCCCCTTTTGATGATGAGTCTTGATTGCCCTTTGGCAATTTGTCATAAAAAGGGGGCGTATATATGGATGGAGATAGGGTGAGATTTTGATTTTTTTTGGAGCTTTGGAGCTTTAGATTGTATCTAGGTGCTTCATGATGTATTTATTTTTTGGCTCATGATGTATTTATCTTGATGTATTTATTTTTATGTGATGTATATGTTAGGGGGAGACATTATGTTTTTTATTTCTATTTCTTGTTTCACATGTGCTACATTGGCTATTGATTTATATAATGAGGTGATTCATGATATATGTCTTTTATTTTATGTTTTTTGTGAAATCAAGAAGTTATTTTGTTTTACTTGTATTTTCCATACATGCGTTTATGTGTTTGTTAAGTGTTTCAGGAATATACAGGTTGATTCAGGCATGTTGTTGTCTACACTTGCAACTAATAGATAGTAGTTAGGTTGAATTGTTTTTGGTTTGGCAATTTTATTGTAATGGGTTTTTTTTGTAACTTTGAGCATTTTGTTTTATTATGTGTTTTGTCACGGATTACCAAAGGGGGAGTTTGTTAGGTTCTAAGGATTTAGGATCTAAATGTTTTAGAACTTCAATATGTAATGTTGGCAAACCATGATCAAAACTTAGAGTCTAGATTTAGGCTGCTCAAAGTGATGTATGTGTAAAGTTGGAATCAAGTGTACTGCAAGATTTATTATGTAAATTTGCAAAGCTCGATTGATCAAAAATTAAACTCAATCAATTAAAGCTCATGTAGAATGTTTTTTTTTTTTTTTTTGGGGTAGAATTTTCCAACTTAGCCCAAGTTCATATGACGTGTAAGGTTTTATGTTTTGCTTCAAGTATAAAAAGAAAAACCCTAACCACGTTTTAGAGGTTGTTGTTTATGTTGTGTGTATGAATCTCTTGTGAGATCTAGAGGTGTTTGCCTTCATACATATTTAGGGTTATCAAGATCAAGATTGATGTCGAGAGCTTAGTGATTGCTTCAGTTACTGCATAAAGAGCTTAAAGAAAACACAAGTGGGAGTACTTGTAGTTGCTGTGAATTCAAGAAAGAAGTAGTTCGCGGACTCGGAGCTGTCACGTGGTTGTGGTAGTAAGATTTCTACTCGAGGTAACAATAGGATGTTAGTGGTCTAAGTCACTATTGTAAAACTTCAATTCTTTCATAGTGGATTTGTTTTACCTTGAGGATAGCTAGGTTAAATCCTCCCCAAGTTTTTTGCCGGTTTGGTTTTCCTGGGTTATCATATCGTTGTGTTCTTTATTTTCCGTATTGTTTACATGATATGATTTACTTGTGTTAACTTAGATTTTAATAATTTACCTAAGTAATCACTTGGCTAAATAACTAGGTTAATCAACTTCTGTTTTAAGGGGTCTAAAAACGTACAGATTTTATTCTTTTTTAAGTTGAAGCAATGTTGTTAATACCATATCAAAGTTCATTCTGAATTGATAACTGAAATAAAATATTTGGATATTGGTGAATACAAATGACATATACCATTAATTTAATAAATATTTGTCCAAGCCAATATAATTTGTTAATAGTGTTTAAAATTGGAAGTCTATGCCTCAACCAAAATGCCAACCTCTAGCCTAAGATACCTATCAATTAACATAGGCTAGAAAAAGGGGGAAAAAAATAAAATTTAAAGGAGATAAAATTGAGGAAAATTAAGAATATCACACTTAGCCGATTTCCCTTGGAAGATAAAATATTTTGGCCTCATATGAATAAAGGTGTTTATACCATTAAGTCCAGCTATTGTTTCCTCACTATGGTAGAAGAGTAGCAACAATCGGGTACAGTAGTAACTAATCCAAATTAAAGCCTGTGAAAAACAGTTAAACCAAAACCTGTCTCAGAACGTCGCTCTTCCTCATTCAGTTGCAGAAATTGAAGCTATGGCAGAAGTTAAATCTCTTGAGTTCCCTTTAGAGATAGGAATTACCAAGGCTATTATGGAGGGAGATTAATAGTCAATTATGAATTCTTTGAAAGCAAAGGAGGCCTCCCAGGCCTTGTTTGATCACTTGATTTTGGATGCTATGTTGTTTGCAAATTCCTTTATGGTCTGTTTGGATCCCTTAGATTTGGATTTGGAGTTGGATTTGAGGGGGCTTAAATCCAAATCCTTTAGTTGGAAAGTTTAAAAAATGTCAAGGATTTGGATTTGACAAATCCACCAAGAATTTTAAATATTTAAAATGCTTGAATTTGAAATAACTCCTAAAATCAATGGATTTAAAATCTCTTGATTTCAAATCCAAATCTAAGTTCTCAAACGTAACCTTAGGCATATTAGCTTCTATTATATTCATGTTCAAGGAAATTCTATTGCTAATACCTTGCTAGAAATGCTAAACACGTCCTAGGTTTTTTAGTGTGAATGAAAAATGTTTACATCATATCTTTCTTTCTTTTTTCTTTTTTTTTTTTGAGAAATTTACATCATATCTTAATGCTGTAATCCAAGCCTATATAACATTTCTTTAATTAAATTTTCAGTCTTCTTCTAAAAACAAAAAACAAAAAACAGAAAAAAATAAATTCAATTAAATAAACATAATGAAAAATCAAAATCTTTTTCATCCCGGCCTTCATTTTTCTATCATTCCCTAATTTACTAATTTTCTCATATTTTTATTCAATTAAATACACGTAATGAAGAAAATTCTTTGTCTAAGAATTCTTTTATTATTATTTTTAAAGAATAAGAAAATCAATTCTTTTTCCTAAGTACTATTTTAAAGCTATAAGCCTATGAGCATCTACAAATAAATGTGGGATGAAGTTTTTTAACTATTCCGTTCTCCACTCAGAATTTTGCCCCAGACAGATATATTTCCCTGAGATCACTATCCTAACCGGTAATCTTACAACAAAATGTCTTCTAGCTAATTATTATCTGATACTAACGTATCGGGAACCTTATCTTGAACTGTATAACAATCAATCTTTTCTATCCTAATTGATAATGGACTTCAATTTAATGGTACACCATTCTTCTTGGTCCTGCCTTGAGATCAAAACTTCATATAACTTTGGGGAACTAAGAAAGCATCATACAACTCCAATGGCCACACTACTTCTGTACCTAGAGATACTTGTAGCAATAATTTTATGCTTCCTTTTTCTTTGTCATTTGCAGTGCCGGCTAAACCCATAGGTCATTTAGGCCGCCGCCTAAGACCCCCACTTGTAAGAGGGTCCTCAAATAGTAATAATATATTATATAATATTGCTTTCTCATCTGAAAAAAAGAAGAAGAAAAAAAGGCCCCTTTCTCACACTGAAGTGACATAAAGGCTAATGCCATCACCAAATCTTTAGCTTGCAGAAGAAAAGATTACAAAAGGCCCGTTTCTCATCTAAAAAAAAAAGGCCTATTTCTCACACTGAAGTGACATGAAGGCTAATCTCATCACCAAATCTTTAGCTTGCAAAAGAAAAGATTACAAAAGGCAGAAATCTTTAGCGTGCAGAAGAAAAGATTACTAAAGGCAGAAAGAAGAGACAAATAAGAAAAGGCAAAAAAAAAAAGAAGAAAAAAAAACACCCACCTGGCTCTCTCCATCTTGATTCTTAAAAAAAACACTATTTTTAGTTGGTTTACTCATCAATTAGTGTTGGCAATAGACTTGGTGTGTTCACAGATCTTCATTTCAAGATTGTTTTTTGTTTTCTTTTCCTTTGCCTCTTTTGTCTTCTTCATGGTTTGCTGTTGGGTGTTTGGGTCTTTTTTTTGGTTGTTGAAGAGGAGTTTGCTCATTGCTGCTAGGTTTTTATTCTTATTTTGGCTGAACTTTAGTTTAGTTGTACACTTGTACTCTTTACTCTTTTTTTGTTTGTTCTCTTAGATTTCTTTAGATTTCTCTAGAAGGCTATGGAATGGTCTGGACCCACTTAAAGAGTTAAAGTATTGATTCTAGACTTCTAGTCTTACACGTTTATTTTATTTTATTTTTTGTTTTTGTTTTGTTTTTTTGTTTTTTTTTTTGTTTTGGTTTTTGATTTTTTTTTTTTTGAGAAATCAAATTTAGTGGGATGGAGCCAATGAGGGATAGTGGGCTGGTCTTAGTCTTAGTGGATCAAGTTGAGTCCTACATATTTTGCTAGTGGGCTAGTCTTAGTGGATCCAATCAAGTTAAGTCCTACACATTTTACTAAAAAAAAAAAAGCTTTATTGCTACACAAAAAAGAATATTGATAACAAAGTTATAAATTTAGAATAATTTACCTTGTATTAATATTAATTTTAATTTTTTTTGCGCAGGTTTAAAGTAAAGTTGCAATTGTGCTTTTGATAAACCAGGTTCTATTGTTTTATACATTAAACTTATATTATTCTAGTTAAATTGTAAGTTTTTTTATAGATTGTGTTTCATTTATTCATAAATATTTTTTAATTACAAATGTCTACTAGAAAATATACATCTGGATATGAAAAACTAAAAAAAAAAAAGACAAAGAGAAGAACTAATTGAATCTCAAAAAGGAGCTATAGACAAATTTATTACTAGTAAAAAACAAAATCTTGTAGAAAATTTGAGTGAAGGTTTCATAAATGAACAAGAAATTCATCAAAAAGAGTTAGAAGATAATGAAAATATACAACATGATAATAACGAAGGTAGTCATGATAATGTTAAAACATGTAGTCACCATTCTTGATAATGAAGCTCAAAATAATTTAGGGGAGAGTGAAAATATTAATGATCAACCTAATTATATTCCTGCAAATATTTTTGATCCAAGTCAATGGAAAACTATTGATATAAAATTAAGAGATTTGTTAGTAGAAAATGGACCAATAAGAGTTGATGATCTAAACTTTCCTATAGATAAGAACTCTAGACATTTTTCTACTACGCATTATATTCGAAAATTACAAAATGGGGAGAAACATGATAGAAAATGGTTAGTGTATTCGAAAGACCTAGATAAAGTATTTTGTTTTTGTTGCAAGTTGTTTAACTCAAAATCTAATACAAATCAACTAGCTAATGGAGGAACTAAGGATTGGAAAAATATTAGTTCTATTCCTAATAATCACGAAACAACCAATGAGCATATTACTAATATGAATACTTGGATTGATTTAGAACTAAAATTATTGAAGAATAAAACAATTGATAAAAATGTCCAAGAACAAATTAAGAAAGAGAAAGATCATTGGAAAAAAAGTGTTATTAAGAATAATAGCAATGGCAAAAAATCTTGGTAAAAATAATTTGGCATTCCAAGGAAAAAACGAAAAGATCTATCAAGAAAATAACAGAAATTTTTTAAGTATAATTGAAATGATTGCAGAATTTGATTCAGTAATGCAAGAACATGTTCGACGTATTCAACATGGTGCAATCCATAATCATTATCTTGGACATAATATAAAAAATAAAGTGATACAATTCTTAGCAAATGAAATTAAAAGTAAAATTATAAAAAAGATTAAAGAAGCAAAACAGTTTTCATTTATACTTGATTGTACCCACGATGTAAGTCATCAAGAACAAGTGACTCTCATACTAAGATGTGTGGATATTTCAATAAGTCCGATAACAATAGATGAACATTTTGTGGAATTTTTAAAGGTAGATAATACTTTTGGAAAAGGTATTTTCAATGAAATTATAAATGCAATAAAAAATCTTGAACTTGATATTAATAATGTACGCGGACAAGGATATGATAATGGGTCTAACATGAAAGGGAAAAAACAAGGGGTACATAAAAGAATTCTTGATATAAATCCTAAAGCATTTTACACACCATGTGGTTGTCATAATCTCAACCTTGTCCTATGTGATATGGCTAATTCTTGTCCTAAAGCTATATCTTTTTTTGGAGTAGTACAACGTATATACACACTATTTTCTTCTTCCACAAAGTGATGGAAAATTTTACAAGATAATGTGACAGGTTTAACTCTTAAGCCATTGTCACAAACACATTGGGAAAGTCGAATTGAAAGTGTGAAAGTAATAAAATTTCAAGTTCTAGAAATAAGAGATGCTTTGTTATAATTGGCAAAAACAAGTGAAGATCCCAAAAAGAAAAAAGTGAAGCTGATTGTTTGGTAACATATAAGATTGAAAGTTTTGAGTTTTTGCTAGCTATGACTGTAAAGTTGTAATTTACAAATATGTATTATGTTAACTTTTATTCCATGCCAAATTTGGTTTTAATTATGTTCAATCTTTTGTACCCTATATTTATTGTGGGATTTGATTATAAGGATTGTGTGATAGAGAGAGAGGGTGCGAAGACTCAAGCAATTGAAGCTAGAAGATTTCTAGCGGGTATCTCGCGACTAAGCATCGCGCGAAGTGAAGCATGTGCCTTACATATAACTAGAATGCGAAGAGTCAGTACAGCTGGAGACAACTGTGTTTCACGAGTATCTTGTGGGTAAGGCCTTCCCGCGAGACACCTGCGAAATATTCTATTCTGCCAGACTGAACTATCTGATACACACTTTCTGTACCCACACTATATATACCCACATTACCCACAAATGTTGAGAAGTGCTTCTAAGAGAAAACCCTAGCCAAACACCTTGAGAGTTAGAGATTATCATACCCATATATCTCTACACATATGCTTGTGGTTTTCCTCAACTCCTACCTCTCCATTTCCATACCATTGAGAGGTTGATAGCCCAAACACTTACCACACCCTTTCAGAGTGTTAAGTGAGGTTTTGGTGCTGTTAGGAAGCATTGGAAGAAGCCAAGGATGGCAGATGCAACATGGAGTTTGTTGCAGGATTTGGAGAGCTAGGCAAGACATGGTTCCGAGAAGTCTTGTTGGAGTAAGAGCTTAAAGGGCTTAGGTACAGCGGGTATATTAGACTTGGAGGGTCTCTTGCTAACCCATGTATCCCAACTGATTGTCTAATGGATCGATTACTGCTTGGAGGGTGGCGGAGAGGTTTTTCGCCGAGTTCTTCGGTTTCCTCTTCGATAACACATTGGCGTGTTATCTGTGTTTGCATTCTTCTTCCCTACTTTTTTACATTTCATTTTATTGCTGTGTTTATATGAATATGTGTCAGAGTAGCTTGTTTGTTTATCCGCTCACATTTACACTATTACGCACTTAGAATTAAGTTAGTGTAAAATCTATCGAGCTGTAACTTTGATTTGGGGGTCTAAATAGCTCTTGTGTTTTTAACACATTTTCGAGCTTTCAATTGGTATCAGAGCGAGTATACCTGTTTTGGTTTCATTACCTAAGTGTGATCCTTGACCCCTTGTGTTTTTTTTACCATGGATAGTGCTTTATATGCCTCTATGCATGTTTTGGATGTTGATGAATGTAACACGCCATGTGTTTGTGATAATGTCTCTATGAGTGATGATCCTCATGATTGTGATGCTATGTTACATGAATCTTTGGGTGTTGTTGATATTTCTAACATCAAACTCTTTAAGAAAAAGGCTAAGAAGTTTCATAAGGATTTGAATAAGTTATTTTGTGAAAAGGATGATTTGATTGCTAAGCTCAGTAAATCCAAAAAATTGGTTGAAAGATATAAGAAATTTGCTGAAAATTCTCTTGAAAAGCTGAAAGAGTTTGAATGTTTGAATATGGATTTGGATGCTAAACTTGTTTTGTCTAACAAACTTGTTGATGAGCTAAAATGTTAGAATGAATCTTTGAAAATGCATGTTAAGTGTTTGATTGCTAAACCTATTGCTAAAAAGGATGAAAATATATGTTGCAATTATGTTGTGGTACCCGATTTTATGCGTATTGTGTGTTCTACTTCAAAGGAAAAATCGATGTACATTCCTCCACATAAAAGAAATCAAAAGGTGGAGAGAAATGCTATTAAGTCAAAGCCACTGTTTAGGTCCCATCCTAAGGAATTGAGTGGATCTAAGTTTGTTCCTAATTACCACCATTGTGGTGTGATCGGTCACATAAGACCTCATTGCTCTAAGTTTCAAGCTCTTAAAAGAATTAAAAGAAGAGAGAAACTTGAGCTTCTTGGAAGTTATGCTAAAAATGATAAACCAGATTTGAGTGATTGTAAAGTTGTGATTTACAACTATGTTTTATGTTGGCTTTATTCCATGGTAAAAAGTGTTGTAATTGCTTTAATTTATATCCTTGTACTTTGTGGGATTTTATTGTATTGGGTTTAGTATTAAGTTGGTGAAGACTCAAGCTTAAATGAAGAATCAGTAGATTTCGCAAGAAGCTCGCGAGAAGCTAAGCCATGAAAGAGCATGTGAGGAGCACATAATTGGAAGCTGAAGAGTTGTGCCAAGCTATCGTTTTCGCGAGATTCTTGCGGGTAAGGCCTTCCTGCGAGACAGTCGCGAAACATTCTGCCTGGAGGATAAAACAATATTGCCTCAAAATCCATTTGTGGCCAAACCCAAGGCTAAAGGGAAGTCTCTCCCAAAGTCTCAAAGAGGTCCTCAAGTTCAACACTTTTGCCACCATTGTGGAGTTCGGGGACACACAAGTCCTAACTGTTATAAACTTCATGCATTGAAGAAAGCGGATTCTTAAAGGCTAAAAGGACAAGGAAAGGGGAATTGGAACTCCAAGCAATCAAAAGGGCGAGAAGTTGATTCCAACTTTGGTGATGTGATAAAGGTAATAGATACCATCACTTCTTTTTTGGCAAGCTTCAGCCAAAGGTTTAAGAATCATAGCTCTAGTACCTAATCCTCTAGGGATATCACCCCGAATGCACATGCCGTGTGGGTGGAGAAGGGTACACATGCATAAACATTAGACCATGTCTATGCATCAATTCTTCCTATATGTTGTGACTTTGGTTGGTTGGTTGCTTATGTTTTATGTTTTAGCATGTTTCTTTTCAAGTTTGTTTGTTCTTGTTGTTTTTGTTGATCTTACTTTACGTGTTCTGTTTTTTAGTGTGTTGAGAAATTCAAAAACCCATAAAAATTGAAAAATCTTTAAAAAGTTTGATCGCTTGTGTTGCGTATATCACATGTGAGTTTGGCCTAGTACCTTCGTACTTATGGCATAGTGCATTTACGAGCTTAACTTGTTTTGTTTGCATATTTATCTTTATGGGAAATATCCTGAAATCTATGTGTGACTGTTGTAAATCGATCTCCAAGCTTGTCATGAATGATTGGTCAATAGTCTTGATGGTTTTGATACATGCATAGACTTGTGCCTATATATCTTCCCACACTTTTTTATGTTTTTGCTGAAAAAGCTCAACAAATGTAAATCCCAAAATGAAAAGAGATAATGCACTGCAAAAGCCGTTGCACATACTAGTATTTGACTAGGAAAAAGGGAAAGCGACTTGTATTGAAATGTATGGTGCCCAAAATGCCAAAGGCTTTCTCTCAATATTGAAATATCAAAAATTTTAGGCACCGATCTCAAAATGAGATGTATTGTTCAAAATTGATCAAATGTTATGATTTGTAAAGAAGCCAAATGAAAAGCTTCAAAGACGTGTAATCATTTTCTTGTGGGAGGTCATATATGTTCATTTCTATAATTGAGATATACCTCTTGTCCTAGTACCAGTTGTGTATGACTTGATTGAATTAATCATTGGAGACTCATTCTGGACTAAGGACTATTCCACATTTGATACTCACACACAACACACAAGACTTATGTTCATTGAATGCTTATTTCATTTGTGTGATTGTTCATGATCAAATGTGATGTGTATACTCAATTGCTTGTTGATCAAACCTAAAAATATTTTTGAGTATTTTATATGTTTTTGAAAGTATTTTTATTCTTTCATGTTTTAAGTTTTTGTTCAAATTACATTTTTCATGTGTTTCTTCAAAAACTTCTTCAAAGGCATTTTCGCGAGAAGCTCGCGACTAAGCTCTTCCCATAAAAATGGGTTAAGGCAAAACATGAAAACACAAAATTTTAGACAAAGACTTTCACGATTGTTTCGCGAGTAAAGTCTTCCCGTGAAAAGTTTTATGCTTCAGATGCATTTTTCGCGAGTAACTTTGCAAGAAGGTAATCCGCGAAAAACGCGTGTTTTCAGTTTTATAGGGCTGATGTGACAGATTTTCAAACACATCCTATTTTCCCTTGTTTCACCTCCCTTAAGCCTCTTTCCAACCCAAAACTATTTTTCACTCAAAAACCCAACAATTTTCAAGTACAATCATTTCAAAAACTTCTCTAAGGTATGTTTTTAACATCTTTTATCTTTATTTCCTTAGATTATGTAGAAAATTTCGAGGTTTTACTTGAATTGGGATTTTTTGAAAAAGGGTTGGGAACTCTAATTTTTGCGAAATTTTTTTCAATTTCTTGATTGGCCTTTGTCCCATTTGGTTTTGTAAGGTTGAATTTTATCAATCATCTTGTTGGCTTTATTCTGTGCCAAATTTGCTTGTATTTTAGCAATTAGTAACCCTGTATTTAGCTGGGAATCATGTAAGGGTAGTGAGTGAGAGACTGTGAAGAAATGCTCAAGATTGTGCAAAGAAGCAGGAACTCGCGGGTGGCTTGCGACTTGCAAGCTACCAAATGTTGCACACGTGCCAAGCATGCTAAAAGCTAAAGAGTCACGCCAGCTGTTGTACTACAAGACAAAAGTCCCAGGCTAGCCAGGCCGTTAGCTTGCGGCTTGAACTCACGACTCAACCCAGTTGCGAGTCCAAGTCGCCAGAACACCCTATTTGGGAAAAACTGACTTTTCACATTCCTTCTCACCCTACTATATATAGACCCTTATACCCACGATATTAAGAGAGCTTCCAATGAGAATTTTGAGAGAGAAACCCTAGAGAAAAATAAGATTGATTCATCTACAATCTTCACATAGAGACTCTTCAAATTCCTCTACTCTCTTCCTCTCCATTGTTAAATCCTTGAGAGGTACATTACCAAAACCTTTTCTCACCATACCCATATCTGTGAGAAGGCCATTTGGTGTTTGGGAAGCAGTTAAGAAGGGATCAATTTCATATTGGTAGATACTATAGTCAAGTGACGGAATTCGATAAGCTAAAGAAGAAATAGGTTTGGCAGAACCTCGTTGGAGTAGAAGTTTGGAGGGCTTAGGTACATTGGGTAGATTAGGCTTGGAGGGTCTTCTACTGTTCATGTATCCCAACTTGATTCTTTAGTGGACTGTATATTGCTTGGAGGGTGGTGGAGAGGTTTTACGCCGAGGGCTTTGGTTTCCTCTTCGATAACACATCGTGTGTTGTCCTTGTGTTTGCATCTCTCTTCCCTTAATCTTTGCCATTTAATTTCAGCTGTGGATGTGATTTTAATTGATTTAGATTGTTTATCAATTCTGTATTAAGCTTATATTCATATTTCGCACATTAATTGTTTGATATTAATCTTGAATTGGTAATTTGTTAATTGGGGGTCTAAACGTTCATAGTGTTTTATACACTAATTGAACTTTCAGGTTTGTTTGTAATTGTGTTGGCCCCTTGTGCAATTTTAAGATGTATTTAGGCAAGATTCACCCATGTTCATGCATTGTCCACATGTTATTTATATATGTGCATTTGAAGTGTTTGATAAAATGCCCAAATGGCATTTTGATGTTTTTTTGGACTCCAATGAGTTCCAAACTTTGGGGATTACCTTGATTGAACTTGTTTATTATGTTTTGATCTTTGGTTGTATATTTTACACACTTTGACCCAACTGTGCTTAGCCATGCCTTGCACATGCATCACATAGGCACACCTCATGCACTTGAAGTACACACTTGCACACTTATCATGTTTTGCATATCATTCATGCTAAATATATGTTTATTACATGTTTAGCACTGTTAACATGATTTTGGGACTTTTTTTATGTTCTTGTCGGACTTTATGCTTATTTTTGAACTAACTTGATATTAATCAAGTTTGTGTTCCTATTTTGTGTTTGTGCAATTCTTCCCTTTTGCTTTGTGTCTGCTTTTGTAGATGTATCAACGTTCCTCTCACAGTAAAGAACCTGTGATTGACCTTACGTCATCACTTGTTTCAAAAAGGACTCGACATTCGTACGAAGTCTCCAACAACGAGAGATTCAAGACTCCTTTAGACTCTCAGACTTTCACCACCATTTTTCAGGATGCCCCCACTATGGTGGAGCGTATTATCTAGTTTGACACCTTGGGATCCACCTTTATCCCTAGGATTTTTGTAAACAAAGATTGGGCTGATCTATTTGGAAACTTCGAGGATCCGATTGATGAATTAGTTAAGGAGTTCTACTCAAATGCTAGATTCATTGGAGTTGAACTAAAGTGTTAGGTTCAAGGAAAGGAGTTTATCATCACTCTAGACTACCTTGCAAAGATCCTTCGCATCACTCGACCCGCAAATGTGGACAGCTCTCCATACTGACAGACTTCCTCCAGTGACAGATATTCTTCAAATTCTTGGAGCTAAACATGAGGTCTCAGCTAAAGGCACATCCATTGGAACTGCAAAGTTCAAACCTGAACTAAAAACTCTCACATTGATCATGTTCTCCAATTTATATCCACTATCCAACATGGGATTCATCAATCTTGGAAGAGCACAGTTCTTGTGTGATCTCATCACAGGAGCTCCGATTGATATTTGTGCTCACATTTTCCAGACTATAGGGAAAATGGCAGCACGAATAGCAGCATGAATGAGTCTTCCTTTCTGCAGTCTTCTCATGAAAATCATGGTACATGAAGGTGTTCATCCACCAAGAGATGGAAAGATCCTAGTTTGTCATCACCCGATGTAAGGTTGAATTTATTCAATCATGTGTTGGCTTTATTTTGTGACAAATTTGCTTGTAATTTAGCAATTAGATCCCCTATATTTAGGTGGGAATTATGTAAGGGTAGTGTGTGAGAGAGTGTGAAGAAAACTCAAGATGTGTGCACTCAAGAAGAGCCTCACGATTGGATCTCGTGACTGGCAAGTCGCCAAAGGTGGCATACGTGTGAAGCATGCAAAGGAGCTGAAGGGTCATGATAGCTGGAGCACTACAAGACAAAACTTCTAGTCTAGCCAAGCAGTTAGCTCGTGATTCAGACTCGCGACTTATTCTAGTCGCGAGGTTGAGTCACCAGAATGTCTTGTTTGGTTGAAACATGACTTTTCGCATTCCTCATACACACTACTACAAATACCCTCATACCCATGAAATGTTGAGAGCTTCTAGAGAGAATTTTGAGAGAGAAACTCTAGAGAAAAACAAGATTGACTCATCCACAATCTTCATCCTTCAATTCTCCAAATTCCTTTACTCTTACCCTTTCCATTGACATATCCTTGAGAGGTACTGAATGTTTAATAAGTGTATAAAACACTATGAACGTTTAGACCTCCAATTTCCAAATTATCAATTTAAGCTTATTATCAAACAATTAATGTGTAGAATATGAACATAAGCATATAATAGAATTGATAAACAATCTTAACCAAATAAAATCACATCCACAACAGAAATGAAATGGCAAAGATTAAGGGAAGAGAGATGCAAACACAAGGACAACACAACGATGTGTTATCAAAGAGGAAACCGAAGCCCTCGGCGTAAAACCTCTCCGCCACCCTCCAAGTAGTAAATAATCCACAAAAGAATGTAGTTGGGATACATGAACAGCAGAAGACCCCCCAAGCCTAATCTACCCAGTGTACCTAAGCCCTCCAAGCTCCTACTCCAACGAGGTTACGCCGAACCTATTTCTTCTTTAGCTTACTGGATTCCGTTATAGCCCATAGCATCGACCAATATGAAATTGGTCCTTTCCTAACTGCTTCCCAAGCACCAAATGGCCTTCTCATAGATGTGGGTATGGTGAGAAAAGGTTTTGCTATTGTACCTTTCAAGGATGTAACAATGGAGAGGGTGAGAATAGAGGAATTTGAAGTGTCTCTATGTGAAGATTGGGGATGAGTCAATCTTGCTTTTCTCTAGGGTTTCTCTCTGGCAGCTCTTTACATTTCATGGGTATAAGGGGTATATATACTAGGGTGAGAGTGGAATGCGAAGAGTCAGTTTTTCAGAACAGGGCCAGCTGGCAGCTTGGCCTCGCGACTTGATTGAGCCACGAGTTCAAGCCGCAAGGTAACTGAACGGCCAATCTGTACTTTTTATCCTGTAGTACTCCAGCTGGTACGACGCTTCAACTTCTAGCATGCTTGGCATGTGTGCAACTTCTGGCGGCTTGCAAGCCGTGAGCCACCCGCGAGATCCAGTCGTGAGTCTCTATTTCTTTGCACAATCTTGAGCATTTCTTCACACTCACTCATACCCTACCCTTATATGATTCTCACCTAAATACAAGGTTACTAGTTGCTAAAATATAAGCAAATTTGGCACAGAATAAAGCCAACAAGATGGTTGATAAAATTCAACCTTACAATCTCCCCCTTTGGCTATTTCGTAACAAAACCCTAAAACAAACTATAGACTTAACATGTGAGTTGGGAACAGTTGATCAAAACTCACTCACACCTAACTCTAGAATTTGTGTAGCTCTTGAAACATATGAACAAGTAACTCCTGAAACACAACAACACAATATGATCATTGTATATAGAAAAGCTTGTAATGCATATGAGGAAAGCACAATGCGATCAAGCAAAATGGAATTAAGTAATAAACCATGGCTTGACCATACAAGCAATCACTACAAAATAATGACCACAATACTCATTCACACTTGGAATGAACATCCAGACATACAAGCTAATAAGCTCAATGCAAATCACTTGCATGTCCAACACTCAACCAATGCACAATACTTGAAGTATATGCTATAAGGTTGAATTTAATCAACCATGTGTTGGCTTTATTCTGTGACAAATTTGTTTGTAATATAGCACTTAGAAACCCTGTATTTAGGTGGGAATCATGTAAGGGTTGTGTGTGAGAGAGTGTGAAGAAATAATCAAGACTGTGCAGTGAAGCAGGGACTCGCGACTGGATCTCGTGGGAGGTTCGCGGCTTGCAAGCTGTCAAAAGTTGCACATATGCAGAGCATGCAGGGGAGCTGAACAGTCATGCCAGCTAGAGCACTACAGGACAAAAATCCAAACTGGCCATTCAGTTAGGTCGCGGCTTGAACTCGCGACTCAGTCAAGTCACGAGGTCAAGTCGCTAGCCAGCCCTGTTTTGAAAAACTGACTCTTCGCATTCCATTCTCATACCAGTATAAATACCCTTCATTCCCACAAAATATGTGTGGCTATTCAAAAAGAAAAACCCTAAGAGAGGTTTTTTTCAAAACACCTGTCCAATTAGAGAGAGCTACTCATTCTTAGAGAGAAATCTTTGTAGTCTCTTCTCATTCCCTCTCTCATTGTCATACCTATTGAAAGGAGATTTCTATCCAAACACTACCCACACCCATTTAGAATGTTGAGTGTTTTTGGAGTTTTGGGAAGCATTGGAAGATGCCAAGGATGGCAGATGCTATGGATTATAGCGGAATCCAGTAAGCTAGAAAAGAAAAAGGTTCGGCGCAACCTCGTTGGAGCAAAAAGCTTGGAGGGCTTAGGTATACTGGGTAGATTAGGCTTGGAGGGTTTATTGTTGTTCATGTATCCCAACTTCATTTTCTAGTGGATTATTGACCGCTTGAAGGGCGGCGGAGAGAGGTTTTATGCCGAGGGCTTCGGTTTCCTCTTTGATAACACATCTTGTGTTGTCTTTGTGTTTGCATCTTTCTTCCCTTAATCTTTGCCTTTTATTTCTGCTGTGGATGTGATTTTAATTGGCTTAGATTGTTTACCAATTCTGTTTATAGCTTGTGTTCATTTTCCACACACTAGTTATTTGTCATAAAGCTTGAATTGGTTATTTTGTAATTGGGGGTCAAAACGTTCAAGGGTGTTTATACACTATTTGAACTTTCATATGCATCTAGGAATAAAATCCTACTAGGGAACAAGAGTGAGAGTACCTAAAGAAAATGCATAACATTTAGCTAGAAGTACTAGGCAACAAAGCATAAATGCTGCATAAGCATGGTACAAACCATAAAAGCCTACAAAATACATGGAAACAAACCCTAAAAGTTTACAAAAGCAACATGGGTACAAACTAAAGCCAAATAAGAAAGGGTACAAATCAAAATATAGTTTAAACAACTAAACATAATTATAAACTATGAGCAGAGCAAAAGCATAGTTAATATAGCACAAAGCTCTTTTCGCTCTTTCTCCCCCTATCATATCACTCCCCCTATCATGAATCATAAGAGCTGTGATGAACTTGGAACATTTATACCTATAACCCGAAACACTTTCACAAAACACATTAGACCCTCAAGGTATAGCAAGTAATAAAAGGACAAGTATAATGAATTTCTCCCCCTACAAATGTGCACAAGAAATAGAATTTCTCCCCCTAAGAGTGTGCACAAGAGTCATATAGAAATGACAAAAACTCTCCAATATACTACTCTAGAGTATACTATCCCCCTTTTGACACAAATAGACAAAGGGGTCAATGAGAAGAGGATAAGAGATGAAGGTATGAACTGTGATAATGATGCATGAGGGAAAAATGAAAACTTTTTGAAAACTACCTTGAAAATAACCCTCAATATGCAAAACACGCGATTTTCGCGACTGAGTCAAGTCGCGAGCAAGTCGCCAGAGTAAGACGCGAGACACCTAGAAACCAAAAGTTTGAAAAATTTTCGAAGTGTTTTTCGCAATTGGAAGGTCTACCCATGAGGAAGTCGTGAGGTAAGCCGCGAAAATTTCTGTGTACCCCTCGCGACTGGACCTTCCACCGGTGAACAAGTCACCACACTGTGCCGCGAGAAACATAAAAACACAAATTTTGAAAAATATTCTAAGTATTTTTCATGACTGGGACATTGACCTGCCAATGAGTCGCGAAAAATCTCTATGTGGGCTCGCGACTAGGGCATGCAACTGGACCAACCCGCGTCTGAGTTGCTAGAATCGGACAACACTGTTTTTGAAGATTTTGACAATTTTTGCAAAAAGAAAATACTTTCCAAAAATAGCTAAAACCTCAAAAAAAAATTTGTGATTGATCAACAAAAATTGAGCATGTGAAAACACATTTAATCAAGTACAATCACATAAATGAATATGACATTCACTGAACATAGACATGTGTAATGTGTGTGGTTATCAAAAATGAGATATTCCTTAGTCTAATGTGAAGTTTCAATGATCAATTCAACCAAGACATACACAATTAGCACTAAATAATGTGACCTATCTCAATTATAGAAATACGCATATATGACTTCCCACATAACTTTGAAGCTTTTCATTTGGCTCCATATACATCATATCACTTGATCTTTTTGAATCAATACATCTCATTGTGAGATCGATGCCTAAAATTTTTTATATTTCAATTTGATGAGATAGCCTTTGACTTTTTGGGCATCATACATTTTATTTTTGGTTGCTTTCCCTTTTTCCTAATCAAATACTAGTATGTGTGACAGGCTTTTGCAGCTCATTATCTCTTTTCATTTGGAGATTTACATTTGTTGAGCTCTTTAAGCAAAAACAATAAAATAAAGAGTGAGAAGATATATAGGCACAAGTCTATACATGTCTCAAGATCAACAAAACCATTGACTAATCATTCATGACAAGTTTGAAGATCGATTTACAATAGTCACATAGACGTAAAGATTTCTTCCACAATGATATAAGTGCATAGGGAACAAGCTACGCTCGTAAATGCACAAAGCCATTTGTACAAAGGTACAAGGCAAAACATGCTTTAAGACAAAACTCAACAATGTCGATCAAACTTTTTGGATTTTTGACACAAAAGCAAGTAAAGATTGATCAAAAGCAACAATGTAAAAACATTTATTGTAAACAAACAAACAAACAATTTTCAATTCAAACTAGCACCAAGCACACAACCAAGCATCGTCATAAAAACATAGGAAGTATTAATGCATGGACATGTTGTAATGCTTATGCATGAGTAACTTTCTTCACCCACACGTCACGTGCGTTCGGGGTGATATCCTTATAGGATTGGGTACAAGAGTTAGGACTTTCAAACCTTCTAGTAAAGCTTTCCAAGCAAGTGGTGAATGCACCAATCATCTTCATCACGCCCATCACATCAAGATCACCATTTTGACCTCTTGATGACTCAGCAGCCCAAGTCCTCTTGTCATTTCTTGGTCCTCTTGACCTTTGATCAGTTGCATTCTTCAATGCTCTAAGCTTATGACAATTTGGTCGGGTGTGTCCTTGAAGTCAACAATGATGGCAAACAAGGTTCGTTCTAGGACCTCTTTGTGAACTTGGAAGAGATTTCCCTCTGGCTTCAGACCTGACCACAGTTTGGTTCTGGGGCTTATTCAACACCCTTTGGTTAGCCACAATCTTCTTCTTTTCAACCTTTGCCTTCTCCACATTAGGGGGAACTACAACCGGCTCTTTGGCCTTCACAAACTTCACTTTTTTGGAGATATTCGTAGCTGAACTACTTTCTCCAGTATATCCCAATCCAGTTCTATCAGAGAACGATTTTTGTTGAGAAAAGACTTCATCAAGCTTCTTAGTGGAGACCCTATCTATCTTGTCATTTGCTTGAACCACTTCAAGCTCAAGAAATTTTACCTTTGTATAAGCTTCAGTCAACTCACCATTCAGCGTCTCTATCTCACACTTGGCCTCCTTATAACGCACTAGAAGACTTTTATAGTCCTCCTCTGCCTTCTTCATCTTCTTCATGGCTGCCATGGCCACCCTTGCATGCTCTCCCGACTTCTCAAGGAGTGAGTTGTAGCTCTCTTGAAGACCGGCTGTGTTTTCATCTTCTTCAGCATCTGATTCTTCAACAACTCCGATTGATTCTTCATCACTATGCTCCCCAAGCTCTTGAATAAGCAAATTCAAGTCCTCCGAGGACTTAACATGAGTAATGGTCATGAGTGCAGAGTAATTTCACTTTCTGAGATGGAGACCTTTATCTAAAGATCCAATGATGTTACTGCTCGGATGATTTTTTATCATTCTTGATAATGGCTTCTTTGAGGTAGACACTTCATCATTCCGAGAGATGGGAGGATGAACTTCTGGACATTGATCTTGTTTCTATTTTTGAGTTCACAGGAGTTGATTCCTTTTCCGGTATAGGTTCTTTAACTTCAATATCTTGGGCTTCGCCCTCAGTTGTGAGTTCTTTGGAGCTTGGCCTTTCTCCATCATCAACCATCTCTACCTTTGTTATAGCATCATCAACTTCCACATTGATGGACTCCATTACCGTCTTTTTTCTCTTGTTGAATAGTCTATATGAGATAATTATAAACTCTTTTCATTAGTTTTGATCCTTAGATTATGTTTTGGAGAGTTTTGTGCTATTGGTTGGGATTTTCATCGAAGGGGTTGGGAAAACTTAATTTTTGTCAAATTCTTTTATGGGATTGGTTTCTTTTGATCATTTGCTTTGGTTGTTGGCCCCTTGTGGCAAAAAGAACATGTATTAAGGGTGGATTTCACGATATTCATGCTAGATGTTTGATAAAATGTCTCTTAGGCATTTTCTCGCTTGTTTGGACTCCGATGAGTACCAAAATTTGGGGTTTCTCATGTTTCCTCACTAGGAACAAGTTTGGTTCATTGGTTGTGTATTTAACACGCCTTTCCCCACATGTACATTTTCCATGCATTGGTCATGTATTGCACATAGTCACCTCTTGCACACACCTTTGCTACCCTTGTTATGCATTGGTCTATATCTTGCTTCTTCATCCTAGCATGTCATGTTTACCTTATGCTTTGTAGCATTTTGTTTTGTCTTAGGTTTGAGCTTTATTTTCTCATTCATTTTGCACCCTTCATGCATCATTGTCATTGTTCATACCTTCATCTCTTACCCTCGTTTCTTCTTGACCCTTTGTCTATTCCTGACAAAAAGGGGGAGAGTATACTCTAGAGAGTATACCGGAGTGTTTTGTCATTTCTATATGACTCTTATGCACATCTTTAGGGGGAGAAATTCTATTTCTCATGCACAATTGTAGGGGGGGAGATATTCCGTAGGGGAGATGCATATACCAAGGGGGAGAAGACATTATGTTAATTAGAAAACTTTGTTCTGTTTGTTTTCTTATTAGCTTTATGGTGCTTTGAGTTATGCTTTGTTGTTCTCATCGCATCATGTTTGTGTTGGACATGTTTTCATCCTTATGTTATTGTGCTTCATTGAATGCATGTTCAGATGATCATTAGCTTTGCTATGTGATCATTGTAGTCATTTCTATATGACTGTTTTGGTGTATGATCAAGTTGCTCACATGTTTCACATCATGTATACTTGATCGCAATTTACTTGTTACATTATATTTGTCCTTTTATTACTTGCTTTACCTTGAGGGTCTAATGTGTTTTATGCAAGTGTTTCAGGATACAAGTATATATGTTCCAAGTGCATCACAGCTTTTTATCATTTTGAAGGAGAGAAACTTTAAGCACTTTTAGTTTATATTCAGTATTTTGTGGTTTGTGCCCATGTTGCTTTTGTAAGCTTTTAGGGTTTGTTTCCATGTGTTTGTAGGCTTTTATGGTTTTTACCATGCTTATGCAGCCTTATGTTCTGTTGCTTAATACTTCTAGCTAAATGTTATGCATTTTCTTTAAATATTCTCACTCTTGTGCCCTTGTAGGATTTTGTTCCTAGATGCATATACTTTATGTATTATGCATTGGTTGAGTGTTGGGCATGCAAGTGATTTACATTGAACTTATTTGCTTGTATGTCTGGATGTTCATTCCAAGTGTGAATGAGCATTGTGGTCACTATTTTATAGTGATTGCCTGTTTGGTCAAGCAATGGTTTATTTGTCATTCCATTTTGCTTGATCGCATTGTGCTGGTCTCATATGCTATTACAAGTTTTTCTGCATACAATGATGATACCGTGTTGTTATGTTTTAGGAGATTCTTATTCATTTGATTCAAGAACTTATCAGATTCTAGAGTTAGGTGTGAGTGAGTTTTGTTCAACTTTTCCTAACTCACATGCTAAGTCTAGAGTTTGTTTTAGGTTTTTGTCACGGAATAGCCAAAGGTGGAGATTGTAAGGTTGAATTTTATCAACCATCGTATTGGCTTTATTCCGTGCCAAATTTGCTTGTATTTTAGCAATTAGTAATCCTGTATTTAGGTGGGAATCATGTAAAGGTAGTGAGTGAGAGAGTATGAAGAAATGTTCAAGATTGTGCAAGGATGCAGAGACTCGAGGCTGGACTCGTAAGTGACTCGCGACTGGCAAGCCACCAAAGTTGGCACATGTGCAGAGCATGCAGGGGAGCTAAAGAGTCATGCCAGCTGTTGCACTACAGGACAAAAGTCCCAGGCTGGCCAGGCCGTTAAGTCGCGGCTTGAACTCGCGACTCAGCCCAGTCACGAGGTCAAGTCGCCAAACCACCCTGTTTGGGGAAAACTGACTTTTCACATTCCTTCTCACCCTACTATATATATACCCTTATACCCATGATATTGAGAGAGCTTCTAGAGAGAATTTTGAGAGAGAAACTTTAGAGAAAAACAAGATTGATTCATCCACAATCTTTACATAGAGACTCTTCAAATTCCTTTACTCTCTTTCTCTCTATTGTTAAATCCTTGAGAGATACATTTCCAAAACCTTTTCTCACCATACCATATCTGTGAGAAGGCCATTTGGTGTTTGGGAAGTAATTAAAAAGGGACCAATTTCATATTGGTAGATGCTATAGTCAAGTAGTGGAATCTGGTAAGCTAAAGAAGAAATAGGTTCGGCGTAACCTCATTGGAGTAGGAGCTTGGAGGACTTAGGTACATTGGGTAGATTAGGCTTGGAGGATCTTGTGCTGTTCATGTATCCTAACTACATTCTTTAGTGGATTGTTTACCGCTTGGAGGGCGGCGAAGAGGTTTTACACCGAAGGTTTCGGTTTCCTCTTCGATAACACATCAAGTGTTGTCCTTGTGTTTGCATCTCTCTTCCCTTAATCTTTTCCATTTAATTTCTGCTGTGGATGTAATTTTATTTGGTTTAGATTGTTTATCAATTCTGTTTTAAGCTTATGTTCATATTCCGCACATTAATTGTTTAACATTAAGCTTGAATTGATAATTTGTAAATTGGGGGTCTGAACGTTCATAGTGTTTTATACACTAATTGAACTTTCAATAACACATCGTGTGTTGTTCTTGTGTTTGCATTTCTCTTTCCTTAATCTTTTCTATTTAATTTCTGCTGTGAATGTGATTTTATTTGGTTTAGATTGTTTATCAATTCTGTCATAAGCTTATGTTCATATTCCGCACATTAATTGTTTGTCATTAAGTTTGAATTGATAATTTATTAATTGGGGGTCTAAACGTTCAAAGTGTTTTATACACTAATTGAACTTTCACTTTTCATTTTGAGATTTACATTTGTTGAGCTCTTTAAGCAAAAATAATAAAAAGTGTGGGAAGATATATAGGCACAAGTCTATGTAAGTATCAAAACCATCAAGACTATTAAGCAATCATTCATGACAAGTATGAAGATTGATTTACAACAATCACACATAGATTTCAAGATTTTTCCTACAAAGAAATAGGTG
This sequence comes from Quercus engelmannii, assembly GCA_029955605.1. NCBI lineage: Eukaryota > Viridiplantae > Streptophyta > Magnoliopsida > Fagales > Fagaceae > Quercus > Quercus engelmannii. The sequence goes on along the minus strand of JARPSG010000001.1, from coordinate 78,607,392 downwards.
TATAAAGAACAAGCTAAGCTCGTAAATGCATAAAGCCATTTGTACGAAGGTACAAGGCAAAACTCACATGTCATATGTGCTCAAACATATACGATCAAATTTTTTGAATTTTTCACTTTTTATGTGGTTTTGGATTTTTACTCACACAAAACTAAAACAAAAAATAAGATCAAATGCAAAAAAAAAAAAAAAAAAAAAAAAAAAAAAAAAAATCAAAACAATGCATATAAAGAGATGCATGATGCACAAATACATGACAATAAAGCATCTAATGCATAAAGGGTCCTACAAAGATCGAAAGAATTAGATCAAAGACCAAAAGAGCAAAATGTCAACCATAGGAACCCTTCCTCATCCAAACACAATGATTGTTTGGAATGAGTGTCTTATAAAAAGTGAGACGAGGGTTGGAAGAATGAGAATCAGAGATGCACATAGACAAGGAGTTAAGAGCATTAAACACTTTCTTTAACAATATGCTATTTTCACTCAAATCCGGTTTACCCTTATTAGCATAGCTTCTAAGAAGCTCAAGTTTCTCTTTTCTTTTGATTATTTTAAAAACTTGAAACTTAGAGCATTAAGGTCTTAGATGACCAAAGGCACCACAATGGTGGCAAGCAATGTGTTTAGGTCATTAGGCTTTTTGGGAAGGGATCTAGCAACATGGTTTTGTTCCCTCTTCAACTTATGACATTGAGGTCTTATATGACCAATCACACTACAATGGTGGTAAGTTGGAACAAACTTAGATCCATCCAAAACCTTAGGTTGAGACCTAAACGGAGGCTTTGACTTAACAACCTTTTTCTCCACCTTTTGATTTCTTTTATGTGGAGGAATGTACACCGATTTGTCCTTTGAGGTAGAACCCACAATAGGCACCAAATCGGGTACCACAACATGATTGCAACATATATTATCATCCTTTTTAGCAATAGGTTCAGCAATCAAACACTTGGCATGCATCTTAAGAGATTTATTTTCACATGTTAGCTCATAAAGAAGTTTGTTAGATAAAACAAGTTTAGCATCCAGGTCCATATTCAAACATTCAAACTCTTTCAGTTTTTCAAGAGAATTTTCAGCAAGTTTCTTATATTTCTCAACCAATTTGTTGGATTCATTGTGCTTAGCAATCAAATCATCCTTTTCACAAAATAATTTGCTCAAATTCTTTTGAAACTTCTTGCCTTTTTCTTCAAGAGTTTGTCATTTGGAATATCAACAACACCTAAAGATTCATGTAACATAGCATCACAATCATGAGGAGTATCACTCATAGAGACATTTTCATAAACACGTGGCATGTTACATTCATCAACATCCAAACACAAGGACAACACACGATGTGTTATCGAAGAGGAAACCGAAGCCCTCGGTGTAAAACCTCTCCACTGCCAGCAGCTAAGGTGGACGAACCGTCCACGTAGGCATGCAAATCGAGTCTAATGGACCTACCTAAGACTAGCAAATCCAAATCAATGGCTCTTAAGTCAGTTGATGATGTTGATGTTGGTGGATTTGATGATGAGCTCTCTGCTACAGAGATTGCTCACCTTGTCAAGAACTTTAGGAATTTCCTTAGAAACAACAATAGAAGGGCAAGAGATAAGAACACTGCTGAACCTAGAAACTTTAGGAAGAATGATCCCACTAAAGTTAACAACACTGGTAAACCTAGAGAAAAAGTAGGTCAATCTTCTAATAATTCTATGGGTCCTCAGTGTTTTGGATGTCAAGGGTATGGTCACATGAAATCTGAATGCCCTACTTACTTGAAGTCTAAGGGTAAGGCTATGGTTGTAACCCTTAGTGATGGTGAAGTTTCTGATGATGAATCTGGTTGTGACGAGGATGGAAACTTCATTGCTTTCACTGCTACAGCTATAGTCAATGAAAGTGTATCCGATGAAGAGAACCCTTCTGATGAGGAACTCTCTGAGGATGCAAATCTTCAAGAAGCCTACAATAAACTTTGCAAAGTTGCTGCAAAAGATGCTATGAATGTTGAATTAGGCTTAAAGAAAATTGCACCTCTTAAGCTTAATAAAAAAAATTTGCTTGTTAAATTGTTTGATGCTACTGAGCTTTTGAATAATGTGAAGATTGAGAACATGCTCTTGCTTGATAAAGTTAACAATTTGGAACATGAGATTTCTGTTGCTAGAGAACAATCTAATAGATCTGCTAGTTCCAAACTTGATCATATACTTAGTGTTCAAAAGTCTCCTTTTGACAAAACTGGGCTAGGTTTTATAGAAAGCATCAATGTGTCTGCATCCAATTCCACTATCTTTGTTCCTTCATCTTTTTCTGAACCTCCTGTGAGTGAGGTTGTCAAACCCTTAGAAGTTACACCTCCTAATAAGATTAGGGTTGATATTAAAGAGTCCAAACCTAAGCAGTCTACCCTTTCTAAGGACAAGTCACATGATAAGCCTGTATGGGTTTGTCATTTTTGTGGAAAGACTGGACACAGTCGTCCAAACTGTTACAAGCTGCAAGCTGCTAAGAGACCAAACAAATCAAAAGTACCTGTGCCTCAAGCATAAGATCCTATAGTACTCATTGGTGAATTGGTAAAGGCTCTAAACCTTTATTCCAATCCTAGAGTTGGAAATCATTCCCATGTGAATAAGAACTCCAATGCTCGTGGTGAATCTAAAAAGTTTTGGATACAAAAGGCTCAATCTAATTGAGTCCTTCTGACATGGTCCTTGTGCTTCTTTGCTCTATTCTTTGTAACCACTGTTCCTTGTTTTTTTTTTTTTTTTTTTTTTTTTTTTTTTTTTTCTAGGATTTGCATTGCATAACATTCATGCATTTTGTTGTGCAAATAGCACCCCAGGACTCAAACCAATAACAATAAATAAGCGGAAATCAAATAACAAGCACACACAAAAACACAAGAATTTACGTGGTTCGGCAAATTGCCTACCTCCACGGCGATGACGGAGAAATTTCACTATAAAAAGAGAGATACAATAGTGCACAAGAACACTCTCAAAAAACCCAAATATCAGTACACCATAACTCTCTCTCACCCATAAGACAAGAAAGCACTATTCTTCTTCTTATGCGGCTGCTGCTAGGGTTTTTTGGAATTATTCATCACACGGCTGCACTTAATACAATATATATATATATATATATATATATATATTAAAGCCAGCAGAAGAGCTTTCCTATTACAACTTGTATTTGGTTTAGATGACCAAATTGGGCTTTGGCAAATCAAGCCACACGGCCCACATCAACAAATCTCCACCTTGGCTTGAATTGAACAAGCTACATGAGCAAACTCCTCTATCACCTTCACCTTAGCCCTTAAGGGCTCACAAGCTGCAAACATCAACCAAGTCCAAGTAACTCTTGAACTTATCTGTTGGAACTGACTTTGTCAACATACTAAAGGATTCCCAAGTCTTATTCTTCTGTAGTGACCCCATCTCTTCTACATCCCTGTAAGACAACGGATCTCCACTGCTAGTTATGAGAGCAAAGCTAACCATGTCTTCAAAGCCATATCTCTGTGGTGCTTTGTGAACTCGCTTCTCTCCACCTTTAGCAATTGAATAAGACCCTTCTTGTTGCTGCTGTGGATCAATCTCAACATCACCCTTATCACTGGGTGAACTATTCTCGTAAAACTCCACCTCAACAGTTAATTTCTCCTGTGGACTATCATTACATGTCTTTGCTTCATTCTGTTTCAACATAAAGGCTTCATCAAATATGACATCTCTACTGGTCACCATTTTCTTTGAGATTGGATCCCAAAGCCTGTAGCCTTTAACACCTTTTTCAAAACCAAGAAATATGCATTTTCTTGACTTCAAATCCAATTTAGAACGCTCTCCACTCTGCACATGCATATAAGCTGGACAACCAAAGATTTTTAGACTCGAATAATCAACTGGTCTACCTGACCAAACCTCTTCTGGAATCTTGAAATCTATGGCTGAAGATGGAGATCTATTAATAATGAAGCTTGCTGTGTTAACTGTCTCTGCCTAGAACACCTTAGGCAACCTTGTATTCAATCTCATGCATCTGGCTCTTTCTGCTAAGGTTCTGTTCATTCTCTCTGCAACCCCATTCTGTTGTGGAGTTCCTTTAACTGTGAAGTGACGAGTAATGCCTTCCAATTCACAAAATCTTATGAATTCTTTATCTCTATACTCTAGTCCATTATCTATTCTAAGGTATTTTATTTTCCTGCCAATCTAATTCTCAACCTGTGCTTTCGACTTTTTAAATATGCCAAACACATCAGACTTATACTTCATAAAATAAAGCCATACCTTTTTAGAGTAGTCATCAATGAAACTGACAAAGTACTGAGCACCGCTATGAGAAGAAATTGATACTGGGCCCCAAACATCTGAATGAATGTAGTCAAGAACACCCTTACTTGTATGAGAGCCTGTCTTAAAACTAACTCTATGCTGCTTCCCATACACACAATACTTGCAGAAGTCTAGCTTGCATGTCTTCACCCCTTTCAATAAATTTCTCTTGTGCAACTCTAATATACCACATTCACCAATATGGCCAAGTCGCATATGCCATAATTTTGTGTCATCAGTGCTGGACTCCACCGAAGTGGTGACTGCAACTCTTCCTACAACAGTGTTCCCAATCAATCTGTAAAGTGTGCTTATTTTCTATCCCTTCATCACCATTAAAGCACCTTTGGTAATCTTCATAATTCCACCCTTTGATGAGTATGAATAGCCCAAATCATCTAATACTCCTAAAGAAATTAAATTCTTTCTAAGATCTTGAACATGTCTGACATTACTAAAAACTCTCACAACTCCATCAAACATTTTGATCTTCACGGTACCAATCCCAATAACCGAGCACGTAGCATCATTACCCATTTGGACCATACCACCGTTGTAAGGCCTATACGTGTCAAACTAATCTTTCTTTGGAGTCATATGATATGAGCATGCTGAATCTAAAACCCAAGATTCCAACAGAACATTGTTACCTGATGAGACTGAAAGTAAATCTGCACCAACTTCACTATCATCTGATGTTTCTTCAGCAACACTAAATGATTCTAGGGGCTTCTTTCCATTCTTCTTCTCCTCTAAATGCTCTTTCAACTCTTTACACTGATTCTTGTAGTGCCCTTTCTTATGACAATAAAAGCACTTTACATCTTTCTTTGCACGTGATTTAGATTGTGATCTATTCTTGTTGGAGTTTTGTCCTCTTGACCTACTTCTGCCTCTATTGCTTGACTCAGACTTTACAATAAGTCCATCAGCCTGAGAACCATTACCATCTTGCTTTATCTTTATGTGTGACAAGAGAGCACTAGTCACCTCCTCGAGTACTATAGTCTCTTTCTCGTACATCAACGTAGTCACTAGATGATTAAAAGAAGTAGGAAGCGATGCTAATAAGAGTAACGCTTTATCTTCGTCCTCATAATTCACCCCAAAACTTGACAGTTGGGTGTTCAACATGTTAAACGTGTTGAAATGCTCCAACAGATCAGAACCCTCCTTCATATACAAACTATATAGTTGCTTCTTCACGTGCAACTTATTCGTCAGATTCTTTCTCATAAAAAAACCTTCTAGTTTTTCCCAAACCTCCTTTCTGGTCTTTGCTTCTAGGATGTTATGAATGACCTCATCACCTAGGTTGAGACGAATAGCGCTAGCTGCTTTCTCATCCATCTTTACCCATTCTACATCCTTCATTGTTTCCGATTTCTTCTCCTTCCCATGCAAGGCCTTGTGAACTCCTTGTTGAATTAGGAGATCCTTCATCCGCCTTTGCCAAAGAGAAAAATTTCCCTTACCACAAAATTTCTCTACATCATACTTTGTGCTTGACATCTTTACTGTATTCAAAGGATTGAATCCTAACCTTGCTTTGATACCACTTGTTGTGCAGATAGCACCCCAGGACTCAAATTAATAACAGTAAATAAGTGGAAATCAAATAACAAGCACACACAAAAACACAAGAATTTACGTGGTTCGGTAAACTGCCTACCTCCACGGCGATGACGGAGAAATTTTACTATAAAAAAGGGAAATACAATAGTGCACAAGAACACTCTCAAGAAACCCAAATCTCAATACACCATAACTCTCTCTCACCCACAAGACAAGAAAACACTATTCTTCTTCTTATGCAGCTGTTGCTAGGGTTTTTTGAAATTACTCATCACACGACTGCACTTAATACAATATATATATATATATATATATTAAAGTCGGCAGAAGAGGTTTCCTATTACAACTTGTATTCAGTTTAGATGACCAAATTAGACTTTGGCAATTCAAGCCACACGGCCCACATCAACACATTTCATTCTAGGTTGTTTTTGTTTAATTTTTTTTTAAATTTAAAAAAAAAAAAAAAAAGGAAGAAAAAGGAAGCAAATTGTGTTTTGCACTATTTTCTTGGTTTTGAAAGCAAGGTTGGTCAATTTATTTTCACATATCATGTCTTTTGTACCTTGTTTAGCTTTGATGAGCTTACTTATTGCACTTTACTAGTCGAAGCTTTGTAGTGCATGTTGTGTGGGAAAGATGTTTATGGTTTGGATCACTTTGACTTGATCTTGAAGTCACATGTCTTTGACTGTTGGACTTGAACATTTTAAGAAAGGCATAAATAACCATCTCACCACTGTTCACTAGCCAATTATGAACACCTTAGTGCATATCGTAAGATTTTGTGCTCGAGAAAGTGTAGCATATGCACAAAAAGATCATAAGGTGTAGCCTCGGTTTAAATGCTAAAATTGATATGTGCATTATTGGACTTAAAGCTAAATCAAATAATTGGTAAAATTGGTGTGTACATTATCCCGACTATTTTAATAAGTTTCTGAACAATTAAAATTTGTGTACAATATGAGACAAAATCAAGAAACTTACATGATTGCAAGCTTATGATCTAGGAGATGTGGGAGTTATATGATGTACCTCTTTAGATGATAGTCTCTTTCAAATTCTATGTGATGAATTTTGTAGACTTTGTGATTGATTGCTATTCACATATCACCTCACATGTATCTCAAACTTTTGCTAGTTGCACACACTACACGAGTTACTCGTTGCTAAACAATGTACATGTTATTGTGTGTGTTTTTGGTTAGACCAACCGAGTTTGCAAATACTTTGAGTGTTTGTGCAAAACAGATTTGATGCTTGTGTACTGATGGAAAATCCTTGAAAATCTTAATTTTGGGAAAACTGGGTTAAAAACTGTTGTTTTTGAAAAATATTTCATCACATACTCATGCATTTTGTTCATCAATTTCAATGTTTTGAGATGTTTCTAAACTGTGTTTTGTCTTTTTCAAAAAACTGTGTTTTCTCAAAAAATTTGTGAGCCTCTGTCTGTTTCAATTGATCCAATCTGTTTTTCAATTAATCGAAATTGTTTTAAAAATTTTAAGAAAGCCTCTGTCTGTTTCAATCAATCGAAAATCGTGAATCAGGTTTTTTAAAATCTGAGTTTGACTTGTTCAAACTTACTTTACAAAAAGTTTTTCAAACTTTTCTCTCTCTCCGAATTGGACAAGGCTCACCATCAAATTTTTTGTCGTTTTCCTTCGGTCTTTTTGCAAGGTTTTCCTCTCTATAAGCTGGTAAGTCCATTTTACCCTTCCTTTTGCATTTTATTTCATGTTTTCATGCATTTTTTCACGCATTTCATTGGGATTTTCGGAACTATTCAAATTGGGATTTTTTTTTATTCAAGCCACTTTTTCTGAAATTGATCATTGGGTTTTGTTTCTATAATGTTATAAACATTATCTATGATGTTTAATTTGACCAATTTGGTGTTTTGTGAGAAATTGAAAATTCTAGGGCTTGTATTTATTCGATTTGGGGATTTTGTTTAATTAGGTCCAAATTGATAAAATTGGCTTGTTGGATTGATGTATATGATCATTATAATTTGTATTCTATCTTGTGTGATGATCAATTGATCAATTTTTTTAAATTGAACAAGTGGTTTTCTAAATTTTTTTGGGTTTTTGTTAGAAACTCTATGCTCAAGCCAATTTTGTGAATTTGAACTTAATTTCACTGCATTAAAGCATGCATCATGACATTTAACTGTTCATGCATCATATAGATTTTTGTTCTTTTTTTTTTTTTTTTTTTTTGTGCTAACTTGTAGTCTGCCCTTGTTTTTTTCTTTTATTTTGCTTTGTGTCTTTGTCCTTATCTTAGCACCATGCCTAGGAAGACTAGAGCCCATAGGACACCCTCCACTTCCTCTAAGTCTCCCTCTAGGAGTGAGTTGTTTAGGAATGACAAAAGTAGAGAGGTTTATGAGAAACTGAATTGTAAGAGAAAGATTTAGGTTGAGCGTTCTGTTGTGTGTTTTTACGCCTTTGTTTCTGGTGAGTCCATCAATTTTCCTTATCTGCCATAGGAGTTCTGTCGTCGCTCATGCTCTTATTCATCTTATTTTCATTTATAGGATTTTGTTGTTTCTCAGTTTAGTTGATTTCCCTACTGGTGAGCCTATTCATGTTATAGCCCCTATAGGTGCCACATTCCTTAGGCAGAGGGCTACTCACTTGAGAGTTGGCTCTTCGCATCCTAGAGGTGAGGCGTTTGGTGCTGTTCCCCCTCCTCCCTCTTCTACAGGTGTTGATATGGCTGAGGCATCTGGTGCTACTGCTGATGCTAATGTTCCTCCACCTACTACTTTGGATGATTCAGACATTCGACGTACGTTGGATCATGTCTTGACCATTCAGGAGGCTCATGGACAGATTTTGGTGGACGTGCTTGATGAGATCCGTGCTTTGCGAGCAGAGTTGGCACAATTTCGACGATCCTCACCGTCACCTCCTTTTGATGATGGATTTTAATTGCCCTTTGGCATTCCGTCACAAAAAGAGGGAGTACAATTAGGATTTTGAGACACTTGTAGAGGTTTTTGTTTTCAGGGCGAGAGTTTTTTTGTTGGAGCTTGTGGAGATTAGATTGTATCTAGGTGCTTCACTTTGTATTTACCTTTTTAGCTCTTGTTATATTTTTGCTGGGCTATTCATGATAGGGGGAGATACATTTATTGTTTTATATGTTTCTTGTTTCACTGCTTATTGATTTATATTTATGAGTTCTTCATTGATATATGTCTTTATTTTGTGTTGAGTGAAATCAAGAATTTATTTTGTTTACTTGTATTTTTCACACATGCAGTTATACATTTTGTTTAGTGTTTCAAGAAATATACAGGTTGAATCAATTGAGTTGCTGTCTACACTTGCAACAGATGGATAGTAGTTAGGATTGGATTTGTGATAATGAGCATTTTTTGTAAGGGGCTTTTCTTTGTAAACTTTGTGCTTTTAGTTGTGTTTTGTCACGGATTGCCAAAGGGGGAGTTTGTTAGGTTCTAAAGACTTAGGAACTAATGTATTTAGAACTCTAATGTGCATTGTTGGCAAACCGTGATTAAAATAGGTTGTTTAGTCTTGTTTCGACTTACTCAAAGTTGTGTCTTTTATGTAAAGTTGGATTCAAGCTGATGCAGATTTAATAGAGCATTTCAGCCTGGTTCGATCAATCGAAATTCGAGCAGAATGCATTTTTTTACAGAATTCCAACTCAGCCCTAGTTCATTAAAACCTTTAGGGTTTTATGTTTTTGCCCTAGGTATATAAGGCAAACCCTAGCCACGTTTTAGAAGTTGCTCATATTGCTATTTGTGTAAATCTCTTGTGAGATTTGTGAGGAGCTTTCTTTTACACAAGCTTAGGATTATCAAGAAGGAGATTCGTTTAAGAACTTGATGATCATTTAGTTGCTGCCATAGAAGCTTAAAGAAACACAAGCGGGTGTGTTAGGTTCTAAAGTTTAGGATTTTATGTATTTAGAACTCTAATTTGTATTGTTGGCAAACCATGATCAAAACAATGTGTTTAGAAGTGTTTAAGTCTAGCTCAAAGTTGTGCATCTATGTAAAGTTGGAATCGAGTTTAAAGCAGGAAAGGATTGTGCCTTTCAGCCTAACACGATCGATCGAAAGACAGGCTCGATCAATCAAAGCTCAGGCAGAATGTTTTTTTGCAGATTCGTCTAACTCAGCCCTAAGTGTTTTAAAACATTTTTAGGGTTTTTTATTTGTCCTAAGTATAAAAGGCAAACCCTAGCCACATTTTAGTGTTGCTCATAATTACGGTTTGTGTAAATCTCTTGTGAGATCTAGAGGAGTTTTCTTTTACACAAACTTAGGGTTTTCAAGGAGAAGATTTATCAACGCCTTGATGATCAATTCAGTTGCTACCATTGAAGCTTAAAGAAAACACAAGCGGGTGTGCTTGTATCTGGTGGTGAATCCAAGAAAGAAGGAGTCCGTGGATTCAGAGCTTGCACGTGGTCGTGTCAGTAAGTTTTACTGGTTGGTAGCAACAAGAAGTCGAGCGTGTCTTATTGTATGAACTTCGATTTTTTCAAGATAGTGGATTCAAGTTTACCTTGAGAATAGCTAGGTCAAATCCTCCCCAGGTTTTTACCAGTTTGGTTTCCTGGGTGATCATATCTTGTGTTATTTATTTTCCGCTGCTTTGCATGATTTGCTTTTTTATATTGTGATAACCTAGACTTGTTTAATTGGACTAAGTAAGAACTTAGCTAATTACCTAGGTTTAATCAATTGTTTAAGGGGTCTAAAAACTATCAAGTGGTACAAGAGCGGGTAGCTCTTTTGTTTTAGATCTTTTGATCTAAGAGCTGATCCTTGACCCCTGTTGTCATGGATAATTTGAAGTGTCTTTCTAATCATTTTTTTGCTCATGTTTCTGTTGATTTTATTGATGCCTGTGAAACTCTTTGTAAGGAATTATTAAAATCTATGAAAATTGCTAAGAAATTCAAGGAAGAGTGAAAAATTGGCTAATCTTGAAAAAGAGGAATTGATTGTTAGATTAGATGAATCTAATAAAAAGAGTGAATTTTTGAGAAATCAAATTTCCTCTCAAGATGAGAAGATGAAAAGCTTGGAACAAGAATTAGTTGAATCTAAAGTTAAAATTGAAAATTTGACTAGTACCAAGCCTGCTGTTGATAACAGAAGTGTTTCTGTTTCTCTTAAGCCTAAAACTGAGAAAGTTTATCTCCCTCCTTTCAAGAGGAATAATAAAGAAAAGACTTATTTTGCTAGGTTAGACAAAGGTAAAAGTTCCGATGTAGACGCTAAAGTTTCTAAACCTAAGTCTAAACCTACTGTTAGAGAACATAATAAATCTGTTTGTGTGCCTACCTGTCACCTTTGTGGTGTTGTTGGTCATATTAGACCAAATTGTTCTTTGTTGAGGCAAAAACCAAAATCTGAGACTAGATTTGTTGTTAGGAATACTGATGTTCCTAAATTTGTTCCTGTTTGCCACTTTTGTGGTGTCTGTGGTGACATTCGTCCTAATTGTCATAAATTGAAATTTAAGCATTCTGTATTTCAATCTAGGATTTGTGATGATATTTCTCCTACCATAAGTCCATATAAATTGTTTCATATTATTTTGAAAAATTTAAGCTTGATGGCTTGTGAAAGGAATTTGCAGGATTTCAGTATTTCTTAGAAGATTGGTGTAATCCCTTAAATACACTCTGCCTTTCATGGATTTTCACCTACAATGCCAAAGACTCGTGCTATATGGGTGAGAAAAAATTCTCTAAGGTGAATGTTGCTAACTTATCCCTGATTTAATTTTTTCAATTATTTGTGGACATGTCTTGATTCTGTTTTTGGTTATTTTGTTTTTTTAGGTTGATTTTTTTTTTTTTTTTAAATTCCAAAAACATTGAAAAATTTCAAAAAGAAAAAAATATTTTATTTTGTGTCGTGTTTTATTTGTTTTGAGGATTCCATGAGTTATGATATCTCTCTCTTGATTTAGAACATGCTTGACATTGTGGAAAAACTTGAATAGTTTGTGTTATATAAGTGTTAAGCTATTTCTAATTTTGTGTGAGTATGTACTAGTTTGTACATGTACTCATGGGTTAATTAAGAAATTGGCATTTCTTGTTTGTGTACCCTCTATAGCTTAGTTGAGCACTGTCATACATTGCATTTGCATTGTTCATTTAGCATAATATGTGCTTTTTTGTTTTTGGTCATATGGTTTTTAAAACCAAAAAGATTTTTGTGTTTTGTATTTCACATCTTGGATTTATAATCAAGAATTGGCCATATTATCTTTACATAACAAGTTTATATACCTTGTTTAGCTTTGATGAACTTATTTATTACACTTGACTAGTTGAAGCTTTGCAGTGCATGTTGTGTGGGAAAGATGTTTATGCCTTTTGATTACTATGTCTTAATCTTGAAGTCACCTGCTTTTAAATGTTTGACTTGAACTTTTAGAGAAAGACATAAATAACCATCTCACCACTGTTCACTTGCCAATCATGAACACCTTAGTGCATATCATAAGATTTTGTGCTTGAGAAAGTGTAGCACATGCACAAAAAGAACATAAGGTGAAGTTTCGGGTTAAATTGCTTAATTCTTAAAATCAAAATTGGTGTGTACTATTAGGCTTGATGCCAAACTCACATAACTTAAAATTGGTATGTATATTATGAGGCATAAATACAAGAAACTTACATGATTGCAAGCTTATGATCTAGGAGATATGGGAGTTATATGATGTAACTCTTTAGGTGATAGTCTCTTTTAAATTCTTTCTGATGAATTTTGTAGACTTTGTGATTGATTTCTATTCACATATCATCTCACATGTATCTCAAGCTTTTGCTAGTTGCACACACTACACGAGTTACTCTTTGCTAAACATTGTACATGTTATTGTGTGTGTTTATGGTCTGACCAACCAAGTTTTGCAAATACTTTGAATTTTGTGCAAAATTAATTTGTTGCTTGAAAATTTGTGGAGAATGCAAGAAATTTTGTTTTTGAGAATTTGGGCTTAAAATTCTTGTTTTGAAAATCATATCATCCCATACTCATGCATTTTTGTTCTTAAATTTCAATGCTTTGAGTTAATTCTAAATGTTTTTTTTTTTTTAAACTGTGTTTTTTCTTTAAAATTTGGTGAGCCTCTGCCTATTTCGATTGATCCATTTTGTCTTTCAATCGATCAAAAAATTTTAAATTTGAGAGAGGGAGTCTCTGTCTGTTTCGATCGATCGAGGCTGATTTTCGATCGATCGAAACTCGTGAATCAGGTTTTTTAAAAAAGACAGATTGGACTTTTTCAAAGTCACTTTTTCAAATAGTTTTCAACTTTTCTCTCTCTCCGCGTTGGCTCTAGGCTCCACCATCAAATTTTTTGTCGTTTTCCTCCAAGATTTTTGCAAGGTTTTTGTCCTTGAAGGCCGGTAAGTCCTTTTTGCCCTTCCTTTTCCATTTTATTTCATGATTTCATGCATTTTTTCATGCATTATAATGGATATTTTTAGCACTTTCAAAATATTGGGGTTTTTGATGATTCGAACATATTTTGGTGAAATTGATCAATGGGTTTTTGTTCTATGATTCTATAATGATGTTCCTAATAGTTTTATTTGATCAATTTGGTGATTTTTGAAAAATTGGAAATTCTTGGGTTTTGAATTTGATCCGAATTGGGGATTTTGTCTAATTGGGCTAAATTGATGAAATTGGCTTATCAAATTGATGTATTTGGTCATTATTTTTGTTATTCCATCATGTGTAATGATCAATTCGTCAATATTTTTCAAATTGATCAAATGGTTTTCCGTTTAGTGAGCCTGTTTGTGTGATTACTCCCATAGGTGCCACCTTTCTTCGTCAGAGGGCTGCTCAGTTGAGAGTTGCTCCTTCTCGTCCTAGAGGTGCATCATCTAGTGGTGTTCCCCCTCCTCCCTCTTCTACAGGTACTACTGCTGCTAAGACTTCAAGTGCTGCTGCTGATGCTGATGTTCCTCCACTGACTGCTTCGGATGATTCAAACATTCGTCGCACATTGGATCATGTCTTGACCGTTTAGGCTGCTCAAGGACAGATTTTGGTGAACGTACTCGATGAGATCCGTGCCTTGCATGCGGAGTTGGCTCAGTTTAGACCACCTCCCTTTTGATGATGGATATCTTGTTTGCCTTTTGGCATTCCATCACAAAAAGGGGGAGTCCTTTGTAGAGTTTTTGCTTTCAGGGGGAGTTTATTTGTTTTTGGTTGGAGCTTGTGGAGTTTAGATTGTATCTAGGTGCTTCATTTTGTACTTTACATTTTTAGCTCTTGCCATGTTTTTGATAGGATATTCATGTTAGGGGGAGTTTATTTGTTTTTGGTTGGAGCTTGTGGAGTTTAGATTGTATCTAGGTGCTTCATTTTGTACTTTACATTTTTAGCTCTTGCCATGTTTTTGATAGGATATTCATGTTAGGGGGAGTTTTATGTTTTTGTTGGTACTTTATATGTTTCTTGTTTCAAACTGCTTATTGATTTATATTTATGAGTTATTCATTGATATATGTCTTTATTTGTGTGTTGTTTGAAATCAAGAAGTTATTTTGTTTACTTGTATTGTTTCCACACATGCGGTTATACATTTTGTTTAGTGTTTCAGGAAATATACAGGTAGATTCAATTGAGCTGCTGTCTACACTTGCAACTGATGGATAGTAGTTAGGATTGAATTTGTTTTATGAGCATGATTTTGTAAAGGGCTTTTTATTTTGTAAACTTTGAGCTTCTAGTCGTGTTTTGTCACGGATTGCCAAAGAAGGAGTTTGTTAGGTTCTAAAGTTTAGGATTTTATGTATTTAGAACTTTAATTTATATTGTTGGCAAACCATGATCAAAACAATGTGTTTAGAAGTGTTTAAGTCTAGCTCAAAGTTGTGCATCTATGTAAAGTTGGAATCGAGTTTAAAGCAGGAAAGGATTGTTCCTTTCGGCCTGGCTCGATCGATCGAAGCTCGGGCAGAATGTTTTTCTGAAGATTCGTCTAACTCAGCCCTAAGTATTTTAAAACGTTTTTAGGGTTTCTTATTTGTCCTAAGTATAAAAGGCAAACCCTAGCCACGTTTTAGTGTTGCTCATAATTGCGGTTTGTGTAAATCTCTTGTGAGATCTAAAGGAGCTTTCCTTTACACAAACTTAGGGTTTTCAAGGAGAAGATTTATCTATGCCTTGATGATCAATTCAGTTGCTGCCATTGAAGTTTAAAGAAAACATAAGCGAGTATGCTTGTATCTGGTGGTGAATCAAGAAAGAAGGAGTCCGTGGATTCGGTGCTTGCAAGTGGTCATGTCAGTAAGTTCTACTGGTTGGTAGCAATAAGAAGTCGAGCGTGGGGGTTTGTAAGTCTTATTGTATGAACTTCGATTCTTTCAAGATAGTGGATTCAAGTTTACCTTAAGGATAGCTAGGTCAAATCCTCCCCAGGTTTTTACCGGTTTGGCTTCTTGGGTGATCATATCTTGTATTATTTATTTTCCGCTGCTTTGCATGATTTGATCTTTTATATTGTGATAACCTAGACTTGTTTAATTGGACTAAGTAACAACTTGGCTAATTACCTAGGTTTAATCAATTGTTTAAGGGGTCTAAAAATTGTCAGGGTGTGCTTGTATTTGCTGGAGAATCCAAGAAAGACGGAGTCCATGGTTTCGGAGCTTGCACATGGTCGTGTCAGTAAGTTTCTACTGGTGGGTAGCAATAGGATGTTAGTGGTCTAAGTCCTATTGTAAAACTTCAATTCTTTCATAGTGGATTCAGGTTTACCTTGAGAATAGCAAGGTTAAATCCTCCCAGGTTTTTACCGGTTTGGTTTCCTGGGTCATCATATCATTGTGTTATTTATCTTTCTGCTGTTTTGCATGATAATTTGGATTAAGTAAATAACTTGGCTAATTAACTAGGTTAATCCAATTGTGTTTTAAGGGGTCTAAAAACTTACAATTTCAATTCCATATAAAGCCTAAATTTGACAAAGAACGAGATTTCTTAGGTCTTACCTCAAGTGTGCCGTCAATCTTTCACTACTTGAACAAACTCAAAAGTCTTCCTCCAAAATAACTATTGTTATACTCTAACTTAATTAGCTTATATATATAGTTAGGGTTTCAACCTAATTTTCTAAAAACTCCCTTAATAATATTAATTATAAAAATTGACCCCATAAAGAGATTAACTTAAATACCCCTCTTTTTAAAATCTTTTTTTTTCCAAGTATTACAATGCCAAATATCGTGTGATGGACAGAGTTAAATTACATGTTATAGTTATGCTTTAATATAGTACAATTAGTGCTTCAATCTTTGGAGTTGGATATAGGATATTTCCCTGCACTGTCACCTCCCTCCTACTAGGTAGTGCTCCACACACTCTGATGACAGATGCACATGCATGTAAACACACACACACTAGGTTGACTTTATGTCAATAAATTTACTTTGATGATGTTCATTGCGGTGCTTGAAATCCCAAAAAACATGCCATTTTAGGAAGTAGTTTGCCAATTAAAAAGATTGTTGATTTTATCACTTGATTCACAAACAGGATAAATAATATAACATGCATAGTTGATGAGCTTTTTGCAACTTTTAACAAAAGCATTCACTTCCTTACCTCAATGGGATGCGATTGTTCCAATGCATCCATACGCAGGCCATCATTTGTTTTTAGAAGAAATTGAGTCCATATTTTCCACTCAGGAAACGTGATGTCAGTGGTCATATAACTTACCTAGAAATTTAAGATCAAATAGAGATTTAAAAAAGAAAATGAATGTATTGAAATTGCCAGCAAGTGGAAGTAGTAATGTAAGATGACTCGATTTTACCCATGTTGCAAATCCCTCATTAAGCCATAAATGACTCCACCATTCTATTGTTACCAGATTGCCAAACCATTGATGAGCTACTTCATGTGATATAGCAATTATGAGCTGACATAACCAGAATATGATTTAAAGAACTATACAACTATTTGGGATAGAAGAATACTTATTTTAAAGTAATTATGATCTCCATTGAAATTGATCTGTTATTTGTTCCAGGCTTTCTTATTGATAGCACTATATAATAAATCATTTAATGAATTGACTGCATCAAGAAATTATCAATAGTTGTCAGTTATTCTATAATAAGGTTTTTTGGGGAAATAAAAAAGAATACTACATTTCCCTATTACGTGTTTTGATTTATAAAAAGGGAACGTAGAAAGAGTAAAACAACAAGTGTCTTGAAATTGCATTTCATGCCAAGCAGGAGCTGCTAGGCCTCAAAACAGATTGATTATTTTTTGGGAGCATCATAATGCAAAAGAGAAAAATGATATGTAAATTCTGTTAGATATGTAACTTACAAATTGCTTCCTATCTGCTGGAGAAAGTAAATCATCGTAAAGTAGCACATTTTCACGATATGTGATCAAACCATAATTCTTTATAGCCGCATTAGAAAATTCAGGAACAGCAACCATATCAAGTTTTGGAAGTGGGTAAGGAGTTGAGAAATACCTGGATGAAGTTTGTAAGGTTGAATTTTATCATCCATCTTGTTGGCTTTATTCCGAGTCAAATTTGCTTCTATTTTAGCAATTAGTAACCCTGTATTTAGATGGGAATCATGTAAGGGTAGTGAGTAAGAGAGTGTGAAGAAATGCTTAAGATTGTGCAAGGATGCAGAGACTCGCGGGTGACTCATGACTGGCAAGCCGCCAAAGTTGGCACACATGTGAAGCATGCAGGGGAGCTGAAGAGTCATGCCAATTGTTGCACTACAGGACAAAAGTCCCAAGCTGGCCAGGCCATTGGCTCGCAGCTTGAACTCGTAACTTAGCCCAGTCGCGAGGCCAAGTCGCCAGACCAACTTGTTTAGGAAAAACTGACTCTTCGCATTCCTTTCTCACCCTACTATATATAGACCCTTATACCCACAAAATTTAGAGAGCTTCTAGAGAGAATTTTGAGAGAGAAACCCTAGAGAAAAACAAGATTGATTCATCCACAATCTTCACATAGAGACTCTTCAAATTCTTCTACTCTCTTCCTCTCCATTGTCAAATCCTTGAGAGGTACATTACCAAAACCTTTTCTCACCATACCCATATTTGTGAGAAGACCATTTGGTGTTTGGGAAGTAGTTAAGAAGGGACCAATTTCATATTGGTTGATATTATGGTCAAGTAGCAGAATCCGGTAAGCTAAAGAAAAAATAGGTTCGGCGTAATCTCATTAGAGTAGGAGCTTGGAGGGCTTAGGTACATTGGGTAGATTAGGCTTAGAGGGTCTTCTGTTGTTCATGTATCCCAACTACATTTTTTAGTGGATTTTTTACTACTTGGAGGGCAGCGGAGAGGTTTTACGCCGAGGACTTCGGTTTCCTCTTCGATAATACATCATGTGTTGTCCTTGTGTTTGCATCTCTCTTCCCTTAATATTTTCTATTTAATTTCTGCTGTGGATATGATTTTATTTGGTTTAGATTGTTTATCAATTTTGTTTTAAGCTTATGTTTATATTTCGCACATAATTGTTTGTAATTAAGCTTGATTTAATAATTTGTTAATTGGGGGTCTAAACGTTCAAAGTGTTTTATACACTATTTGAACTTTCAATTGGTATCAAAGCGGGTTCACTTATATTGGTTTCATTACCTTAATGTGATCCTTGACCCCATATTGAGATGGATCGGTCTCAATCTTTAAATGCTTCACCATATTTTGATGGTAGCAACTATGCCTTTTGGAAGGTAAGGATGAGAGCATTTCTGTGTTCTATAGATGAGGCTATTTGGGATACTGTTGAAATAGGTTGGACAAAGCCAGAGGCAGCCAAATCCACTTGGGATAAGGTAGCCCTCATGGCGTCAAATGCTAATAGTAAAACAATTAACACAATGTTTTGTGGTGTGTCCCCAGATGAATTCCATTGGATTTCTCATATCACCATTGTCGAGGAAGCATGGTAGATTATGAAGACCACTTATAAGGGTACAAAGAAAGTTAAGGACACAAAGCTACAGATGCTGACTACTTGGTTTGAGGAGCTTAGGATGAGCAAGGATGAGTCCTTTGACTCTTTCTATAGTAAGTTGAATGAAGTGGTCATCAACAAGTTTAACTTGGGAGAGAAAACAGAGGACTCTAAAGTTGTAAGAAAAATTCTCCGTTCATTGTCGGAGAGCTTCTGTGCAAAGGTGACTGCAATGAGGAGAGTAAAGACCTTGATGAAATCAAAGTCCAAGAGCTGATTGGTTCTCTCCAAACGTATGAGCTTTCATTACCAAATCAAAGAAAGAGCAAATCACTTGCTCTTAAGACGATAAATGAAAGGGTAGAAGCTCATGGTTCATCGGATGAGGATGTAGTCGAAAAGGATGTTGCCTACCTTGCAAAGAATTTCCGCTAATTTCTAAAGTTCAAGAATAGTGAGAAATTTGGTAATAAAGGGAAATTCATGAGTTCCGGAAATGAGAAAAAGGACTTCAAAAAGAAAGAAGGGAAGGAGTCCTAATCTACTCAAGGAGTCACTTGTTTTGAATGTAATGGACATGGCCATTTCAAAAAGGAATGTCCTAATTACTTGAGATCGAATGGCAAGGTGTATGCCACCACTCTTAGTGACTCAGATTCCTCCACCTCTGATTCTGAGGATAGCTGTGATGAATAAGGGAATTTCTCAGCATTCATGACTGTTGCTCATGTCGAGTCTTCGGAGGACTTGAATTTGCTTGTAGAAGAGCTTGGAGAGCATAGTGATGAGGAATTCATGGGAATTGTAGAAGAATCAGATGTTGAAGAATATGAAGATACAGCTGGTCTTAGAGAAAACTACAATTCTCTACTTGAGAAGTCAGGGGAATATGCAAGGGTGGCCAAGGTAGATGTGAAAAAGATGAAGAAAGCTGAGGACTATAGAAGTCTCCTAACGAGATATAAGGAGGCCAAGTGTGAGATAAAGACGCTAAATGGCGAACTAACCGAAGCTTACACCAAGGTGAAATTCCTTGAGCTTGAGGTGGTTCAAGCAAATGCCAAGGTAGAGCGAGTCTCCAGAAAGAAGTTTGATGATGTCCTTTCATCTCAGAATACCTTTTCTGACAAAACCGGATTAAGATACACCGGAGAAAGTAGTTCGGCTGTGAACATCTCCAAAGAAGTGAAGTTCGTGAAAGCCAAAAAGCCGGTTGTAGTTGCCCCTATTGTTGGAAAGGCAAATGTTGAGAAGAAAAGGAATGTAACTGACCAGCAGGTATTGAACAAACCCCGTAATCAATCTATGGTCAGGTTTGAAGCTAGAGCAAAATCTCTTCCACGATCGCAAAAAGGTCCTAGAATGAACCATGTGTGTCATCACTGTGGACTTCAAGGGCACACCCAACCCAATTGTCATAAGTTGAGAGCCTTGAGGAATGCTAGTGATCAAAGGTCAAGAAGGCCAAGAAATGACAAGGGGACTTGGGCTGTTGAGCCATCAAGAGATCGAAATGGTGATCCCGGAATGATAGACGTGATGAAGATGATTGGTGCATACACCAACTGCTTGGAAAGCTTCACTAGAAGGTTTGAAAGTCCTAACTCTCGTACCCAATCCTATAAAGATATCACCCCAAATGCACGTGACGTGTGGGTGATGAAGGGTACTCATGTATAAGCATTACAACATGTTCATGCATTAATACTTCTTATGTTTTGTGACTGTTGGTTTGTTTTTTTTTTTTTTTTTTGAATTGTAATCTGTTTGTTTTTACCTTCGTTTATTTAAAATGTTTTTACATTGTTTCCTTTGATCAATCTCTTTCTTCTTGTGTGTCAAAAATCCAAAAACCACATAAAAATTAGAAAATCCAAAAAGTGTGATCAACATTGCTGAGTTTTGTCTCATAATATGTTTTATCTTGTACCTTTGTGCAAATGGCTTTATGCATCTACAAGCATAGCTTGTTCTCTATGCACTCATATCATTGTGGGAGAAATCTTGAAATTTATGTGACTGTTGTAAATAGATCTTCAACCTTGTCATGAATGATTAGTGAATGGTTTTGTTGATCTTGAGACATGCATAGACTTGAGTCTATATATCTTCCCACTCTTTATTTTATTGTTTTTGCTAAAAAAGAGCTCACCAAATGTAAATCTCCAAATGAAAAGATATATTGAGTTGCAAAAGCCTGTCGCACATACTAGTATTTGACTAGGAAAAAGGGAAAGCGACCAAAAAATTAAGATTGTATGATGCCCAAAAAGCCAAAGGCTAACTCATCAAAGTGAAATATCAAAAACTTCAGGCATCAATCTCACAATGAGATGTATTGTTTCAAAAACATCAAATGATATGTTAAACATGGATCCAAATGACAAGCTTCAAAGATATTGTACTTAAGCTTTTGTGGGAGGTCATATATGCATATCTATATATATATATATATATATAATAGCAGAAGCTGAGAGAAAGTTGATTCCTACAATTAAGGAAGTGTTGACAAATAGAAAAAAAGACCCCTTAAAATGCTGCCACGTACACAGCTTTTAAGTAAAATAGTCGCACATTACAACGTTTGGCCTTTCAAAACTTTGCCACGCTTGCAATTAAAAAAATATATAAATTAAATAATCGGTTAAAATTCAGACACGTATACAGATTATTCTTAAAAATACCGTACGATGCACCGTTTTGGGAGAGTCTTATAAAAACCCAACCCGCTTTAAAAAAAAAAAAAAGAAAAAAAAAAAAAACCCAAAACAGACTTACGCTGTAGAAAGAAAAGGAGAACCGAGAAAGAACGATAGAGAAAGAACTTCGATCTATCATAGATGGTGGAGAGAAAAATCTGAGAAGAAAGTCATGCTTTGCCACCATCAGACCACCGTACCCTCCACCGGTATGGTCTCTGTTTTTTTGTACCGAAGGTCAGTGTACTCCCTTCCTTTTCAGAAAACTGTTTTTGTAGTTTGAAAGATTGAAACTCCTCACCATTGCCTTTTCTATTCAAATTAGAATCTTAAATCTTCAATATTTCTATGTTTTTGAATTCAAAAACGGCAGCTCCCCTTACTTAATTTTCTAGGGTTCTTTTTTTACCATTGATTCTCTTTCTGGGTATGAAATTTTACTTTTAATTGAGTTTTTTTGTTGGATAGGTTTAGATTTGATTCACTTTTTTTTTGGGTTTTAGTGTTTTCTATCAAAATGTTTGTAGATATTTGCTTTTGTTTTGAGAAAAAAGAGAATCGTTTCCCAGTTCCTTTCAAAAATTCTTCCTTCTTCTTCTGACTTTTTGATTAACAATGCCTCCAACGAGTCCCTATTCTTTCTCTGACTTTTTTTTCCCACCAAATTTAAATTTAAATTACTTTTGCTATATGTTTTCCACTTATACAATCGCAGTTAGATTTTGGTTCCAAGAATTAGGGTTAAGGAAATCAGAATTATGATATGTGACTATTTTTTGTTAAATATTTTCGATAATGGGTTTGTTTGAATTCTTTATCTTTTGGATTTAAATCATTCAATTTCTTTCTCTGCAGAAATGAAGTGGAATCTTTCTACAATCTAGAGTATGTAATTTAATAAAAGAAAATTGTTCGGTTAAGGTTTGTTGGAACCGCAAGCACAGAGAGACATGCTGTTAAGCCGTAACCGGTAAAGTTTTTGTTTTTGTTTTTGGTTTTGTTTTCATTTAGTAAATCTGGGGATTGAACATGATTTAGGTTTGAATTTCTTGGTTGGATTGGTTTAGATTTTGTTATTTGTGTTAGGCTTCCATTAACAATGCTTTCTATAGAATAATACTATAATACCAATTTTAATATAATATGGTTTTAGATATCCAGTAAGTTAGCGCTTATGTGTGTTTTATGAGGGGAAATGCTATATCGTAGAAGACTTAAATTTATAGCTCTATTTTTCCCTCCCTTTTGCTAATTACCCATATCAAGTCAATGAATCACTTTGCATAAACTGTTATGTTCTAGGTGTTCACTACTCTTATATTAGAAGCTTTAATGCTACCTATATTGATTCTCTGGATAAAACTTCAAATGGAAGATTAAGACCTAGAGTAAAAGTGTTTGTGAACATGTGCAGAGAGAGAAGCCTATAATTGCCAAGTAAGAACAATGGCTGAAGAGTTACAAAAAGGAAAACCTTTATTGATCATGCAAATATAGATATTAGCTTACTGGAAAACCTTAAACCATCTGAAAACCAAAACTACAAATTGTTTTTTATTTTCATTTTACTTTCTGCCTCCAATTTGTGTTCTGTGTTTTCTTTATTTCATATATTTCTTTCTTTTTTGGCTTTCACTTTTCAGGAAATAGAGGTCTCTTCTCACGAAACCTTGCAGGAAGCTGTTCTCCCAGGTCCATCACAGATTCTAATGCGTACCTCTCATTTCCTTCAAGACTTTGTTTGCTCAAGTAATCCAATTTATTGCTCTCCTAACTCATTATTATTCTCAACTTTATTCCCATCATCTATTAGAGTTTCAATTTTCACTTGGTTTGGAATTTGTTCTTCTCAGATTGAAGTTGCCGATTTATGCCCAATATGTTTAGAATGAGAATTTAATCTAAAGTTAATTCATATGCACTTGAATATTGTCCAGGCAAATTTGGTTAGATATGGGCTCAAATTGCAAATTTGGAAGTACTAATACTTTTTTTTGATAGGTATTTGGAAGTACTAATACATAAGTGTTTAGGAATTTTTTTGTTATATTTGAATTTTACAATGATTCATTAAGTGTTGTTTCTTTTACATGTACACAAGTTGTTTGATAAAATTCTTAAGTGATGTTTTGTTGGCCTTTTTTATTCTCTTCCCCAGTGATGCTATTAACCCAAAGCACTGACTCCTTCAAGGTCACTCTTTTCCTCCCTCTCCAAATTGCATCATTTAATTGAGAATCGTTTTAACTTTTATTTAGTTTTACTAATTCTATATAGATTAAAAAAGAGTTGTAGGTGTAGTTTCCTTTATTTTAATTTTTGTTTGTTAGCCCACCAAGGAGGTTAAATTTAACTTTTATATTGTTATTTTGTTGTGAAAGTTTAATACGTAGAACAAGCTTCTTCTTCTTCTTCTTCTTTTTTGTATGTGCATGTTATCCCATTTATAAAATCCACTAAAAATTGAAACTATCTATGTTTGGTATGGTTTTTGGAGCCTAGATAAGCCTGCTATGAGGTAATAACTTTTTAAAATAAAAAAACATAAAACAGTAAGAAATGCTTCTGTCATTGATGATGGAATTCATATAGCAACTGATATCTATTGGTAAGCTATCTCGGTAAGTGAAAAAGATATTACAATACATAGTCTTCTGTCATATAATTTACAAAAACTACGATTGCAGGTTACAAGAAGAGAAAGCATGGTTTTTTTTATTTTATTTTTATTTTTATATTGTAAGAGCCTATTGCATTATCAATAAAGAATTTGTTGTGCCAAGGATATTTAAAAAATAATTTCGGACCCATTAGATTGAGAAGTCTTTTTTACTCATAAGCCTAACTTTTAGTTACTTCTTGAAGTATTTTTCTGTAATGCTTGGTTTTTATTTATGCAGTAAGTTTTGGATGTTCTAAAAGATCTTTTCAAAATAAAAAAGTCTTGAAGATGTTAGCACTATTTGAAGAGTGAATTGCACTAGAAATAGGATCAACAAAGGTATCCAGTTTGTGCTGAAAATTTAGAACTGGGTATTGTTTAGAGTAGTTCATCTAATGAGGAGAAAGAATACTCTATTTAGGTAGTATTTCTGCACTAACAAATGCACATAAGAAATGAGAACCATGAGAATGAAAAAGAAAACTTGATACTTCACAACTACTAAGTTTGGTTTAGGATATCAAATTTTAAGGTCTACTATTATTGGCATCATAAAGCACAAAACAGCTTACTATGTTCTGTTTTCCTTGAATACTTGGTGCTATTTAGTTAGGAAAGATGATCGTTAAATTGTATTAATGTTATAGGTTATAGCATCTTATAACACTGATCTTGAATGCCATTTGATATTCTATTATGAATTAAACTATCAAAAAGGGTTAGGATAAGTGTATTAGTCAATAAATAAAAAATAAAAAAAATAAAAAACAACAACAACAACAACAACGAAAACAAAGATATATCATCTATCTTAACATTTATTTAGAGATTGTTTGTGTAATGTGTAATGAGCATTGACTTTACTGTGTGTTTGTTGAGTTTGCAGCATCTTTACCTGTTTGATAAAATGTGTTTGGAATTGCAATTTATTACTGTCATTTTTTTCTCCCAAATGTAAGACTAATTGGAGTGCAAATTTGTTGGGTCTAAATTTGTTGAATTATTTGTTGGTTCTTAATTTCACTAATTTTTGCATATAGGCTCAAGCTGCTGTTCTTCCTATTAAATAAGCAGTGTTGTACTCAAAGTTGTTGGTTTGTAAGTGAATGGTTTGATTCAAGTGCTAATTTTAAGGTAGATCAAGATGTTTTTTCATATCTAGGTGTGAGTAGACTCAGGTTTGAATTGGTTTTTGTTCTGGATTCAATTGACCTAAAACACTATTATGATTCCATTAATCATTTTCAATCTTCTTCCAATAGCCAAATAGATAGTTAGAGTTCTCTTTGATTTTTTTTTTCTGCTATGTTTTGTAATCAAGTTGGCTTATTTGTGTGTTTGTGAGGTTTTCCAATTCAGTCAAACTCAATGATTACATTGTCTTGCTTTTAAGGGTTTTGAGTTCTATTAGTGATTATTCTGTAAGTGTTGAAAATGCATGATTTATGTTTTACGAAAAAATTTAGTAATTCCCACACATGAAGTGCTGTTTTTACCTAAAGTTAATATGTCTAGAAGTTCACATTACAACTATAATTACAAAAGAAAAAAGACAGTACTTTATGAGCTTATGATTGTCAAATGCTATAATTACGATCTTCATTTTTATTATTGTTACTGGATTACCATATTTTGAACCCTTGCTTTTGGTACATCTAAATATGGTAGAGATCATTTTCAATTCATAAGACTCAATTTGGTTTGTGACTTATCATGTTTTAATTAGAAAAGAAGTTTTGGCTTCACATCTGCCACTTATGTTTTAAATTTTGTAGCACATTTCTAGGAGTTGTATGAATAACCACAATAAGGAAGTCTCTATTGCATGAGGTAAATGTTCTTTCCGATGACTACCTTATTAGTTGCAAATTACAACAATTATTATAATGTTAAACCAGATTTTCTTTGGCTGAAATTGTTAAATTACCTAAAGATTATAATATATGCCAGTTATAAATGGCCATTATAGTTTGCTGTTGCTGCATTCATTAATTTTGTTAATGCTTAAATGATCAGTGATTATAATATATTACAAATTATTGAAGGCAACTTTAACTTTCACTCATATATGTTTGAGGTCAGTTACCCTTCTACAACACTCCCTTATTGTATTTTTGGAATTAATCCTTCCCCGAGTCAATTGTTGGATTAATTACTTATCATAATATGTGCATCATATGTACCCACCTTAAAGTTATTATTTGAAAAAGAATGATTTGAAAAGACTAAGATTTAATACATAATTAACAATCATACCCAAGCTTTGCAGGGTGTAAAAGCATCTACACACACTTGGGGAATACTGATAATTACTCAAATTCTTTATATGTGTGTGTAAAATAACATTACATTGTTTTAATACTACCTCGGTCTAGCCTTTATGATTATATTGTTGTTCTTAAAACTTTGTTGTTTAGCATTTGATATCAATATTGTACTTGCAACATGGTTTTTTTTTTGGGTTTGGTTTATTTAAAAGTTATGTAACTAAAATCTTTCTTAAATATTCAGTGATTTGTCATTAACAATACAATGTCCAAATAAATTGAAAGCTAATATCAAGAATCAAGTTAGGGGGGAAAGGATAATTATTACTTTGTTTCTACTTGCTGGTCCTTTTAGTTTTCAAAATCTGTGGTGAATGTGAGAGCATGTTTATTTCAGGTGGGGATTTCATCTGGTGTAGCAGTTGCTGCTCCGATAAAGGTGGTAAAAGAATGCTCAATGATAGAAAACTCATTGTTGTAAGTCTTATTCCCTTCTTCAAATTAATATGGAATCTCTGTTGCATGTTTTTGTATTATGATAGTTAGCTTAAGTTATTTTAATCAAGCTTCACTTCAAAATCAATTTAAATATAAGATGACTTCTTTTTATATTCCTACTGATGGTAACATAGATTTTCAAAAGGTTTTTGATCTACTCTTGGAAATTTCTGAAACTAAAAAGTTAAACCCAGATAGGATTGTGAAGACAGTGTTCATGTTTAGCAATATGGGGATTCCAGTAGAAGGGGGATAAGATATTTGTGAAGATTGTGTTTTGGATTGCTAAATGTGGTTTCGTCTCTGGAGGATTTAGTTAAGTTAGTTCCAAAGCCAGAGGAGTTGATGGAGTTAGAAATTTTTGGAGAAGATTACCATGATCTAATTGTATTTGATTGATGACTGTAAAGTCTTCATCATTAGAAAATAGACATCAAAGATTTATTGCTCTCAGCAACATGCTTATTGTGATATTATTTGTGAACTTGCTTAGGAGTTAGGAGTGAAGCTATATGTTATTTATTTTGAATCTAAAGAAATGGTTGAGTCTAATTTTGAAACTCTTCCACCTTTCTTCTGAATTGGCAGCAATAGGCTCCACTAGCTTATGATTACTTATGTGCAAAAAGGTTTTGAAGTGCTGTGGAAGGAACATTTTCTTCGATTATTGCTTTTTGTTGTAGAAACATTTATGATATTACCTTTTGATATGGTCTTCTAGGGTAAGTATGAAGGAAAATGTTTAATGATTCAAAAAAATTTCTTATCATAAATTGTGTAATTTGTAAATTTGTATCCTAAGTTAGACCATATTTGCACATAAATTATAGATTACCTAAGTTAGACCATATTTGCTTTAATATGGTCTAACTTTGCTAATTGTAGATTACTTCTGATATTTAAATACCATGAAATTTCAATAAGTTGAGAAGACATTATTATGTGAGATAGTACACTTCCAAAGTTTCTTACAAAAAAAGAAAAACACTATTGATATAGATAGTTTCCAGTCAACTGGGAATCTCTAATGTAGTTTTGAAAGCGTATCTCGAAATGTAAAGTTGTATTTCTATTGTACAATTATATTATATTTTTCCTTTGACACTTGATTTGCTGTCATCTCTACCTATTTGAAAGAAAAAAAAAACCAGTAATTTTTTTTTCCCTTTCTTATATCTAGGTATGAAATCTGAATTATTTTTGAGAAATTTGGTTGGATTGATTTTTATTTAGGTATTTGGGTTGAGGGCTTTATATTTTATCCATTTACTGTGTTGTCCACACGGTTTAAAACAAAAACATGCATGCAAATTGTTTGATAAAATTCTAATGTTATTCTCAAATTCATTTTGTATTGTTCATAGTTTTAAGTTTAATAAATGATGTTTATAATTCTCCCTATAGTACTTACATTACCTAACTACCTAAAGAGTTCACCATCTACATTGGTCATGGTCAATAATATTTCAAATCATTGCCTTCTTTCTCCTCTGGGTTTGTATCAGTTTGTTTTATATTTTCCTTTTGTTTTTATGTAATTAGTAATGTACTTCATATATTATAATTGTTTTCTTAATTTTATAATCACTATGAAATTAGAGGGTGGGAGATGATATAGGTCAAAGATTAATGAAAACGTTGGTCAATGATGGTGTTATCCTTAGAAAGAGCATGTAATTCAGTAATTTATCACTATGTTTAGCTATTTAATTACATCAAATTTCAGCTCAATTGAGTATTTTATGTGTCTTGATATTACTCAAACAAATGATATTTTAAGGATTACAAGGAATTTTATCATTAGCAGAACCTATATTATATTTTAGTTACTCACTAAAAAAGAAAAACATATTTAGTGGCTTTCTTAGTAGATTTTTATTGATATCGGAAACACCAATGACTTAAATCATAGTGCTAATATCCTATGAACCATTACATCTTTGTTGGGCTAATATTACATCTTTGTGGCATTCTAACTAATGTTATGGTTTTTTATTTCCAGCCAAATCAACTTATAGATAAATATTGACAAATGGCAGGTGGTAGTTATTCAGTTGTCACAAATCACAAGAAATGTTGGTTTGGGTTAAAAATGTGTCTTCGTTTCAACCTATATGTATTAATTCAAAGGATAACAAACACTATCAAGTCTATGAAATTCTATATGTATTATTTTTGTGAACTTTTAAAGTTATGAAATTCTATGTCTGGTATTTTCTGTTTTTATTAGTACCATGGGTTAAAAATGTGACAAAATGAATGTGTAGAACCTTTGAACATTTGGATTTCTATATTGAAACCATGTAGCTTTAATAAGCATTTCGAATTTACAAAAGATGTGAAATGAGTCATCTTTTTTTTTTTTTTTTTTTTTTTAAAAAAAATTCCTTTGTAGATAGTATAATACATTTGATTAATCAAATTTTTTTATTATTATTTGTAAGGTTAAAGGTAAAAATTATTTGTATTTTTTATTGTGCAATTCTTCTGCTTTTGACAAGATACGTTGAGTCTCTCTCTACTTCTAATAGAAAGAAGAAAGAAAGAAAAAAAAAAAAAAGAAGAAAAAGAAAAGAAAAGGGACATGATATGATATAGAGATTTAGTACTGGATTTTGTAATTTTTCAAGGTACAAGATTTTATGCTGCACCTATGAAAAAAAATCGCAGTGGTGTTGGTGGTGAATATGAGTTTAGCATGGCATAAAAAATTAAAATGTGACGCTCTTGATGTATGCTAATACCACCAAAGTTTGGGTTGTGATGACTGAGAGTGAAGCTGTTGGAAAATATTGGACCAGTTCTAGGAACAATGAATGCTAGCTAACTTAAGAATTTTTAATCCTATGTAATAGAGATACCAAGGGAAGATATTAAGTTTCAAATAAATGTTGTTAGGACAACTTTTAATGCAAGAGGGAAATCTTTATTGATCATGCCAATCTTTGTGTTCGTAACCAAATCTCAACATGCGTACTTCAGAATGTATAGTAATAATAATTTCTTGTAAATGGAATTATAGAATCTTTTGGGTTAATTATTGCATTTTAAAATAATAAACAAACAGATTGATAACTAACGTATCTTTTACACTTTGCAACAAATTTTTTCTTTATAAATTGATTTTATTAGCCAAATTTCTCTTCTACTTATTTTATACTTCAATAACTATATTCTCTCGAACCCACAACCTTTAAAAAATCCTTGAACCAATTAGTTATAACTTATGAGATTTCAATTAACATTTTTTCTAGATCATGTGTTGATGCTAGGTTATGTATGTCTTTTAGAAGAACACCTGCACATTCGCATCATTATCTGAACAACTAACCACCCACCTCCTTCCATATTTTACCATCACATTAAGTATAATATATTAAGTTGATTTTTTTCTAACTCATAAAATGATCTCGCGCATTGCGCGGGTTAAACGCTAGTTTCTATAATTGAGATGGGTCACATCATTTAGTGCTAGTTATGTATGATTTGATTGAATTAATCATTTAAGCTTCACATTAGACTAAGGACTATCTCATTTTTGATATTCACACATAACACACATGCCTATGTTCAACGAATGTCATATTCATTTGTGTGATTGAACTTAATTAAATATGTTTTCACAAGCTTAATCTTTGTTGATCAATCACAAAAAGATTTTTGAGTGTTTTAGTTGTTTTTGGAAAGTACTTTGTTTTTTCAAAAATTGTCAAAAATTTCAAAAATTATGTTGCCCTGTTCTGGTGACTCAGTCGTGGGTAGAACCAATCGCATGCCCCAGTTGCAAGTCCATAACAGAGATTATTCAGGACTCACTGGTGACTCATTGGCAGGTAAATGCATCAATCATGAAAAAGACTTAGAATATTTTTTAAAAATTTGAAATTTCATGCTTTTCGCGACTCAAGTTGGCAACTTGTTCGTAGGTGGAAGGTCTAGTCGCGAGAGGTACACAGAGATTTTCGCAGCTCAGTTCGTGACTCTCTCGCGAGTGGAACTTCCAGTCACGAAAAACACTTAGAAAATTTTTTCAAAATTTTTCTTTCAAGTGTTCTAGCGGCTGGCCTTGGCGACTAGCACGCGACTTGATTCAGTCGCGAAAAACGCATGTGTTGCACAGGAAGATTCTTTTTCTATACTGGTTTCAAAAAGGGTTTTCATTTCTTTCCCTCGCATCTAGTGACTGTTCTTCTTCAACACCATCGTGCTCACACACATCATTTTCAACTACTTTGTCACCACTTTCTCATTCTTCAAGGAAAGGTTTGGGTTTTTGTCTCTTACTCTTTATCTTTCTCATTTACTGCATATTCCTCTTGGATTGTGTTTTTCTACTAATATTTGTATAACTCTTGATTGTACATGGGTATTTGATATTCTGGTGAAATCACTGTGTGATTTTTGGTGGTTATTTACTGATCTACTCTATCTTGAGTTAATATTAGGTCATTAGTGACACACACACACACACACACTCATTGTCTTGTTTAGGAACTTTATCTCAAGTTTTTAGGGTTTTCATCATTATCCTTGTTTTTGGACTGACCCATTGCTAATAATGTTTGTGGTATTGTGGGGTTTCTTTTGTTCTTTTTGATGAAATATGATGCAGAGTGAAAATGTCTCCATTTAAGAGAGCAGCTATGAAAGGAGGTAGTAGCAAAGGGAAGGAACCTGTCATTGATGTTGATGACCTCTCACCTAGAACAGAAAGGACTCGTTCATCATCAGGAGTGTTCGATCCCAACAAGTTCAGATCTTATGCTGCCTTTCAGACTCATGAGAATTACTTCAGAGATGTTACACCATTACTTGAGAGGGTTGTTGATCAATCGTCACTTTTTGACATCGACATCCCAAAATGGTTTGCCCACAAGGATTGGAATTACCTTCTCTCTGACATTGATGACGCTTATGAGAATTTGGTAAAAGAATTTTATGCCAATGCAATTGTGGAAGGCGGAGAACTCAAGTGCTGGGTTAGAAGAAAAAGTTTCTCAGTCTCTCTCGCATATTTGGCAGAGATTCTTCACATAAACAGGCCAATGCTTAAGAACTCACTGGTTTATGATGATCTATGTCCAGATAAGGAACTTCTTCGAGATGGTCTTGGACAAGACTTGGAATTCTCATCGAATGGAAACTCCGTCAGCGTTTCCTCTCTTCCTCCAAAATTGAGAGTGCTGACAATAGTCATGTTTCACAGCCTGTACCCCTTATCCTGCACAGGGTATATGAACCTTGGAAGTGTCTTGTTTCTTCATGACCTAATCTCTGATGTAGAGATTGACATCTGTGCTCATATCTTTCACATTCTGTGCAAAACAGTTCTACGAACTGAGTCAAGGATATGCGTTCCTTTTTGCTGTCTCATTTCTAGAATTTTGAAGCTCAAAGGGATTCGTCCAACAGATGATGACTCTTCTTGCACAAAACCAAGTCCAATCACCATGCATACATTCAACGCTAGAATTGGTCATAGTCGGAAGAAAGTCAAATCAGAAACTTGCATATCTCCCAGTGGTTCGCGCTCCAGCTCATTCTCCTTTGACGACAAACTCGACAACATTGTGACATCTGTCCACGAGTTGAGCACCAAGATGTCCAGACTCACATCTATCTTACATCATCACAGCATTCGATGGGATATGCAATTCACCTCCCTACAAGCTCAATTGGATCAGATTCAGAGGAAGCTAGAAGAGGATATGGCCTAGCTATTCCATGACAAAAAGGGGGAGATGATGTTCATAGGGGGAATACATGAAAGGGGGAGAAATAGCTTGATCAAAGGGGGAGAAGACTATCAAAGGGGGAGATTTCAGCAAGCAGGCCTATGTTCAATATTTCTGTTTAACATTTTTCTTCTTATTAGCTTATGCTATTTCAGTATTTTATGGAACTTGTTTATGGTAGTTTGTGCCCATGTTGCTTTTGTAAGCTTTTAGGGTTTATTTCCATGTGTTGTTTGTAGGCTTTTATGGTTTGTACCATGCTTTGCAGCCTTTATGTTATGTTGACTAATACTTCTAGCTAAATGTTATGCATTTTCATTAAGTATTCTCACTCTTGTGCGCTTGTAGGATTTTGTTCCTAGATGCATATACTTTATGTATTGTGCATTGGTTGAGTGTTAGGCATGTAAGTGATTTGCATTGAGCTTATTGGCTTGTATGTCCGGATGTTCATTCCAAGTGTGAATGAGCATTATGGTCACTATTTTATAGTGATGGCCTATTTGGTCAAGCCATGGTTTATTTCTCATTCCATTTTGCTTGATCGCATTGTGCTTGTCTCATATGCAATTACAAGTTTTTCTACATACAATGATAATAATATGGTGTTATGTTTCAAGAGATTCTTGTTCATATGATTCAAGAGCTTATCAGATTCTAGAGTTAGGTGTGAGTGAGTTTTGTTCAACTGTTCTCAACTCACATATTGAGTCCAGAGTTTGTTTTAGGGTTTTGTCACGGAATAGCCAAAGGGGGAGATTGTAAGATTGAATTTTATCAACCATCTTATTGGCTTTATTCCGTGCCAAATTTGCTTGTATTTTAGCAATTAGTAACCCTATATTTCAGTGGGAATCATGTAAGGGTAGTGAGTAAGAGAGTGTGAAGAAATGCTCAAGATTATGCAAGGATGCAGAGACTCATGGCTAGACTCGCGGGTGACTCACGACTAGCAAGCCGCCAAAGTTGGCACATGTGTGAAGCATGCAGGGGAGCTGAAGAGTCATGCAAACGATTGCACTACAGTACAAAAGTCCCAAGCTAACCAGGCCGTTAGCTCGCGGCTTGAACTCGTGACTCAGCCCAGTCGTGAGGCCAAGTCGCCAGACCACCCTGTTTAGGAAAAACTGACTCTTCGCATTCCTTTCTCACCCTACTATATATAGACCCTTATACCCACAAAATTTAGAGAGCTTCCAGAGAGAATTTTGAGAGAGAAACCTTAGAGAAAAACAAGATTGATTCATCCACAATCTTCACATAAAGACTCTTCAAATTCCTCTACTCTCTTCCTCTCCATTATCAAATCCTTGAAAGATACATTACCAAAACATTTTCTCACCATACCCATATCTATGAGAAGGCTATTTGGTGTTTAGGAAGCAGTTAAGAAGGGACCAATTTCATATTGGTTGATGCTATGGTCAAATAGCGGAATCCGGTAAGCTAAAGAAGAAATAGGTTTGGCGTAATCTCGTTGGAGTAGGAGCTTGGAGGGTTTAGGTACATTGGGTAGGTTAGGCTTGGAGGGTCTTCTGATGTTCATGTATTCCAACTACATTCTTTAGTGGATTGTTTACCGCTTGGAGGGCAGTGGAGAGGTTTTACGCCGAGGGCTTCGGTTTCCTCTTCGATAACACATTGTGTATTGTCCTTGTATTTGCATCTCTTTTCCCTTAATCTTTTTCATTTAATTTCTGCTGTGGATGTGATTTTATTTAGTTTAGATTGTTTATCAATTCTGTTTTAAGCTTATGTTCATATTCCGCACATTAATTGTTTGTCATTAAACTTGAATTGATAATTTGTTAATTGGGGGTCTAAACGTTCAAAGTATTTTATACACTATTTGAACTTTCAAAGTTGTTAGAGTTACTTCCAGCTATTCGCATTTTATTTTACATTAGCATAATAGTATTCTTGTAATCATTGCATAAAATCTAACATAAATATGTGCTAAGTTGACTGAATGCGTAGGAAAGCCTTGGACATTTTCTCAAGCCTCTCTCTCGCTCTCTCTCTCTCTCCATCCTTCTTTTCTCCTCTTCTCTCTTTTAATCTTATACCTCATATTTACAACTCAACGAGGTTTTAGAGTCAGGTTTTAGAGAAACTAACTTGTTCCTTTAATCTTTACCAATCAATTGAAAGGAAGGAAGGAAATTTTTTTAAAAAAAAAATCATTCTGTTCTTTGGAAGGTCAAACAAGAATGTACTGAAAAGTTCACCTTCCCCTGTGCATAACAATAGACCAAACTCTATGTACTGGCACAGTGTCCCTCATTTGTTACTTTTAAAAAAATTATGTCATGGCGGATAAATTTGAATTTATTGATCTATGTAAAGACAAGATTGAGGAGTGTAAAGTTCAAAAACTCCTCACGACCAAGAGAAAAGTTTGTGGGAATTGCCTAGTAAATATGTCAAGCGCCTTAACAGCAACATCTAAAGCAAACTTCCCTTTATCACACTTTCCAATAGGACAATATACACGAACCTTGGTTCCTGCATGTACAGTGCAATACTCTACATAAACTTGGAAAAAAAAAAAAGTATATAAAGAAGCGTCTGCCTTATATGCATGCCATCAGCTGTGGTTTCTTCAATATGATGAAATACACCAACAACAGCAGCCACCAAATAAGTTGACATAATTGGAGATTCCTGAAAATAAATAGTCATGATATTTTCATTGAGCTTTTCATCAGTAATTGGCATATTGGACAATGCTGTCAATTCTGATGGCATGTCTATTGTGATCTTGAAGGTAGCCTGTAAAGAATGTATTAGTAATGCCTGAGCAGCAGTAAATTAAAGAGAAAAAATGGAGTTTCAAGAATAATTCAAACCACATAAGAACAGTATTAGTTAACTCTAATAAGATATTTGTGGCCACTTACACATGATATTCATTAACATTGACTAAAGAAAACACAAATACAAGTATACTTTGTTGCCTATTTGCTTCATTTAAGCTTTTCACCAAAAAAAAAAATCTATGGCAATATCGCTTATAATCTGTTTACATGATTAAAAGTTCTATTTTACCCGTTGTTTCATACAAGCATGTAAAAGTCACTACTTTTAAAAAAGGGCGCGCAAATAAATGTCACTTAAGGTAAATTGATTCCAGGCTCTAAATAAGTGAGAGAGTGGGTTATTTCAAGGGCAAAGGGAAATTCCTAATTATGCATACCTTAAGAGCAGGTTCATCCCAGCAAGGAAAGCACCGCCTTGCATCCACTTCTTGAAACAAATTAAAGAGATCTCACCCCCACTTCAGGCAAAGCTTTCACATTCTCGACCTATTGAAACAAACCCAGATTTCAAAAAAGCCAAAAAGAAGAGAAAACACATTAGTATCTATCAAATTATTTACAACAACATATATAAATATACACACACATGTATGCATGCACATATGTGAATAAATGTTCCCTTCACTAATACCATGATTTACAAATTCAGATGGGGTTTTGACCCTAATGCATTTTACGTTTATGCTGTCTCGTATAGTGTCTGGTATGTGGGGGAAGGGGTACTGCATCTCCTTGGTGAGGCTCCTTGCGTTGTTGCAAAGATGAAATTACAACCAAACAATGGATTAAATGAATTCTAATACCAACCATAATAGCAGTCGTGAAATTATTCATTACATTAAATGACTTGTCATACCGTGGGGCTAGTATTGTGTCCTGCTTTGTGACCACCTGTCCCACAAGGAGGTGCTTTTGTTGTGTGTTTAGGTCGACCTTGTGGGGGTGAGTGTAACCCAACTACCTGCTCATTCTTGACATGCATATCTAGCAGTTTTACTTGACTCCCAACAATTAAAGATCCTACAACTGCGAGGGAGGATGGTGTAGCGGATGAAATGTGAGTGAGGCCCATAGTCATAGGTTCTATATGCAGTCCATGAGTGGGCATGAATGACATAGAGTTACTATGGGGTGGTACATGGTCTATATGACCAATGCTGTACGAGGGGGATTGAGTGTGCATGATAGGAGGGGTCTCATTGAAATCAATGCCAAGATTAAAGGATGGCGGAGTAAGTGAAAGATGAGCGGGGTCAAAAAATGTACGTAGGGTGGGTGAAGGGATCTTGGGGTGAGAAGATGCATGAGCAGTGGGTATAGGGATCTCTAGGTTAGGAAATGCAGGAGCAGTACGTGGACGGATCTCTGGGGAAGGAGATGCATGTGAAGGTGGAGGGAACTCTGGGGCAGGAGATGCATGTAGAGGTGGAGGGAACTCTGGCGTAGGAGATGCATGTGGGGGTGGAGGGGATCCGGCCTAGTGACAACCTGATAGGGTGCAACACGCTGACCAAGGCTATGGCTGGCAGGAGTTGAGCTTGTGCTTGGTTATCCAGTATCTTCTAGCACTTCTGGATTTGCCTCATTGGTATTTTGCATAGGAAGATGGGCAGTTATACGGTAAAGGCGATCCACTACTTTAAGCACATCTGTAATCTACATTCAGGACTACCTACTACGTAATGCGTCAACATCTGCCTGTGACTAGCAATCTGCAAGTAAATAAATACAATTAGTACATCTAATGCAAAAATGGTATTACGCACCAAAATATGCAAAGAAAGGTCGAAGTGATTACTATAAGGAGAAGTGCAGCGCTAATGCGGTCAACAAACCTCCAAGTCACCCTACCGTACCAACGGAAGTATGGATGAGCAGGCGACATATCCCCCTCTAGTCGTGCTTCATGACATAGTAATTGTGCTCAACCATTCCATACTTGGATATGGCCAACACATTTAGCCCCCCAATTCACTTTCATCTTCCCCCTCAAGTCTATGGCATGAAGGGCGTCATCAGTATCGACATCGAGGGGAATTTCTTGTACCATCCCAAACTGACGAAGAACACAGTCCGATGTATGTTTCTTTACTAGCCAGAAACATACAAGTGGCACCCTCACCATCCACATATCCCTTCCTGTGAAACAGAATGCAGGAAAATGGCCTAATTTGGCTTCATATGGTTGCCACACTACTTGAAATAGCCAAAAAAAGGGGCAGCACATTATGCAATGTTCCATTATCTTTGACTATGAGATATTTTACAGTTATAACAGTATACACTATTCATAAACATTACAAGAAACATAATTTGGGTATCTAGTCCGGATGCATAGAATCTAGAAGCTGACGGTATCGAACCAAACAGATTCGACAGGGCTATTCTTCGTGCTCACGACCCACAACCATCTACAATTAAGAAAGAGGGAGTCAATATCTACCAATTATGCAATGATAACACAATATAATTGAGTTACTTAATGGACAATGGAAAACAAACTCCAAAAGCTCAAGTGTAGTAGCCAAAGAAACATATCCAATACATAAGAGATGCAAGGCTAAATTATGAAGCATAATGATAAGAGTAGAAGTAAAATGTAAACAAAGGATTTTCATTCATTGAATCTCATAGTTCTCACAACATTTCTATATGCAGTCAGATTCATTTAGCTTCCATAAGATTCACCTTCTCATTAGATCTCCTCTCATTTTCTTAAGCCACTAAAATTCAATTGGACTTTAATGCTAAGATAATGAATAATTCAGTAACCCACATCATTACACATAACACATACATATCCAACAACAACATTGACAAATCAAATTAACATTTGAAACAAACAAAGAATTAAATAAATTAAGTATTTGGGACAAGTAGGTCTAGAGTTCTATATCCAAAGACATAAATTTCATTAGTGAGAGAAAGGGAGAGAGAGACTTACTTAATGGACAATGGAGAAGGTGCTAATGGTGGGCCATATGCATCATCTGGTGGGAGGTCCATCCTTGGGCACAAAAAAAGAATTTGAACCATGCCTAATACTAAACTAGTATCAAAGCCCCACCAATCTGATTGGCACCTTTGTCGGTTGCCCTGCATAACTCTTTGTACAACCATGCAAGGCAAGCAATCCCCCAACTGTATTGAGGTGGATTGCGAAAGTTCTCCAACATCTGCAACCATATCGTATGCACCCTATCGCCAGACTTGTCGACGAAATTGTGTCCCCTAGGAGTGCTAGAATATAACATCGTGCATACTGATGCACGACAACCTCTGTTGCACCATCGGGCAACCCTTGGTCAACTTTTTGAAGTAATGTGTTAATTTGGATCCTTTGTCCTTGAAGCACCACAGGATTAGTAACAATTCCAATCATATTCTAACGTTCATGAGCCCACCCTAAGTCACAAGTTCCAACAATTGCCTCACCATCAATTGGAATCCCCAAAAGAACCTCCACATCATGTAATGTAATCGTCATCTCACCATGTGGCAGGTGGAAGGTGTGGGTTTTAGGCCGCCATCTCTCAACAAAGGTCGTTATCAAGTTATGATCAATCTCTCTACATAGGGTCCTATACAGCCCCTCTAATCCAATTCTCTTGACAATGTCGAGGACGCAATAATCCACCATTAGGCGTCGTTTTTGAAACTAGTCATTATGACCATGGCATTTCAGTGCCCCCAGATACTGCACATGATAGAACCATGGTGATGAGATGCAATATGCCATAACCTTTGTTTATATGATTAGCTATTGTTCCCAAAAATCAAAAATAAAATAGTTATCAGGGGAAATTAAAATATCATCCCCCACCCCCCCCCCCCCCCCCCCAAAAAAGCAACAAAGGGAGAAAAGAAAAGGATGCAATGCACTTGATACATTTGTTTTTAGCTGTATCCTGCTACTTATGCCGTACATGCTATTTTGTAAACAAAGGGAAGCAGCAACCATGAAAAGCACAACAGAGGCAACATAAAACATTTCCTAAATGAGCTTTTCTCTCTTCATTTCTCTTCACTCACTTTGTTCTTTCTTTCCCATTTTGATTTGAATTCTCATGTGAGTTTTTATACTTGTTTTTAGTGGTTCAGCCTAATTCCAGGATATGAACACCAAGGCTTGGAGTAGAACAAAGTAAGGAAGAGTGGGATAAGCAACCAATAGCAAGCAAGAATCCAAAGCAGCCCGAAACAGCCAAGCAGGGTAAATGTATAATTGTATACTAACCACTAGCCAATTAATTTGTGTGTGATATTTCCTCTCTATCATACACATATTGTTTCTCTCCTAAATGCATATTAACACACAATAAACATAGAGCATACTAATTCATATTTGAGCACTAACTATTACATACTAGTGTGTGTGCAGAGTGTTTGTCATGCCAGTTGATTTCAAGTATAATTTTGAAATTGTTGATTCCAAAATTATAAATTGAGGCTATGTGTGTCCGTATGTGTGCAACAAACCTTACATACAACATAAAAAATCACCCTTCCACACACAAATTGGCAAAATACTTGCACACCACACACACACACAAAATAAATCTTAAACCCATCACACACTTTCAGACACCCTATTCAAACCAAGCTAGTTCATAGCCATACCCATACAGAAATCCACACGTTCCAGAAAAAAACACCCAAGCTTGGTTGCCTAGGACCTCCAATCTGAGAGAGTTGATCTAGAATATGGTATAAGGGCATTTTAGAGAAAATAGACTTAGGTTGGGTTTAGTTTTTAGAGTGATGCCTGGTCTGCTAAGTCCAACTGCAACCCATTCCAAAAACTGATGTTTAAACACAAAATCCTATTTTAAATAAATCTCAACCCATTCTCTCAACAAGCTCCTCACACTAATCCTATTTTACTTATATAAATTTTTGAAGTGGGGAATGGCTAAATGGGGACCCATAGAGCTTAATTTCAACTAGACCTTTATGAAAATTTCTATCATGTCAGTTATTCCTTTTTTCAATCCCATCTTGGAGACTTTGACAAGTAATGGGAAGAGTATAAAGTATAAAGTATATGTAATTTGCCAATTTATTTTTTTATTTTCTTCATGTCCAAGGTTTTTTTTAATCCCTTACTAGAAATAGAAAATGAATTGAATTTGACATGTTTTCTAATAAATTTTTTTGTTGCACTAATCCACTGACATTGAAAAATACATGATAGGTGGGCTTCGCACCCAATATAACCCTATCTAATTTACCAATAGTTTTGATGGGCTATAGAGGCCTAATTAGTGATGGGCATGAATTTGTGTAACCTTTATGTAAGGGTGTGCAACAATCAACCAATCTAACTCAACCCAACTAATGGGCATGACTATGCATTCAAAGCTAGTAATACCATTGACAAACTTAGAATTTTATAAATGAAAAAAAAAAAAAAAAAAATCAACATAATGTAAAAGGATAAGAAGAGAATATAGAAATTTAGCACGTGGTCGGTTTTAATTTTACCTCGCTTTCCCAAACAGTGCACGATCAATGTTCTTTTAGAAACCTTAACACCGAACGCTCCATGGGACCAAGACCGAACTCATCAAGGATCTCAGCAACAACGACAACCATACTGCATGAAGTTTAGGGAGTCAAGAGTAATATAAGCACATGTTGAAGATAAATTGGCAAGGATCTCAATGTATAGCCTAATTTCTTGCACAAATGATAAGTATGACAATCAACCACAGGGAATAAAGATACATATAAAAAACTCAGTGTGCTGCCAACAATTGTAAAAGCAAAGCTTTATGTAAAGATTAAAGAAAGAAAGCTTAATTTGTAGCACAATTTTGACACCAAACTATTTTATGTTTATTATGCTTATTTGAAATTCACATACTACAAATCATTCCAAATAAAAGTAATTTTTCATGAGCATTAACAGGAACTCAAAGCTTTGGGTTTTGGATATAGGCATATTTTGCTTTAATTTTACGATCTTCGTTCCATTTCTGGAAATTACCATTGGGGCAGGGCAAAGCAAATTAAGGCATCACCATGTGTTAACTGTAATGAGGATAAATATGCCAAGAATCATGAAGCTCTCTGTCCTAATAAAGATGAATCATGCAAGAGAATTCTAAATAGGGTCAGAATTATATTATGGAACTCTTTGTATGACCTGCAATAGTCGATTTTGAAAGTCTTTATATAACCCGCAATTTTTAACACAACTTCCATTCATAATAAACATAATAAGCATAATTTTCATACCATTGTAGCAGTAAACTTATTCGCTGATTAGGATAAAGATGTAAGAAAATTTTATCAATTTAGGCTCTTGATTTGGACTTAACCTATGGGAATCAAGTAACAAAATTTGCTCTACATAGATGGCAAAATATATATATATATATATATATATATATATATACCACATATTTGATGCTCAATTATTTTGATTAAGAAAAAGTAAAAGGGATTAACAGATCATACAAGGATCAACACCTTTTTCTCAACAATGAAACAACTTTATACAGATGATCCAAAGCCACCATGATAAACCATCAAAAAAGGTTGCCATTTTTTTTAAAATGATCTTGAAATCATCATAAACCCGAAACCTTCTACATCAATCTAAAACACCAAGATTCTATACTTCAACATATTTGGAGTAAAAAACATTTCTAAAATAATGACCAACAAAATCCAAAACCCAATATCATATAAAAATAATAATAATAAAACAAAGTTTGCCTAGAAAATTTTACCTCTACCACATAAAATCACAAGCAAACAAACAAATAGCACGAAGAAAACAAAAAGTTTCAAACACCAATGAAGAGAGAGAGAGAGAGAGTCCTTACTTGTGATAGACGTAGAGTCCCTACCAGTGGAGCCATCCAAAATCAGTGTTTGAGAAAGAAAACCATGAAGCGAGGCTGAGCGACAAAGCGAGGCTGAGATGGAGCGACGGAGCAAGACCGTGAAGACCCAGTTTGAAGAGTGAGAGTGATAGGGAAAACCAACTTGAGATACTAAGAGAGACCGTGAAGACCTATTTTGAAGAGTGAGAGTGAGAAGGAAAACCAAGTTGAGAGACTGTGAGACTCGGTGTGTTTGAGTTTAAAGAGTGATAGTGAGAGACTATAAGACTCGGTGTGTTTGAGTTTGAGTGATCTGTGTTTTTAGTGATCTAGACACGTGGAGGGCTGAACTGAAATCGAGTTCAGAAGACTTTAGCCTATAGAAAGGCCGTGGAATTTGCTATTGATGCAAGATTCACTAAGCTAATAATTGAAGGCGATAGTGTTAATGTTATGAAAGCCCTGTCCTCTTCAAGTTCGAACCTATCAGTTGTTGGGAATGTGGTTGCTGATATTCAATGCCTCATACGTGGTTTAAGGAGGGTATCATTTAATTGGGTTAAAAGAGATTGTAATCGGGTAGCCCATGTATTAGCTAGATTTTCTAGTAATTTAGAGGAGGATAAGTACTAGATGGAGGATGCTCCTCCAGTTGCTTTGGAAGCTATGTAACTGGATTCTATTTCAATGAATATATGAAAGCTTGTTTTGTTCTAAAAATAATAATAAATAAATAAATAATTCAAGCTATTAGCTAATGATGACCAATCATTTGATCAAGTATATGGATCCATACCAAAATTTTTAGTCCGTCACTATATACTTTCATACCAAATTTAGAAAATTGAGTGAAATTGTGTAAGTTTTCCTCATTTAAAAAATGAATGCCTTAGAGCATTCGTATTAAGGGAGGCAAAAATTTCGGCATTTAACATTTCAAAACACTATTTTATGTATTTCAACACATCATTTTACAATATACCGAACATCAAAAGTTTTAATTGTTTTTTCAACTTCATTTAAATATTATTATTTTTATTCTCTCACTGTGTTTCTTTCTCTCTCTTCTTATTTGTGTCTCTCCTTTTCCATGAACAAAGCCACCACTTTCTTCTCTATCCAAGCAAACCCACATCCATAGCCACTGCCAACCACCACCACGAAACACAAAAAAAAAAAACCCACTATCCAGCAGCCAACCCAGTTACAACAACTGCCACTGCCACCACCTCCCGCAACCACCAAAATCACAAACCCAAACCCATAACCTCATCACCACCAACAAGCAAAAAAAGAAAAACAACCCACCAAAATCACAACCAAATCACAAACCCAAACCCACAACCTCATCACCACCAACAATCGAAAAAAGAAAAACAACCCATCAAAATCACAAACCCTAAATCCTCTTACAATCACTGCAGAAAAACCTAGCCACATCTGCCAAAAACTATCAACACCCGTCGGAAACCACCACAACTCTAATTAAAAACCCACCAAAACCCATTGCGAGACCCATGAGCTGAGCCACCTGTAAGGTTGAATTTATTCAATCATGTGTTAGTTTTATTCCGTGCCAAATTTGCTTGTAATTTAGCAATTAGATACCTTGTATTTAGGTGGGAATTATGTAAGGGTAGTGTGTAAGAGAGTGTGAAGAAAACTCAAGATGTATGCACTCAAGAAGAGCCTCACGATTGGATCTCGTGACTGGCTCGCGACTGACAAATTGCCAAAGGTGGCACACGTGTGAAGCATGCAAGGGAGCTGAAAGGTCACGACAGCTAGAGCAATACAGGACAAAACTTCCAGTCTGGCCAAACAGTTAGCTCGCGACTCAAACTCATGACTTATTCTAGTCGCGAGGTTAAGTCGCCAAAATGCCATGTTTGGTTGAAACATGACTTTTCGCATTCCTCATACACACCACTATAAATACCTTTATACCCATGAAATGTTGAGAGTTTCCAGAGAGAATTTTGAAAGAGAAACCCTAGAGAAAAACAAGATTGACTCATCCACAATCTTCATTATTTGATTCTCTAAATTCCTCTACTCTCATCCTCTCCATTGACATATCCTTGAGAGGTACATTTAGCCAAATCCTTATCTCACCATACCTATATCAGTGAGGAGGTATTTTGGTGCTTGGGAAATAGTTCAAAAAGGACCAATTATTTGCTTGATGCAATGGGAGATTACGGGATCCAGTAAGCTAGAGAAGACAAGATTTGGTGTAACCCTGTTGAAGCAAGAAATTTGGAGGGCTTAGGTGCACTGGGTAAATTA
Source organism: Quercus engelmannii (assembly GCA_029955605.1). Lineage (NCBI taxonomy): Eukaryota > Viridiplantae > Streptophyta > Magnoliopsida > Fagales > Fagaceae > Quercus > Quercus engelmannii. The sequence continues at coordinate 78,562,668 of JARPSG010000001.1, read as the reverse complement.
GGCTTGGAGGGTCTTCTGCTATTCATGTATCCTAACTTCATTCTCTAGTGGATTATTGACCGCTTGAAGGGCGGCGGAGAGGTTTTTCACCGAGTACTTCAGTTTCCTCTTCGATAACACATCGCCGTGTTATCTTTGTGTTTGCATCTCTCTCCCCTTTCTCTTTACCTTTTAATTACTGTTGTGTTTGTGATTAATTATGGTTTAGAGTATATTACCAATTTGGTTATAGCTTATATTTCATTTTTCGCACATATATTGTTTAATTATAAGCTTGTGTTGGTAATTTTAGAGTTAGGAGTCTAAACGTTCATTGGTGTTTTATACACTAATTAAACTTTCACCACCCATGAACCACGAAGTTGACCCAAAAAAAAAAAAAGAGAAAGACAGAGTGACAAAAATGGGAGATAGAAATGGTGAAGACTGAAGTCACTGAACAGAAAAAGAAAAAGAAAAATGAGTGACAGAGATATGGTGAAAGAAAGAGAAATATTATTTTAATGAAAAGGGGAGAGAGAATGATATAAAATATTATTATTATTTATAACTTTGAAGAAATAGTAGTGTCAAAGATGACACTCTACTGTAGCTTGGATACTAAATATTATAAGAATAACGTCATTGATGGAGCCCTATTTTATGGTGTGAGTTGTTAAAAAATAACATTTTTTACATTTCACAGCTTTGCTGTGAATGCTCTTAGATTATGTTAACTTGGCGCACCACTTTAAATGTTTAAGCCATGATTAAAATTCAATTCTGGAATTGACAAAATCAAACCGTGAAGACCTAAAACGAAAAAGGGCAAGAAACCTAGGTTTGGCAGGTTACTATTTTTCTTCAGAATTGCGTTGTTAATATTCACATTTCCAGTTGCAGCAGCGTAAGTCTGGGCAGCGTTTTCAGCTCTTAGGTCGTCCTTACCCATCTCATCTCCGTCAATAAATTATCCACAAACTCTTTCTGGTTTGCTGCTGCATTGCCCTTTAGCTTCTGATCTTTGGGCTTTTGTCTTCTGCCTAGCTAGCTTGGATTACTTGGTTATGTCAAGTTCTGTTAATTCTATGCTGAAATCTTAGAGCGGTGGGATGGGCTCTCGAAGAAGTGTGTGACAATTTGGGGGCAACCCCGGCATCTTTTTGTGTCTTTGCTGTTAATGCTACTGCCTACTGCTCAGATCATTCTTCTTTCTATTTTCTTATTTTTTCACTTTGCGCTTTTTTTTTTCTTCCAGTGGATACACTTCGCCTTGCAGATATATTTTAATAAATTGCAATTACTCATTTAAAAAAAGAGAAAAAACACCTATAGGATTTTATTATTTATTGTATTTTTTAGAAATTTGATTTATGTTATGCTTCCTTCATTGAACTTATTTCAAATTGGGGTTGGATTTTAAAGAGATCCCACTAACTCATGAAATTATCTTGAATTGGGATCTTTCAAATCGTTTGTATCCCTGTTTTGCTGAGAGAGCAAACCCATTTTTCACCTTGAATCTATCTTCATTCTTCACACACTTTTTATAGGTTGTTGAAATTTTTTATACTTATTTTGAAAGAGCGTGTATGTGTTATGGGAATGTCAAGATAAGTCGTTTACGTATTTGATAATGCTCGAAGTTAATTATAATAGAAAGATGCAATGAAACCGTAGCCTAGAGCATGGTGGTAGCACCTTTGTCAAGAGAAAATCTTTTTGCTTACACGATGAAAATATTAGTTGTTCTTTTTAAATGACAAAGGATAAAAGTGCAACAATGAGTTGGCCTAACTTAGAAAATGTATCATATAAAATGCATTTTGTAGCTCATGTTGATGTCTATTGAGTCATCCTAGTTGTATATGGATGATGTTCCTCGTTCTTTTCTTTTTATTTTTATTAAGTACATGAATGATGTTGAACAGATGTCACACTAAATGGTAGGATGGTAGAAACATGATATAAGTGTCATATTTTCTTTGTGCTATAAGTTGGGTAAAAACGGCAAGTTCACATTTACCATGTATTTTAAAATATCATATCGAATTATAGAATTGATTTTGTATTTTTTAAAGACTTTTGGATTAATTATACTTCGGTAGTTTGAATTGTTAACGTTGTTTTATCTTATACAAGTTTATTATATATGTGTGTGTGTGTGTTTGTGTGTAGTACTCTTCCAATTTCTCAACTTTCTCTCTTTTATTTCCCCCCTTCTCACGTTCCAGAAGGGAAAGGGGTTTGAAGTCATATTCTTCACTGTTGGGAAATTTAGACCCCGGTTGATAGAATTAGCAAGTTTTAAACCCAAGTTGTTAATTAGATTTATTATGAACAAAACTCGTTAAAAACAAACAAACATCAATATCATGTCAAAATCATGCAGCGGAAAAATAAATAAAATAAGATATGATGACCCAGGAAAACCAATAAAACAAACTAGTTTCACAGTAAAAAACCTGGAGAGAAACCTTCCCGAAAAGCAATCTACTATAGTAAAGAGAAGTTTCAGATCTAGTACAAAACCTTTGTCCCTAAACTTTACAATCCCCGTAGATGAACTCATAGCAAAAACTTTCTACCGCTTCAGAACCTCTGAACTCTTCAATATATGAATGCCACCCTTTTTGTTACACAGATCGCAGTATGTGACTAACTCCTTTGCACGAATCCTAGTATGTGACTCACTCACCAACTAAAAGAAGATGTTGGCTGCAAAGTTCTTCACTTCATCAACAATGAAGATCAAAAAGCACTTGGTTACAAAACCCTAAGGCACAAAAGAAGCAGTAGCTTCTTTCAGAGATAATAAGTAATCGGTCACTTTTTGCATGTGTTCTCCTTGTATTCTCTTATGTGACGGCCTCTAAAAAAAGCCTTATATAGGTCTAGGGTTGTGAGAAAATAAACCCTAAACAAATACATAAACATGGGTCAAAAATCAGATTTGAAAATCTGAAATTCGTAAAGCTTGACAGATAAGGTGTCGTGAAGGTGTCAAGCTAGGTGTCGAGGATTAAAACATCAGACACAAGAGATGAGGCTCGATCGATCCACCAGGTGTCAAAAAGCTATTGAGGGGACAAGAACTTTCTCGATCGATCAACCAACTATCAAGAAGGTGTCGAGATTGCGATAAGAAACACCTTAAGAGGCTCGATAGATAGCCTAGCTGTCGAGAGGTGTCGAGCAACTATCGAGTTTTAAAAACTCAGCACTTCTTCACTTGTTTCTTGGATAGACTTGCTGACTTCAACACTTAATCTTGAAACATAGTTTCTTGAAGTATTAAACCTCATCCTAGATCTACCTAAATACAAGTAAAGTGCATTTTATCAAAAGATTAGCCAATTACATAAAATCATGACATTTGTTCCTAACAAGTGAAACACATATGTCCTAACAATCTCCCCCTTTGGCAATTCGTAACAAAACCACAACAAACAAATGAACATATGAGAGAAGTCATAAATCACTCAACTCATATTCATTTGTTGAGTACAATAAAATCTATCCTAACACAAACTCTTGAAAAACTTTGCAAGAAGAGAGTTTATGACAAGTAGACTTTGACAACCTGTATTTCTGAAACACTTTAAACAAAACTCATCAAGGCATCTTAGTGTAAAATAGAAATAATAGATTGCATACAAGCATAAGAAACATGCGTATAAAGATAGAAAAAAAAACAACACATGTAAGGGTAGGTGAAAGAAAAGCATACATCAACATAAAGAAAGAGATAAGTACAATGTATGTCTGTAAATAGTCACAAGACCTCATGTACAAGAAGAAGGAAGTAAGCACTCCCTCTAACAAGATGAAACACAACTCCCCCTTACAAGGAATGTATTTCTCCCCCTAACATGTAGAATCTTGTAAAAAGAAACCACAATTTCTCCCTCTTTTTATCATGATTGACAAAGGGTACAAGAAGCTGTAAAGCTTCACCTGAGAAACATAAAGATGATCAAGGGGGCACAAGAAATCCATATAAATGCATGAATGTAATGAAACAAGATGCTATGAATGACAAGATAATAGAAAGATGCAAAACATGTGAACAACAAATCTCTCAACAAGAAAAATGTGAAGCACATAGATCCCAAAGCACACACACACACTAAACAAGTCTAACCAATTTTATATTTCAAAAACAAGTCAAGACAGTTTAGTGAGCATACATTAACACATGTAAAACCTTGTGATGGCCAAATCACATTATACATACACATGTATCAAGAGTAGCAAAGAATTTTGCGTGTTGTGTGTGAAAAAAAAAAAAACATCGCAAGATTGCAAATTTGTCAACATGTTATGACGATTTGAGATATGAGAAAATCACTTTAACTCACAGACAATCATAACTGTTTGATGGGGACTATCACCTTCGAGGTACATCCTATAACTCCCACATCTTCTAGAATACACGCTTGCAATCATTTTTAAAAGCATTTTTGATCTTTTTGCTTTTTATTTTTTTGCATATTTTTCTTTTTTTGCATATCATGCATGGGCCTATAAGAGAGAGAAAAGAAATACCCAATGATATTTGACATTCCAATTTTGCTATGTCGAAGCACACAAATGTTATTGACACTATACTTTTGCTATGCTGAAGCATATAGGTGTCATATTATGATTAGCGAGCAATAGTGGTGAGATGGTTATTTATGCCTTTCTTTTAGGATTTTTTAGTCCTACCCGTCAAAAAGAGTGATATGAGTGTTAAGTACAAAATATAACTTAATCTTACTCATCACAAACAAGAGCCATAAAGCTCACTTACTTAGTTGTGCATAGAGATGCTCATCTAAGCTACAAAAGATACAAAACTTAGAAAATTTTGTTTCAATAGCCATCCAAGGTACACAAGTACCAATGTACACAAAACACACTGTTTTTGTATTTTTCTGACTTTTCCTTTTTATTTTTATTTTGAAAGCAAAACAAAATAAAAACTAAACAACCAAACAAAAACAAACAAACAACATGAAAGCATGAAAGAAATATGCATATGCATGAAGGCATGATAGAAAGTTGCAGATGCATGAAAGCATGATTCCAAAAGCAAATAAGAAATCAAGCAAGAAAGTCCTACTTTAGATAGAAAGAATTAAAGCAGAGGACAAACAGAAAAGACAATTAAGTCTTAGGCTCCTTTCTCACCCACACAGCACGAGTCTTTGGCACCCATGAAGATGAAAAGGCACGTATCCTAGTATGTCTACTAAAGGACATAGAAGAATTAAAATTCTCCTGAAATTGAGTTAAAAAACTCAAAACTTTTAATAACTCTCCAAACAAAGGTATAGGTCCTTGAGAGGAAACCTGTGACCATTTAGACAATTGCTTATGAGGATACAACTTAAAGCAATTAGGACGAGTGTGTCCAGAAATACCACAATGGTGACAAACATGCGTAGTTTTCGAACTACAATGCTTCCCAAAAGGAGGTCTAAACTTAGAGGTTGACAAAGACCTCAACTTAGGACAATTTGGCCTAATATGACCAACAATATGACAATGATGGCAAATGGGGACAAATTCGGATTTATCATTCAACCTAGGAGGAGTTTTAGACATAGGTTTAGAAACTTCAGCATTAACATCAGATTGTTTACCTTTGTCTATCTTAGCAATATTAACCTTCAACTCTTGATTATTCATTTTAAATGGAGGAATATAAAAATCCTTTTCTTTTGAGTTAGGCTCAACAACAAGTTTGGCACTAGTTAATTTTTCAACTTCAGTTTTAAATTCAACTAGTTGCTCTTCCAAACTCTTAATTTTGTCCACCCGAGATGAAATTTGATTTTTAAAATTCTCATCCAAACTATTGACTTCATCCAATTTTGCAATCAAATCATCTTTTTCAAGCTTTACCTTTTTAAATTTAGCTTTTAATTTTGTAAAATATTCAAGAGATTTCATACAAAAATTATAAAGCTTGCAATAGGCATCTTGAATATCATCATCATCATCCAACACAAGATCATGCAAATCAAAACAATCAAGAATTTCCATGACAACAGGAGTCAATGAATCACACAGCAAAGACTAAACCCTAATCAAAGTGTGCATGCTCTGATGCCACTTGTTGGAAAATTTAGACTCTGGTTGATAGAATTAACAAGTTTTAAACCCAAGTTGTTAATTAGATTTATTATGAACAAAACTCGTTAAAAACAAACAAACATCAATATCATGTCAAAATCATGCAGCGGAAAAATAAATAAGACAAAATATGATGACCTAGGAAAACCAATGAAATAAACTAGTTTCACAGTAAAAAACCTGGGGAGAAACCTTCCCAAAAAGCAATCTACTATAGTAAAGAGAAGTTTCAGATCTAGTACAAAACTTTTGTCCTTAGACTCTACAATCCCCGTAGATGAACTCACAGCAGAAACCTTCTACCGCTTCAGAACCTCTAAACTCTTCAATATATGAACACCATCTTTTTTGTTGCACAGACCCTAGTACGTGACTAACTCCTTTGCAAGAATCTAGTACGTGACTCACTCACCAACTAGAAGAAGATGTTGGCTGCAAAGCTCTTCACTTCATCAACAATGAAGATCAAGAAGCACTTGGTTACAAAACCTTAAAGGACGCATTAGCTTCTTTCAGAGAGAATAAGGCATCGGTCACTTTTTGCTTGTGTTCTCCTTGTATTCTCTTATGTGACGTCCTCTAAAATAAGCCTTATAGAGGTCTAGGGTTATGAAAAAATAAACCCTAAACAAATACATAAGCATAAGCCGAAAATCATATTTAAAAATTTGAAATTCCTAAAGCTCGACAGATAAAGTGTCAAGAAGGTGTTAAGCCAGGTGTTGAGGATTAAAACATCAAACACAAGAGATGAGGCTTGATCGATCCACCAAGTGTCGAAAAGCTATCGATGGGATAGGAACTTTCTCAATTGATCGACCAGCTATCGAGAAGGTGTCGAGATTGCGATAAGAAACACCTTAAGAGGCTCGATAGATAGCCTAGCTGTCGAGAGGTGTCGAGCAACTATCGAGTTTTAAAAACTCAGCACTTCTTCACTTGTTTCTTGGACAGACTTGATGACTTCAACACTTGATCTTGAAATACAGTTTCTTGAAGTATTAAACCTCATCCTAGATCTACCCAAATACAAGTAAAGTGCGTTTTGTCAAAAAATTAGCTAATTATATAAAATCATGACATATGTTCCTAACAAATGAAACACATATGTCCTAACATTCACGTTAAAAGAACTGTAAAATGCAACTAAATCACATGGTTCTTGACTCTTTTTTTTTTTTTTGGTTATCAAAACCCATGCAAGATGCGGGTTCAAAAGTAGTACAATACAACATAAATATACAGAAGAATAATTCAAAAGATGCAAACATATAAATATATCTATATATATATATATATATATATATATATATTAAATGCAAAAGATAAGATGTGTTTAACATCCAGTGTTATAGTACACACTTATTCATAATCATTTTAGGCACACGTAGAAAGGAAAGGAACAGAAAGATTGACAAGTTGCACTACTGGACTGGCCATTGCGTGTAGTACTCTTCCAATTTCTCAACAGTAAAGTAACTTCCATTATTTTATTCGCCATCATTTTGCTGTGGGTGTTGGATTGAGACATTGTCGAGATTCGCAGGCTCGTGGGACTGGGGTCTACACACCGGTGCATAAGAAATTTCCTCGTGAAGTAGACGGTGACGTGGCCGAAACCGAAAGAAGATAGATTGGACCACATCAAAAACTAGGCGGTACTTCAGCAACACGTCTATGATTGGCACAAAAGCACATAAAACAATGACAGCATATTTCGCATCTCGATTATAATTCTTCAACCAAAAGGATGTAGCAAATGCAACCATCATGGCGACAATTGAGATGTAAAGTGAAGTGACTCCAATCATCAACCTAATAGGTAACCATACAAGGAAGTCATCGTATGAATAACGCGAGGTAAGGATGGATAAGAACATTATTAGAGATGTTGATGAGCCAAATAATGATATTGCAGTTGAAACTGTATAGGCCAGAAAAATATGAGGATTCTGGTTTAATCCATCAGCTACTTGGCCGCTAAACATTATAGAGCCAATTAGTGTAGCGACCACCATAGAATAATTAGCTGTGCCTATCATCCACTTCTCTCCCTCCTTCCTTAACTCCTCGTGTTCCCTCACAAATAAAACATACGGTGTGTCCTCCTCTTCATTTTTCATTTCTTTGAAGTTAGGACTTACAACCTTTTCCACCGCCTTTCAATACAAATGACATGAAAAATATCATATGAGAGACTAGTTAGTCCAAAAATGCTAATAATTTTCGGAAGAAATTAAATCTATTTGAAAACAGGAGTAAACATTCTATGAGATGGTTCAACACTAGCTACTCAAAGCATATGAATAAGTACCTTGAACCATAATATTTCTCGTCGCATTTGAAGAGCTGCTCCTGTTATAGCATTTAGCTTCTCTGGAGGTGCCAATTTTGCTGCTAAATGCAATATGTTGCTGCCTTCGTTTTCATTTGTTAAACTTACTATTATACCTCCAACTGAACCTAACTCATGAAGTAAACTGAAGATGCTTTCATGGCGCTCCTCAACAGCAAGATGAAATATGGTTTTATCTTCTTTATCTTCCCATAATAGATTGAAGTCAAAGTGAATTAGCTTGATCAAGATCTCAATGTTGCCTACTTTTGCCGCATCAAATAGAACCGCTGAAATATCTGGGATGTCAATGAAACGCTCAACATCACTTTTGTAAGCTTGAAGACATTTTTCAAACAGTGCATTGGCTTCAATTTGCTTCAATTTTTCCTTTTTTAACCCTGGAACTGACAATGATTAAAAAAAAAAAAAAAAAGGCCATACCTTGGTCAAATTTAATTTATTAAAAAATTGAATAGATCTAGAGTATAAAGAGCAAATGTGCTACTATTACATTTGTTTCGTGTATTGTGACATGATTAGTACATTGTAATGGAATAGCTATTCTCTACCCTTGCTTTGTGCTTTTACAAGAAATATACATACCTTATGAATGGATTATTAGGTTTTAGGTTGGCAAAATTTAATGACATTGTAATTTTAATCAAGTCTGTATCAATTCTCAAGCATTCAAGATTAAGAGTCAAAGATACAGCTCAAAGAAGACAAATTTTCAAGATTTTGATTGTTATTTGATCGTCACTAGACCGATCAAAATCCAGGCTTCGATGGCCTTGAAAGTTCAAATAGTGTAAAAACACCCTTGAACGTTTAGACCCCCAATTAACAAATTACCAATCCAAGCTTTATATCAAACGATTAATGTGCGGAACATGAACTAAAGCATAACACAGAATTGGTAAACAATCTAAGCCAATTAAAATCACAACCACAGCAGAAAATAAAAGGCAAAGATAAAGGGAAGGAAGATGCAAACACAAGGACAATACGCGATGTGTTATCGAATAGGAAACTGAAGCCCTCGGCGTAAAACCTCTCCGCCGCCCTCCAAGCGGTAAACAATCCACTAGAAAATGTAGTTGGGATACATGGATAGTAATAGACCCTCCAAGCCTAATCTACCCAGTGCACCTAAGCCCTCCAAGCTTCTTGCTCCAACGAGGTTACGTCGAACCTTTTTCTTTTCTAGCTTCCCGGATTCCGCTACTAGACCATAGCATCAACCAATGAAGATTGGTTCCCTCGTAACTGCTTCCCAGAATACCAAACAGCCCTCTCACAGTAATGGATATGGTGAGAACAAGGTTTTGGTAAAATGCCTCTCAAAGGTTTGGCAATGGAGAGGAAGAGAGTTGAGGAATTTGAAGAGACACTTATGTAAAGATTGTGGTTGAATCAATCTTGTTTTACTCTGGGGTTTCTCTCTCAAAATTCTCTCTGGAAGCTCTCTCTCATTTATGGGTATAAGGGGTATTTATATTGAGGTGAGAAGAAAATGTGAAACGTCAGGTTTTACAAAACAGGGCTAGCTCGCGGCTTGGTCTCGCGACTTGATTGAGTTGCGAGATCCAGTCGCGAGATAACCGTATGGCCAGTTGTCCTGTTTTGTCCTGTAGTGCTCCAGCTAGCATGACTGTTCACCTTCTGGCATGCTTGGCACGTTTACTGCGTCTGGCGGCTTGCAGCCGCGAATCACCCGCGAGGCTCAGCCGTGAGTCTCTGTTTTCTTGCACACTCTTAAGCAAACTTCACTCTATCTCACTCATTACCCTTACAACAAGCCCACCTAAATATAGGGTTTCTAAATGCTAAAATACAAGCAAATTTGGCACGGAATAAAGCCAATTAGATGGTTGATTAAATTCAACCTTACAATCTCCCCCTTTGGCTATTCCGTGACAAAACCCTAAAACAGACTCTAGACTTAACATGTGAATTGGGAACAGTTGAGCAAAACTCACTCACACCTAAGTCTAGAAACTGTGAAGCACTTGAATCATATGAACATAAGACTCCTGAAACACAACAATACACCATGATCATTGTAAGCAGAAAATCGTGAAATGCATATGAAACAAGCAATATGTGATCAAGCAAAGATGGAGTGAAGAAACAAATCATGGCTTGATCAACCAAGTAATCACTACAAGGTAGTGACCACAATGCTCATTCACACTTGGAATGAACACTTGGACATACAAGCTAACAAGCTCAATGCAAGTCTCTTGCATGCCTAACACTTAACCAATGCATAATACACTAAGTAAATGCATCTAGGAACAATCCTACAAGGGCACAAGAGTGACAGTACTTAAAAGAAAATGCAATACATTTATATAGAAGTACTAATTTAAACAAAGCATAAAAGGCTGCATAAAGTATGGTACAAACCATAAAGCCTACAAACTATGCATAAAACATAACCCTAAAAGCTTCCAAAAGTAACATGGGTACAAGACACAATATATACTGAATAACATCAACAATATATATATATATATGAAGTAAACCAAGTTTATAAGTTATGAGTTAGAAACAAGAATACACCAAACCACAATGTATTAAACTCAAAAAAACAACACATTAACCAAAACATAAGATATAAGATAAAGTAATGCTCCCCCTCAACATAATGCTCCCCTTCAAGGTCTGTTTCTCAAAAATTTCTCCCCCTTTTTGACCGGAATGGCCAAAGGGTTAGTTCCCATGATGTGTGGTGAAGCTGTCGAATTTTGCAGAGAGAATATCCAGCTGGTCCTGCATGGCTATCATCCTCTTAGACTGCCCTGTCTGGACCTCCCTCAGTCCATCAAGTCTATCCAGGATTACTTGAAATGTGTCTTGAGGTACAGCTGAAGAAGTTGATGCTCTAGTCCTCTTACCACTCCTTATGGGTGTTGAAGTTGATGCCTGGCATGCTGCCTCTGTCTCAGTCTCCATTGGAACACCTTCATCTTGTTCAGCTCCTTCTTCATCTACATTACCCGGAAGCCGTACTTGTATCCTTATGATGGTTTGCTTGTTGATTGCTGAAAGTATTGGCATTAGGCTGAGGTCTTGAGGAATTGGAATTCCTTTTGCCCTGAAAATCCACATGAGAAGGCTAGGAAAGATCAGCTTAGCTCGGGAAGTGGTTCTGGTCTCTTCCATGATTATATCAAATATATGAGAGCTGATATCAATGAATGTTTTCTCCTTTAGCCCCATAAGAAAAATGGCTCTGGCATTGTTGATTGTAGTGAGTTTTGTCACAGGATACAAGTTGTTCATCATGATGATGGTGAGGCACCTCATGTCAACTGGAAAGGCTGTGGTATTGAGACACTTCCCTTCTCTCTGTCCTCCAATGTGGTTTTGAACAGTTTCTAAAGACAACATTCTGTCTTTGTAGTTGGTAAACTCATGCTCCTCTAAACCCTCAAGACCAAGGACCCCATCAATATCATGGGCATCTAGAGTGAATTCATGCCCTCTTACCCAACAATCTAGCTCATCTTCCCTAATCTTCACATTTGAGTAAAATTCTCTTAATAGAGGCTCACACACACCCGGTAATCCACTTAACAACTTTTCCCAGCCTCTGCCCTCAAAACATGTGAGAATAAATGTATCTTTTAGGTCCACTAAATCCACAAATCTCTCTTGAATTATGGTTCCCTTCATGAAAGAATCTTTGTATCTCTCAAAGTGTTGAGCCGACCTAAACAGATTCGAATCCATTTTCAATCGTTTGTCAGCCTTCTTTGCAGGAGTTTTCTTCTTCGAAGGTGAGGGAGCTATCTGTGAACAATCAGAAAAGGCCACAACAACATAGTACAATACATGTGTAGAACAAATTAGTACTTTGTTAGTGACAAGGACAAAAATGCCACCACTTAGATGAACTAAAACAATTAAACCTCATGCTGCTTAAATCAACCACACAGATGAACAGGCTTAAAAGTGTATACACAAGTACAACTGGTATAATGCATGGGAGAGATTTTGAAGACATCCGAAAGATAAATATATGTCAATGAGACATATAGATTGATGTGTATGACCTGACTCAAAGACCAAAAGACAGATGCACACAATAGATGGACAGGCACAAATTTCAGCACAGTAAACCTCATAGCCAAAATAGGAACATTTTGAATCAACATATTAACATATGATTAGACAAGAAGAGAAACCAACAAATAGCAAACTCTAGCTAAGCACATGAAGAAGAACCAACCAACAACTTAATCAAAATCAAACTAAATCAATAGCTTTCACAAGCTAAGCAAGGATGAAGAGCAACAGCCGAAACAAAAAAAAAAAAAAAAAAAAAAACCATATCAAAAACATAAACAAATGCGAGTAATCAAGAGGGAAAAGCACAGAATCAAGTGAAATAGAGTTCAAGAAAGAAAACCCATACCTGTTACTTGAAGATTTCGAACTGAAAGGAAGCAACAATGGAGTTCGAAAATGGAGGCACGGTGTGAATGGGTAAGAGCAGTTGAGAGAGACAATGAACAGTCACAAAAAGTTCAAGGGAAAAACTGAAAAAGTTTTAAAAACTGCCCCTATTTTTGCCAAACACGCATTTTTCGTGACTGAAGTGAGTCACCAACAAGTCGCCAGTTCAAGCCGCTAAAACACTCATAGACAAAAGTTTGAAAAATTTTTCTAAGTGTTTTTCACGACTGGAAGGTCTACTCGCGAGGGAGTCGCGAGCTAAGCCGCGAAAATCTCTGAGTAACCCTCGCGACGTGACCTTTCACTCGTGAACAAGTCGCCAAAATAGACCCGCGAACACGCGACTAAGGCTCGCAACTTGTCGTACCCGCGACTGAGTCGCCAAAACAGGGCAAAAATGATTTTTTGAAATTTTCAGTTTTTAAGAACAAAATACTTTCCAAAAACACCTAAAATACTCAAAAATCTTTTTGTGCTTGAATCAACAAAGATTGAGCATGTGAAAACACATTTCATCAAGTACAATCACACAAATGATTATGGTATTCATTGAACATAAACTTGTGTATTGTGTGTGGATATCAACAATGAGATAATTCTTAGTCTAATGTGAAGTTTCAATGATCAATTCAACCAAGGCATACACAATTAGCACTAGATCATGTGATCTATCTCAATTATAGAAATATGTATATATGACCTCCCACAAAACTTGATAACATATCTTGGAGCTTTACATTTGACTCCACTTTCAATTATAACATTTGATCTTTTTGATCCTTTTGAGACAACCCCTCTCATTGTGAGAGTGATATTTGATAATTCACTTTAATGAACAAGCCTTTGGCCTTTTGAATAAACATTCACTTTAATTTTTGGTCGCTTTCCCTTTTTCCTAGTCGAATATTAGTATGTGCGATAGGCTTTTGTAGCTCAATATCTCTTTTCATTTGGAGATTTACATTTGGTGAGCTCTTTTTAGCAAAAACAAAAATAAAGAGTGGGAAGATATATAGATACAAGTCTATGCATGTCTCAAGATCATCATAACCATTCACTCATTATTCATGACAATTTTGAAGATCTATTTACAACAATCACATAGATTTCAAAATTTCTCCCACAGTGATGAGGGTGCAAAGGAACAAGCTATGCTCGAAAATGCACAAAGCCATTAGCACAAAGGTACAATGCAAAACAAGTTTTGAGACAAAAACTCAACAATGTCAATCAAACTTTTTGATTTTCTAATTTTTATGTGATTTTTGGATTTTTGACACATAAGAAGAAAAAGATTGATAAAAAACAAAACAAAATCAAAAGTATGCACAAGTAGACAAGCAAACAACCATCAGCAAAAACAGCAAGCAAGCAAACAAACATCGTCGCAAAGCATAGGAAGTATTAATGCATGGACATGTTGTAATGCTTATGCATGAGTACCCTTTTTCACCCACACGTCACTTGCGTTTGGGGTGATTTCCTTATAGGATTGGGTACGAGAGTTAGGGCTTTCAAACCTTCGTGAGAAGTTTTCCAAGCAGTTGGTGAATGCACCAATCATCTTCATCACGTTCATCATTCCGGGATCACCATTTTGATCTCTAGATTGTTCACCTGCCCAATTTCTTCTATCATTTCTAGGTCCTCGTGACCTTTGAGGAGTTGCACTATTCTTTGCTCTCAGCTTTTGGCAATTTGGTCGAGTATGCCCTTGAAGTCCACAATGATGACACACATAAGTTGATCTAGGACCTCTTTGTGGTCGTGGACGAGACTTGGCACGAGATTCAGACCTGCCCACATACTGATTGCAGGGATTCAACAACCGTTGGTTCTCCACATTCTTCTTCTTCTCTATCTTGGGTGTCTCAGCAGTAGGGTCAACTTCAACTGGATCTTTAGCTTTTACAAACTTCACTTCTTTAGTGACATTTCCAAATGAGCTACTTCCTCCGGTATATCCCAACCTGGATTTGTCTGAAAAGCTCTTTTAAGATGAAATAACATCATCTAGCTTCTCGGTGGTGACCCTCTCTATTTTAGCATTTGCTTGCACAACCTCTTGCTCAAGAAATCTCACTTTGTGTAAGCTTCTGACATCTCACCATTCAAAGTTTCTATCTCACATTTGGCCTCCCTATATCAAATTAGGAGACTTTTATAGCCCTCCTCTGCCTTCTTCATTTTTCTCACAACAGCCTTGGCCTCCCTTGTGTACTCACCCGACTCTTCAAGGAGTGAGTTATAATTCTCTTGAAGATTGGTTGTACTTTCATCTTCTTCAGCATCGAATTCTTCATCACTATGTTCTCCAAGGTCTCGTACAAGCAGATTCAACTCGTCTGAAGACTCAACATGGGCAATAGTGATAAAAGCTGAATAGTTCCCATCTCCATCACAGCTTTCTTTAGATTCTGAGTCGGATGAATCCGAGTCACTAAATGTCGTGGCATACACCTTGCCTTTCGATTTCAAATAATTCAGACATTCGTTCTTAAAATGTCTATACCCGTTGCATTCAAAACAAGTGACACCTTGTGTAGATTGGGATTCTTTTCCATCTTTCCTTTTGAATTCCCTTTTCTCCCTTCCTAAACTTTGGAATTTTCCTTTATCACCAAATTTTCCATTATTCTTGAAGTTCAAGAATTTTCAGAAATTTTTTACAAGGTATGCAACATCTTTATCAACCACATCTTCTTCCGATGAGTCATGGCCTTCTACCTTCTCATTAATGGTCTTAAGAGCAAGAGATTTGCTCCTCCGTTGATTGGGCAGCGACATCTCATAAGTCTGAAGAGAACCAACCAGCTCCTGGACTTTGATGTCATCAAGGTCCTTGCTCTCTTCAATCGCTGTCACTTTAGCACGAAAACTTTCCGGCAATGATCGAAGGATCTTCCTTACTATTTTAGAATCCTCCGTTTTCTCCCCCAAATTGAACTTGCTGACAACCACCTCATTCAGCTTCCCATAGAAAGAGTCAAAGGACTCATCCTCACTCATTTTGAGCTCCTCAAACCGAGTGGTCAGCATTTGCAACTTGGTGTCTTTCACTTTCTTCGTGCCTTCGTAGGTGGTTTCCAATATCTCCCATGCTTCTTTGGCAACGATAATGTGGGAGATCCTGTGAAATTCATCTGGAGACACACCACAGAAAATAGCATTTAAGGCTTTACTGTTAGCATTAGATGCAGCGAGTGCTGCCTTATCCCATGTGGATTTGGCAACCTCAGGTCTGGTCCAACCACTCTCAACAGCATCCCAAACAGATTCATCAATGGAGCACAGAAATGCTCTCATGCGAACCTTCCAAAAAGCATAATTACTACCATCAAAATATGGAGGTGCATTTAGGGATTGAGACCGATCCATCTCAATAGGGAGTCAAGGATCACACAATGTTAATGAAACCAATAAACGTGTACCCGCTCTGATACCAATTGAAAGTTCAAATAGTGTAAAAACACCCTTGAACATTTTGACCCCCAATTAACAAATTACCAATTCAAGCTTTATATCAAACGATTAATGTGCGGAACATGAACTAAAGCATAACACAGAATTGGTAAACAATCTAAACCAATTAAAATCACAACCACAGCAGAAAATAAAAGGCAAAGATAAAGGGAAGGAAGATGCAAACACAAGGACAACACGTGATGTATTATCGAAGAGGAAACCGAAGCCCTCGGTGTAAAACCTCTCCGCCGCCCTCCAAGCGGTAAACAATCCACTAGAAAATGTAGTTGGGATACATGGACAGCAATAAACCCTCCAAGCCTAATCTACCCAGTGCACCTAAGCCCTCCAAGCTTCTTGCTTCAACGAGGTTGCGCCGAACCTTTTTCTTTTCTAGCTTCCCGGATTCCGCTACTAGACCATAGCATCAACCAATGAAGATTGGTTCCTTCCTAACTACTTCCCAAAATACCAAACAGCCCTCTCACAGTAATGGATATGGTGAGAACAAGGTTTTGGTAAAATGCCTCTCAAGGGTTTGGCAATGGAGAGGAAGAGAGTTGAGGAATTTTAAGAGGCACTTATGTAAAGATTGTGGATGAATCAATCTTGTTTTACTCTAGGGTTTCTCTCTCAAAATTCTCTCTGGAAGCTCTCTCTCATTTGTGGGTATAAGGGGTATTTATACTGAGGTGAGAAGAGAATGTGAAATGTCAGGTTTCTCAAAACAGGGCTAGCTCGCGGCTTCGTCTCGCGACTTAACTGAGTCGCGAGATCCAGTCGCGAGATAACCGTATGGCCAGTTGTCCCATTTTGTCCTGTAGTGCTCCAGTTGGTATGACTGTTCACTTTCTGGCATGCTTGGCACGTGTGCTGCATCTAGCGGCTTGCAGCCGTGAATCACCCGCGAGGCTCAGCCGCGAGTCTCTGTTTTCTTGCACACTCTTGAGCAAACTTCACTCTATCTCACTCACTATCCTTACAACAAGCCCACCTAAATATAGGGTTTCTAAATGCTAAAATACAAGCAAATTTGGCACGGAATAAAGTCAATTAGATGGTTGATTAAATTCAACCTTACAGGCCTTTTAACCGCATCTCAATTAATTGAAAAAAGGATTCTCAACTAATGTTTGACAGCAGCTCAATTGATCAAGAATCAAGAAGTTATTAAGTGACGTCTTTTGTCTTTCTAAATCCTAAGTGAAATGCCTATATAAGGTCCTATTATACAAGACTTCGTTGAGGTTGTTGAGTCAAGCTTTGAAAAGTTAATCAGAAAGAAAACCCTAGCTTCCACTTTCCAACCTATGAGTTCAAAGAGTAAATAAAAATATTTTTATGGTGTTGTTGTTGCCTTTGTGTGAATCAATTAAGGATGAAGCCACAAAGCTTATCCCAGTACGTTTGCTATGAAGTTCAAAGGTTTAAGTTTGTGGGGGCACGCCAGTAAGTTATCTATCAAGTAAAGTCTTGAGTCATAGCTAGGTATGTCTCAGATTGTAAAATTTCAATTTTATTAGTGGATTCGTTCTTGGGGTTAGGATTAACCTTTGTATTGGTTTTTCCTTTAAATGTGTTCCATCAATTTTTCACTTCGTCATCATATAGTTGTGTCAATTACTTAACTATTTATTGCCTTGATATTGGTGACGTACTTGTGAGCTAGTGGCGTTTTAACTTGTTAAAATTTGATCACATGTGTTAATTGGCTTAATTTGTTTAACCTGTTGCATAATTAATCAAAGGGGTCTAAACATTTCTTTTCAATTAAGATCAAAGTGACTTTACTCCGCATAGGATTAATTTTTTTTTTTTTTTTTTTTTTTGAGAGAGTTCTAACTTATGGCATCCGTTCCTGATGATAGTTCTTTATCATTAGATGAATACACCAATCAGTTTTTGGTGTAAGCGGGGATTGAACCCCAAATCTCTTATACAACCATTAGAGACTTTATCAATTAAACTAATTGAAATCCACTACAGTGTCATTGATATACTTCAATGCCATAAAATACTTCAACATGACAACTTAATTCAAGATGTTTCTATGAAGATGGTGGCATTTTAACTACATATAGTAAAGCTCTTGGGCACTGTGTTAAATATCATAAAAATGCAATGAAATTCTGAGAAAAATTAAAAATGGTCAAACTTGAAAAAGAGGAATTGATTGTAAAATTGGATGAAGTCAATAAGTTTAATAATATTTGTCGAAATTAAATTTCCTCTAAAGTGAACAAGATTAAGAGCTTAGATGAGGAACTAGTTAAATGCAAAGCTAAATTGAAAATCTTAACTAGTGCCAAGCTTGATAAAGGGCCTAACTCTAAAGACCAAAAGTTGTACAGTCCTCCATTTAAGAGGGATCATAAAAAAAAAAATATAAGACTAATATAGATAGGATAAACAAGGGTAAAAGAACCTTAAGTGAAATGCAAGCTATAAGAAAGACTTGAGTTTCTCCCTACTTGTCATCATTGTTGTAGTGACTTAAAAGGGGGTCTTGCAATCTATGGAATCCCACATCACCTAAGACAGTGCATGAGGATGTGCTTATAAGGAGTGATCTCCCTTTAATGTGTAGAGATTTTTTCCCCTAACTGCTATGTATATTCATCTCTAAAATTTCGATTCTAATAGTGATTTTTTTTTTCTCTTGGATGCATCCATTGGTTTTTTCACTTTGTAAATAAATCACTTATCTCATTTATCTCATGCTTTATTACTTTATGATATAATTTGTTTATGTTGCGGTAATTAAACGAAAATTAATTGGAATTTACAAATAAGTAATGTGCAAAATCATTTATTTTCGTTGAAATCAATCAATGGGGTTTAGCGTGTCTTTTCACTTTCCATATACGAAAATATTTAACTGACATACAAAATTGATTTATGTCTTTGTATGTCATACCACATGATAAAGGAATATGTCACCATGCAAGATTTCAAAGTCAGAATAGCTCACAGAGAATATTGATGTGTTTCGTTAACATTCCTGGTTGACTTGCACTAACAAATGCGGAAGGCTTGTGAGCTAACACAAGCAATGCAGTCTTTATGTTGTTTCTAGCTCTTGCTAAATCAGGGTGGTCATTCAGCATTTGCAAGGCTTCTCCTGCATTATTTTATAACACCAACAAAACATTAATAATACAATAAAATTTAAGAAAAAGTATTCATAGAAGGAATTCTTTTTCTTCTTGGTATGTTAAGGTTTTCAGACTCGGACTGTTCATTGAACCGTAAAAATGAGAGGTTCAAGGTTTTTGAGGTCGAACCGTGATGACGTCATAATTAATTTAATAATTATTTAAATATAA
Organism: Quercus engelmannii; assembly: GCA_029955605.1. Classification (NCBI taxonomy): domain Eukaryota; kingdom Viridiplantae; phylum Streptophyta; class Magnoliopsida; order Fagales; family Fagaceae; genus Quercus; species Quercus engelmannii. Next base: position 78,542,973 of record JARPSG010000001.1, on the reverse strand, counting down.
ATAAATATATTAAATTTGTAAATACTAGCAAAATTGACTAATATATAGTTATGGTATTTAGTTAACCCGGTTAACCCGGTCGAACTGCCCGGTCCAGTCCGTGTTTAAAAACCTTGGTTATGGTATTTAGTTATGTTTTTATTGATAAAATAAAAAATATTGAGAAGGAACATGTTGAATATTTATTTCATAAAAGATGTACTAGACAAAGCATGACATAATCATATGAGAAAGACAAGCAACAATTACTTTGAACAACTTTTTTTTTCCTCATGCACTTGTTTTCCCCTAACTAGCGTCGGCCGGGCACTGGAACTTTTGTTAAGAGACTAGAGAGCCATGATTGATCTCATTCAGATAGAAATCTATTATGAAGAAAAAGAAGAAAAAACTAATAATACAAAACTACAAATTATTTGATACTAAAGTTTCAAGCAAAAAAAAAAAAGATGGCATAGTAAAGTTTGATAGAGCATTGAAACTAAAAATTTAAGCTACTAGGTGAAGATGACCAATCAGTATATAAATCCGTACCAAAGTCAAACCGTGATTATGTTTTGATTCTTTTGAACTTCAAGTCAATTCTAGTATGACAAAATCAAACCGTGAAGACCAAGAGGAAAAGAAATAAAAGGTAGGAAACATTATAATTACTTATGCTTACCATATAAGTCATTCTTAACACAATTGATAAATATTTCAGCCTTCTTTTCATCTCCAACCCAGTGAGTCTTAGGATAAAGAAACTGCACCATTTGACTATGTCCTGAGAAAGAAGCCATAGAAAGGGCTTTCACTGGCGTCCTATTAGCCATATTCAGTTTCAGTATGATCTCATTGGCAATATTCACATTTCCAACTGTAGCAGCGAGGGTCAAGGCAGAGTTCCCAATCTCATCATCAGCTGTTAGGGTGGCCACAGTCACAATTCCAGCTACATTTTCAGCTGTTGGGGTGGTCCCAATCACATTTTCAGTTGTCGGGGTGGTCCCAATCACAATTTCAGCTACATTTTCAGCTTCTAGGGTCGTTGGGTTGTTTTCCATCCAACTCAATAATTTCTTCACAAAGTCTTCCTTCTTTGCTGCAGCAGCAATATGAAGAGTCGTTTCTCTCCATTCTGTTTTACTAATACGTCTTTGAATGCATGGCATTTCCTCAATAGATTTCCAGTCACCCTTCAGTGCAGCCATATAAAGTCTCCTACGCTCCGCAATGACTGCTTCATGTCATGTGTAAGAGGAATTTCTTCGGACTAATTAATAAAAATCATAGTGCAATAGAATAAAAACTTTCTACTTATTCTTGGTATTTCCTTTTATACTCCAATTATAATATTTTATGTTTTTTTTCCTATTATAAACTTTAGTTACTCCTATATAACAGAAGAAGAAATCATGTATAATAAGTTGAAATTGGTGGAAAATATAATAAGAAAGACAAAATTTAGCTACAAACTTGATTGTAGCTTAAGACTATAACTTCTACTAAAAAAAATTAACATGGCTACATCTTTTAAAAATCAAACGGTTGGATTGCATGTTTTTTTTTATGTTTTTAACATATATATCAAATTTTGTATCAATCGAATGTTATTTACTATTCAATCCATAAACTTATTTTTTATACATAATTTTATACTACAAAAGTTTGAAATTTAAATATTTTATTAATAACATGACTATTAATCTTTGATCTTTTGAAAATTTTGCAAGCATGGAAGATATAAGAAGAAAATATAATCCAATAGTGGATTTGTCAATATTCATACCCAATAAAAAGATATTAAGTAAAGTTGTAGTTTTAAGCTATAATTAAGTTTGTTATCAAACTTTGTCCTAATAAGAATATGAAACACTTAAAGAAATATGATATTTTATATTGTATTGTTTAAGATTTTGTAGTTTAACTGGCACAGTTAAATATTCAAACGAAAATACCCAAGTTTCAAAGATACAAAAATTTTATTCATTTGGTTAAGAACTCACTGAAACCCTAATAGATAAGAATGGAAAATATTTACCGTTGTCTGAATTGACGACGTTTGAATCGACATTATTTGTTTCCATTGCAACTTATCAATTAACTTTCGTGTACCTGAAAAAGGATGATTTTAGTATTACATATAAAATGTGTGATGCATCACCAAATCTATGTGCGAGTTATTTACATAAACCAAATTAGCACGACAAGCACAAAGAGCTAGTTCTTATTTGTCAAAAAGGACAAACCCTATAATTATAATGGTTTGTACTTTTGCCCAACCAGAATTTTTCGTTTCTTTTCTTAATTGCGTGTAAGACTCTCGGGCCTTTTTTGCTTAATAATATTTTTTAGAGAATAATTTGTAAAAATAGCATTGTTTAAATGTTCATTGAAAAAATAACTTTTTCTTTATTTAATATCATTTTGTTTTTCATAAGCTTTAAGAAATTCAGCATTGAATTACATTTCCTTCTTATATCCTTTATGGTTGCAAAATTTTAAGACAATTAAAGATCAAAAACTATTTCATCAATGAAGTGTTTAAATTTCAAGTTTTTGTAGTTTAAAATTATGCTTAAAAAATAAGTTTATGCATAAAATGGTAAATAACATCTGATTGACACGGTTATTGATATACATGTCAAAAATATAAATAACATACTATTTAACAACTAAATTTTTTTCAAAACATGTAATCGTGTTAATTTTTTGTGCGAGAGCTATAACTATTGATTACAACCAAATTTGTAACCAAACATTGTCTTTTTTTAATCTTTTCTTTTTTTATATTGGTTGATGCAATGGGCTTATTGCGTGATTCGGTAAGCTAGAAAAGACAAAGTTAGGTGTAATCCCGTTGGAGCAAGAAGTTTAGAGGGCTTAGGTGCATCGGGTAGATTAGGGTTGGAGGGTTTATTACTATTCATGTATTCCAATTGATTTTCTAGTGGACCATTTTATCATGTAGAGGGCGGCGGAGAGGTTTTTCGCCAAGTTCTTCGGTTTTCTCTTCGATAACATGTACCGATGTTATCTTTGTGTTTGCTTCTCTCTTCCCTACTCTTTACCTTTTAATTGCTACTGTGTTTGTGATTAAAATATGGTTTAGAGTGTTTTACCAATTTGGGTATTGCTTATATTTATCATTCTGCACATATATTGTTTGAATATGAGCTTGTGTTGGTATTTTTGTAATTATGGGTCTAAACATTCACTAGTGTTTTACACACTAAGAGCATCCACATCAGTGGGTGGATACTCTTCTATAATACAAAAATTTCCTCATTTTACACATTTTGGTCAAAAAACCTACCCCATCAGCTCATGTAAACCTGTGTAAAATCATCTAAAAATTTCCATGAGCTATAATAACCGTGCATATATACACGGTTACTGTAGCTCGTCTATACATTATTATAATAATTTCTAATTTCGCTCGTTTTTTTCTCTCTCTTCTCCATTTGCACAACCAACACCACCACCATCATCAATTGCTTCTTCCTCTTATACACACAATCAAAAATCAACCACAAAAATAAAAAAATCAACCACAAAATCAACAACAAAATCACCCAGAAACACCACAAAACCAAACACATCCACACACGGACACACCAACGGAGACAGAGAGAGTGGATCGGAACTTGTGGCAGATCGGTGTGCTTGGATCGGAGTGCTTGGATCGGCGTTCTTCTCGCCGTGCTTGGATCGGAGATAGAGAGAGTGGATCGGCGCTTGGGGCAGATCGGCGTGCTTGGATCGGCGTTCTTCTCGCCGTGCTTGGATCGGAGTTCTTCTCGCGGTGCTTGGATCGGAGACAGAGAGAGTGGATCGAAAGTTCTTCTCGGTGCCGTGCTCCCTGCTCGGATCGGAGACAAAGAGAGTGGATCGAAGTTCTTTTCGGCGCCGTGCTCCCTGCTTGGATCGAAAGTTCAGAATTTTTGGAATAGAGAGGAGTGAAAATCTTAGAATAGACCGAGAGGGAGAGTTGATTCAGAGAGAGAGAAAGAGCTTTAACAGAAAAAATAAGAAAGAAAATGGGTTCAGAGAGAGAGAGAGAGAGAGCTTTATCAGGTAAATGAGAGAACACGCGTGTAGGTTGTTGAGGAAATAATAAAAAAATTAAGAATATCGATTATTTTAATAAAAGAGGTGTTAAAATAGATGAACTGATGTGGGTATTTTGTAAAAGTGAAGGTGTAAAATAGAAAAAGTAGATTTTTAGTGTAAAAATGGATGTGTAAAATGCATGGACTGATGTGGTTGCTCCAAGTGAGCTTTCAAATCTTGAATCCATGTAAAAATTAAAAACTTGTCCACTTTAGAAGGTTGTACAAAAAGTTATAAAAAATGTTAATGCCTATTGCTTTTTTTTTTTTTTTTTTTTAATTAATCAAAGTCATGTTACTTGAATTGTAATACAAAGTAAATGAAATTTTAGGAAGATTAAAGTAATTTTACCTTTTTATTAGTTATCGAATCATTTTAAAATTTTAAATTTATCATGAAATGAAAAGAATATCTTTTATTCCAAATCCTTTTTAAATTTTTATTTTATTTTATTTTATATTTCTAACAAAAACCTATCTCATGTTCAAAACCAACACATATATTAATACAACAGTTCCTCTATAACCATTAACCACACTATTTGCCACAATTTTTATCACAATTTGATGTTGTAAATTATGAGTGATAGATAATCACTTTCAAATGGTGATCAATAAAGATCCACCCAATCTCACCCTTCCGGCTATTGGCTGAAACATCTTACCCAAGCGATTGGGGGATGTCAACATAAAGGTGAAACTACTTACAGACCAAGGGGAAATTTTAGAAATTTTTTAATAGTGCATCATTAATAAATAAATTTGAAATTTTGGGTTTTAAAAACTCAAAACTAACCTAAAAAGGTAGATTTGCAGAAAAACTTAGTGCAATATCAATCATAAATGATTTTTAGTTTTTAAAAGAACATCAAGTTCTATTTTGATAGATCATATATGATTGAGTTGAAATGTATATAAAAAAAAAATTTATGTGTATTATTTTGTTTATATTCTTATTTTATATCTGTTATTTTGTTTATATTTTATTAGTTTGTTTATTTTGAATTTTAGCATTTTTTTCTTAAACGGTCGAGTTCTCTCTCTCTCTCTCTCTCTTCCCCCCGCGCCAATCAAAGTTTTAGCCCCCCAAAATTAAATTCTGGTCCCATCTATTTGATGAAAGTATAGGGTTGGTCAATAATCTGGAATAAACTGCACGCTTGTGGTTACTGATTTGCATATTGCGTATGCTTTTTTATGTTTGTAGTTGTACTTGAGTAACAGACGTATATTGTAAAAAGATGTCTGCGTGTGAAATAGTAAAAGCATCGAGATGATATATGAAAGAAGTGTACTATTTTCGTCAAACAAAATATGAAAGCAGAATGACATCAGGAGAAACAAAAGAAATGAGAATTCATGGATAGATGTTATATCTACCTGAAGAATGATTAAGGTCAACTGGAATAAGGAGCTTCCCTCTGGACAGATCACCAAATGTTATTAATACTTGAAGGCAATTACTCTTCCTCTATACTAGAAGTGTGGAATTAATTGTTGGTGGGAAGAAAATTTTGAGAATCAATGGAATGGCGGATGATTCCAATGCCCAAGTGTGCTTAAATCTTAATCAAGCAGTCAAAAAGAGTGGAAAAGACGTACTAAAAAAATTTATCAAAGTATTCCAAAAGTTGGAAAAGTTTAGAGTATTTACATTGGGCATGCTAAATCACTCAAAATGCTATTTTAGCACACCAAATATCAAAACGAGACCTCCATCCAATGTGTTATTTACAAAAATTTTACAAGATTTTTTGGCAATTGCAGTAGCACCTCAATGTAGCAAGTGCTACTTATTTTTTAATCATATCTCTCTCTTCTCTTGTCACTTTCCCTCTCTTATTTTTTAATCATTTCTCTCTCTTCTATCTCTTGGATGATTTATATTATTTTAATGTGTTGAATGAAAAATAAAATAAGAGGCCATATGTAAGGAAATTTGTAAAATAATATGCTAAAATAGATATAGTAGTTTTTGGGAGTGCTAATAAGTTATTTTTAGCACCCCATATGGCCGTCCAATAGTAAATTATTTGTAGTTGATATTGGCAAATTCTTTGTAAGTCATTTGGAAAGACTTGTTTCCTCAGTCAATAACTTCTTTTTTTTTTTTTGCAAGTCTCAGTTAGTAATTTTAATATACTACATTACAGTCTTATCTTTTCCAAAAGTAATTAAATTTAATGTTCTCAGATTAAATTTAATTGAGTGATCTAATATACAACACTTAGAATATTGTATCTAAATTTTACCCAATTTTCTCGTCTGATTTTTGTTACCCGTAATGATATCTCTCACATGAAAAATGTTACAGAAACTACAAATTTTACAATGTAATTCTTACAAATTAATATGGTAATGAATATGGTTGGTTAATGTCAGCAAAATAACAAAAGAATGTCATAATTACTTTTTGTAATTGATGCCACATCAATTTGTAAGGGTAAATAATGTAATTGTTGGTCCAAATACAATAAAAATGGAAATAGTTCAAGATTAAATAAATAAATAAAATATCGAATAATATCTATTTAGAAGATATTACATGACACTATTTGAATTGAGGCATGATACTCATTCTTTATGACTTGTCTCTCCTAAAATACAACAGCCAAACAAATGTTGTAGGGTTTGAACAGCCTCTACACAAGGTGTTAAAGCCCAAATTAATTACCTAAATTAATAATCTAATTTGGTTAATTATTCTATTTTAGTGGGGGTTATAAGATTAATTGTTGGATATAATTTTGATAGTGTTAATGCCCAAATTAATTACCTAAATTAATAATCTAATTAGGTCAATTATTCTATTTTAGTGGAGGTTACAAGATTAATGGATGGATATAATTTTGATAGGTTGGAGTTACACTTTTTAATGGATTAGATAAGAAGTTTTAACCATCGCACACCCTTGGTGCGATGGTTACTCTTCAAGTATAAGTACTTGTAGAGTCTGGGTGGTAAAGACCGGGATTCGATTCTCCAAGAGAGAGTTTCACACACAAATACACTTAGATTAGGTTAAAATAGAAATTTTATCTTGTATAAATAAAATAAAAAAGAAAAAGAAAAAAAAAGGAGATAAGGAGTTTTAAAAGAATACATAGGCCCAAATGACTTGTCCATTAAATGAATAAATGGCTCTTCACCTTCCTCCTGCATAAGTATCTAACACATTTGACTAACTTTTTATCTTCTATATTAACTCCCACATCTTTACATTTAAGTTATGAATATTTATTAATTTTAATTATTTAATATGAAAACTCTACAACAGTAATAAAATATGTTATTTCCCCAACATGGATCGAGATCCTTTAAAATTATTTGTGAACTCTCTAACACAGAGTTACTTTAATTTTTACCAATCTTTGATAATAAAAGTTACTAATTATGCCATATTATCTAACACTAACAAAATTCCTAAAATAATTATTTCTAAAAATAACTAAAAAAATATGGTAGATTACAAGTTTGGTTTTTGACCTTTATACTATATGTTAATTTGGTCTCTAACATTTTCAATGTATTAATTAAGTTCTTAACCTTTTGATATTGTGTCCAAATAATCTCTACTGCTAAGTGATGGAGAAAAAAAATTGATGTTGTTAACCGTAACATTAAAATATTATTTTTTATGGCACATGTATTGGCATGTGGGCTGACACATGACCCTAATTAAAAATAAATAAATAAATAAACTTAACTAAAATCCCTAAACTCGGTAGATTTTTTTTTTGATACACTAAACTCGATAGATTTGGTATTGAAAGATCTGTTCAATCTCATCAAAAAAAAAAAAAAAAAAAAATCTGTTCAATAATGCTTTGCTCAACGTAAAACCCAGATTCAAGTTAACGGTGTTGAATTTTCCAAACCGAAAAACCACAAACCCTTTAGCAACAAACCAAAAAAAATAATCAAGAAAACCCAAGCCATATAGCGCCTCAACACTTTTACTGGTAGCTTCTGTGTTGAATCTTTGGCAGATAGATTACTCTATCCGGTCTTTGCTAACCTGCTCGTAGACCACTCTTATCTTCCTGCAATAAAAACCCAGTTCTAGTCTTTATGAAGGAAAGTCTTTACTAAGTTCATAAAAAATAAGGAAATCTCTAGTTTCACACAACACATGTATTCCCCCATTACTAGTTCTAACACCGCTTCCGTCTTCCTTGTCATTAAGATCATCGACATTGTAGTCCCTAAGCTTCTTTATTTGATTAGCTGACTCTGGTAAGTGGAATCTTGGACTGCCACCCTTGGGTTACTTTCTCAATATTGAAATTATTAGGCTAAATAGATAGGGATTTTTTCCTTTCTTTGTTATCTCGCTGTGTGTGATTTTTGATATTTTGTTTAGAGCAGTGAATCGTGGGTTTGATTTTTGAGAATTGGGATTTCAATACCAAATCTACCGATGTTAGGGATTTTAATTGTTTTTTTTTTAATATCACTGTTAGTCACATTAGTTTTTTCATCCATCACTTAACGACAGTGACCATTTTAACACAATATCAAAATGTTATAGACTAAATTGACACATTTAAAACGTTAAAGACCAAATTAACATGTAGTATAAAGGTTAAGGACCAAACTTGTAATTTATCCAAAAACAAATCTATTCTTTAAGAGAGGAGAAGACCACTTGTTCCACCCCCTTCTCTCCAAGTCCTACCCAACTCAAAGTCAAGAACAATCCTTAAGATAATGGGGTGAGAGATAAAGGGTGGGAGAGGGAGGGTGAGTGGGAGGCCAAAGTGATGATCTCCGGAGTTCTTTATATGCCTTTTACAGTGTCAAGTTGTTAAGTGGGGTGAGAGATATGCTTTAAAAAATCGTTATTTTAGAGATGAGAAACCTGTAGACACAACTTGTGTGCCACAAGTTTTGTCACAAATTTATTGGTAGTTACTCACAGTTTATCACATTAAAATTAGGGTAAAAAATGTGGCAAAATTTGTGGCCTTAAAAGAACTTTTTTAAAATTTTATTAGTGGAAGATGATATGACATAATCTAGACCCTTTTTTATAAAAGAATTGTCAAGATTAAAATAACTCTATTCGATAAAATGCCCTAATAACTCTCATTGGAGAGTGAACATAAAAGCTAGGGTGTTCAAAAAATGAACACCTTGACTTGCCTTAAAACAATTATATGCATAATTATTTTTAAATTAACATGTTTTTCCTACCCTAAAAAAATATATTGAACACCATGATTTGAGAACCCAAGAATATTGGTTCAATAAAAATAAGAGTAATACTATGGACACAACTAAATGTCACAACATTAAAAAAAATATAAATAAAAACCTCTAATCATTCAGATTTATCTCGTTCAACCCATTCAATGAAATCGTTCACTAATTTCATTTGTTTTTTAAATAATACCAAGAGAGATACTATGGCCATATGTTCTCATTGGTAGTACCGGTAACTCTACTCTCCTCGACTTTCAATCTTAGAAGGCCTTCTTTCCTCTACGGGTCAGCTCACAATCGCAACATGTATCATTTGTTACTCTCTCTCTCTCTCTCTCTCTCCATTTTTCTTTTCTCTATCTTCGTTTCAAAATATTTCTTACTTTATTACTCTCATTTCTCACTTTGTCTCTAATTTGTTCATTTTTTTTTTAATTTTTTTAGTGAAAGAAAATTGTAAAACTTCATATTCGAGTTCTATTTTTGTTTAATTTAATTTTCTTAGTGACTGCATAAGAAAAAGTTCCTAGAGCCATCATTAATAACTCTAGAAGATCTTGATCCCCTTGACAAGTCAAGTGGTACTACTCTTTTCACCGAATCCTTGTTGATAGTCATGATTCATCACATTGAAAACTATTTTGTAGAACACAACTTCTCTATACTTTTTTTTTTTGTATTTCACTTTATACTCTACTAATCATAATTTGTTTTTTTTTTTTTTTTTTTCATTTTAAATTTTAATATTTTTTTAAAAAGTAAAAATATATATAATAAATTATAATTAATGGGGCACAACAAAAAGTAGTAACTAAAATTTTTATTGACATAATAACGACTTTATTCTTTGATATTTAGAGTCATGCATCTCACTGTATAAAGATGTTATTATTTTTGTAAATAGCAATGAGTGAATGCTTATCAAAAGTAACGAAGTCATCATGACCCTAAGTCCCCCAGATTTAACAATTATTAGAGCATTCTTACCAAGGATTCTAAAAAATTTAGCATTTACTATCTCAAAACCCAATTTTATAACATATAACACACCACTTTACAACATCCCTTCCATCAAAACTTCTATTTTTTTAACACTTCATTTAAATATTCTTTCTTTATCATTTTTTATTCTTTTTTATTTTTCCTCTCTCTAACCCTCTCTCCTCTATCTCTCTTTCACAACCCAGCGCTACTGGCCTCCATATCCACCCACCCATTTCACAACCACCACATCCACTACCATCGTCGCAACCACAAACAACAGTAGAGAAAAAAAAAAAAAAAACCCTCCACATCGAAAGTCACAAAAACAAAGAATCATCCAAATCAAAGAATCACAAAATCACAACAAAGACCCAAAACAACCTCGATCAACCCACACCTATCTCTGAACCACCCCAATCAACCCACACCTAGCACCCAAAGCCACCTCGATCAACCCACGAACCCAGCCATCGAAATTAAGAACCCACCAAAATCAATCAAAACCACTGAAATTTAAACTCACTGATATAAATTGCAAAACCCACTCATCGAACCACCGCAGAGACCTACCACAAACCACTGTAGAGATCCACGACCCATGAAAAACCACTGCAACCCAATAACACCTAGCATTGAATCCCGGCCAAACCCAAGACCCACAAACTCAAGATTCAGAGAGAAAGGGAAACAGAGAGGTGGATAGAAAATGAAAGAAAGAGTAAGAAGGAGTGGACGGAGAGCACGAGATCGGCGGCGGCATGTGACGGAGAGCACCAGAAGGGGAGAGGGACGGAGAGCACGAAAGAGAGTGAAAAGGAAGAAAGAAAGAATAAAAAAACTGGGAGCGCACGGAAGAGAGAGAGAGAAATTAATAAAAAAATTTACAGCATTGTAGCAGTATTGTAAATTTTTTAGCATTTACAATCTTTGATAGGGCAAAATTTTGGGTTATAAATGCTAAAAAAAGAATCTTTTAGGATTTGCAATCCTTGATAAGAATGCTCTTATACTAGCATGTTTAGATAAGTAAAAGAGTAAAAGACCAATGACATACAACATAGTTGCTGAAAGTTCAAATAGTGTAAAAACACCCTTGAACGTTTAGACCCCCAATTTACAAAATAACAATTCAAGCTTTATATCAAACAATTAATGTGCGGAATATGAACTAAAGTATAACACAGAATTGGTAAATAATCTAAGCCAATTAAAATCACATCCACATCAGAAAATAAAAGGCAAAGATAAAGGGAAGAGAGATGCAAACACAAGGACAACACGCGATGTGTTATTGAAGAGGAAATCGAAGCCCTCGGCGTAAAACCTCTCCGCCGCCTTCCAAGCGGTAAACAATCCACTAGAAAATGTAGTTGGGATACATGGACAACAATAGACCCTCCAAGCCTAATCTACCCAGTGCACCTAGCCCTCCAAGCTTCTTGCTCCAACGAGGTTGCGCCGAACCTTTTTCTTTTCTAGTTTCTCGGATTCCGCTACTGGACCATAGCATCAAACAATGAAGATTGGTTCCTTCCTAACTGCTTCCCAAAACACCAAACAGCCCTCTCACAGTAATGGATATGGTGAGAACAAGGTTTTGGTAAAATGCCTCTCAAGGGTTTGGCAATGGAGAGGAAGAGAGTTGAGGAATTTGAAGAGACACTTATGTAAAGATTGTAGATGAATCAATCTTGTTTTACTCTAGGGTTTCTCTCACAAAATTCTCTCTGGAAGCTCTCTCTTATTTGTGGGTATAAGGAGTATTTATACTTAGGTGAGAGGAGAATGTGAAACGTTTCAAAACAGGGCTGGCTCGCGACTTGATTGAGTCACGAGATCCAGTCGCGAGATAACCGTATGACCAGTTGTCCTGTTTTGTCCTGTAGTGCTCCAGCTAGCATGACTGTTCACCTTCAGGCATGCTTGGCACGTGTGCTGCATCTGGTGGCTTACAGCCACGAGTCACTCGCGAGATCAAGCCGCGAGTCTCTGTTTTCTTGCACACTCTTGAGCAATCTTCACTCTATCTCACTCACTATCCTTACAACAAGCCCACCCAAATACATGGTTACTAAATATTGAAATACAAGCAAATTTGGCACGGAATAAAGCCAATTAGATGGTTGATTAAATTCAACCTTACAGTTGCTAATATGAGCTAGACAACTATTGATTGGACGTAAACCTTCTTTCCAACTGTGTTAAGGATTGAACGAGGAAAGATTCATAATATACATTCAAGCAAACTCACCAAATTTTCTAGCAGCCTCTCCAAAGTTTCACACTGTTTGAAGAGAGTAGTTAAATTTACATTTTACTTATTTAATTTTTCAAATACACTTTCTAACAGGCTTTCTATCATTTTTATATCTTATTTAAATATTATTTTTTTCATTCTTGTTATTATTTTCCCTAAAATCTTTTGCTCATGTTATTATTATTACTAGCTTATATCCCTATGCATATGCATGAATACACTTAAAAATATAGAATAAGATGCATAATATAATTCATATATATATAATTTAAATACTATTGATAGTTATCATTATAGTTTTTTAACTATTTAAAAAAATTTGTAAGGATATTATAAAATGTAAACTATCTTTTTTTTTTTTTTTTAATTATTGTGAAGCACTTTTTTTTTTAGGATTAATTTATTTTAAACTCTTTGGTTTTTGTACTTAATAACTTACTTGGATGAATATTTATGATGTGGTACCATATTTGATTTTAAAATTAAGAAATAAAACTCTTTAAGAATAAATAATTTAGGATACATGGCTCAAAATTAGAATTCTAATTTAAAATTCTAATTTGAATTTCAATCATCTTCAATCGAATCCTTGTTGACAGCATGATTCATCACATTGAAAACTATTTTGTAGAATACAACTTCTCAATGCTATTTTTTGTATTTCACTTTATACTTCACTAATCATAATTTTTCATGTGTCTGATTTATTTATTTATTTATTTTAATAGTTCTTTAAAAAGTAAAATTATACATAATAAATTATAATTAATGGGGCATACTAAAAAGTAGTAACTAGATGCCATTATTTTTGATATTTAGTGTCTTGCATCTCACTATATAAAGATGCCATTATTTTTGTAAATAGCAATGAGTGAATGCTTATCAAAAGTAACGAAGTCATCATGACCCTAAGTCCCTCAGATTTAACGATTGTTAGAGCATTCTTACCAAGGATTCTAAAAAATTTAGCATTTACAATCTCAAAACCCAATTTTATAACACATAACATACCACTTTAAAACATCCCTTTCATCAAAACTTCTATTTTTTTAACACTTCATTTAAATATTCTTTCTTTATCATTTTTTTTTCTTTTTTTATTTTTCCTCCCTCTTTCTATGACTCTCTCTCCTCTGTGTCTCTCTTTCACAACCCAGCGCCGTTGGCCTCCATATCCACCCACCCATTTCACAACCACCACATCCACCACCATCGCCGCAACCACAAACAACAGTAGAGGGGGGAAAAAAAAAATTCCACTTCCAAAGCCACAAAATCAAAGAATCATCCAAATCAAAGAATCACAAAATCACAACAAAGACCTAAACACAACCCTAATCAACCCACACCCATCTCTGAACCACCCTAATCAACCCACACCCAGCACCCAAAGCCACCCCCGATCAACCCACGAACCCAACCACCGAAATCAAGAACCCACCTAAATCAATCAAAACCATTGAAATTAAAACTCACCGATGTCAAATCGCAAAACCCACTCACCGAACCACTGTAGAGACCCACCACGAACCACCGTAGAGGTCCACGATCCACGAAAACCCACTGTAGCCCAACAACACCCAACATCGCATCCTGGCCACATCCATGACCCACGAACTCGAGATACAGAGAGAAAAAGAAACAGAGAGGCGGAGAGAAAATGAAAGAAAGAGTAAGGAGTGGACAGAGAGCACAAGATCGGCGGCGGCATGTGACGGAGATTACTAGAAGGAGAGAGGGATGGAGAGCACTAGAGAGAGTGAAAAGGAAAGTGAAAAGGAAGAAAGAAAAAATAAAAAAATGGGAGCACATGGAAGAGAGAGAGAGAGAGAGAGAGAGAGAGAAATTAATAAAAAATTGATAGTATTGTGCTACAGTGCGGTCTCAAAAATGCGATCACATTTTAATTGTATTGTAAATTTTTTAGCATTTACAATCTTTGATGGGGCAAATTTTTGGGTTATAAATGCTAAAAAAGAATCTTTTAGGATTTGCAATCCTTGATAAGAATGCTCTTATACTAGCATGTTTAGATAAGTAAAAGAATAAAAGACCAATGACTTACAACATAGTTTCTAATATGAGCTAGACATCACAACTATTGATTGGACGTAAAGCTTCTTTCCAACTGTGCTAAGGATTAAACGAGGAAAGATTCATAATATACATTCAAGCAAACTCATCAAATTTTCTAGCAGCCTCTCCAAAGTTTCACACTGCCTGATAGAGTAGTTAAATTTATATTTTACTTATTTAATTTTTCAAATACACTTTCTAACAGATTTTCTATCATTTTTATATCCTATTTAAATATTATTTTTTCATTCTTGTTATTATTTTCCCTAAAATCTTTTGCTCATGTTATTATTATTACTAGCTTATAACCCTATGCATATACATGAATACACTTAAAGATATACAATAAGATGTATAATATAATTTATATATATATATATATATAATTTAAATACTATTGATAGTTATCTTTATATTTTGTTAACTCTTTTAAAAAATTTGTAAGGATATTATTAGGTATAAAATGTAAATTATCTTTTCTTTTTTAATTATTGTTAAACACTTTTTTTTTAGGATTAATTTATTTTAGACTCTTTGGTTTTTGTACTTAATAATTCACTTGGATGAATATTTATGATGTGGTGCCATATTTGATTTTAAAATTAAGAAATAAAACTCTTTAAGAATAAATAATTTAAGATACATGGCGCAAAATTGGAACTCTAATTTAAAATTCTAATTTGAGTTTCTCTCATCTTCAATCGAATCCTTGTTGACAGCATGATTCATTACATTGAAAACTATTTTGTAGAATACAACTTCTCGATGCTATTTTTTGTATTTCACTTTATACTCTACTAATCATAATTTTTCATGTGTTTGATTTTTTTTTTTTTTAATTTTAATAGTTCTTTAAAAAGTAAAATTATATATAATAAATTATAATTAATGGGGCATAATAAAAGTTAGTAACTAGAATTTATATTGACATAATAATGGCTTTTTTTTTGGGCGGGGGGGGGGGGGGGGGGGTGAATGACATAATAACGACTTTATTCTTTGATATTTAGAGTCTTGCATCTCACTGTATAAAGATGCCACTATTTTTGTAAATAGCAATGAGTGAATGCTTATCAAAAGTAACGAAGTCATCATGACCTTAAGTCCCTCAGATTTAACAATTGTTATACAAGCATGTTTAGATAAGTAAAAGAGTAAAAGACCAATGACTTACAACATAGTTGCTAATATGAGCTAGACATCACAACTATCGATTGGACGTAAAGCTTCTTTCCAACTGTGTTAAGGATTGAACGAGGAAAGATTCATAATTTACATTCAAGCAAACTCACCAAATTTTCTAGCAGCCTCTCCAAAGTTTCACACTATTTGAAGAGAGTAGTTAAATTTAGATTTTACTTATTTAATTTTTCAAATACACTTTCTAACAGGCTTCTATCATTTTTATATCCTCTTTAAATATTATTTTTTCATTCTTGTTATTATTTTCCCTAAAATCTTTTGCTCATGTTATTATTATTACTAACTTATAACCCTATGCATATGTATGAATACACTTAAAGATATATAATAAGATGCATAATATAATTCATATATATATAATTTAAATACTATTAAAAGTTATCTTAATATTTTGTTAACTCTGTAAAAAAATTTGTAAGGATATTATTAGGTATAAAATGTAAATTATCTTTTCTTTTTCAATTATTGTGAATCACTTTTTTTTTAGGATTAATTTATTTTAGACTCTTTGGTTTTTGTATTTAATAACTCACTTGGATGCATATTTATGATGTGATACCATATTTGATTTTAAAATTAAGAAAAAAAACTCTTTAAGAATAAATAATTTAGGATACATGGTGCAAAATTAGAACTCTAATTTAAAATTCTAATTTGAGTTTCACTCATCTTCAATCGAATCCTTGTTGACAGTCATGATTCATCACATTGAAAACTATTTTGTAGAATACAACTTCTCGATGCTATTTTTTGTATTTCACTTTATATTCTAGTAATCATAATTTTTCATGTGTTTGATTTTTTATTTTTTTTAAATTTTAATAGTTCTTTAAAAAGTAAAATTATATATAATAAATTATAATTAATGGGGCATAATAGAAAGTAGTAACTAGAATTTATATTGACATAACAATGGCTTTTTTTTGGGGGGGGGGGGGGGGGGGGGGGAGGGGCGCTGAATGACATAAGAACGACTTTATTCTTTGGTATTTAGAGTCTCGCATCTCACTGTATAAAGATGCCACTATTTTTGTAAATAGCAATGAGTGAATGCTTATCCAAAGTAACGAAGTCATCATGACCCTAAGTCCCTCAGATTTAACAATTGTTATACAAGCATGTTTAGATAAGTGAAAGAGTAAAAGACCAATGACTTACAACATAGTTGCTAATATGAGCTGGACATCACAACTATCGATTGGACGTAAAGCTTCTTTCCAACTGTGTTAAGGATTGAACGAGGAAAGATTCATAATTTACATTCAAGCAAACTCACCAAATTTTCTAGCAGCCTCTCCAAAGTTTCACACTATTTGAAGAGAGTAGTTAAATTTAGATTTTACTTATTTAATTTTTCAAATACACTTTCTAATAGGCTTTTATCATTTTTATATCCTATTTAAATATTATTTTTTCATTCTTGTTATTATTTTCCCTAAAATCTTTTGCTCATGTTATTATTTTTACTAGCTTATAACCCTATGTATATACATGAATACACTTAAAGATATACAATAAGATGCATAATATAATTCATATATATATAATTTAAATACTGTTAATAGTTATCTTAATATTTTGTTAACTCTGTAAAAAAATTTGTAAGGATATTATTAGGTATAAAATGTAAATTATCTTTTCTTTTTCAATTATTGTGAATCACTTTTTTTTAGGATTAATTTATTTTAAACTCTTTGATTTTTGTACTTAATAACTCACTTGGATGAATATTTATGATGTGGTACCATATTTGATTTTAAAATTAAGAAAAAAAAAACTCTTTAAGAATAAATAATTTAGGGTAATGGTGCAAAATTAGAATTCTAATTTAAAATTCTAATTTGAGTTTCTCTCATCTTCAATTGAATCCTTGTTGACAGTCATGATTCATCACATTGAAAACTATTTTGTAGAATACAACTTCTCGATGCTATTTTTTGTATTTCACTTTATACTCTAGTAATCATAATTTTTCATGTGTCTGATTTTTTTTTTTTTAAATTTTAATAGTTCTTTAAAAAGTAAAATTATATATAATAAATTATAATTAATGGGGCATAATAGAAAGTAGTAACTAGAATTTATATTGACATAACAATGGCTTCTTTTTTTTGGGGGGGGGGGGGGGGGGGGGGGGGGGGGGGCGCTGAATGACATAAGAACGACTTTATTCTTTGGTATTTAGAGTCTCGCATCTCACTGTATAAAGATGCCACCATTTTTGTAAATAGCAATGAGTGAATGCTTGATTAGCAAAAAAAAAAAAAAAAAAAGCAATGAGTGAATGCTTATCCAAAGTAACGAAGTCATCATGACCCTAAGTCCCTCAGATTTAACAATTGTTATACAAGCATGTTTAGATAAGTGAAAGAGTAAAAGACCAATGACTTAGAACATAGTTGCTAATATGAGCTGGACATCACAACTATCGATTGGACGTAAAGCTTCTTTCCAACCGTGTTAAGGATTGAACGAGGAAAGATTCATAATTTACATTCAAGCAAACTCACCAAATTTTCTAGCAGCCTCTCCAAAGTTTCACACTATTTGAAGAGAGTAGTTAAATTTACATTTCAGTTAGCTAATTTTTTAAATACACTTTCTAATAGGTTTTTTATCATTTTTCTATCTTATTTAAATATTATTTCTTCATTCTTATTATTATTTTTCTCAAAATCTTTTGTTCATCTTCTTATTATTATTACTAGCTTGTAATCCTATGCTTTTTTTTTTTTGTGTAAACAGTAATACTTAGTAAAACACCCACAAAAATAATAATATTAGTGTTTTAAACTGGGTTTATAATACATTATATAACCAGTGTACAATTACAAAAGTGCTTAACCTTTGTAATTGTAGACTAGGTTATAAATAACGGACACTAGACACGAGGACAAAATTGGCCTCTGCCATTTTCGGACAAAATAAATAGCATTCTACCTCCTTTCCTAAACTAATTAGGAAACTGCTCATCTTTTGAAAATCGACTTTCTCAAAATCGAGTTAAAAAAAAAAAAAAAAATTGCTGGAGCCTTATAGTGACGTTTTAAGGAGCCTATAGTGAGGTTTTAATGACTTATAGTGGTGTTTTGTAACTCGATCTGCACGAAATCGAGTTACATGCAATTTTTATACCTATAACTCGATTTCATGGAGCTTGAGTTAAAAAACGCCACTATAGGCCCTTAAAAATGTCACTATAGGACTTAACTCAATTTTAAGAAAGTCAATTTTCAAAAGAGGGGCATTTCCCTAATTAGTTTGGGAAAGGGGGTAGAATACTATTTATTTTGCTCGAAAAGGGCAGAAGCCAATTTTGTCCCTAGACACACACAACCAATGTGGGATAAATATCCCTACTTTTTTTTTTTTTAGTAAACAGTAATACTTATTAGAATAGACATGAAAATGAAAATAGTAATATCAATTTTTTAAACCAGGTTTACAATACATTACATAACCAGAGTATAACTACAAAAGGGCCTAACCTTTACAGTTGTAGACTGAAATTATAAATAACGGACACTAGACGCACACAACCAATGTGGGATAAACATCCCCACTTTTTTTTTTTGAGTAAACAGTAATACTTATTTGAACACACACATATACATGGATACACTTAAAGATATACAATAAGATGTATAATATAATTCATATATATATAATTTAAATACTGTTGATAGTTATCTTTATATTTTGTTAACTCTTTAAAAAAATTTGTAAGGATATTGTTAGGTATAAAATGTAAATTGTCTTTTTAAAAAAAAAAATTATTGTGAAGCACTTTTTTTTTTAATTCATTTATTTTAGACTCTTTGATTTTTGTACTTAATAACTCACTTGGATGAATATTTATGATGTGGTCTCACATTTGATTCTAAAATTAAGAAATGAAACTCTTTAAGAATAAATAATTTAAGACACATGGTGCAAAATTAGAATTCTAATTTGAAATTCTAATTTGAGTTTCTCTTATCTTCACCTGTTATTATATATATAGATATAGATTATTATTATTATTATTATTATTATTAATACCCAATGCTCAGATTATTCAAATTTTCAAACTCCGTAGGTCGTATCTATCGAAATTACACTATCTCCTGATCAAACTATGTTGGATATTGTGGGTATCAAAATAGCTTGTAGTACAAGTTTGATTCCACTTTGGTAGCAGAAAAGTAATGTTTGATCCCAGTTTATTATGTTGTTAATATCTATTTAGAAGAAGTAAAGGGAAACAATAGTTAACAAGTGAAAAAAAAAAAAAAAAAGACCAGTAAAGTTGGGCTGACAGTGGAATGGTTGATGATTACAATGCACGTGTGCTTAATCTGACAATGGAATGTTAGAGAACTAATGGAATAGGTGATGATTACCATTACCAAGTGGTGCTTAAATTTTAATCATGCAGTCAAAAAGACTGGAAAAGACATTAAAATTTCTTTTAGTACACCAAATACCAAAAGGAGACCTCCATCTGTATGTTATTTACAAAAACTTTGCAATAATTTTTGGGCATGCGCTGGAGTGAGAGTTCTACTTATTTTTAATAATTCTCTCTTCTCTCGTCACTTTCTTATCACTACCCCCAAAAAAGGTACCTAGATATTTGATAACTTTAGAGGATCTTGATCTCTTGGCAAGTCAATTGGTACTACTCATTTTGTCCAATCATTATTATAGTCGTTGTAGAGGGAAAATTCCTGACTTATCACAAGCTGCAACATCATACTATCAAGTCCACAAAATATGGCAAATTACAAAATGCCATGTATTACTAGTGGGTTCCATAGCTACTATTCAAAGACAAATAGAAATTTTCCTAGTGTCATTGAAACAAAAACATAAAAACTTGCAAAAGCCAATCGTACTTTGACACATGTTGGCAATGACATAAGCAATCCAATCAAGTGCTAACATGTGTCATCTTGAAAATTAAGACATTTTGGCCAATCAAATGTTACCATGTGTCTTGGAGAAAAAATCTTAAAACTCCTCCATTCAGATTGTGACATGTGTCACCAATCAAATTCTGTCACATGTCGTTCAACTACCCTTATACTCCTAAAAATAGAAGTCTTCCTAAGGCATTTTGAAGATACATATCACAAGCAACATCTAGAAGATTTAGAAGCACATAGAAGTATAGAAGCTCTACAGGATTCAAGCCCTAAAAGCTCTGAAGAACTTCCATCATAAACCTTAAAAGACGAAGAACACGCAAATTAAGGACACGAAGAACAGAGAATTTCTAACAAGCTCATAGTCAGAGATTCGTTGTAATTTTGTTTCAAAAGTTTTCAATCCATTCTTTTGCCAGATTGAAGGATATTTTATGTTCGAACCAAGATTACATTCCTAAAATTCCCAATTAACAAGTCTTTCAAGGAGATCAAATCAGAGGATCACTCTTTTGTAATTTCAAAGAATTGTACCACTCATTCATCAATACAAATTCACATTTGTGAAACTATTTTACTTGTTTGATATTATTTCAAAACTTGAAATTTAGTAATTTACAAATTTTGCCATGCTTAGTGGGACATCTCTAGCTCTCATCTCTTTCTCCTTTTAAGAAATAAATCTTCATCATCTAGCTACCAACTTAAATGGCCTCTAGCAAGAACATTCAAAATTCAACAATTGATATTGCCATCACCAATAATTACATTGGCCCAGTCACTCGTAGTTGATCCAAAGCTTTCAATTGACTTCCGCCTTAATCAACCAAGGAAGCTAAGGTCCAGACAATCATCTCCTTAGACTCTAGCAAGAAACAAGATCGTTAACAAGGATCTCTCCACCTTGGAATGCCTCAAGTATGGGGCCAAATCCCCTTCTTCCTTCATAAGAAGTTGGTAGCACAATTTCTCTCCCATCGCTGGAAACCCAAAAGATGAGATTTCACGTGCTTACTTCAATTCATTTTCTTCTCCATCATCTTGGGAAGTCGTGCCAGTCATGATGACTAATATCGCTAATGCAAAGGAAAAGATGGTTAAAATGGAGCACAAGGTCGTCCTCCTTACAAAAGCACTTGAAGATAAGGACCTCCAAATTGCACCTCTAATGAATAAACTTAGATTACAAGATCTTGGTGAATCAAGCCATGGTCCTAAGTTCCATTTGGCTTAACCTCTACAAATGATGACAAAGGGAAAGAAAATGAAGATACTCCTCGATAGGAACAATCTACTTCGGCTGTTTCGTTATTTTTCCAACAATTTCAAGATATGATAACAAATACCATCGGAGAACAATATAAAGGCTCTTCTACAACTTCTCTCACGTATTCAAAACCCTATACAAAAGGCATCGACAACATGAAAATGCCAAATGGGTATCAAGGAGTCCTCCTTGTAAAGCAATTTGTCCATTCACTTAAGGGGAATGCCTTTGGTTGGTATACAGACTTAGAACCTGAGTCAATCAACAATTGGGAACAACTCAAAAGAGAGTTTCTTGACCGATTCTATAGCATGCGTCACATGGTAAAGATGATGGAGCTTACTAATTAATACATAAAAATGGAAAAATCAGCCGGTGGTCGATTATATCAATCAATGGCGTTACTTGAGTTTGGATTGCAAAGATAGACTTTCTAAAATATCTACTGTAGAGATGTGCATCCATGGCATGCATTGGAGACTTCTTTACATCATTCAAGGGATAAAGCCTCGAACATTTGAAGAGTTAGCAACTTATGTGCACGACATAGAGTTGAGCATCACTAGCAATGGAAATACGAAACTTCCCATACTTAAGGAAATGAAAAAAAGAAAGGAAGTAAGGAAGAATGACACGAATGCAAAAGGCAACATCAAAGACTCAGTGGTTGTTAATACTGTTGTAGTCAAGGTTCCATGAAGAGGTGCAAAGGCAAACGAAAAGAGGCTTAAAGGATGGCAAAAGAATGAGGGGCATTGTTTGACTCTTAAGGAACGAGAGCATAACATATATCTATTCCTTGATGAAGACGTGCCAAACATCTTAGAACAACTGCTGCAAATAAAGCTTACTTAATTGCCAGAATGCAAGCGGCTAGAAGACATGGAGAAATTGATGACCCTAACTACTGCAAACATAATTGCATCATTGTTTTTAAAGAACACATCATGAAACTTGCTAAAGAAAGGAAGATTGATCTTGACACTGATGAAGTTGTTGGGTCAAACCATACAACCATTTCTTGTGCATTATTAAATGATGTATTTACAACTCTTAAGCAGGGGCAAACACCACTAAAGCTTGCAAGTTGATTGATAAAGATGATGTAGGATCAGCCTTAATAATGGGAAGTTCATGAAATGCTTCTATGCTTGAAATTCAATGACCGCTCCATAGTAAAAGCTTGAACTGCCCACTGCAACACTACAAGGGTACATGATGTCTTCCCATTTCCTTTGAAAGTGTTCAAAACTTCAATATGAATAAAGAGAAATTAACCCCCCCTCGATGTCATCACTTGTGAGTGTGGCGTAGTGGTAGGATGCTTCTGTCACCCTTAAGGCCAATGTCTCGGGTTCGATCGATGGTGATACCCATTATTGCAAATTGACTACTTGTGGAAACACTCTTCAAGCTAGATTGGAAATCCCTTTTCTTTTTTCAAGTGAGTGAACTTAGTGAAAAATAATAAGCTACCTACGTACCCCTTGAGAGCGATAAAGCTATCACGTAGTTTAAAGTGATTTTTATTTATTTATTTATTTTTTCATAACAAAAGAAGGGCTCACATGTGTAATCCTTGCTTCACACCCCACGGTATTTCATGGGTACCACTTGTGCAATAATGGGTATCACCACTGATCGAACCCAAGACACACTCGTAAGTGGTGACATCGAGGGGGGGGGGGGGTTAATTTCTCTTTATTCATATTGAAGTTTTGAACACCTTCAAAGGCAATGGGAAGACATCATGTACCCTTATAGTGTTGCAGTGGGCAGTTTGAGCTTTTAACGAGGAGCGGTCATTGAATTTCAAGCGTAGAAGCATTTCAAGAACTTCCCATTAATAGGGTTGATCCTTACATCATCTTTGTCAATCAACTTGCAAGCTTTAGTGGTGTTTGCCCTTTGCTTGAGAGTTGTAAGTACATCATTTACTAACGCACAAGAAATGGTTGTATGGTTTGACCTAACAACTTAATCAAAGTCTAGATCAATCTTCCTTTCTTTGCAAGTTTCATGAAAAAAAAGCATTTTTGGATTGGGTGTCCAATGATGCAATGATGTTTGCACTAGTTAAGGTCATCAACTTTCCCTATGTCTTCTAGTCACTTGCGTTATGGTAATTCAATAAGCTTTATTTGTAGTAGTTGTTCTAAGATGTTTGGCACATCTTCATCGAGGAAAGGATATACTTTATGCTCTCGTTCCTTAGGAGTTAAACAGTGCCCCTCGTTCTTTTGCCATCTTTAAGCCTCTTTTCGTTTGCCTTTGCACCTCTTCATGGAACCTTGACTACAATAGTATTAACAGCCATTGAGTCTTTGATGTTGTCTTTTGCATTCATATCATTTTTCCTTACTTCCTTTCTTTCTTTCATTTTCTTAGGTATACGAGGTTTCGTATTTCCTTGGCTAGCGATGCTCAACTCTATGTCATGCGCATGGGTTACTAACTCTTCAAATGTTCAAGGCTTTATCCTTTGAAGGATGTAAAGAAGTCTCCAATGCATGCCTTGGATGCACATCTCTACAGTAGATATTTTAGAAAGTCTATCTTTGCAATCCAAACTCAAGTAATGCCATCAATTGATATAATCGACCACTGGCTGATTTTTCCATTGTTTTGTATTAGTAAGCTCCATCATGTTCACCGTGTGACGCATGCTATAGAATCGGTCAAGAAACTCTCGTTTGAGTTGTTCTGAACTGTTGATTAACTCAGGTTCTAAGTCTGTATACCAACCAAAGGCATTCCCTATAAGTGAATGGACAAACTGCTTTACAAGGAGGTCTCCTTGATACCCATTTGGCATTGTCATGTTGTCAATACCTTTTGTATAGGGTTTTGAATACGTGAGAGAAGTTGTAGAAGAGCCTCCATATTTTGCTTAAATGGTATTTGTTATCATAGCTTGAAATTGTTGGATAAATAATGAAACAACTGAAGTAGATTGTTCCTATTGAGGAGTATCTTCATTTTCTTTACCTTTGTCATCCTTTGTAGAGGTGAAGCCAAATGAAACTTAGGACCATGGCTTGATTCACCAAGATCTTGTAATTTAAGTTTATTCATTAGAGGTGCAATTTGGAGGTCCTTATCTTCAAGTGCTTTTGTGAGGAGGACAACCTTGTGCTCCATTTTAGCTATCTTTTCCTCTATGTTAGCAGTATTAGTCATCATGACTGACATGACTTCCCAAGATGATGGAGAAGAAAGTGAATTGAAGTAAGCACGTGAAATCTCATCTTTTGGGTTTCCAACGGTAGGAGAGAAATCGTGCTACCAACTTCTTGTGAAGGAAGAATGGGATTTGGCCCCATATTTGAGGCATTCCAAGGTGGAGAGATTCTTGTTGAGAATCTTCTTTCTTGCAAGAGTCTAAGGAGATGATTGTCTAGACCTTAGCTTCCTTGGTTGATTAAGGCTGAAGTCGATTGAAAGCTTTGGGTCAACTATGAGTGATTGGGCCAATAGTTTTGAAATAATATCAAACAAGTAAAATAGTTTCACAAATGTGAATTTGTATTGATGAATGAGTGGTACAAATCTTTGAAATTACAAAAGAGTGATCCTCTGATTCGATCTCCTTGAAAGATTTGTTAATTGGGAATTTTAGGAATGTAATCTTGGTTCAAACATAGAATATCCTTTAATTTGGCTGAAGAATGAATTGAAAACCTTTGAAATAGAATTACAACGAATCTTTGACTATGTGCTTGTTAGAAACTCTCTGTTCTTCGTGTTCTTAATTTGCATGTTCTTCATCTTTGAAGATTTGTGATGGAAGTTCTTTAGAGTTTTTAGGGCTTGAATCCTACAAAGATTCTGTACTTCTATGTGCTTCTAAATCTTCTAGATGCTGCTTATGAAGGAAGAAGGGTATTTGCCCCCATGGTATCATTTGATTGGCTGAAATGTCTTAATTTTCAAGATGACACATGTCAACACTAGATTGGATTGCTTGTGTCTTTGCCAACACGTGTCGAAGTACGATTGGCTTTTGCAAGTTTTTATGCTGTTGTTTTAGTGACACTTGGAAAATTTCTATTTGTCTCTGAATAGTAGCAGTGGAACCCACTAGTTGTAAGTGGTGTTTTGTAATTTGTCTTATTTTTTGGACTTGATAGTATGATGTGGCAGTTTGTGATAGGTCGGGAATTTTCCTTCTCTATAATGACTATAATAAAGATTTGACAAAAAGAGTAGTACCAATTGATTTGCGAAGAGATCAAGATCCTCTAAAATTATCAACCGAGGCTCTAGGTACTTTTTTGGGGTAGTGATAAGAAAGTGATGAGAGAAGAGGGAATTTTTAAAAATAAGTAGAACTCTCACACCAGCAAGTGCCAAAATATTTTGCAAATTTTTTGTAAATAGCATACCGATGGAGGTCTCTCTTTGGTATTTAGTGTACTAAAATAACATTTTGAGTGATTTGGAACCCCCAATCTGAATGTTCCGAATTTTTTCCAGCTCTTGGAATACTTTCATAAATTTTAATATGTCTTTTCCAGTCTTTATGACTGCATGATTAAAATTTAAGCACACTTGGGCATTGTAATCATCAACTATTCCATTAATTCTCTACCATTCCAATGTGAGATTAAGCACACTTAGGCATTGTAATCATCTACCGTTCCATTGTCAGCCCAACTTTACTGATCTTGTTTTTCACATGTTAACTATTGTTTCCCTTTACTTCTTCTAAATAGATATGAACACTTTTCACACATAATAAACTAGGATCAAACATTACTTTTCTACTATCAAAGTGGAATGAAACTTGTACTACAAGCTATTTTGATATACAAATATTCAACATAGTTTGATCAGGAGATAGTGTAATTTTGATAGATAGGAGTAGGACCTTGGGAGCTTGAAAAATTGAATAAAATCTGAGCATTGGATGTTGATAAAATAATAATAATAATAATAATTGATGAGTCCAGAAAAATTGGGTCGTCCTACATCCATGGATGATTAGAATATATGTTACGCATTTATGATTAACATTAATGTAAAAGATTAACGGACTAAGCAACGGTAAGAAAGAAGTAATGCACATAAAAAACACCGGCTCGTAACGCCTTAGCTGTTACCAATAAATGCATAGATCTGTTGTCCATTATAGGAAAAGGAGACTACAAAAACAAAAAAAAAAAAAAAAAAAAAAAAAAAGAAAAAAAAAAGAAAAAAAAAAGACAAAAGGTACACAAAAATTCCTTTCCGAAAGACCACTCCTAAGTAGAATTCTCTGATAAAACGTTTTCTGGAGAACTCTTTTATGACTTAATCAACTGAGGGATTTTGGCCAATACCACATACTTTCTTAGTTTGGGTCTTATTGCAGGTATCTATTAGAGATGAATTCGATCCCATCGTCCATCGACATTGACGAGGAGTTCAACTGTTGATTTTTCGCATCATCAATTTGGCACTATTTGTGGGAAATGCTAATCATGCAAGCCATTTTTCCCAAGTGACAAAAGAGATCCTCGTAGTGCAAGATGGACCCTGAGCAGTCTGTACAACAGATCTAGGCTTTCATAGCCAATGTGGAGGAGTTGACTCGCCAAAATGAAGAATTGCGCAGGATAGATTAGTCCCAAAATGGGGAACGATAGCGGACTTCCGAGAACCAAAATGAAGAAGAACAACCTCAAAGGATTGAAGGAAACAATAATGAAGAAGAGTCGGACAGCCAGGTCAACAAGAGAACGAGCACGTCAGAAGAAAACACATCCAGGGTGGAGAGTTAACTTCGTAAAATGAG